>CM035431.1:8179098-8841598 GCA_020310875.1 Ceratopteris richardii | reverse complement strand
CTACTTACAATAATTAAATCTTTATTGTTTGGATTATATAGCCTTTAATCTTTCTGATTTAGGTCATAGCCAATGAATATGCATTTCTCTACCTTTCAATCTAATTTTCCTCTAATTTGTGAAGGTAATTGTGCATATGCTATGCACCCAAAAATTATGCAATGATCAAGGCTAGGTCTTCTTCCATTCCATGCTTCATAAGGTCTTATCCCATCCAATGCTTTTGATGGGAGCCTATTGATCAAATAGGTGGCTATAGATAGAGCCTCTTCCCGTAGGTAATTGAGCAAGTTCTTCTCATTTAGCATTGATCTTGAAGCTTCCACTATGGTTCTTTTACTTCTTTTTGCCACTCCATTTTGCTCTCGGGTATACCTGGTTGTAATCTCTCTTTTGATTCCTCTTTCTTGTAGAGCTACATTCCCTGATACAAGATTTGAGCAACCTGAGTCTATATAGAATACATGTTCATCTGCTTTACCTTGCTTCACGGTCATGTTCATTAGAAGTAATGAGTCCTCTTAAGTTTGATCATCTGCATATTTGTTGTAGTCTCTCCTTACTCCATATCCTCCTTAATAATTATTGTTCTTGTATGAGTTTTTGTTATAACCATTGTTGTTGTTGAATCTACCTCTTGAGCTTTCATAGCATCCTCTGTTGTAACCTCTACCTCTTTGGTTTCTAGGATTCTTGAAATAATTCTTAGTAATGTGATTAGTTAAGCCAGATATGGCACATGGAGAAGAGCTTTGAGTTCACCCCCTGCCTTGTCTTCCTCCTCTACCTCTTCCTCTTGAGCCTCTTTGCATGATAGGTGTTTCCTTCATCATCTGACTTTTTAACTTTGCCTTTGCTATCATTATTCTTGTTCTTATCTGTATATAGAGTAGATGATTGATTAAGTTTTGAGTTGTCTCCATTCTTCATAAGCTTTTCCTCATGTGTGAAAATTTGTACCATGAGGGTGTTGAAATCAGGAACTTGCATGCCCATGTACAGGTCCATGGCTATGGTGAAAGCTTCCCATTTATCATCGGCCTTTATTCCATTGATCATTTGCCTTACTATCTAATCTTCATCAATGATGTCTCCAAAGCTTCCAAGTTGATCTGTTATGTCCATCTTGGTGACCAAAGTCAGTCACACTTTGGGCATCTTGTTGAGTGTGGTGAACTCCATCCATAGTTGATTCTTCCTTGCCTTGGTACTTGATGAGAATTATGTTTCAACAACATTCCAATTCTCTTGTGAAGTCTTGCAATTCCTAATGTGTGGAAGTCAAAAATTAGAGATTGCATTAAGAATATATGACCTTGCGAGAGCATCTTTTGAAAACCATGTGGTTTACCTCTCTTATTCTTCTTGAGTTGGTTGTCCTTTGCGTCTGAGGATTGGCATCATCTCATCTTGAGATATGTAACCATAGAGGTTTCTCCCTTCATGATAAGATTCCATTCTAAGTTACAAAGGTGAGTAATTACATTGATCCAATTGGTCTATAGATGAATAAAATCCATCTCCCATGTTGATTTGGTATTGCTCTAATACGGTTGTGAGGAGATGGATGGGTATGCTCTAGAGATGAGTTGGTGTTGCACAAAAGTTGCTCTACACCTGCCAAGTTTACACTAGAGATGCTTAATAAACTCATTTAGCTCCACATTAATGCATTTGGAACCACTTCGTGCTTTGGAATATCATTCCCAAAATTTTGCATCAAAATAGATAACTTTCATGTATTAGAAGTGTGACAAAACCTTCTATTTTGGGAATAGAAGTGCTTAGTATTTTTCTTAGAGCTCACAACATGGTATGAATTGACTAGAGAGCTTTTACGCACATCTAATTGGAGTGTATACCTAACTAAATCAATTTATCTCATCAATTTAGCCACACCATACACTGAGAAATGAATCTAACAAATGAGGAGGGTCATCCTCACATTTCATCATCTAGAAGGTGTGTAGACACAATCAACATCTATGATTCATATCCCGAGATACTCTAAACCAAATTTGATGAACATTGATATGCAAGTATCAAAAACTTTAATCTAACCAATCCATTTTAAGTTACAGCAAATAAGTTTGTACACATAGAGAAATCTATTCCACAAGATCACTGTAATGATGAAGATGATGTAGAGAAGAGTAGGCAGAGATGAACTTGAAGAAATGTATCAAATTGTATATGTTAATAAACACATGATACATGGAAAGTGCAATGGAGTAATCATACATGAGAAGAACTCAATGTATGCTCATTCAAGTAGCTCAATACCTCTCACAATGACTCTTCTATCCCGTGACTAAAAGTATGTGTATTTATACACATGTTCCAAGTTTGAATTTGAATTTTCCCTCATCTAAAAGTGATCCTATACTTAGGGATGATTTGAATTGATTCTTGCTACCACATAAGTTATGGGTTCAGCTCCCTTATTTCACGAGATTCCTTATTGTCTTGGCTTTTATAGTTATCCAAAGTAACTATTGCCAAAAAGACTAGCATAGGTTCACATGTAGTTCTTTCTTGTGAAGAGATAAAATGATGTGTCATCTTGAATAATTAGCCAAGCACTTAGGCTTGCTAAATGCACCAAGCTTACTAGTGCTTTTCACCTATCCATTAGCTTGAGGATGATAAGATATAGATTTTTTATGAATAATCATATAAGTTCTTGTTAATTCAGAAATAACTTTATTAAGAAAGCGAGTTCCCCTATCACTAATTAATTCCACTAGACAACCGAATCTGCTCATTATATTATTATATAAGAACCTAGGCACACTTGATGCCTTGCAATCTTTGAGAGCTAGTGCTTCAACCCATGTCATACAATAATCACTATCCACCAAAATATAGTGATTACCTCCTTGCGTTGTTGGCTTGATGGGTCCTACAATATCCATTCCCCATTTTTTAAAAGGTTCTAGAGGTAAAACAGGGTGATCAAAATTATGTCTACATTATCTGATTGACAAAGCTTATGACAAATAACACATCTTTTTGCAAACTAATGAGCATCCTTCAACCCTGTTTGCCACCACCATCTTCCTTGTAAATTCTTATTCCTTGTTATATCTCCTAAAAAAAGTCCTCTTGCTAAACCAAAATGAGCTTCCTACCATAGCACCTTTTGTTCAAAATTAGGTGCACATTGATTGATTACCTGATCAATGCCTGTTGGCAGTAGTCAAAGGCACAGACAACAAGGAAGCATGTGAAGTGGGACTACAAGGAAGTCATGGGGAGCCAGGTGGTTTATTTTTCTAAAGAAATATGTTTTATATTACTTTCTCAAAACCCCAAACATTGATTTTCATCACTCTTGTACAATATGTATCATAGAAGCACATACTTTTGTAATTAGTAGCTCCATTTTTTGCAAGCCAATGAGTCCTTGAGGTTGAGGAGTTTAGGTAGAACAAGCATACAAATTTTGGCTATTTTTAGATCTCATTTAGACCTCCAAATAGTGTCGAGAACCTATTTTTTAACTATGCCAATCACCAGATGTGAAACCGGTCAAAGTTATTCTAAAAACTATAAAAAGAGCTAGAGAGCTCATTTTTGAGGTTAGATAGTGTGAGCTAGTGTAGAATTGCATGAGTTAGTGTGAGCTTGAGCTTGTAAGAGTATTCTTGAGTAATAGAATCTACTTTCAACCTTCCATTGTGTCTTGCTTGTCTTTTTCTTGTGTGTGTGTATGTGTGTGTGCATCTCTATGCATCTCACCTTCATTCTCACTACATCTCCCATTCACGATCTTCATATCACTCCTATCTCTTCCATGGATTGACATTAAGGAGGTGGAGCATCTTAAGGTGGTGCTTACCATTGTGCTAGAACAACACCAAATTTGGCTCCATGGCCGGGGATCAAGTTCTAGGAGGAATGCATGATGGTAAGAGTATAGCAAGAATTGGCGTTGGAAGGTAAAAATTTTAGTTCTGTTGTTGTTGTAGTAGTTTTTTGTGTTTTTCATCTCCTCTACACTCCTCCTTCACCATTGCATCATCTTCTTCCACTCCAAAAAAATAAAAAATTTCACCATATCCACCCGTTCTCCTCATTTCCCTCATTTGCGCATGCGAGAAAGAGAGAGAGCTTTTGTGCTTGTTTGTGCTTGTGTGTTTTTGAGTTTTCTTGTAGGTACAGTGCTCGAGAACAACAGGAAAGCTTCCAAAAGTTGAGAAAATCAACTTTCTTTCATATCTACCGTAGGTGTGAGACCATCCCGATGGTATGACACAGTCGACTTTTTTGCTAAGCGAGTACACCATAGGTGGAGGCGATCCTTGTGCACACATGAATCCATAGACACATTCCTGAAATTTGCATTTTGGTGGAGCATCACGATGGGCTTATGCCATCGCCATTGTGTCGCACCATCGCAATTTTCTCACGCCATCGCGATGGCTCAGCCGGACCATCGCGAGGGTTGCACACCATCATGACGGTTCACATGAACCATCACGACGTTCACTGACCATCGCGACGATCCTGTCCACCCCATGCCAAGGTGATTGGCCCACGCCATTGCGATGACTCACTTGCCACGTGTCAATTCAGATCATCGCGACGATACCAAGTATGCCATCGTGATGCTTCAATTTCAGACCATCACAATTGGCACAAGCCAGTGCCTTGAGACCATAGTGATAGGCTCATGCCATCGTGACAGTTGCGTTGACCATTGACCATCATGAGAGGATCACGCCATCGTGACTGCTCGCTAGATAGACCATCGTGACACCTCATTTTGTACCATCGTGATGCTTCACTATCGAGATATCAAGCTCAACATGTGATGATCGAGGATGACACGTACCAGTTTTTCGTTTCTCTGACATGTATAGTGGTCACACCGGTATATGTCAGGGATACTTCATTGGGCTTTATTAGATTTATCTAGTGAGAGTGATGGCACATTTGTTCCTTGCCAGCTCACTCATTTGCGGACATTAGGTTTTTCCTTATGTACTGATCTTTATATATTACACATTGTATTCTTCTTTTTAGGTCATCCTTGTACATTCCTTTTTATGTAATAGAAGAAGAAGAAGAAGAAGATCATTCTTACTTGCCTCAATCA
Source organism: Ceratopteris richardii (assembly GCA_020310875.1). Lineage (NCBI taxonomy): Eukaryota > Viridiplantae > Streptophyta > Polypodiopsida > Polypodiales > Pteridaceae > Ceratopteris > Ceratopteris richardii. The sequence continues at coordinate 8,836,497 of CM035431.1, read as the reverse complement.
GTGGGTGTGCTTCTCCTTGAGAGTGAGAGTGTGTGTGTGAGCTCTCTTCCGTATCTCCTTCCTCGTGACATGGTATCAGAGCCAGCGTGGCTGTAGAGAGCTCCTGGAGAAGGTGATGGTGAAGAGTACGCAGCAAGGAGTGGAGAAAACGTGATTCAAAAACGACCTGTGTTTGCTATGAAAATCAGCGTGAAGGTAGAAGACCTCAAAATATTTTCGGAGTTTCGGAGCCATCTCGATCTTTGTTTCGAGCCCCCAAGGTGGGGCCCACAGAAAAACCAGGTCAGTTTCAGAAATTGTAACTTGCATTGTGTTCGGCAACACTCACATATTCCAGGTCCAGAATTTCAAGCGACTCTATGTACTGCTGATACAAAAAAATTGTGTTTTTCTGAGATCGAACTGTCACATCATAGTGCGATAGTGCTCAAACAGAAGTGCTGCTTGTAGTGTTTTGTAGTGTTGTGAATTGCTACAAAAATGGCAAACGAAGATGGAATGAGTCAGTTTATGAGCGATAAGCTGGACAAGAACAACTTCCATCTTAGAGGTTCAGAATGACAAATTTCCTAATGGAAAAAGGCTATAGGAAGTACATCAAAGGAGAGAATGAAAATGCTCTGCAGTTACCAGAAAGGAATCGGATTGCAGATCAGGTAAGAGAACATGAGGAATGGCATCAAGGAGCACGAAAGGTAATGTAGTGGCTATCTGTTAGCATACAAGATAGCATGATTGGACACATACAGGATGCCAAGACTCCAAAAGAGGTTTGGAACAGTTTGGTCACATTATATGAGACCAATAGAAAGGCACAAAAATTGCAACTCAAGAACAAGCTGCATACATTGGAGAAGAAGAGCATGTCGGTAAGTGGCCACACCTTGAAAATCAAAAGCATATGTGAGTCACTATTATCTATTTGCATGAATGTAGATGATGATGATGATAAGGTGGAAGTGTGTCTTCATGGTTTAGGATCTGCATATAAGCAGTTCAGAACTTCTATACACACCAAGGAAAATATTTTGAATTTTGTTGATCTCGTATCTATGCTGATTATTGAAGAAAATAATCTTGGTGAGGATTCAAACTTTGAAGGAAAATCTAGTTATGAGAAAGTATTCTACTTTGGTAGAGGAAGAGGCAAAGGTAGAGGTTTTGGAAGTGGAAGAGGAAATAATAACCATGACCAAAGTCAAAAACAGAATCATGCAAGAGGAAGAGGATAGTTTCGAGGCAGGGGAAGCCAAAGAGACCCCAAAAATTCCAAAGAAATGATTCAGGTAATGATAGTAAAGGATGTTGGAATTGTGGTGAACATGGGCTTTTTGAACGTAATTTCAAGTTGAAGAATCAAAATAATAGAAGGCAGCAGAATAACTATGCATCCACAACTGTAGATGATTCTAAGAAGCTGTTCATGTTTCAACATCACATGATGAATACGATGTCTGCTGGTGTTTCAAAATCAAATGATAATGTCTGGTATGTTGATTTAGGTGCTTCAAATCACATGACCAGTCATGCGGAATGGTTTATTACTTTGCAAAAACTGCTAGTTCCTGGATATGTTGAAACAGGTGATGACACATCACATCCTATATACAGGAAACATAGCACTATCGATGGAGGATTGAAAGGTAAAACATCTTGCTGATATGCTGCATGTTCCAAATATAACAAAGAATCTAGTTTCTCTTGGATAAATGCTTGACCAGGGATTACAAGTCAGGTTCAATGCTGATGGATTATATGTAGAAGAGTACATGGAGGATGGGCGATTGGTTGCCAAAGGAAACAAAGTGGGTAGGATGTTCACCTTAAATGTGAATATTCCTGAAATGAATGCAACCATGTTTGCAAAAGTGCAGGAGTTATTGCAGATATAGAGATGTGGCACAAACAGATTGGACATGCAAACTTGCAAAGGCTAAAATTGATGCAGTCAAAGGAGATTGTCCATGGACTACCAAATTTCAAAGTTGCAGAAATGCAAAAGGTATGTGCAACATGTCAATTTGGTAAACAGTCAAGAGCATCATTTCCACATCACAAGCATGTTAGTGAGAATGTACTAGAAGTAGTACATACAAATGTTTGGGGTCCAGCAAAGACCACATCTATGGGCGGTTGCAGGTTTTATCTTACTTTCAATGATGACCATACACGCAAAGTATGGGTATATTTCATGAAAGAGAAGAGCGAGGTGTTCACTCACTTCCAGAATTTTAAAGCTATGGTGGAAAAGTGGAGAGGGAAGTACATTCAGACATTAAGATCTGATGGAGGAGGTGAATACATGTCAAATGAGTTCACCAGTTTTCTAAAAAATCATGGAATTCGACATTAGTTTTCATGCAGGTACACACCACAATAGAATGGCATTGGTGAACGCAAAAATATACGTATGCAGAAATAGCAAGAGCCTTGATGGCTAAGAAGAATATGCCTCATTGTTATTGGGTAGAAGCTATGCATACTACTGTATACATCATGAACAGAACTCCGACTACTGTTGTACATCAAGTTAAACCTAAAGAGAAGTTTACAAGTAAAAAGCCAAACTTATCACATCTGAAAGTTTTTGGATGTATTGCATATGTACATGTCCCAGATGAATTGAGGATGAAGCTTGATCCAAAAGCAGAAAAGTGTGTCTTCATTGGATACTCCCTTGAGCAAAATATATAAATGTTATAACCCACTCACAGGACAGGTAAAGGTGAGCAGAGATGTGGTATTTGATGAAATGTCAAGCTTCTATGCAGATCCCAAAGAAGAACTGAACCTTGAACCAAATGACAAGTGCAAAATCTCAAGTTTTGAGTGGACCGGATGCATCACCAAACAATAGTCCCAACTCAAATCCATGGAGTGGAAGATTGCATGGAAATTTTAGTCTAGCAACTTCATCAAATACATCCAAGAAAGGTAAATAAAAGCTTCCTACAGGTCATAAAACATGTGAAGGTTTTGAAGATGTTGATGGAGATTCAAGCGGTTAAAAAATGAGTCTAATGGTGAAATTCGAGAGAGATGCATACATAGACAAAGAAGGAACAATGTACATCATAAGTACTCAACCAAATCATAACAATGAGTTTGGTGTAGTTCATCTCGATACGAAGAACTCAAGGAAAGAAACCACTAGGAGAAGAACCCAGGACACTAGAGGGAAATCTGTACTAACAAGAGTATTAAACCCATATTGGATCCCTCAAAATAATAGAAGTATAGAATTGTTCCTGAATAAGGACATGGATGAAGCATTTTGGAGGTACGGAATGGAACAACCTAGTGAGGTAGGCTCCATTACGATTTACGAATTCAAGGATCCAGACACACCTAGAAAGGTTGTGTACTTGGATAATACATCAGAATCAGTATTTGTAGTGTTGGATCATGCCGGACATGCCTACACATGGAGAGGCAAGTTAGTATTTCCCGCATCAAGAACAAACGTAAATACTAGTCATCAGGGTGTTGGAACATCCTCAGCCCGTGGTACTCAAAGAGAGAAGAACAAAGAAAGAGTAGAAGTAAGTTTTACTCATCCTATAGGGAGAGATAGACCAACCATGGACACCAATAGATTGGAACAACAAAGGGAACCAAGAATACCAAGTGGTAGAGATGTATTTCCTCTACCTAGACCACGAGAACATCCTAGGATACTAAGACCCACTCAATTAGTGAAGTCAATGAAAAATTACTTTAATGGGACAGGAGATCCCTATGAACATGTTGCAAAATTTAAGCAAGTGCTACGAGCACAGCAAGTAGAAGACATGTTCACGCAATACAATGCGTTTGGACTCACATTAAAGAACATGGCTTTAAATTGGTTCCAACCATTGCAACAAAGGCAATTGAGGGATATTCATCACTTGTTAGAGTCATTCATCACAGAATTCTCTAAAAGTGGAATGAGACATGATACTTCTTCGTTACTTCAGAGCTTCAAAGAGACGCTTTAGGAAAGAGTTAGATTTACAGGAGGTAGGTTTAGACAATATCTTGAGAGATGTCCGATGCAAGAGCTACAATCACAGGCCAAGCAAGTGTCATTGTTTTTAGATGGCCTCTTGAGCTATAAACTACGCTCCTACGTGTACTTGAAGGAACCCAGAACACTAGAGCAATGTGTAAGGATTTGTATAGACATTGAGGATAATCTAGGAGATGAATTGGAACTTTCAAAAGTCTATAAAGACTCAAATAGCTCATCTCAATCATCCTCAAAACTTTCTAGCTCAATTGAAGACCTAGAAAAAAAAGTGGCCTAGAGACTAGGAGTCTCTTGCAAACAGATGCGTAGGGTAAGAACAAACAAACGTTGTTACACCTGTGGTGGTGATCATATGGAAAATGTGTGCCCCAACGTGGCACAACCTCAAGCCAATCAAAGCGGCCAATATTGTACAATTGAGAGACCATATAGGAATCACATCCCCCAAGATTGCCCATACAACAAACAAGTAGTACGATAGAACTACCCTCAAGCATACCCCCAACCAGGTAGGTATCAAGGTCCATACAATGCTCAGCCTCACTACTATAGGCCTCCTCAGAACTACCTTTATCAAGCTCAACATAGACCACAACCTATTTTAGCTCAGCAGCTACCCCCACCACCGAATGTCATTTCAGCCAAATATGCTGCTATAGGAGAGAACCTCAATAGGGCTTTAGTGCCTTCTTCACCCCTGATCACTGACATTGATCCTAATTCTAATAGTTTTGACTCTACCCATGTGGATAGCCCACCCGCATACTATATAGAGTCACCAGAACATATGGAAACATATCAATATGATAGTCCACCATTCGAACCCAGTCGGGAACCTGATTATGCCAATGTGATGTATGCCAACCCTAACCCATGACCCCATTTAAGACAGCAAAGACCACAGGGCCCTAAAGGGCCATGCTTTAGGTGCCAAGGAGATCATTTCATAAAGGATTGCCCACATCCTCCGATAGCAGGATAGTCACAATACTATAACATTCAAGTCTTTTGTGTAGAGTGTGGTAAAGAGCATGTCATTAGGGATTTTCCTAAGAATCCTGCTAATGCCTCAAAAGTGACACCCATTAATGTGATAGGTATTGTACATAACTCAGATGGATCCAACCTAACATACGTGCCTATCCAAGCTATAACCAGAGCCCAACCGCTGTTACAAAATCAAAAGCTTAATCCTGAAAAAGTAGCCCAAAGTAGTGAAGTTGGAGAATCTAGCAGTAGAAAGACAAAATCTTGGAAGGACTCTAGAGAGAGAATCAAGAGAAAGTGGAACAAGAAAATAAGCAAACTAGAAGGAAGTCTCAAGGAATGTAGAGCCAAAATCCTAGAATTGACTTTGCAAGAGTCTAATCGGGAGAACCTAGCTCGGAGGTCAGGATCAGTTCTAGCTGAAACAATACCCAAAAATCTAGACATGATGTTTCATGCATATCAGGGGAGATTAAAAGAAGGACCTCAGGTAGCCGAATTGAGTAAGAACTACCCAAGAGCAGACCTAGAAATTGAGAGAACCAAGCTTTGTATGAAAATGGTAGAATTAGCACAAGCTATGTTCGAAGCCTCTTGTTATATTAATTGGAACAACATGGCAAAACCCAAATTACACTTTCAAGGACTACTAGAAAGGTTAGAATACTTGATCAATTACAATGAGAAGGCGAAATTGCAGAGGAACCCTAATATCTCTGAGACACAAAAAAGGAATGCACCATCCCTATCTCATGTGCCAAATACCGAAGTTGAAGACAACATGTCTTCCATACATAAGTATTCACCAGGTTTTTAAGAGAAATCCAAGAAGAGAAGTGGAGAAGAGAGCAAGAAACCCATCCTCCTATTCAAGAAATAGATGACTTGCAGGAACAATTTCCCCAAGACATGCCCTCTATCTATGACGATGCAGAGGATGAGCAACTCAGTGAACAGATGAATTTTGAATCTAATTCTTTGCAAGAATTACCTCAGTTCATAGGACCTTGCGAAGACAAGTCGATCAACATGAGAGCACCCACTATAATCGTGAGCAGGTTTCATGTGATGATGGAGATAATTCCATTTCTGATGCAGATGTACATGATGCACTTATTGATGATAGAGTTGAGCAGGCAAGAGCTATGCCAAAATGGCTGGTGCTGACCTTGCATGATAGCAAATTAGATGCATCTTTGTCATATCGTACTCGTTCAGGCTCTCATAGTGCCTCTTTTGCATCAGATTGCTATGCTATGGCTGCATCTAGTCTCTGTGATGAGAATGATCCTGTTTCATTTGATGAAGCACAAAATTCAGAAAATTGGATGGCTGCTATGCAATCTGAATATGATGTTATAATGAAGAATGGTACTTGGTCTTTATGTGACTTTCCTCCTAGCAAGAAGGCCATTGGCACTAAGTGGGTATACAAGTTGAAGCGTAAACCGGATGGTACAGTTGATAGGTATAAGGCTAGGCTTGTTGCAAAGGTTTATGAATAGGAAAGAGGCATTGATTTTGATGAGACCTTTGCACCTACATGCCGTATGACTACTGTTCGGAGAATCTGTGCACTTGTAGCTCATCATGGTTGGAAATGTACATCAGTTGGACATTAAAAGAGCATTTCTGAATGGTGACTTGCATGAAGAAGTGTATGTTTTTCAGCCCCATGGCTTTGTGCGGAAAGGGCATGAAAACTAGGTGTGCATGTTAAAGAAGGCATTATATGGCTTAAAGCAAGCACCACGTGCTTGGTATGAGAAGATACATGCCTATCTGATTGCACGTGGTTTTGAGAACTGTCCAACTGAAAGCACCTTATATGTTAAGCACGCTAATGATGTGCTTCTGATCATTGTTGTCTATGTTGACGACATGCTGCTCACTGGTCCTATTGAGAAGCATATTGCTGATTTTAAGGCTGATTTGCATGCCTCATTTGAGATGTTTGATTTGGGGCATTTGCATCACTATTTGGGAATTCAGTTTATGCAAGTTGATGGTGGAATGGCTTTGTGTCGAACGAGATATATTGACACATTATTGCAGCATTTTGGCCTTGAAGATTGTAAGCCTATTGCCACTCCTATGGAGACAGGTTTATGATTGAGTCTTCATGATGCTAGAGATGCATTTGATGCTATTCTCTATCAGCAGGCTGTTGGATGCTTGATTTACTTATGCATTACTGGGCCAGATATTCAGTTTGTTGTCTCACAGATGAGCAGGTTTATGCATTGCCTAGGAGTCAAGCATTGGCAGGCAGTAAAGCGCATCTTTCGCTATTTGAGTGGTACTCTGCTACTTGGGTTGTTTTATCCCAAGGGGGGATCATTACTGCCAGACTTGCATGCTTTTTTTTACTATGATTGGGCTGGTTGCTATGACACTCGTGTGTCCACTACAAAATCACTTGTCTATGCAAGTATCATGGACAGCAAAAGACCAGTATCATGGCCGAGAGATCATGTACATTTACTACCTTAGAGAGAAGCTAAGCAAGGAGAGAATCAAGAGAGAGCATCAGTGAGATGAAACTACCTAAAATCGTCTCTGGAAATCAAATTACAATCTCTGAAAATTGACTACGAGTGTGATCCGTATCGCGGGGTAGATATCATGGGTCAGAGTGAGATTTTTCTTTTTACAAGCACATAGGGCAAAGAGGAGTGCTCAAGGATCACATAGACACAAAAAGTTTCAAAAGCTTCTTTCATTTGAGTGAGTTACACCCACGTATCGCGACAGTTCGAATTCAAGTATCATGATACTTCAATTCCTGTGTATCGTGATACCTGGCAGGTATCGTGTATTGCCGATACCTTTTTACTCCCCGTGTATCGCGATACAGTGGTATCATGTATCGTTGGGTTGAGTATCGCGATACTAAAGTATCGTGTATCGCGACACTCCGTGTATCATGTATCCTGAGATTTGAAGTATTATGTATCATGATATTGAAGTATCGAGTAACAATCGTGTATCATGTATCATCGCTATTGTGGTATCGTGTATCGTGACAATTGTGTATCATGTATTGTCACTGTTGTGGTATCATGTATTGTGACAATCGTGTATCATGTATCATTGTTGTTGTGGTATCGTGTATCATGACCATCTGTTTATCGCGATACATAAGTATCGTGTATTGTCTGTCAACCTGTGTATTGTGTATCGTTTGGCATCTAGTATCGTGTATCGTCCAAACCCTGTATCGTGACCCGAGAGATATCGTGTATCATCAAAGGTCAAGTATCATGTATCGTGGACATCCCAGGGAAGGAGAACCTAAATTAGGCTAAGCCGATTCCTAGAATAAACAGAAGCCTAAGAGACCTGCAAAATTGGCTGAGGTATTTAGTGGATGAACCTTTGCTCAGGACATGTACTAGGAAGCCAACATAGTGTCATATCTTGAGCCGAGAGTGTAAACGTACCTAGTGCCAATTCGTAGTATTTTGACACCTCTAGTGAATCAAATGAAGAAGCTAGGTTGGCATCGAAAGATATGCATAGTTCAGTGCCTTTTACAGGATTTACTTCTGTCATTGAAGGAGAACATGGAACCTCTCTAGAGTTGCACCAACCAACATGACCTACCAATTTATATAGATGGACTATATAGAACCGTAGCACGAATGAAGAAAGAAAATAAATCTAAGATAGTTCCTTGACCTGTAGTGAAATGTGAAGGAAGGTTCTATATGGATAAAAAAGGAATAATTTACATAGTGACCGACTCTCGAGAGACTATAAGTGAACCCTGGGAAAGTGGGAATGTGGACCACACTAATGGGGAAGGGACTAAAGGTAGGGTTTCTACACCCTGAGACAAGTCTAAAGTAACCAAAGTTTGGAGAGGTGACAAAATTCCTTAGGATGAAACATTGACTGATGTGTATATGGTAGCCGGGATGGAGAAATTACTACAAGCACCTTCATCTTTGTGGGGATAAATTAGTAACCCAGTCACCATCTATGAGCTACAAGACCCGAAGGATCTTTCTACAATCACCTATCTTGATACCAATATTAGAAATTAGTGGCCCATCTCACATCTAAAGAGATCCTGAGTAGGATATCAAGGTATTCTAGTGTTTCCTATGAGAGACTCAGGAACTACTTCCCTGAATCCTCAAGGAACGTACCAAAGCTATGGTCATCAGAACTCAGGGCAGGACCAACAACAAAGTATTTTTGCAAGGACCAATGTTCAGTTTCGCACACTAGGAGCAAACCCTAATTATCAACCCCCAACAAATGGAGAGCCTAGGAATATAAATCTTGTGCCTGAGCAACCACCCTTAGGTAGGGGAGTTGGAGTTCAAGTAAGACATCCAACAATTCCGTTTATGCCCAGACCATCAGAACTAGGAAGAAGATTACAACCAATTCAAGTGGCCAAGTGTATGAGAAGCCACTATGATGGGTCCGACGAACCTTATAATCACATAGCTGATTCAAGCAAGTGATTCATGCCAAAAGTGGAACATTTTATGATCCAGTATGAGTCATTTGGGTTGACCCTTACGGATACCGCTTTGGCCTGGTTCCAACCACTTGAACCCAATCATTTCCTAAATATGGAACAAGTATTTTAGAAAATGATTGAAGAATTCACTAAGATGGTAATTAAGAATAATTATTCATCATTGATCACAATTTCAAATAGTCCCCTACAGAGTCAGTAGGATTAGAGGCTTGGAGATTTATGCAATATTTGGATAGATGCCCCGTGAAAAAGAGGCCCACTCAACAAAAAATGATTTCATTATTCTTAGAAGGACTAGTCAATGGATCCCTTAGAGCACTAGTCTATGTAAAAAGATTCCAAAAATTAAGTGAATGCTTGAAGGAATGCATAGATTTGGAAGATAATTTATCTAAAGAATCGCGATTGATGGAGTTTTTCAGTTTTTTTCGTGTTTATGTGTTGATCGGGCCTCTATACGTCATGATGGTCAAGAATCTCGTTGAAATGGGGTGTCAATCGGGATTTTTCTGTCGGTCGCGATGGACAGGGATGTCCGTCATGATGGATACGTGTCCGTCGGGGTCTGTCAATCGCGATCGACTGGCTGTCAATCGTGACGGACACTGTCAATCGTGATTGATGCTGTCAATCGCGATGGATAGAAAAAATGCAAATTTTTTAGAAATTTTTGTGGATTTGTGATGTGCAAGGTCTCTAGTCTACTGTGGTGCACTTAGTTTTACCAAAGGAGCGATTTTTCTGTCAATCGCGATTGACAGAGGTCTATGACACAGAGATAGGACTGAGCTTTTCCGTACCTACGCGACATGCTGGAGATGATGGAACAGCCAATACCTGCAAGAAAACTCAAGAAACATGCAAAAATAACACACAACAATTCGCTCTCTCGCTCTCTCTCACAAGTGAAATGAGGGAAATGGAAGGGAGAAGGTGATATGATCAAAAACTGAAATTTTTTGTGATGATGGAGATGGAGGTGGGAGATGGTGAGGATGATGATGGTGATGATGATGATGAAGTAAGAAAGAGATAAGGAAAAGTAAAGAATTTACCTACAACGCCAACGTCACAACTCTACGTCTTACCATCACACGCTCGTCCTCAAAGCTCGATCCCCGGCAACGGCGCCAAAATTTGGTGTAGCTCAGTGATTAGTAGCACCTCCTTTAATCTCAATCCGGGAAGATGCGAGGATGGTATGAAGACCTCGAACAAGTGACGGCACAAGTGCGTGAGTGAGAAGCACATTAACATGCACACACATACACACACACACGTGCACACAAGGTAAGACAAAGAGAGAGAAGCAATGGAGTTCTTTAGATTACTCAAAAGTGCTCTTACAAGTTCAATTCTACAAATGAGCTCTCTAGCTCTATTTATAGTTTTTAACTAGCTTTTGGCCCTGTCCAGACCTAGTGTCTGGCCTAGTTAAAAATTAGGTTCTATGGCCTATTTGAGGGCTCAAACAGAGTCTAAAAAATATGAAAATTGATAGGTAGGTACTTCTAATGCTCCTCAAGCTCAAGGACTCCTTGGTTTGCACAAAATGGAGCTACAAGAAGGTGGAATGGTATTTACAATGATTGTTAGTGATGAGAATCACTCTTATAAAGATGTTAATTTGGAAAAAATTGAAGGGCCTATCTGCCATATCTGCGTTGACTGCTCTGTCTACTTAATCCTTCTCTTTGCTCTGACTCTCTCCGATGGCTTCCTTGTCTCGTCAGTCCTTGGGTGCCCTGACTGCTATCAACAACATACAATAATTTTCTTAGTAAGTTCATGTTACCATCTGATGTCTTCACATTACCTATCTTCTCAACTCGATGCCTTGTGTCATGTCATGTTTGGATTTCATTCATATTCCTTGGATCCTCCAAATATGAGAGTAGACCTACATTTCTTGCCACATGATTTAAGCATCTTAAGCCTATATAAAACATATGTTCATCTAGTTTACCTTCCTTCATAGTCATTTTCATGAGAAGAAGTGAGTAAGGTTGGTCATCTGCATAGTTGTTGTAATCTATCCTTCCTTTGTATCCACCTTGATAGGCGTTGTTGTTGTATGAGTTGTTATTATATCCATAAGAGTTGTTGAATCTTCCTCTTGAGTTTTCCTATCCTCCTATGTTGTATCCTCTTCCTCTTTGGTTCCTAGGATTCCTTAAACAATTCTCTGTAATGTGCCTTTAACTTTACGTGCAAAGTTTGCTTGAGAGGCACTACCATCATCATCAGACTCCTTGCCCTTTCCTTTTTTATTCTTGCTTTTACTCTTATCTATATAGAGAGCAGATGATTGATTAACTTTTGAGTTGTCTCCATTCTTCATAAGATTTTCCTCATGTGTGAACAATTCTCCCATGAGTATGTGGAAATCACGAACCTGCATGTCCATGTAGACATCCATAGATGTGGTGAAGGATTCCATTTTTCATAGGCCTTTATACCATTGATTACTTACCTTACTATGTTTTGTTCATCAATGACTTCTCCAATGCTTCCAAGTTGGTCTGCAAGGTCCTTGATCATGGTGAAAAAAGTAGTCACTCTCCTTGGGTATCTTTTTAAGTGATGTGAACTCCATCCATAACTAATTCTTTCTAGCCTTGATGATTGATGAGAAGAATGCTTCAAGAGACATCCATGTTTCTTGTGAAGTTTTGCAATTCCTAATGTGTGCAGGTAGAAAATCATAAATAGAGTTAAGAATGTATAATCTTGCTAAGGAATCCTTTCAACACCATGTATATAACCTTTCATGTTCGCCTTGTGTTGGTTGGCCCTTGCTTCTGAGGATTTGCATCATCTCATATCTAGATATGTAACCATAGCAATTCCTTCCTTGTAGATAAGCGTCCATTATGAGTGACCATGTTTAATAATTTCCTTGATCTCTTTTGTCAATGGATGATGGGAATCCATCCCATGATGCTTAGTTGCTCTAATACCACTACGAAGAGGTGATGGGAAGTATGCAGAGATGAGTGGTGTATGCTACAAACTTGATCTAAACTAGCCTGTTTAACTCTAGGGATGCTTAATATACTACTTTAGCTTTCCAAACATGCACAAAGAAACATCAAATCCTTTGGAAAAACATTGTCAACTGTTTGCATCAAGACAGATAACTTCCACTTCGCAAGGATTGAAGAAACCTTCTACTTTGGGAAGAGAAGGTCAAAGAAATATGCTTAGTGCTCACAACTTGCTATGCATTCTAATTTTTGTGTATAGATAAATGAAGCAAATTATTTGATGAATTTAGTTTTACCATACAAAGAGAAATAAATCTAATAAGTATGGGGGTCACCCAACTTTTCAAGAGCAAGATGATGTGTAGACATACTCAGCTTCAATCATTATTATCTTGAGATCTACTACTCCAATGATGGTAAAGTTTGCGACATAGGTACTAGATGTTGGTATCTAGCTAAGGCAAGTAAAATTATAGCAATTGGATACTCATGTACAAAGAAATAGACAAAACACGTTCACTTTGTACATGAGTGTACTACAACAACACAAAGAGAATGACTTACTCAAAGTAATGATAAACAATGTGTATGATATTGAACATTTGATACATGGGAACTGATGAGGACTACTCCTTCATGAATTAAGCACAATGTATGCTCAAGAATATAGCTTAATATTTCGAAAATGATTGTGATACATGTCACTAAGAAGAGGGTATATTTATACATGATTTTCAAATTTGAAATTAGTGAGTCATCCACCTAAAAGGTAATCTAAACTTTAGGAATGATTTAATCTTTATTCCACCTAACTAATTTCGTGGAATTAGCTCCCTTTTATCATGTGATTCCATCTCTTTTCTAGCTTTTATGAATAGCCAATGTAAATACTATGTTCTCATGACCATTACTAAGTAGGATGACTTATGAGAGTAGTCCATGAAACTCAACAAAGCTCTTAGACTTGCTATTTGCACGAACATGTACCTATCTTTGTGTTGAGATGTATGTGTGTGAGAGAGAGAGTATATATATATATATATATATATATATATATATATATATATATATATATATATATATATATATATATATATATATATGTATATATATATATATATATATATATATATATATATATATATATATATATATATATATATATTATATATATATGTGTGTGTGTGTATGTATGTGTATATATATATATATATATATATATATATATATATATATATATATATATATATATATATATGTAGAGAGAGAGAGAGAGCCATGAGCAGGATAATGATAGAATGATCCAACATTGCAAGCAAGTTTATGGTGTATCACATCCAAAACTTCCACTTAAAACAAAGTGATCACACTAGAAAGTATCCTTGAATCATCAAAATAATGCACATGTTGATCAAGAACACCATCTAAAATTTTATAAACATCTTATGTTGTAGTTGCTTGCAACAGATGCACTTGGAAAGTATTTACATGTGCATCAGAAACATCTTACCTCAGACACCACCCATCTCGACCTTCATTGAAGTATCATAGAAGATTGAATTTGTTAAATGAGCCATCTTATCTAGTAATAGTTTATAGTCATGGGATGCACCTTATATATGCATATGTGTATCATGAACACTTTATTTGAGACTTCGATGTTTTGTTGTACTTTAGAAGTGATATATCTTCGTGAAGCCAAGATTAGCTTAGACAATTATGGGCTATGCAAGAGTTTGAATTTTCATTTTGTCTTGAAGGTCTCCATTTGCATAGATAGCTCTATCTTCTCGTAACTCCTCACTATGCTGTGTTGAAAGTGGAGTAATGATTATTTTATCTTGTGCATTCTCTAGACCCAACCAAATTGTATGTTCATTGATGAGTCCATCTCATTGTACATTAGGAAGTTTTGTGGAAAAGCAACTGACAAGAGAGTTATATATGCAACTAATATGAGGTCTATAATCCTATTTTTCTATTGCTATTATAAATCTAGTGGTCTCATGCTCGCATTCAAGTAAGAATATCTTCTTCTTGCCTTCTTTATGCACTGAGCTGAAATTGCATCTTTTTTATCTACAAGATTGAAACTTACAAAGAACTTCTATTATTGAAAAGTGCACCTAACATACAACACTTCATTTATTTTATATGTGCTTTATCTGAGAAGTTTGAGAGGTGGCACACAAGGAGTGTCTGTTGGCCCCCCACTACAAACATCCAAGCAAAGGCTAGAAAGGTATGGTTGCATGCCATTATCCTGCTCATGGCAAAAAAATCTATTTCAATATGAATGCCACAAACCGTTCACAAGTTTGAACCATAAAGTTTATACCTTCCAAAATCAAAAGATTATTACCCACAGGGCTTTAAAAAATGATGAATTTTTTACTTTATTTTTCCCATCTTCTGATAATAATATGTGCTCTAAATGTTGCAAGATGTCTAGGTTTAGAAAAATCAGATGAGAGCTAGCATCAGCAAGTCCAAAATGAACATAGGAAGTGAGTCACAATCACTTTTTTCAAACTTGAGACACTTTAGGGTTGCCATGCATCACAAAGGAGGAAAGTCTTGCTGATTGGAAAATTGCATGAATGCTTAATCTTCTGATGCATGCTATGAAAGTTAAAGGAATAAGGAGGCTAACCCAAGATCATGGTGGAGTGACAACCAAGATGAGCATATGCTGATCAAACTTAATAGATGTGCCAACCTATGTGGAATTTGAGGTACAGGGGATGAAAAATATTATTTACATATTATCATTACTTTGTGAGGCATAGATTCCAACAAGAAAAAGAATAAAAAGCTCCTCGAAATACACAAAATTTCCCTTGCTCTGATGAAGTGGATGGAATGAAGAAAGAATGTTGCCAAAGAGCATAGGAGCATCAAAGGGAGCATATGGGGTATTTGCAATAGCGGTCAAGAATTGGAAAGTTCATCGAGAAGAGTTGAATCTTGTAGAATGGGAAAGGAGGCACATAAATCTTTTGCTACTAGCCTCATTTTCTTTTTTCATGCTTATTATCTCTTGTTCAAAAGGACACTAATACATGTTTTGTATGTGAATGATGCTACTAAGGAAGATGTAAGTAAATGATTGAGAATGAAGGCAACATTGTTGAGAAGTTTTGTATTGATTCAACAATTTCGCACTCCTATAAAGGTCAAAGCTGCTCCATTAAACTCAATTATGTACTACTCGTTTGAACGATTTGAGATGATATTAGAAGCAAGCATGAGATGTTCCTTTGTGGATCATAATTTCTAGTTCTTTTTGCCATCTAATGTAAGTTGTTAAATTTTCATCTACTTTATGCCTACATGCCAAGGGAGTGGAAATGCTAAGAAATTTCTTCAATGGAACAAATTATTTTTGGCATTGCTTTTCATTGAGTCCTTGATTGCAAAAAGAGTTGTAATATGTGTTTTCTTAAAAAACAATGAAGCCTCTTCTTAAGTCTTCATGAAGGATTCAATGTCTTCAATTATAAAGAAAAGTCTTAATGATAAATGCCTGATAATTTAGTCTTTTGAATGGAATATCTGAACTATTTTAAGTATGTACAACCCGTATGTCACAACTTCGTCATTACAAAATTTTAACTTGTCAATCATTTTGGGAATACAAAATCAAGTGTCGATTCACTAGATATGATAGTATTCCAGTTCCCTCACCCTTTGATTGAAACAAAAAACAATGGCTCGTTTGATGGGATAAATCACTAACCAAAAAATGTGTGCATACTAATATGAATCATCGCACACAATGTAAAGTTTCATGCTCATCAAAGCACTTGGCAATGTGATAAGAGAGTTGTTTGGCTGTTCAAAGTGGTGACTTTGTAAGTGATGTACAAGTGGTGCACAAGTGCTAAGTGGTGCAGAGGTGGTGCACAAGTGGCCAAGAACATCGATCGATAGGTACTGCACAAATAATTTTGTTCATAATTTTTTTTGTAGGAAAAGTGGAATGTAGGTTGCAACATGGTCTTTTTGAAGGGTTTTTAAGGGTTTTTAAGTGTTTTGAAAGGTTCAACTGAGGTTAGTCTTCTTTATCTAATAAATATGGATGCAAGATTCATATCAAAAGTTTTGCACATCATTGATGACGCCTCCACATCCACTCTAGTGGCAAATGTTGTAGCTATGAGTGAGGGTAAAGTTATAGAGGAAGCCCCCCTTATAGATTAGAAGAGCCCATGACTTACAATAACTATTAGAGGATATTAATTACTAGGGGTTATAGTAGATGGTGGCTGAGGCAATAACGTGATGCCTCAACACACTATGGAAAAGCTTGGACCCAAACCTTTAAGACTAGCCTATGTGGAGATGGTGAGATATGTTCTAAAGATGAGCTAGTGTTGTACAAAACCTGCTTTACACCTACCAATCTAACTTCAAGGATGCTTAATAGACTCCTTTAGCTTCACAATGAAGCATTTGTGATGTTTTGACCTTGTGTGGCCTCAGCCTGAAGACAAGCTACTATCTTTGTCTTTTCTTCAATTGTGACCTTTAGCGTAGTGTTTTCTGCAAAGGTGTCATTCAAGTCCTCCATCATCTCTTCATGGACTGTGCTCTCTCTCCGTGCATTTGCCATTCTGAGTTCCTCAAATTCTTTTATCTCTTTCGTTTTTCTTCTTCTAATATCTTCCTTACTTTATACTCAGCTTTTGTGGATGGCAAAGCAATTGTATGTTGCTTCTTTGAGCACCAAGAAACTAACTTATCTCCAATATAACAGAGATAACCATGAGTAGACCTTCTATCATCAGAATTACCTGCCCAATGTCCATCACTAAACACTTTGATTCTTGCGTTGGAAGTAAAACCATAATACAAACCTTCACTCAGAGTTCCCTTGATATATCTGAGTACCCTTTGAGCTACAATCTAGTGACTTTTCTTTGGACAATGCATAAATTGTGACAAAACACCAACTGCATATGATAAGTCTGGTCTTATCAAGGTAGCATAGATTAAACTACCTACCAAGCTCTGATATTTTCTTCATGTCATTAAATTCTTCTCCTCCATATCTGCTCAATTTATGAGTTACCTCCAATGGTGTGGTTGAAGACTTGCGATCTTCCATGTTGAACTTGACGAGAAGATTCTTCAAATATCTCTCTTCTGTAACATATAATCCATGTGTGTAATCTACATTCCTAAGAAATAAGATAAGTTTCCCAAATCACTTATCTTAAACTCCTTCTCTATTTGTTTCTTAAGCTCCTTAATTCCTTGAGCATCTGTACCTGTCACAATAATATCATCAACATAAATACACATATATATGAACCCATCTTCACTTGCCTTCACTAGCAAGCTACTATCTGCTTTTGAAGTTTGATATCCACATTCATTCAAGAACTTAATAAGCCTGTAATTCCATGCTCTTGGGGCCTGCTTCAAACCATACAAAGCTCTCTTGAGCTTACATACATAATGAGATCCAATTGAATCCATGAAACCCTCTGTTTGTTCCATGTATACTTCATCTACAATATATCCATTAAGAAATGCATTCTTCACATCTAATTGTGACAACTTCCATCCTTTACAAGCAACAATAGCAATTAGAGGTCTAATTGTAGACATCTTAGCAACTGGACTAAAGGTTTCATCATAATCTACCCCATAAGTTTGGGCATAACCTTTAACCACAAGTCTAGGTTTATATCTAGACACCTCACCATTTGCAAACCTCTTTGTCTTATACACCCACTTACATCAAATTACCTTCTGATTCTTTGGTCTTGGCACCAATTCCCATGTCTCATTCTCAAGTAGAGCATCATACTCTTCTTGCATTGCCTTCTCCCAATTTTGTTTGTAACCTTTGGCTTCTTCATATGTGGTTGGATCTTCTTCTGTCTTCACAATATAAGAATAATCTTTTGTTGTTAAGAAAGGTGTACAATAGCTATACCTGATAGGTTCTTTCCTTTCTCTCAAAGATCTTCTAACCTCTGCACTTCTTGAAGTCTCAACCACATTTGAATTTGGATCAAATCTTGGCCTATCTTCCTCATTGCCCTGCAATTTACTTTTACAATTATCATCATCAATATCTTCTTCATACACCTTTACTTTTGTCTTCCCTTTCCTTTGTATTTCTTCAACATCTGCATAATCATTTGTTGACCCTATATACCATATGATTTTCTCATCAAATGTAACATCTTTTGTAACAAGAAATTGCTTTGTAGATGGACTCCACAATCTATAACCCATCTGTCTATCATCATACCCAATAAACACATACTTCTCTGCTTCGGGTTTTAGCTTATGTCTTAATTGAGAAGGAACATAAGCATATGCCAAATGTCCAAATACCTTACAATGATCAAGAGTAGGTTTCTTACCCCACCATGCTTCATAAGGTGTTCTACCGTCCAAAGCTTCGCAGGGTAACCTATTCACAAGGTATTTTGCACTGTTGATAGCTTCTGCTCAGGTAGTTGGAACAACTCTTCTCTTTCATCATTGATCTTGCAAACTCTACAAGAGTTCTATTTCTTCTTTTTGTAACTCCATTTTGTTGAGGGGAGTACATGCAAGTTACTTCTCCTTTTATACATGCACTCCACAAATAATCATCAAACTCTTTAGAAAAATATTCTCCCCCTCCATCTGATCTCAACCCCTTGAGCTTTTGTCCTATAATCCTTTCTGCATAAGCATGATAATGTTTGAATGCCTTGAACACTTCAGACTTGTCCTTGATTACATAAAGTGTAATCCATCTTGTTGCATCATCAACAAACAACACATAATATCTGGATCCATTTATGTTATAGTCCCTTGAAGGACCCCACACATCTGTATGAACCAAGTCAAGCATATTTGAATACTTGTATCTTGGTTTATTATATGGTTTCTTATGAGCTTTACCTAACTGACAAGCTTCACACTTGTATACCATGTTAACCTTCAACATTTGGCAATCCAAGAACTACATCATTCTTTGACATTTCTTTTATAGCTCTCTCATTAAAATGACCTAGCCTTTTATGCCATAGGTCTAACTCAGACATCTTTTGACTTCCATAAGTAAACAATGCATGTCCCACATTACCTTGAACCTTGAGAGTAAAAAGTCTTCCTTCTTTTTGACCTATAATGATGCTTCTATATCCTTGATTTGGATCTTGCACATAAACACCATCATTTGTGAATCTGACTTCATATCCCTTCTCCACAATTTGTCCTACACTTATCAAATTTTTAGGAATATTAGGAACATAAAGTACCTTGCTTAAGAGTGCGCTTCCACTCTTTGTCTTCATTGATCCAATGCTTTCCACTTTATGCTTGGTGTTATCTCCTGTTTGAATTGTATGTCCACTCCCCTTTGTTTCCATATTAGTCATCAATGATATGTTGCCACTCAGATGATTGCTACATCCTAAGTCAATATAGAATACCCTTTGATCTTCTCCTATTGCTTCATGGTAGAGGTTGCAAAGGAAGTGATATGGTTAAAGACCTTATTGAAAAGTTTTGGAACTAATCAGAGTACTCCAATTATTTTTGGAGACAACATGAGTTCATTATATTTGGTAGCTAATCTTGTTTTTCATGCCAGGAAGTGATATTTGGTATCATTTGTTGAGAGAAAAGGTACTTGACAAAGAGATTGAATATGTGTATACATCAACAAGAGAGCAAGTTGCAGACATGTTGACAAAAATCTTGAATGGACCTAAGCTACAAAAGTTCAAAGAGATGACAGGAATAAAGAGGAATGGCATAATCACAATAAGTGATTGAGGGGGATCTGTTGGAGCAAAGTGATCCCTAATTGATGATTATGAAGAACTTAAAGAAATTCAGAAATCAAAGTGAAGTCAAAGAAGTTAGTGGAGATAGTGAAGAGATCTCAGAAGTGTAGCTTGTATACATATGTACATTACAGATGAAAATTCTTGTACTATGAGTATAGATGGTCTTTAGAATGATAAGAAGTAATGTAATAGATACAGGATGAGTCTAGAATCATATGTATATAAGTCAATAATGTAAAGAAATGAGTGAGAGATTCATTAGAAGCCAAGTTTCCATGAGATAGATGTGTAGAGAGTTATCTTCCTGAGTTAGCGTCGAGTCTTTCTCTGATTTCTCTCAGCCTGATCAAGTGGATCAGGAAATCTTTTGTACACATCTAATCTAGAAGCTAATCAAGTTATGTTCAAATTTTCACGATCTAATTCCTTTCAGGTTGCGTGTGTGATCAATAGGAACATGTGTATGTAAAGTTTGCAGATAGAACTCTCAAAGTAGCGCACTTTTTTGTGACAATGTCTTGCTTGGATCTCAGTGCACAGTGTAAAGTTTTCGATGAATGAGCATTCAAAATCAAAGTTAGAAGGTAAAGAAGCTATGTCTAAAGGCATTTAGAAAAAGGGGACTTGTGCTATGAGAAATCAACCTTAGAAGTTAACCATGTCAAAGTCGCCTATTCAAGAAGACAGTTTTTGACATATCTTTGATCTTAATGATCAAATCAAAGTTTTAATGATTCTTTTGAAGATCTAATTGATATGATTTTTCAAAGGTAGCATGGAGGTATGTATATCATTAGATTAAAGAAATTTGAAGATATGTGCAGGTAATGAAGTTAATCTCTGAAGCAGACTGCTTGAAGAAGAAGAAATTTTGCTTAGAGAAGTGATTGTGAATGATTTTGTAAAACAAGGTAACATTTGTGTAAAGTTTGGTCTATTATTGATATAGAGGTGTTCTTAAATCAGTATAGATCAAGCCTTTGGAGATTTAGAGGTCTCCAACACTATGTTCATCTTGTAAGACAAAAGTTACGCAATATAACACAGGAGCAATAGCAGGAAGATAACAGATATAGGAGAATCTCAATAATTTTCTACTAGCACCAAGTACAAAGATGATGGCGTTGTCCACCCGTGCGCTCTCAAGGTAGAGCTTAAATGGTGATCTAGACAACTCTAGAACGGGAGATACAAGGTAGAGGTATGCTGGCTCAACTCAATGTCTCAGGTAGTGCAGAAGTCATGTATATATAGGATCATGGGTGGCCTGCCATGGACGGCTATACATGGGCGGTAGAGCGTGGGCGGCCACCGCCTGCGTAATTGCCATACACGGCTTAGAATGGTTGAACCGACCTAACAAATATAAATGATTTCTGACTCCGATAAGGAATATTCCATGGAATATTCCCTTTACCGTGGCGCCGGGGGCGTTGCCCTTGGACCCCCATCCGGGGCTGCTCACCGCTGCCCCGGACCCCACAATTGGGGACCCTGGTAACTCCCTTTCCTTATAATACCTTACATGGTCCAATATGACCTTCATCCAACATGCAAGTTGGGATTCCCATCAATTGGGTAATGCACGCTTGGCTTCTCCTCATAAAGGGGGCCTTACAAAATGTGCATACAATCATGAGGGGTAGAGTGTATTAACTGCTTCTGCCCAGAATGAATCAGGCATGTCTTGAGCCTTCAACATACAACGAGCCATTTCAACTACTGTCCTGTTCCTGCGCTCAACAATGCCATTTTGTTGAGGTGTATGAGCTGTGGTAAGTTGCCTTTTCACACCATGCTCCTTACAGTAATTGTTGAATTCTGTTGACAAGAATTCACCTCCTCTATCTGTTCTAAATTTCTTCAGTTTCCTTCCTGATTCATTTTCTACATACTTATGCCACGTTTTAAATTTTTCAAAAGCATCAGCCTGCTCTCGAATGAAATAAACCCACATCTTTCTACTATAATCGTCGACTAACAGCAGAAAGTAGAAAGATCCTCCTAAAGCAGGTGTAGACATTTTACCACAGAGATCAGCATGTACCAACTCTAGAGGAGCTTGAGATCGATTGCTGGTCTCTCTTGGAAATGCCTTTCATTGTTGCTTGTCCATCATACAAGCTTCACAAGGTTCTTGCAACTCTGAAAATGCAGGCAAATGAGCAACCATCCCTGTTCTTTGCATCTCCTTCAAAACTGCAAATCCGAGATGCCCAAATCATTGGTGCCATAACTTGCTTACATCTTTATCTTCTGTAGCAGTTAAAGCACTTAACTCATACAAGTTATCCCGTCGTATCCCTTTACCTACAACATTACCTGATGAATCCATGATTTCTGCACCACTCTTATTGAAGTGAACTTCAAGTCCACGATCTGTTATTGCAGAAACTGACAACAAATTTCTTTTGAGTGTAGGTACATAGAGAACATCGGATAACGTTTTCTCAACACCTGGAGAAGTGATAAAAGAGATGGTTCCAGTTCCTTCGGCTGGACACTTGGAGTCATTTCCCACCACTACATTGATGGATTCCCACAGAGGCACTAGGGAACTATACCAATCCTTTTTACTAGTCATATGGCGAGAAGCTCCACTATCTAAAATCCATGGTTCATCAGCACGAGCTTGAGCAGATGAACATACCTCTTCAATAGCTACCCAAAGTTCCAGCTCTGTGCTGTTTGCAGACTCTTTGTTCTTCCATGATGATTTTACAGTCCCATTCCGTTCATCAGCTTGCTTCTTCCTACAATCCTTGATGGCATGGCCTTTCTTTTCACAATAGAAGCAACTTCCTGTGAACTTTTTCTTCTTTGGCTTCTTCTTTGATACATCAGAAGAGCCTTTACCTTTTGCATTTGCTGAAAATGCAGCATCACTTGTGCTTTGCCGATTCCTCAACCGCATCTCTTCTTCTAAAAGCATAGCATAAAACACTTCAAATGTGAGGGGAGTTGGTCTTACCTGAGTGTTAAGGGCTGTTACTAATCCATCATACTTTGCCGGAAGAACACGTACACATCTTCGAGCCAACTCTTCTGGTGTTATAACAACACCAACTGCAGCCAATTGGTCTTGAAGATGTTTTATCCGTTTGATAAAATCTTCAGCCTTTTCAGAATCAGAATGCTTTTCATTTGCCAACTAATTTTCTAAATTCTGTATCCTAGTGTGGTTCTTGGTCTCATATTGTCGAGCCAATATGCCCCAAGCCTCATGTGCTTTAGTAGTATGTTGAACTAAAGTAAGCACAGAATCACTTACACTAGTGACAATTGCACATAATGCATCAGCATTCCGCCTCTTCCAAGCTCGTAGAAGATCTGGATCTGGCTGAATCATCAATCTTGAATTAGCTGGATCTTCAACTGGTATAGGCTCTGGATCCAATCCCATCGGTCCCATGACAGTGTCAAGTAATTCATAGGAGTCCAAAATTGCAGAAATTTTGAACTTCTAGAGTGTATAGTTGGATCCATCCAGCTTCCCTTCAGTGAATGCAGGTGGACGAATTCGAATAGGTGCAACATTAACATTAGTTGAAGCACCAAGTCCAGTGTTCGACGATGAAGCCATCATGTAATCACTCGAATAATCTACTGATATTCTAGTATGCTAGTAGGCTAAAATAGTGATACTTCTCAAGCTATTCGAACCTTACGGCTCTGATACCATGTAAGACAAAAGTTATGCAATATAACACAGGAGCAATAGCAGAGAAGATAACAGATATAGGAGAATCTCAATAATTTTCTACTATCACCAAGTACAAAGATGATGGCGTTGTCCACCCGTGCGCTCTCAAGGTAGAGCTTAAATGGTGATCTAGACAACTCTAGAACGGGAGATACAAGGTAGAGGTATGCTGGCTCAACTCAATGTCTCAGGTAGTGCAGAAGTCATGTATATATAGGATCATGGGTGGCCTGCCATGGACGGCTATACATGGGCGGTAGAGCGTGGGCGGCCATCGCCCGCGTAATTGCCATACACGGCTTAGAATGGTTGAATCGACCTAACAAATATAAATGATTTCCGACTCCGACAGGGAATATTCCATGGAATATTCCCTTTACCGTGGCACCGGCGGCGTTGCCCCCGGACCCCCACCAGGGGGCCTACTGGCCCCCTTGGACCCCCAGCCGGGGCTGCTCACCGCTGCCCCGGACCCCACAATTGGGGACCCTGGTAACTCCCTTTCCTTATAATACCTTACATGGTCCAATATGACCTTCATCCAACATGCAAGTTGGGATTCCCATCAATTGGGTAATGCACGCTTGGCTTCTCCTCATAAAGGGGGCCTTACAAAATGTGCATACAATCATGAGGGGTAGACATTGATCATATATGAACACATCTAACTAGTGCAGCTGATCCATCCACTATGCAATAGAGTTTTCCAATACTAGATGCTTCTACATTGCAATATCGAGATTGGGAACAACAAAATCGAACGAAAGGATCATTTCTTGTCCATACAAAAGTTTAAATGGAGTGATGCCCACTGAAAACTTATACGATGTGTGGTGTGCGCAAAGCACTGTGGGAAGAATGATTTCCGCCTGGTTCATGGAGTCGAGGAACATTTTCTACACCATGTGTAGGAGAACTTTATTTGTGCTCTCCGCTAACCCATTAGCCTGGGGATAATAGGGTGAACTCAATTTATGCTTTATCTGGTACTCAGAAGTTATTTTTGTAATCCGTTGATTCAAAAAATATGTGCCCCATTCAATCACTAATTCTAGAGGTAAACCAAAATGTGGAAAGATTTCATTTTTAAGTTTCTAGGCAATTGTCCGTGTTGTGGCATTTTTGGTAGCCTAAGCCTCTGTCCATCTAGTACAATAATCTATACATGTTAGGATATAGAGTGCACCCATTCTCACTGCTGGTAGTTTAATTTGACCAATAAAATCCAAACCCCATTTTTGAAATGGCTTTAGTGGAAGGATTGGTTGTTGCAAGAAATTGTGGTTGTCTTGAGGCTCACCTATATGTTGACAAGGATCACAATTCTGCACCGCATTTTGGACATCGACATACATCATTGGCCACCACAGTCCTAGTTGCTGGATTTATGTACTGTGATTAAGTGATTGAAGTGACCACGTATGTCGCCTGCATGGGCTTCATGTATAACTGCTGCCACCTCATGTGAGGGTAGCCTTATGCCCATCTCATCCTTGTGATACATTTGGCCCATTATGATGGTAAATTGGTGACTCCTGAGACCAAGTTTCTTCCATGTCGTAGGCTGCAAATGTGATGGTGCTACTCCATTCTCTAGAAAACTCAGCATCTCTTTATACGAGATTAGCAAAGTCTATAGAGTGTCTTCAATCTCTACTACCACAAATACCTTAGCATCCAGAAGAGCATCATCTACACCCACTGGTGGTTCTCCATGATCAATTTGTGACAAAAAGCCATCTATTGTTTGGCTTGCTCATGGTCCATGGAAAATATCATATTCGAATTCTTGGAGTAATAAAACCCATCTCGCTAACCCACCCACCAAATTTTGCTACTTGAACAAGTACAAAAGTATGTTGTGGTCCACGTGAAAAGTGAAAGACCTTCCTAGTAAGTAATGCCGGAATTTTGTTATTGAGTAAATGAATCCAAGGCATTCACATTTAGTGTTTGAAAAATTTTGTTGTGTTGATGTTAATCATCGACTAGCATAATAAATTGGTTTGAACCGATTTCACCCCTCCTGCATAAGAACATAGCCAATAGCCCTATCTGATGCATCTACAAATAGATGAAATGGTTCGTTCCAATCGAGAGCTTTCAAGATAGGTGCTATAGCGAGCATCTTTGGTAATCATTTGAAAGCTAATTTAGCTTCCTCTGTCCACTTTAATTTTGCTGATCAAACATGTGCTAATTGTTAAGGGATATTGCTATATGCACCAGTCTTCACAAGTGTCACCCATGCCACCGTACTTGACCTTGGACCACAAAAGCTCTTTTGGATTTTGGGGTGCTAGGGTCTCTAGTATGACCTTGACTTTTTTTGGATCCTCGGCAATGCCATTTTGCAAAATAATGTGTCCTAGTAACTTCCCACACTTTACTACAAATGTTGATTTAGTAGGGTTAAGACAGAGATGTACCTTTGGACACTCATCGAAACAAGCTCTGAGATGCTCCAAGTGCGCAACCATCTTTCAGGACACTAAAAAAACATCCAAAAATATTCACATAAATGACATAAGATATGGGGCAAAAGTCTACTGCATGCACTATTGAAATATACTTGGCGCATTTCTCAATCCGAAACACATTACTGTGCACGTGAATACACCCCAATTAGTAATAAAGGTTGTCTTTGGTATGTCCTCCTCTATCATTCGTACTTGATTGTAACCACTGAAACCATCTAAGAAGGAATACATCTCTCTGCCTGCCACTTTGTCGAACATGCTATCCAGAAATGGTAGTGGGAAGGTGTTAGAAGAAGCATTTTTTTGAAGAGGAATATTTGTAAAATGATAAAAAATTGTAGAAATATTTATGCAAATGATGTAAAAATGAGGAAGAGTCTTCCTCATGTAAATTAGAATCATATGTAGTTTTTCTAGAATTTTTGGAAACTCCTAGATAGCATATTTTTAGATTAGAAGGGAAAAGGATCAAAATTCAAGTGTGAAAAGGGACACTTGAGAATGTATAAAAGACAATCTCCTCTATTTTGAGAGGGTTGGTTAATTGTATTTGATGCTATCCAAGTAATAAGAAGAGTTTCCTGCAGAAAATCGTATTTCTCCTTTTCAAGTACTTTCTTTGATTTGTGAGTCTATTCTATGTGTATCCATGGAATTTGCAAGCTTCTATTGTGTATTTGTGATGAATGTGTACGAAGAGAGTTGATTCATGATGTGTTGAGTGAGAAATTGATGAAGAATAGTGCTGGAGATGAAAATCGTCAATTTTCACATAATCACGATTGTCTCATCTGAAGGTTACAGGTATCATTTTTGAGATTTGACTTCATGATTGTGTTCTGCTGAGAAAATAACACACTTTCGATACCAAGATCATTGGAAATGATGTAGTATTTTCTTATTTTTTGGATTCTATCATCTAGAAGGGGCTGTGGTCTCTTCTATACTTCTAGGATTGACAAATATAAGATGTATTGTTGATTCTTTATGCTAAAATGATTGGAGAGGACAACTCCAAAGGGTAACAACAAACATTCTTTTTGGCGCCGTTGCCGGGAGTAAAGCAAAAGCTTCATTGAAGTTGGACCTTGCTAGATCTTCTATAGTTGATGGTATTGAACACATTGAAAAGGTAATACTCTTTAATCAAGAAATGGAAACATGAAAAAGGTAGGTTTCTTTGTTTGTCTTTTGGGAAAAGAAAGCAATAGAAAATTATTTGAGAATAAGAAGTGTTGAAAATTCTTGCAAATTGATAGTTGCTCATATCATTTTTTGAAAGTAAAGTGCAGGTGTGTGAAAAAATGAATCAAGAAAGCTGAAGATAAGGTAAAATGTTTCTATCTTTGCATTTGTAGAGTGCTTTTTGACCAAGTACCAAGCAAAATT
Source organism: Ceratopteris richardii (assembly GCA_020310875.1). Taxonomy (NCBI): domain Eukaryota; kingdom Viridiplantae; phylum Streptophyta; class Polypodiopsida; order Polypodiales; family Pteridaceae; genus Ceratopteris; species Ceratopteris richardii. The sequence continues at coordinate 8,808,636 of CM035431.1, read as the reverse complement.
GTTGATCTTGGGATAGATAACATGATTGCATTGAACAAAGTCAAGTAAAGTAGCTAGATGCAAGTAGATAAGATCCATTTGTTAAGCAAGGCAAAGCAATAATCTTGAGAAAAAGTTTATTTGCATCTTGAAAAGAAAAATGTTTGAGTTTATCTTTGCCTAAATTGATATTTGCACTTCTTAGCACATTTTTCTTTGGGAAGTTTTGCTCATGAACTGATTAGATAGCAAAGCATAAAGGAGTATAACCAATCAGGAAACACAGGATCAATAGATCACTAAACAAGAAACCCTAAGTGAAGTGTTTACCTTAATTTAGGGCAAAATGCTAAAAAAATTCATAAAATCCATTAAAACATTCAAAAAAATTTCCTTTTTCCTTAGAAAGTTGGACTGAAGTGTTGTTGTTAAGAGTAAAGGGGACCAAGTGGAAAGAAAAGTCAAAAACTAAAAAAAACTGGAAGTTCAGAAAAAACACGATTCTCTTCACAGGATCGCTAATTTTTGTTGATGGTGTAAAATTGCAGGTGACAAGTGATTTGGAGTTGGGGAAGAATCTTGAAGAAGATTAAGAGGAAAGAAGAATCAAAATTGCAAAAAACAGGAAGTTCAGAAAAAATACGATTCTCTGCACAGGATCACGATTTTTTGTAAGGAAAAGAAGTTGAATTATTTTCTACACATTTGGGTATAGAGGTAAGAGGTTGTAAGAGAATTTCATAAAGTGGGGTAAGGAATTCAAATTTCAAAAATATCAAAGAGAATTGATCATGAAATGAGTAAAATTGAAAATTAAGTACAGAATCGCGATTTTCACCAGTAGGATAAAGGGAGCAACTTGTGATGAAAAGTTAGGAATTGTGAATTAAAACCATAAAATTGTTGAAGAATAAAAATTGAACAAGTAAAAAGTGAAAATCCTGAGAAAATCGCACAAAATCGAGATTGTGTGAAGTCTATAAAACCCTGGAATCTTAGAAAAAAGCTCATTTGAGTGGGAGAGAGGGAGAGAGAGAGAGAGCAATTAGAATCATGATTTCCTGCAAACACAAGTTTTTGGAGATTTCTTTATCAAGCAAGCAAGGTAAGGAATTCTCAATACATTTTTTGCATTTCTTCAAATTCCATATGATGATTAAAGCACAAAAACACACAAAATAGCCAAAAACACGGAATCGTGATGTTTAGATTTTTGAGTTTTCAGTGACAAATAATAATTTTGATAAACTCTTTTATTGCATGTTAAAAGTTTAATAAAGCGATTCTATTGAAGAAATAAAAACTTAAAAAACAAGAACCTCAAAATTTCAAAAATCTGCACAGAATCACGATTCTGTAGTCAAATACAAAATCGCGATTCTCTGAAACAAAACACAAAAATCGCGATTCCTAGAGCACGATTTTCATAAGAAAATCATGTTTCTAATGATTATGAGCAATCACGATCGTCTAGGAACAGAATCGTGAATTACACGATTCTCACCACAGAATCGTGAAAAACACGATTCCCTCCACAGAATCGTGAAAAAACACGATTCTCAACACAGAATCGTGAAAAACACGATTCCCACCACATAATCGTGAAAAACACGATTCCTACCACAGAATCGTGAAAAACACGATTCCCACCACGGAATCGTGAAAAAAAAAAACACGATTCCCTCCTCAGAATCGTGAAAAACACGATTCCCACCACGGAATCGTGAAAAAAAAAACACGATTCCCTCCTCAGAATCGTGAAAAACACGATTCTCAAACACAGAATCATGAAAAACACGATTCCCGCCACAGAATCATGTAAAAGAAAACACGATTCCCTCCTGAGAATCGTGAAAAACACGATTCTCAAACACAGAATCGTGAAAAACACAATTCCCACCACATTCAGCAAAGAAAAATTACACAACCACTTAAAGGGAAGGGTTGGGAATGATATTTGTTGTGAAAAAATATAGACATTATCTTTTGGCCAACAAGTTTAAATTCTTTGTGGATCACCAAGATTTACTCTATCTAGTAAACAAACCTTGTCACACTGGTAGGATAGTCAGATGGTTTCTTCTACTGATGGAGTTTGAGTTTGAGGTGGTGGTTAGACAGGGAAAAACACATTTGAGAGTAGATCATTTGTCCAGAATCCAGACTAAAGAACCAAGTTCACCTTTAGATGATGACCTGCCAGATACATATCTATTCAAAGTAGAAAGTATTCCTGAATGGGCCATGACTTTAGTACCTTTGCTAACCATGAGACCTTGTAGAACATTTGGAAACAACACACATTTAGTATTACAAAGCAGGAATTTTATGCTGTTAGCTAGGCACTTGTATCACCTCAACCATACAAGCATATTGGAATATTGTACTCCAGAAGAGGAGCAACAGGAATATCTGAAAAGAGCTCATTGTTGGAATCCTTGTACTCATGCTTCCATAATAGTCACCCTAAGTAATCTCAATAGGATGGGACTACATTGGCCTAATAAGATTCAAGATGTAGCAAAATATATTGCTAACTGTTGGGAATGCCAATCCTTGCAAAATTCAGAACTTGTAACTCTATATTGGTTTCAGAAAAACCTAGAATGGAGTGTGAACATAATTGAGGAATTGAAAAGAAACAAGAAAGGAAAACAAGTAAGAGTTAGTGCAGACTCAAAGAATCTACAAATGATTTCTGAAGAGTATCAACTAATAGGAGAACAATTGTATAAGAGAGGGATGGATGGATATTTAAGAATTTGTGTTCCTGAAGATAAATATGTGGAAATGTTAGAAATGGCACATTCTAGAGTGGCACGAGGACATTTCTCAAGTGAAAGGAGTGATAAACTCATATTATATTCTGGTTTTTGGTGGCCAACCCTATTTCCTGATGCAAGAACATATGTAAAAAGATGTGACATTTGTTAGAGGGTGAGTCAACCAAATAAAAGAGACAATATGCCATTAGTTCCATTGATTTCAGCAAGAGCATTTAGTAAATGGGGGTTGGATTTCATTGGACCCATACATCCTCCAGCAAAACAATCCCATGCTGAATATATACTAGTAGCCACAGATTACCTGACCAAATGGGCAGAGGCCAACGCTACAAAAAGAAATGATGCTCAGACTACTGCAAGGTTTCTCTATGAAAATATCATTACCAGATTTGGACTACCAATTGAATTGGTAAGTGATAGGGGGACTCATTTTTTGAACCAAATCATAGAAAACATAACTGAATATTTCATGATTAGTCATAGAAAGTCAATCCCATATCACCCATAAGCCAAATGGTTAGCAGAAAGTACTAATAAAGTACTTTGCACTGTATTGTCAAAATTGGTAAACACAAACAGGAATGATTGGGATTTACAACTTAATCATGTCCTATGGGCCTATAGAGTGGCATACAAAACTGCATTAGGAACCACACCATTCAATCTGGTATATGGACAAAATGCAGTTCTGCCCATAGAATTCCTTATTCCAACACTAAAGGTGGGAAGTCAATACAAATGGATTGGACATGAATTATATGAGAGAGTGATGGAATTGGAAAAACAGGGAGCTTATAGACTCCAAGCAATTATGAGCATATATGCAGACAAGAAAAGACAAAAATCTTATCATGATGCTCATATTAAAGAAAAAGATCTACAAGAAGGAGATCTAGTTCTGTGATACACAGTAAAGGAACATCACAAGAAATTTCAGAAAAAAGGACATGGGCCTTATATTATACATCAAATAAGTAACAGTGGAGCTATCCAACTAGCTAACATAGATAGAGAAATCATGCCAAACTTCATAAGTGGATGTAGAGTTAAAAGGTATGATTTTCCATTAACAGTCTCTGAATGGAGAAGAATACATCAAGCTCAAAATAGGAAAAAAGAAGAGTAAAATATAAGAAAGGAGGCTCAACAGGAGGCAAAGGAAAGGATAAGAAAAACCAAAGATCTTAGAGAAGTCCTTTTGTGTGAAACACCTCTAAAAGAAAGAGAACATTTGCGTGTTATCACAATGAATTTTCAGGATGAAAAAATCAAAGTCTTGATAGATTCACGAGCACAGGTAAATTTGATCAGTTCAGCTTTGTTGAATAACTTTAAGTGTAAAAGGATTGAAAGCAAGACATTTAACAAATCTTTAGAAGGGTAGATAATACAAAGCTTGTCTTCACCATCTATTAAAGTTAAGTTCAATGAAAAATATATGAGAATAGATTGTGAAGAATGGCCAGACCACATGATGACTGGGAAATTGATTTTGGGACAACCATGGCTAAGGCAAGGTAAAGTAATATTGGATTTTGAAAAAATGAAGCTTAAGTTAACAGTAAATGACAAAAGGTTTTTAATGTTTTTGTGGAGTACTGAAGAACAGGAAGATCAACAAGAGATTCATGACTCAGATATGGAAGGATTCACTTTTTTATTAGAAGTTACAAAGGCATTACCAATGCAACCATTTTATGATCAAGCTTCATTCAATCAAAAATAGGATAAATTTGAAAGAACACAAGACGGTGAAAAGATAGAAGAAAGGGGGCAGCTATGGAGTAGTCAGAAGCATCAAGGCATCCGAACAGGAAGATTGTGGAAACAGAGTACACACAAACACTGCTCATCAAAACAAAATTCCAGAACAAAATGGATATGGAAGCCAAAAAATTCCAAGAACAGCTTATCAAAAGGAGAAGGGTTTCTTCTTAGAACAAGGTCAGCAATGGTTAAATAGTATTGGGTAAAAAAATCAGATTTGATTTAATGGAAAAAGAACATGAGTATCTGATATGCAGTTAGGATCTTTGATAAGAAAATCAGAGTGTTATAGAGAAGAAATTATGACATTTTGAAAATAATGGCAATTTGTTCTACCTTATCCTTTTTCTGAGAAAAGAAATAGGAGGGGAAGAAAGGAAGTGAAGGTAATTATTGAAAAAAAAAGGGAAAAGGAAAAAAAATAAGAAAAAGAATATTATTATTAAAAAAAAGAGAGAAAAGAGAAAAGAGAGAAAAAATTATCCATTTTTCTTTTATAAGTTATACAACACAAAGCAAGATTTAGATAGAAGTGTAGCAGGTTTCCATTTTCTACTTTTTAATTTTATTCAATGTTCTTCAACTATTTATAGTTTTCAAATCTTTCCTTTCTTTTTAAAACCTGTCAGAAGAGAAGAGAACACTAGACATCTTGCTACACATGTAATGATCACTTTAATTGAGTTTTTTGAGGAAGTCAGGATTTAATTGAGATTTTATTTTCATTCTTCTTTCATTTCATCTCAAAACAAATGTCATTTTTTATTCCTTGTGACTCATGTGGGTGGAGTTTTTCTTTTGTGTGATGTGATATTTTCTCCAGAATAGTGAATCCAAAGGAACTACCAATCCATGATTTCAAAGCAGACTCAGTCAGCTGTCTAGAGAACATTGGTTCTTGGACAGTGAAGCTGCAGTAGAGGAGGCGGATCTGGAGTCTGATGAAGAGCAGGAAATCCCAGAAGCAGAGAAGGTAGTTAAGGAGCTCAAGGAAACTTTGGGTATTATTGGCGAGCACATATTTACAGTAGGAGTTGGAGGTTACAAGTACACGATGCTGTGTCAGGAGTTTTACAAATTCCAAAGAATTCCAGTCAATTACAAAAGATGGAAAGCAATAGGAATACACAGGTTGTTGGATGAACCCATATTCTTTATAGACTTTGAAAGAGTGGCACAGGTGATGAACAGTTTGTTGGAAGTTGGAAAGGGCAATGAGGCATATTTTAGGTGTGCTATCAAGAACAAAGAAAATCAGGAAGTAAACATTACTATAAAAGCAGAACATATCAGGGCAGCTCTTCAGTTTTATACCATGGGAACCAAGTTAGACAACAGTTTTGTCAAGAAAAATAAAGCTACATATGCAGGATATTCCAAATTCCTTGATTTTAAAGGAAAAGAGAATGAAGAGTATGCTATCAGAATGCTTTTTGCAATATTTTTGTTTTCCAAATCTACCTAGCTACACCATGCCACACAACCCAGTAACATTGATTATGTTCAATAATAAGGACATAACTAAGCCTTTTGGAGTGATGGATGTAACCCCATACATACATGAGCAATTAAAGGAAGCAACCAAACATTGGGAGCAACAGAAGTACATGAATGGAGCCCAAATCTTAACCAGAATTATATATGATGTTCTAGGGATGGAGGATCAATTACAATTGGATCCAGAAGCTCAATACTTCAGAAGTCTGATGACAAGAATCAAAAGTCCTTCAAGGAATATGTCTGTAAGAGAAGCAGAAGCCCAACCAAGCATGAGGGGAGCAGAAAGGAAAACAAAAGGAGTTTCAGAAGAAGTTATTCCAGTAAAGAAAAGAAGATTGGATCCAAGAAAAGTGGAATCAGAACAGATGGAAGCAACTAAGGAAGAGCATGAAGCTGCTCAGAAGCAAGTACAGTCTTCAAATGATCCTCACCCACCTCAGACAAGCAAAGAGCAGTTGCATACCTACTTGACTCACGGAAATAATAAAAGGGCAGTATATGAAGCTCAATATCAAAAGATGTTGGAGGAATACTCTTGTAAAGCAATTGATTGGATCCAAGAAGAAGTAGAACACTATGAAGAGTTGCATGATCAGATGATGGCAGCAGAGACAGAGGAAGTTTTTGTCAAAAAAGAAGTGGAACTGTTAGCATATTTCAAAGAGCTACAAGGACCTCCTGAAACTAGAACTACAGTTGTAGTGAAGAAGAAGGTTCAGAAGAAACCTGTACAGAAGAGGAAGTTAACCAAGAAAAGTAAAGGAAAATCAGTAGCAGAACCTATACCAAGGATGGAGATAGAAGAAGTGAGGATAGAAGAAAAAAAGCAGGAGGAATCCATTGCTATGAAAGAACCAAGAATGGACAAATCAGGAATAGCAGGCTCTTCACAATTTTCTTCAAATTCTGAAAGTGACATTGAAAACTTTTTGTTGAAAAGTTTGAACTTATCAGTGCCTAGCACACCAAATGTGATAACACAAGTCTCTGAAAAAAAATAAAACACTAGAAGACTTGAGTGAGAAGTCACAAGGAAAGCAAATCCAAGAAGAAGCAGCAAAGCAGGTCAGTCCTGGAGAAGAGAGAAGGTTACTGAAAGGCAAAGTAGTGATGATGGAAGAAGAGATTGAAGTAAGGAAGGAATTCAGCTGTGGATAAGTGGATTCAAGATTGAAGACAATATGGAAAAAACCTTTACATCAAACCTATTTCAAACTGGATGAAGGAAAGTTAGAAGCAGAAAAAGAAATTCAGTTATGCAGTTCAGTACACAAACAAAAAGATACAAATCAAATCAAGGAAACAGAGGAAGTAATGGAAAAGAGGAATGCTCAAGAAGTAGAAGAAGGGGATATAGAAAAAGAGATAAACCGAAGCATAGAAGACATACTATATGACTTGAATCATAATGAAGAATTTACAACTACAGAAGATTAGGGACAAGATGAAGATCTGGATCTCATGGATATAGATGAGCAAGAGGAAGGACAAAAGGAGCAAATAATTAATGATCAAATAAAACTCTTTGTGGAGATTGATTCAACTCTAAATCAGGAAAAGGAAGTACAAGAAAAGGAAGGACATCTCCTTGAAGAAGAACAACAAGGAATGGAGAACAAGAAGGCAGAAGAAATGGAGACAATTAAAGACACATCAAGATATGAGAAGAAGGAGGATCAGATATTAGAAAATGAGGAAAACGTTGCAGACAAAGAAGAAATGAAAGCAGATAAGGGCTATGAAGAACAAAAGCACCAGGTCATAGAGTATGAGGAAGAAGATGAAGAAGAGAATGATTGCAAAGAAGAAAAGCAGATAGAAGTAAAACAAATGGAATTAGAAGCTGGGTTGGAAAGAATACCTAAAGATATAAGATATGCTTGCAAGGTTATTATGAGCAATATAGAACAGTTTAGACCATCAAGTAGAAACATGATCATATCAGGCATGGTAGCTGAATTTGAGTTTGTAAAAGGCAACAGAATCATTAATGAGCAAAAGAAAGAAAAGGAACAGTTAGTAGAACAGTTGAGGATTGTACAGGAGAGAAATGAGGAATTAACACACAGAATAATTTCTTTGGAAGAATTGGAGATTCAGCAACAAAAAAAATCCAATATCTTGAAGAGAAGTGTGCAAAACAGACAGAGCATAGTAGTAAAATGGAGATGGAGCTGAAGAAAATTGAAGGGAGATACAGAACTTTGTAGAGTTCATATCAAATTATGGTCAAAGCAAATGACGAAATAAACAAGTTATTAATGGAAGAAGGCCAATTGAAGGAAGAAAGCAAGACTGTACAGGTGACACAGGATGAGAAGGAAGATCTGAACAAAGAAATTATGAGATTGCAAACAGAGTTGAAAGAAGCTAAGGAGTTGGAAAAACAAGCAAGTATACATGCTGCTGTTTCTATGAGGGGATATAATAAGTTACATATGGATATAGAAAAAGAGAGAAGTGATTGGTAGTTGAGTATAGAAAAGGAAAGAAATGAGTGGAAATCAGAAAGAGAGTTGTGGACCTCTCAAAATAAAAGTTTACTGTTGATGATAGAAGAGCTACAGAAAAAATTTGAAAAACCACAAACTCAGATTGAAGAGCAGGAAGAGACTACACAAGCAGAGGACTATGAAGTAGGAGATGATAATAGAACCCAACATGGTGATGAACAAGAAAATAAAACAGCAATGGAGGAATACTCAGAGGAGTTTGTTCAGAGACTTCTAACAGACAGAGAATCCAGAATGGAATTTATTAGAAAAATGCATAATGAATACGAGGAACATATTGTTACTTTTGCTCTGAATGAAGGAATAAATCTGGATCAACACCATTGGGCTGCAGATGGCTTAGGTATACCCTTTTGCATGATTATTGAAAGTATTAAAAATTATCAGTTGGCAAGGGTGGGATTACCTCCAAACAAGTATTTAGAATATGAAGAAGACATCAATGTGACAAAGGAATTATTTGAAAAAGCCAATCCTAAATGGAGAAACAGGTGGTTGGATGCCAACAAAGAATGTAGGAAAATATGGAAAGAAGCACCAATTCAGTTAAAAATTAATCCAGCTTATTGTCGATTAGCAAGGAGAAGGGAGTGGATAGTCTTTTGGGAAAGAAGGAATGCAGGACAGATTCCATCAAAATGGTTGAACTTTCCAAAGATAGCAGGACCGAAGGTAGGAACATGGCCAACAAAGAAATATATGGTGGACACACCAGAGTCTATTATATCTACATATAAAGATGTCAATGACCCAGCATGTATTTTACTAACCAGAGTAATGAGACTCATATTGGCATGTATAGAGACTTTTATAGATACAGATGTCAGAATTCTCAATTACATTGGCTTTAATTCACCATCTGATGCTTTATTATTTGATCTCAGTGAAACCCCAGAAAGGATATGTTTGATGGCTTATTATAGCAGAACAATATTTTTGGGTAGTCATTATCTTCAAATTTTTGAAGATGTGTTTGATTATGGATTTTTCGAAAGAGAATCAGAAATATTTGGAAATTTGTCAGTAGTAACAAAATCTCGACTCACTGCTTATGAAGCTGCATACACAGAATACCTAAGGAAAGATGTAGTAGATAAACTAGAGGCTTCTCTGCAATGGAGAAAAGCATTATTTGAGATGGTGAACAACTTAAACATTACAGAAAGAAAAAGCCATGACCTACTATCACAGGTATATCAAAGAAAAAAGAAGTGAAGGAAGCATTCATGGTATATCAGCAAGAATGTCTTTTGTCAGGAGCCAAAAGGTCTAGGAGGGGAAGAATGTTAGAAAAAGCATTTTTTTGAAGAGGAATATTTGTAAAATGATAAAAATTTGTAGAAATATTTATGAAAATGATGTAAAAATGAGGAAGAGTCTTCCTCATGTAAATTAGAATCATATGTAATTTTTCTAGAATTTTTGGAAACTCCTAAATAACATATTTTTAGATTAGAAGGGAAAAGGATCAAAATTCAAGTGTGAAAAGGGACACTTGAAAATGTATAAAAGACAATTTCCTCTATTTTGAGAGGGTTGGTTAATTGTATTTGATGCTATCCAAGTAATGAGAAGAGTTTCTTGCAGAAAATCGTATTTCTCCCTTTCAAGTACTTTCTTTGATTTGTGAGTCTATTCTATGTGTATCCATGGAATTTGCAAGCTTCTATTGTGTATTTCTGATGAATGTGTATGAAGAGAGTTGATTCATGATGTGTTGAGTGAGCAATTGATGAAGAATAGTGCTGGAGATGAAAATCCTCAATTTTCACAGAATCGCGATTGTCTTGTCTAAAGGTTACAGGTATCATTTTTGAGATTTGACTTCATGATTTGTTCTGCTGAGAAAATAACACACTTTAGACACCAAGATCATTGGAAATGATATAGTATTGCTCAAGATAATCAAAACCCTAGAAATTCATCTTCATTATTTCTCAGAAATCCAGCCTGTTTTCTCTTATTTTTTGGATTCTATCATCTAGAAGGGGCTGTGGTCTCTTGTATACTTCCAAGATTGACAAATATAAGATGTATTGTTGATTCTTTATGCTAAAATGATTGGAGAGGACAACTCCAAAGAGTAACAACAAATTGAAGGGATCAGGTATTGTAGCTGCATTCAGCTTCCAATAGTCCACACAAATATCTAACTACTTATGTTTCTTTGGTACTATGACTATTGATGATACCCACTCTAGGTTTTTGATGGGAATAATATATCCCACTTTAATTAATTAGTCCAACTCATGCTTGACGTGTTCCAAAAAATTTGGGTTCATTATGTACCTTTGTTGCATGACCCGAGTCTATCTTTCTATCTATCTACCTATTTATCTATCTATCGATCTACCTATCTATCTATCTATCTATCTATCTATCTATCTATCTATCTATCTATCTATCTGTCTGTCTATCTATCTATCTATCTATCTATCTATCTATCTATCTATCTATCTATCTATCTATCTATCTATCTATCTATCTATCTATCTATCTATCTATCTATCTATCTATCTATCTATCTATATGTTTGAGTAAGATCCTATGATGATATAGTTTGGGATCTAAGCCTTTCATGTCTGCATAGGTCCAAGCAAACACATCTTTATACTGTTGTGACAGTGCAATCAAGGCCATCCAAAGTTCTAGAGTGAGCTCAATAGAAATTTGGATTGGGTTAAGTTCTTCGGTTGTACTTCAATTCACAAATTTCTGTGAATCATCTTCAAAACATATTTTACCCAACTCCATAGGGTCTTTCATTATCAGATCTACATTCTTTTCATCTCATCCTCTAGTTCCAAAAGTTTGGTGTAGATAGAGGCAGCCATGCTACCATAGATTGAACATCAGTCATGCTACCATGATGAGTGGGTTGACGTCAACAACTTTGAATGACAATAAGTCTCTGTTAGCTTCGAGGAATTGATGTTCTTCATCTTCCTCCAATCCATCTAGCATATGCAGAGCTTCTGCTAATATTGGCCTATTTTCTAGAGGGCAATATTGGGCATTCTCATGTTGAACCAAAAACTTGGTGTGTCCCTTTTGGAATGTAATTATTTTAGCATCCCAATCTTGTCATACCTTGGCATTCCACAACCAGGGTCTTCCAAGTAGTAAATTGTAGTCAAAATTCTTTCCTTTAAGCTCAAGTACCACAAATGTAATAGGAAATACCACATGTGAAATTCTAATAGGAATATCTTTGCTCAGTCCCACTAGCTAGAATTGACACTAGTTAGCCATCTGCACAGAAAGTGAGGCTCGCTCAATGCTATTACATCCCATATGTTTACACGTATTCGTAGAAGTGATGTTAATGCTCGATCCGCCATCAATCCTAACCTTGTGAAAAGCCTTCTTTTTGTACCATATCGTGATTGTGGGGACTACATGGTCCACTACCCTATCTGGCACATCTTTGACCATACTCACTATTAGCTCCAGATTCGGGGTCGGAGAATATTTCTTCTACAATTGCTTTAATAATGTCTCCCTAAAAGCTGGAATGAGTTCCATCTGTTGAGAGTTCCATGCTCCACCCTTTTGTCCAAAGCTAGAATCATTCTCATGCAAGCTCACTTATCCCACATGCAAGGGAATTCTCCCAAACTCCATATAAGCAAGGCCTCCCTTCACTCCTCACAAGTCATTCCACTCTAGCTCATTACCAAGAGTGTGCTCCCACTCCTCATGGAGTCACCATGCTCATAGAGCATCTTATGTAAGTGATTTCCATTTCTATTTTAATTCATTTCATCATGTTTTCATATCTTTTATTTCTTCCTCCATAGTTTGTTAATTGTGTGATTACTAGTAGAGTAGGTAGTCCTTATTCATTTCAACATGGTATCAGAGCATAGGTTATTCATTTTCTTTTTGAGATTTTTTTTATCATTAGCATGTATTTCTTAGTTAATCCCTCCCTCCCTCCCATAATTCATCTCTAAGAGTGCTTCTAAGCACTATTCTATTTTTTCCTATCATAATCATTTCTCTTCTTTAATAAATTAATTTAGGAGCATTTGAATAGTCATTCGAGAAGTTATCATATTTGTTTTTCTTTACTCCCTCTTCTGTTCTGGTTTTTTTACCTTGCTGCCATTCGATGCTCATGAATGCACATGAGAATATAGAGCATAATTTGTATTGCAACTGTGCTTGCAAACATTATGAGTACACTTTGGCATCTTCAAATAAGCAACTGTCAGACTACCACACACTATATGTGATCAAACGTCTGAATCAGCACGAAATGCATGCCTGCTCTACACACTATGGAGAATTAGAAGATGGTGAAGTAAGGTCACGCATTGAGCACTTCAGAGTCCATCTAGAGATGGACATGGCTGAGCGACACAGTCGATGAGAACTTGCATCAGATTTCGTTTGACTATGGAAGAGCAAGAGGAGGTGTGACAGTTGGAGGAACATGCCTCATCGTTCCAATAGACTATGCAATATCTATGAATCCACATCCTGCCCCCCCAACGTTTCCCAAATTCTTCCATAGCTCCATGCCGATTTTTTTGCACTGCAATTTTCTTTGAGGACAGAGCTAAATGCTCATCAAGCGATGTTGATGCTTCGGCTGCGTTGGAACCAATGTCATAGCCCAGATGGCTACAACTCACGAGGTTGGCGATAAGGGCGAATCCTGTAGAGTTGTGGCACACAACCACCTTCCCGTTTGGAGGAAACAGCAGTGTATTGCTCACCCACGTTTTATCTTGGATGTGCACATGAGAATGAAGTGTTCAAATTAGAGATCATTTCTAAGTTGTTTGCACCACAGAGGCAATGTCCGGTACTGCTAAGAAGACGAAGCAGGCTGGAGAGAAGGTGGGGGACGCGGCTCAAAGGGGTAAGAAAATGCTTTACGAAGGCAAAGACAGGGTGGCGGGGATGGCATCAGAGGGAGTTGAGTAGACCAAAGGGACAATGGCGGAACACAGAGAAGGGAATGAGCGCTCCCTGTTGTCTTCAGAGAGTGACCATCTGCTGTGCCTACCTCTGATAGAGCCTGAGAGATTCAGAGTCCTCCTGCTATAGCAGTGAGAGAGGCATAGTTTGAAAGCTATGCAAGGGAACAATCGGGGGCAAATGGAGCGTGCCATCTGTTCATAGCCTACAGAGTGTGTGCTAATAATCAGTGTTCGCCTCAGATCTCTCTACAAACAGACAAAAGATGAGCTGCGTGCTTTCCATCTCGTAGAATCACTGAAGAAAGAACCTTTTTTGTGTGCCGAGCTCTGAGATGTCTCACTGCCTTATCTTCTGACGTGATTATGAGGAAAAGGTGCTGAATGCGGAAATCATACTACCGGCATTCTTTTAGGAAAAGAGGAAAATTGAATGAACTTGCACAATTCATGGAGTCTCTGGCTCGCCCGACTCTCACATCTTAAGAATAATTATAGTCTTCATAAGCTATGATGTCACATAAGTGTTTTAGCTCGTTGTTCAGTGAATGAATGGACAAAAATGTGCTCGTCAAATTTTGGTCACCGTAATAGTCCAAAGGTCCCATTTCTCTTTAATAAAGAGAACCACGCAAGAGAAACATTTTTTTTTCGCTAAATTTTTTCTAGTAGCTTATAAATCTTGCCATGCATATATCTGTGAAAGGATTAGACACTTCCACATTCATAAGTGGTAAAACCTTCCTTTGTACCCCTAGTATATTAGCACTAAGTCTTTCTCTCCATTTCAGGTGCACATCGAAGGCAGCCAAATACTTTATTAAGCAACCTTCTCCATTCAAACCCTTACCTCATTCTCGACTATGGAGGAAAAGAACGAGTCCACCTTTAATGGCCAACATTTCCACACTTGGCAAGTCAAAATGCAATACAAGCTCATGAAGAAAGGCCTATTGGGCATTGCTAGTGGCAAGGAGAAGAAACCCCCTACGAGAGAAGGTGAAGCTTCTTGGCAAATCAAGGACGAGAAAGCACTATCTACCATTGCCCTAGGATTAAGTGATCATTATGTGCATCACATTGATGAGAAGGGCACCACTTATGATGCTTGGGCTAAGCTTGATCATCTTTTTTTATCTAAATCCAAATCTTCCAAAATCACCCTCCTTATGAACTTATTTGATCTCAAAATGGAGCCCAACTGCTCTCTGGCCTCCCATCTCAATATCTTCAAGAGTATGTGTACTCAACTTGTTGACATTAACAAAAAGCTTGATGAAGATGTACTCAATGCCTTGCTACTACGAAGTCTTCCCCAGGATTCATATGGCCACATCATCACCACACTTAGGCTTCTTCCACAACCAACCCTTACCGATGTTGAAGCTGCCCTCCTTCATGAAGAAAAGAATCTTCAATACCATAACTCCTCTCAAGAGAAAGCCTTGTTCAGCAAGAAGAAACCACCTCATCAAAAGTACAAACAATGTCGCTTCTGCAAAAGAACAAACCATCCTGAAGAGAAATGCTACTACAAACCCAAGAAATATGCCAACATTAGTGAAAAAAGAAGTGATGGAGAATCTGATGGGTCACCCAAGGCAACTGTTTGTAAAGAATATCTCTTTTAAAGCATCTCATTTACACCACCTACCCCATGATGTAAACCCTTTATATGTCTAGGGATCCCATATTGATGGAGAGTGATAATATCCAAAAGAACAAGCTACTCTTGAAGTTAGAGCACCTCTATATCAAGAGTAACTCAAAACCTTCACCAATTTGGAGGATCAATACCTATTTCCAAAATCTTGAACAAACTCTGAAGAAGATGACTACACAGAAAGTCTACTGCACATAACTCACTCATTGACTTATCAAATGTGTAAAGTTTTTTATAAAACTTTGCACAAGGTGTTGCCTATAGTTTGCACACCTGCTCCAATTTAAATCATTCCAAAAGAATCAACAGATCTTGAGAAATGATCTTAACAAGTCACCTATATCTAAAACTATAGTTCTTTATAGTCGACTTTGATACCTGTAAATTCTTAAGCTTGGTTCTCTCAAACTAGAACCCGTTTAATCAAATTCTTTTAGTAATAGGTAGCTTACCTTTCAACTTAAATAATGACTGCTTGATTGCTCAAAACTTTACACTCTGGAAGGAGAATTGACCAAAATATTAGCATCAAATTTTGCGCTTCCTGTAACTTCTCTTCTTTACATTTACACATGTAAATGTTCCTACAATCAATTCTCTTAGCCTCATCACAATTAGAAGCTGAAAATTTGTACACAAGTCGATCAATTATAGACTTAGACTTGTACAAAAACATTTCACAAAAGATTCAACATAGAAGGAGAACACTCAGAAATATCGGGTGCAACTTTTCTTCATTTCTAGAAAACTTTACATCTGAGTGATGAGAGAGATCTTACTCACTTCTAAAGTGCCTAATGACTCATACAACTTCTAATTTCTCTATTCACATGCTCTCTCATATTTGCCCCGACATTTTTACTTGTATATATAGACAAATATATACAAGCTCATACCCATACAAAAGTACAAATGATCTAACTCAAAATTAATGTACATATGTATACACATCTTCATTTTTTGAACATGTACTTTCTTCATGCTTCATATCTTGATCTTTTCTTCAGTCCATGACTTCCAAACCTTCATAAAAAATTCAATTGTTGATTCCCCTGCACCAACAGCTCCCCCTCAATCATCAATTGAGGTTTTCTCTATCTTCTTTATGCCTGCCATATCTTTGAATGTTTGTAGCTTTGGTCCATCCAAGCTCTTTGTTAGCATATCAGCTATCTGGTCTTTTGTTGAAGTATGTACTACTTCAATCTCCTTATACATCACCTTCTCTCTTAGAAAGTGATACTGAATCTCAATATGTTTAGTCCTAGCATGGAAAACAGGATTAGCAGCTAAATACAATGAAGTCATGTTATCTCCATGCATAGTGGGTGTACTTTAGATGATATCAAAACTCTTCATAAGAGTTTTAAGCTCATCACTTCCTTTATAGCTTGAACCATACCTTTGTACTCAGCCTCTATAGATGATAAAGTAATTGTGTGTTTCTTCTTCGAACACCAAGAAATTAACTTATCTCCCACACAACACAAGTATCCATAAGTTGATCTCCTATCATCAGGATTACCTGCCCAATTTGTATCACTATATATCTTGATGTTTGTATCTGATGTAAAACCATAATACAAACCTTCTTTGAGTTTATCCTTAATGTATCTCAACACTCTTTGTCCTGCAATCCAATGTTCTTTCCTAGGACAATGCATGAATTGAGACAATATTCCAACTGCATATGACAAGTCAGGCCTAGTTAATGTAGCATAAATCAGACTACAAACCAAACTTTGATATAGCTTCATGTCCTTGAACTCTTCTCCTCCATATCTACTCAATTTGTGATTCACCTCCATTGGAGTAGGTGTTGCCCTGCAATCATTCATCTTAAACTTGATCAACAAGTTTTTCAAATACCTTTCTTGAGTTACATACACTCCATGTTGAGTGTATGAGATCTCCATGCCTAAGAAGTATGCAAGTCTCCCAAGTCACTAATCTTGAACTCTTTCTCCATTTGCTTCTTTAGGCTTTGAATGCATTTCTCATCTGTACCTGTAAGAATTATATCATCAACATATATGCACATGTAAATGAATACATCATCACTTGCTTTGACAAGTAAGCTACTATCTGCTTTAGAGACTTGGAAACCAAGTTCTTTCGAGAACTTCACAAGTCTATAATTCCATGCCCTTGGGGCCTGCTTTAAACCATACAAAGCTCTCTTGAGCTTACATACATAATCTGGATACCTTTCAATTCTGAATCCTTGTGGTTGCTCCATAAAAACATCATCTGAAATATAACAATTTAGAAAAGCATTCTTCACATCTAGTTGACATAATTTCCAACCTTTACATGCAGCAATAGCTATGAATGTCCTGATAGTTGTCATCTTTGCCACAGGACTATAGGTCTCATCATAATCTATACCATATGTCTGAGCAAACCCTTTCACAACAAGTCTAGCTTTATACCTAGACACACTTCCATATGCAAATCTCTTTGTTTTGTAAACCCATTTGCATCCAATGATCTTCTGACTATTTGGTTTAGGCACCAAATCCCATGTATGATTCTCCATCAATGCATCATACTCTTCCTGCATAGCTTTCTCCCAATTCTCCTTACCTTTTGCCTCTTCATATGTAGAAGGGTCTTCATCTGCCTTTATCATATAAGCATAATCTTTGGTAGCCAAAAAAGAAGTGTCATAGCTATACCTTGTAGGTTGCCATTTATTTCTTGTTGACCTTCTGAGTTCTCCACTCCTTGAGGTTCCTGGTTCATCACAACCTGTACTTCATTGTTCTCCTTTTCACCAAATATCTGAACCTTTGATTTACCTTTCTTTTGATCCACAATTTCTTCATCATCTGCATGAACATTAAGTGTACCTGCATACCAAGTACCTTGCTCGTCAAATATAACATCCTTAGACACAAGGAATTGTTTTGTGGATGGCTAAATAGAGTGAATACATGCTATGGAGTAAGTGTGTTGAGTCATTTCATGCACACTCCAAGGAAGCCTCACATGGAAGCGTCCAAGAGAATCCTAAAGTACTTGAAGGGCATAATCAATGAAGGGTTATATTATCCTTAGACATGTGATATAGATAATAAGATCTTTTTTGATGTCGATTGGGAAAGCTCTAAAGATGATAGGTGAAGCACATCAAGGTATCTTACTTTTGCAAGTACAAAGTTGATTTCATGGTCTTCCAACAACTAAGCCATAATTTTTCTTTCATCAATAGAAGCTGAATATAGAGGACTTGCAAATGCTACACAAGAAGCTATGTGGATTAGAACTCTACATTCAAATTAAAGGTTGAACACTTCAACTCCACATATTTGGAGACAAAACTAGTTCATTACATCTTGCTACTAACCCTATCTACCATGCCAGAACTAAACATATAGAATTTCATTACCATTATGGCAGAGAGAAGATTATGAGTAAGGAGATACAACTCTCATATGTATCAACTCATCAACAATGTTCAAATATGATGGAAAAGGCATTTGATGGAAGAAAATTGAACAGGTTCAAATCAATGATTGAATTGCAAGAGATCATGAAGGATTGAAGACTCAAGCATATTATGCTTGAGAGGGAGTTGTTGATACAATTAGCAAGCCTAAGGGCTTTGTTGATGATTCATGACTACACATTCTTGTAATATTATCTCACAACAGAAAACCATATGTGAAGAATAGGAAGTACAAAGATTAAAGAGGAAAGCTAATGAACAGAGTAATGAGATAAAAAGGCAAGACATGGTGATTGCGGAAACCAAAGAAAAGTTGGCAATGCAAAACTCAGAGTTTATGAAACTAGAAGCCAACTTCCACATGCTACAGGAAGGATTTGATATGGTATCAGCACAACTCACTGGTCTTTGGGAGTTAGAGAAGCAGGTTGAAGTTTGGAAGCAGCATTATGCAAATGCTAATCTGGTTTTGGAAGGGAAGAGGAAGAAGTAATAGAGTTAAAGAAAAGTCCCTCAATTTTGGGGTTTTGACGTACAAAACCCAACTAGATGAAGCTATCTAGAGAAGATATTGAATATTACCATAGCTTTTGATAATATTCTAGAAACGTTGTAGAATAGATTACCGAAAGTAGAAGCAGTAGTGGTCAGTTATTGATTTGTTGGTCAAACATTGTTTGATCCGAAGGAATTTTTTGAAGCTAAGATTAGGTTAGTTGAAGAAAATATAGAGGAAATGTTTAAGGAACTTAGGTATGACATAGATAGAATTATGTTCCTTGAGCTCCAAAAGAATGATGATGATTTGTAAACACTCTTTTTGTACTTTAGTGGGTTTGGATCCACCATGCATGCTAGTGTTAGTAGCCGAAATGGACGACCAAAAATCTTTGTAATTTACTTTGTAATAGGAAGGGGTTATTTTACAGAGATTCAAAGAGGTTTTGGAAGTCTTGAAATTTGTTCTTTATTTCAGAAATACAGAATGGTGTAAAGAAGTACGAAGAGAGAGGAAAGGAGAATGGTGTGGTATTTAGAGAAGTCTGTCTATGTGGAACAGTGTAGTCTAGAAGAATTTGATAATAAAAACTCTATATTATGGAGGTGTGTAAGCATAGAGTAATGTAAGGTGATGTAAAGATTGAGAAATGTAAGCTGAGTCATTTTGTAATAAAAAATTACTCAGTATTCCACAGATGTGTTTCATTGATGACTATGTTTAGTCTGAAAGTTCTTTAAGTCTCTGTGTATTATAAAGATTCTGAAATCTCTTAGTGTGTGAAATTAAGTTCAGGAATGTAAATGCATGTTATGATAGTGATAGTGTAGTCATAATCCCCGTTCCCATACCCTACCTTTGGATAGTGTGCTATGATGTTTAAAACAAACATTTCAGCCCTCAAACATATCCATTGTTGTGGTTGAATCTACCTCTTCAGCTTCCATAGCCTCCTCTTTTGTAAACTCTTCGTCTTTGATTTCTAGGATTCTTGAAACAATTCTTGGTAATGTGATTAGTTAGGCCATGTATGGCACATTGAGAGGAGCTTTGAGTTCTCACCCTGCCTTGTCATCCTCCTGTGCCTCTTCCTCTTGAGCCTCTACCTCTACCTGCAAAGTTTGCTTGAGAGGTGCTACTCATCATCAGACATTTTACCTTTGCCATTGCTATATTTATTCTTGTTCTTATCTATATAGAGAGCAGAGAATTATTACCTTTTGATTTGTCTCCATTCTTCGTAAGCTTTTCCTCATTTGTGACAACTGTCCCATGAGGGTGTTGAAATCAAGAACCTGCATGTCCATGTAGAGGTCCATGGTTGTGGTGAAAGCTTCCCATTTGTCATCAACCTTTATTCCATTGATCACTTGCCTTACTATGTGCTCTTCATCAATGATTTCTCCAATGCTTCCAAGTTGTTCTGTTATATCCATTTTAGTGACAAAGTCAATCACACTTTGCTTGGGCATCTTCTTGAGTGTGGTGAATTCCATCCATAGTTGATTCTTTCTTGCCTTGGTGCTTGATGAGAAGAATGCTTCAAGAGCATTCCAAGTCTCTTGTGATGTATTGCAACTCTTGATGTGTGGAACTAAAAAATGAGAGATTGGGTTAAGAATGTATGACCTTTCTAGAGCATCCTTTGAATACCATGTGTTTAACCTCTCTTGTTCTTCTTGAGTTGGTTGGCCTTTGCTTTTGAGGATTGGTATCATCTCATCTCCTAATATGTAACCATATAGGTTTCTCCCTTGAAGATAAGCTATATTCTAAATGATGAAGTTGAGTAGTTACCTTCATCCAATTTGTCTATGGATGAAGGAAATCCATCTCCCATGTTGATTTGTTGTTGCTCTGTTACCACTATGTGAAGATGGTGAGATAGGTTCCATATATGAGTTGGTGTTGCAGAAAACCTCCTCTACACTTGCCAATATAACTCTAGGGAAGCTTAGTAGACTCCTTTACCTTTATAATGGTGCATTTAGAACGGCCAACACCTTTTGATCATCAATCTCATTGGTCTGCATCAAAACAAATAACTAGAATATGCATGAAATGTGAAGAACCTTCTATTTTGGGAGTAGAAGTTCTCATTCCTATGCTTAGAGTTCACAACCTAGTATGAATTGACCAAAGAGCTTTTGCACACATCTAATTGAAGTGCATAGCTAACTAAAGCAAGTTAGTTCATCAGTGTATCTATATCATGCACTAAGAAATGAATCTAACAAGTCAAGGGGGTCATCCCAACTTTTTAGGATCTAGAAGGCATGTAGACATAGTCACCTTCCTAGCTTCATATCTCAAAATCATATGAACCAAACTTGATACTATTTGATATGTAGGTATTAAACACTCCATCTAACTATCCCAAGTTACAGTACAGAAAAAGAATAAGTACACACTGAGAAATTGATTCCACAAGATCATTGTAATGATGAAGATAGAGTAGTGAATAGTACATAGGAATGTTTTTGAAGAAATGCATCGAAATGTATATGATAATGAACATATGATATAAGGAAAGTGTAGTGGAATAAACATTGGTAGTGTGAGATCAATGTAACCTCAAGTTTCTAGCTCAATTCCTCTCAGAATGGATCTGTTATCCCATGACTAAAAGTATGTATATTTATACACATGTTCTAAGTTTGAATTTGAATTTTCCCTCACCTAAGAGTGACCCTACACTTTAGGGGTTTGATTGATTTTATTGTTCCTACCACATGGGTCATGGGTTTACCTCCCTAACTTCATGATATTCCATCTTCATTTTACTTTTACATTTATCCAAAGTAATTATGCTAAAAAATTACAAACATGAGTTCACATGTGGTTTTCTCTTGTGAGATAATACAAGAATGTGTAGTCCTGAATAATTAGAAAAACCCTTAGGCTTACTAATTGTATCAATATAGCCAACTTCACTATTACATTGGCCAATCAAAGCAGAGTGAGACCAATAGGAGTAGTTCCTTGAGTTCTTGTTGAGGTTCAAGGTAACATTTTTACTTTTGAATTTATTGTATTAAGGTTACCACAAGCAGATGGAGGATTTCCTCTACTGATTAGGAGACCTTGGCTAAGGTATGTCAGTGTTCTACATGATTGGGGCAAGGATACTATGTGGGTACAACATGGAGGAAAATATCTTAAACAGATATACTTGGAAGAACGACCCAACCACCAAGGACATACTCGCATGATGCAATCAGTTGGAATATGTATGGAACAAGACATAGTGGACAACCCAGAGTTGGATTCATATGAAGTAGAAGACATTTTGGCTTGGCTACAAGTGCGAAACTAGTTCTCTTGCTATGGCATTTTTTCCAAATGATTCAAGTATAGAAGATGCTTATGAATACAAAGAGGAGATCGTAGAGGTTGTTGGATTGGGTGAATCAAAGATAGGCCATAGAAGAGGGAATAAAACACCTCTTAAGTGCAGCATAGATGAAGTTGATCCGAATACAAAGAAGGAATCAACTTCAAGGTAAAGCAATGAACTAAAGATATTTCTTTTCCCATTCATGTAATCCCTACAGGATAGATGCAAGAAAAAGAAGAGCAAATTGATATTCAGAGTACTTCTTGGAGTTCAAGGTCTATGGAAGCATGCAAATAGCATAAGGAAGAGGATGAATCTTGGAGCATAGCACACAATATTCAGTTGATGTATTACCACTAGAATGTACAAAGATAAGTAACCCATTAGGGCAATAGGCATATATACAAGCCGGGGGAAAAAACCTCCTAAAGAGGGAAAAACATGTCCTAGTGGTCCTAGTGTGTTGACACACATCATTACCTAAATATATCAACAAATCCCCCCTAGGAGTGATGCGGTGAGCAAGGAGTTGGCACTCATGTATAAGGAAGTGCCCAAAAGGAAGTAAGCCCAAAGCTTTGCGAAAAGCTTTAAACGTCTCCCTAGGCAGAGCCTTCATGAAAGGGCCTGCAATGTTCTCTTATGTGGGCACATGTGCAAAGCTGATCTCTCTAGTAGAGAACCTCTCCCTCACATAATGATAATGCACCTCAATGTGCTTAGTAGGAGCATGGAACACAGGGTTCCTTGCAACTGCCAATGTGCTCTAACTGTCAGTGAAGATGGTGGTGGTAGAAGACTAGCCAACTCCCAAATCAGCCATAAGGCGTTTAAGCCACACATGCTCAATAATTAATGTGAAAGTTGCCATATACTCAGCCTCAAAAGTAGAAGTAATCATAGTAGGTTGTTTCTTACTCAACCAAGATATACATGAGTTACCAATCATGAAGCAAAAGCCGCTAGTGGACACACCAGGGTCATAGCAACCAGGCCAATTAGAGTAAGAAAAAACATGTAAATCTGGCAGTAGTGATCCACCCTTGGAATAAAACAATCCAAGTAGCCGAGTACCACTCAAGTAGCAAACGATGCGCTTAACCACCTGCCAATGCTTGACACCTGGGCAATGCCTAAACCTCCTCATCTATTAGATAGAAAACTAAATATCTAGCTGAGTAATGCATAAGCAAACAAGCATCCAACAGCCTGCTGATAGAGAACAACATCAAATGCATCTCCAGCATTATGAAGACTCAATCCTAAACCTGTCTCCATAAGAGTGGCAATAGTTTTACAGTCTTCAAGGCCAAAACACTACACTAATGTGTCAATATATTTTATTTGACACAAACCCATTCCACCATCAACTTGCATAAACTAAATGCCCAAATAATGATGCAAATGCCCCAAATCAGACATCTCAGATGAGGCATGAAAATCAGCCTTGAAATCAGCAATATGCTTCTCATGAGGACCAATGACCAGCATGTCATCAGCATACAGAACAATGATCTGAAGCACATCGTTTGCATGCTTAAGATATAAGGCGTGCTCAGTTGGAATAATTTCAAAACCATGTGTAATCAGATAGGCATGTATCTTTTCATACCAAGCATGTGGTACTTGCTTTAAACCATATAATGCCTTCTTTAACCTGCACACATGGTTTTCATGTGCCCTTTCTGCACAAAGCCACGGGGCTAAAAAACATACACTTCTTCATGCAAGTCACCATTCATAAATGTAGTTTTAATATCCAATTGATGTACATTCCAACCATGATGAGTTGCAAGTACACAGAAGCTATGAATAGTAGTCATTCGACATGTAGGTGCAAAGGTCTCATCAAATTCAATGCTTCTTTCCTACGCATAACCCTTTGCAACAAGCCTAGCCTTATACCTGTCAATTGTTCCATCAGTATTCTGCTTTGGCTCATATACCACTTAGTGCCAATGGCCTTCTTGCCAAGAGGCAAGTCACATAAAGTTCAGGTACCATTTTTCATGATAGCACCATATTCAAATTGCATTGCAGCCATCCAATGTTTAGAATTTTGTGCTTTATCAAACAAAATAGACTCAGTCTCATCACAGAGACTACAGGCAGCCATACAATAGCAATCTGATGCAAAAGAGGCCCTATGAGAGCCTGAATGAGTACGGCATGATAGAGATGCATCTAATTTGTTATCATGCAAAGTCTACACCACCCTTTTTGGCATAGTTTTTGCTTCCTCAATATCAACTCTCTCATCAACAAGTGCACCATGTAAATTTGCATCAGAAATAGAATGATCTGCATCATTACATGAAACCTATAAAGTCTGAGAAGTTGCCTCATTTGGACCAACACTAGACTGTCCACCAGTAAAGAGAGGCAGCAATGTATCATACATGTATTTGGAGCTAGCAGATGTCTCCTTAGTACATGAAAGTAATGCGTGAATAACATCTTCCACAAAATCAACATCACGATTAACCAAAATGCATTTAGTTTATGGATGATATAGATGATAACCTTTACTTTCAGAACTATACCCAACAAAAATACATTTCATCACTTTATCCTCCATTTTTTTGCATTGTTATTCAGGCACTAATGCATATGCCAAACAATAAAAAAAATGCAGGCGAGGAACAGATGGCTTGTGATCATGCCAAGCCTCATATGGAGTGATAGGCTAAAGCACTTTCCTAGGACACCTGTTAAGTACATATGCTACACAGATAACAGCCTCAAGCCAGAAACTATGTGGTAAAGCCTGACTCTTGACCATACACCTCGCCACCTCCATGAGTGACTTGTTCTTTCGTTCATCAACTCCATTCTATTGAGGTGTATATGGAACTCTATCGTGATGTTTTATACCATGTTCAACCAGAAATGCATTAAATTCAGAAGACATATATTTCCCTCCTCGATCTGAATAGAGGGTGCCCCTTTTACATGCTAAGATATTTTCACCCAAAATAAAAAACTATTTGAAGCACATAAACACTTCACACTTTGCTTTGAGTGGGTATACCCATGCATGCATGGAAACATCATCAATGAAAGTCACGAAGTGAAGATGATTCCCAAAAGAGGGTATGTGCATAGGACCACAAACATCATTGTAAACAAGCTACAATTTCTGAGTAGCTCGAACTGAACCATCTTTTGGGAATGAGGAATGCTGCATTTTGCCCAAAATACAACCTTCACATACATGTTTTCTGGGTCCCTCAAGTTTGGGTAGAGAGATGCCATTTCAAATTTATGTAGGCATAGCAAACTAGCAAAATTCAGATGACCAAAGTGTGCATGCCAAAGCTTTGCATATGAAATAGCCTGAGAATCATGTACTGCACATGCCAAATCAGTCACATATTTTTCATAGTTTATGAGCTTATATAACCCACGACATAAAATGCCAGAATCAATAATCACATCACCATTTGATAGATCATGAATTGTACATCTATCATCAACAAATTTCACAACTAAGCTAATCATGGCCAAAGCTGAAATTGATAATAAATTCTTCTTGATCCTTAGCACAAATGAAGCATCTGACAAAGTAAAAGAACTACCATCAACAATAGTCAGAATGATATTACCAAGTCCCATGATAGGATAAGAGGACTTGTTGGCACATGTGACAATATTTCTTGAGGGGTAGGCTCGAATGAAGTGAAGAAACTACATTGCAAGGTAATATGTTTGGTTGCCCCACTATCAAAGTACCAAACATCTGAGTCTACTGCAGACAGAGACTGTTAAATAAAACATGGGTCAAAACTGCAAACAGTAGTAAACACCCATTCTTCATTCTGCACTAGATTAGCAGACTCTGTTTTCGGTGAAGAGGCCTCTACAACAACCATTCTAGCCTCTTTTTTCTTTGCCTCTTTAGTAGTTAGTTTTGGATAGTTATTTATGATATGATCGTTTCCTTTAGAGTACTTACAAAAGAATTTCTACGTTTCTGATTTCTTCTCATCTTTGTCTTCCTTCTTCAAATGTGCATCATTTGTAGATTTCTTCTTACTAGTAGATGAGCTCCATTTACCTTTGCCCTTTCCACTAGCTAGGAAAGCTTGATCTACAACACGCATAATGGACTTGTTATGCCTAGACTGATCTTCTTGGAAGGGAATAGAGACTAAATCCTCAAATGTCAAGGCATTTGGATTTCCTTTCATCATCAAACAAAGAGTAGAAGCAAAACTTTAATATGAATCAAGAAGACCATTCAGAAGGGTCTACAAAAGTGAACTATTTGGTATAACTTCATTAGCAGAAATCAACTATTCCTTCAAGTCTTTGATCTTTGTCAAAAAATTATCCATAGAGTTACCTTCATTCATGTGCTCATTCTCCAATTGTTTTTGGAGGTAAGCAACATGAGCCTCATTCCTAGCCTGGTACAATGCGATAAGTGTATCCCATGCATCCTTAGTTGTTTTGCAAGAGCGAATGTGAGGAATAATGGCACATTCGATAGACAAGGCTATCAATGCATGTGCCTAAGCATCTCTGTGGCATCCCAACAAAGTTTTTTTGTAGTAGGTGCAATGGAAATTATAGCAGGAACAAAAACATGAAGAATATTGTCATCTTCAACGCCATATGCATTAGCTTTAGTATCAATATTTGCAGGTGTAATAAGATGTTTTTCAACACCTTGCACAATATTCCATAGTCCTTTTGCGACCAATACATGATGCATCATAGAAGCCTATAATGGGTAATTCGTACCATCCAACTTATCCTCAACAACCAAAACATAAAATACATCATTGTTTTGAGCCATGGCCACTAGCTAAAATACTATGACGCAAAAAAAATGATTGTATCTGAAAAATTGAACAAAACTACCCTATCAAGTTTAGCTAAACTTGTAGCAGACTTCGATACGCTTATACTGGCGAACAGAAACCCATATATATCTTTGGCACAAAAAGACAAAATAGCTTGCACAAGGGCTATGATAGTGCATTTGGAGGTCTGAAACCAGCTCAAATCGCGATTTTGGCACCACACAATGAAGCTTTGAGATGCACTATATGTTATGTGAGTGCTACTTTGGATTATGCATTATTTTATGGAGTGGGTGTAGAGGTGTAGGTTGATCGATACAATGATGTAGATTGGGTTGGTATTGATCTAGAAGTAAGATGTACTAGTGGTTTTTTATTTTCATTTAGGACTATTGTTGTTACATGAGCAGTAAAAAGCATCCCAATATTGCTTTGTTGAGTATAGAGGCTAAGTATAGACATGCTACAATGGTAGCATGTGAGGCATCATGTCTAGAAATGTTACTTGCAAATTTAGGTGTTGAGATGGAGAAGCATATCATAGTTTATTATAATAATCTTAGAAGCATAAAATAAGCACGAAATCGTATTCTCCATGCGAGAACAAAGCATATCCAGCTAGGCACCGAAGAAAACTTTTGTCCTATATTAGTGGCTACCTGATTGTAGAGTTACCTAGAGCTACTTTCAAAGGTAACATCTTTTATGAAAAATCATGTTGATGTATTTGCATGGCATTACAAAGATTTAGGATCATATGCAAGATTTGGGGAACACAGGATCTCATTGATTGAAGGAGCCAAATTGTTAACTGGGAAAAGTTATGGAGTAAATGCAAAGTATGTTGAGGTTGTCTACCTAGAGATAGAGAAAATGGAGGATGCCACGATTAACATTCCAGTGGAACATTCAAAGTGGCTATCTCCCATGTTCATAGTAGAAAAATACAAACAAAATCCACATAGGTGTGGATTTCAAAGCACTGAATAAGGTAATAGTTCGGGATGGATTTCCTATACCTTTTGTGGAGGAGGTAATAGAAGAAGTGGATGGACATACATTGTGAACTTCATGGATGGATTCAATGGATATAACTTAATATGCATCCACATGGAAGATAGGCCTTTGTAGTTACAAATTTGATCTCATCGTCCTTAGAGAACAAAACCACAATTGCACTCTCATCAACTGAGGTTGAATATAGAGGACTTGCAAATGCTACACAGGAAGCAATTTAAATTAAGATTTAATATTCTGATTTAGGTCTTAAATCATCGATTCCTTATATCTTTAGGGACAACATCAATTCATTGCATCTTGCTATTAACCCAATCTATCATGCAAGAACTAAACACATAGAAGTGCATTATCATTATGTTATGGAAAATATTAGAAGCAGAGAGATTCAATTATCTTATGTGTAAACAAATCAAGAATGTGCATATATGATGACAAAGGCTTTAGATGGAATCAAGCTAAAGAGTTTCAAGTCAATGATTGGATTGCAAGAGATCTTAAAGGATTGAAGGCTTAATCTTCTTAGGCTTGAGGGGAAGCTTTTGGTGCAAATAGAAAGCCTAAGATCTTTGCTAACCTTCATGGACTACTCTCATAAGTCATCCCACTTAGTAATGATCATGAGTAAAATGCTTGTGAAAATGTCAAGAGTAAACATTGTACTTACATTTTGCTGTCGTTTGATCGACATGACAAAAGCTTGTAAACTAAGCTACGGAATATTGCCATGCCACAACAATAACTAAGCTACAGTAGTAGCTTAGCAACCTTTCTGAAACTTAAAACTTTACAACTGAGTTTAGTGAAATCTGAAAATTCACTTTACTGAAGAACTTTCCTTTCCTTCATGCTTCAATTCTGATCTCACTTACTTCAGTTTTTACAAATCTTTGTTTATTTACTGTTAGATATTGTTTCTGCCACTTAAATGTGCCAAAACTATGTTTTGAATTTACCAGAATTTCACCAAAACTTCACCAGACTATTATTGGACTGTCACCGTAATCTTACCGTAATTGTACCAGAATGTTATCGAAATTAACTGCAATTCTGTTGTAGTTACTTCAAATGTTTGTAATTGAAGTAAGGAAGTAATACCTGAGCTTTCTTTAGTAAATGAACTTTATCTGAAGTTTAAGGAAAAACTTCACCAGTTTTGGATGCCTTTATGGTCAGACACTGTACCCTAAGTACATGTCCCGTTTCACAAAACTCTTTTGATCAGTTTTTAGTTGAGATTACTAGCTTCAAGTTAAGCTATCACTCATGAAAAACTTTACACTATACTACGAGATCTAACTTGCAGAAGTACCGTAAAACGTGTACTGAGAAAACTGTAACTGCTAAGTAATTTTCACACTAACATGAAATCACTTAGATTTCTGCACACAAGGAGAATGAAGAAGAATGCGCTCAGATATTTCCACATAAGTATGTGTTTTCTATTAGAGAAGATGTGTAAAAAAATTGGCTTGGCCTCACTTTGCTCATAGCCGTGGAAAACTCTCCTATGCTGAGTAGTTCTTCCTTACCATCTCTCTCTCAGATGAATACCTGACATTTCAGGTTCTATTATTCATCTCTACATACACACATTTGCGTCTTCTACACATATATCTAATCACATTCACATATAAGCACTCTCTCAACTCTCTTATATACATTTTTGATCCGAGATTCAGAAACCCGAAATTCTGGAAGTTTCTACGCTGTATATTACAGGTGTGAATTTGTCCCTTCACTAAGGCTTTGATTTTTCTGAATGCTTTGTTTTTGCTTCTCTTCGTCTTTCTTTTATCCTTCATATGTCTTCATGTCTTTATGCCTAATTAGTGAGTGAATCTCCAAGATCTCCCCCTCAATCACTAATTAGCATCCCCTGATCTTTCATATATTCTTCTTTTCTTTTATTCCTGCCATTTCTTTGAATCTGCTTGTCTTTACTCCATCCAAGCTGTTTGTCAGAATATCTGCAATCTAATCTTTCGTAGGAGTGTATATTATTTCAATCTCCTTCTCCATTACTTTTTCCCTCAGGAAATGATATTGAATCTCTTATGCTTTGCTCTTGCATGAAATACTGGATTTTCTGCAAGATACAACGAACTCATATTATCTCCATGTATGATAGGTATACCTTGATCAATACCCATGCTTTTGAACAAGGTCTGCATCCATATTACTTCTTTAGCTGCTTTCACCAGTCCTTTATACTGAGCTTCAGTTGACGATAAAGCAACTGTATGATGCTTCTTTGAACACCAGCTTACAAGCTTATCTCCTAGGTATATCATATACCCATGTGTTGAGCTTCTGTCATCTTGACTTCCTGCCCAATCTGAGTCATTGTATGCTCTCAACTTTATATCTGATGTAAAAGGATAATATAATCCTTCATTTATAGTTCTTTTGATATATCTAAGAACTCTTTGTCCTGCAACCCAATGTTGATCCTTCGGACAATGCATAAACTGTGAGAGAACTCCTACTGCATAACTAAGATCTGGTCTTGTTAGCATAGCATAAATCAAACTTCCCACTAAAGATTGATACTTTCTCATATCTTTAAACTCTACACCATCATATTTGCTAAGTTTATGATTGACCTCAAGTGGTGTTGAGGCTTCTCTGCAATTCTCCATGTTAAACTTCTTCAGTAAGTTTAGGAGATACCTTACTTGTGAAACATATACACCATGTTCTGTATATGTTACTTCCATTCCAAGAAAGTATGATAACTTTCCTAGATCACTGATCTTGAATTCTTTTTCAAGCAATCTCTTTACCTCCTTGATTCCTTCATCTGAGGTACCTGTGATTATAATGTCATCTACATAAATACAAATGTAGATCATACCTTCATCTGTTCTCTTGATGAGTAGACTTGCATCTGCCTTTGAACTTTGGTATCCAAAATTATTGAAATACTTCACAAGTCTGTAATTCCAGGCTCTTGGAGCTTGCTTCAATCCATAGAGTGCTCTTCTTAATCTGCAAACATGATTTGGGTAACTAGAACTTACAAACCCTTCAAGTTGTTCCATATAAACTTCATCTGATATATATCCACTTAGAAAAGCATTCTTTATATCCAACTGACTTAGCTTCCATCCTTTTGATGCTGCTATAGCAATCAATGTCCTTATGGTTGACATCTTTGCCACCGGACTGAATGTCTCATCATAATCTATGCCATGCGTTTGAGCATAGCCTTTGACTACTAGTCTAGCTTTGTATCTGGCTATTCTTCCATCTGCAAGTTTCTTAACTTTGTAAACCCATTTATTTCCAATCACTTTCTTACCATTTGGTTTTGGAACAAGTTCCCAAGTCTTGTTCTCTTCCAGCGCATTGAACTCCTCCTTCATTGCTGCTTCCCATTGTTGCTTACCTTTTGCTTCATTGTAATTTTGAGGTTCTTCATCTTCCTTTACTAAGTAAGCATATTTTTTCTGAGTCAAATAAGAAGTATCATAGGAATACCTTGTTGGTTGTTTCCTTACTCTGTTTGACCTTCTTGGTTCATATTCTTCATGTGTATCTGAATACACTTGCCTCCATATGATCTTCATCTCCATTTACCTGCATGTGTGATTTAACTTTTTCAATTCTTCTTATCTCTTCTTCAAATGTTTGATCATTATACTCTTTTTCTACATACCAACTCCTTCCTTCATCAAATGTCACATCTCTGGAAACAGTAAACTATTTGGTTAACGGACTCCATAGTCTATAACCCATCTGCTTTTCATCATATCCGATGAACACGTATTTTTCAGCTTTTGGTTCAAGCTTATGTCTAAGTTGTGATGGTACATAAGCATAAGCCACTGATCCAAACACTTTGCAATGATCAAGTGTTGGCTTCTTACCCCACCAAGCTTCATAAGGGGTCATTCCATTTAAAGCTGCACATGATAATCTGTTTACAAGATATGTGGCTCTATTTACAGCCTCAGCCCAAAAATAGTTTAGACAATTCTTCTCCTTTAACATTGCCCTGACAAACTCAACCAGAGTGCGGTTCCTCCGTTTTGAAACTCCATTTTGTTGCGGTGTATATCTGCAAGTTATTTCTCTTTTGATACCTGCATTCCAGAGATAATCATTGAATTCTTGAGAAAAATATTATCCTCCTCCATCAGACCTTAGTCTTTTGAGTTTTTGTCCTGTAAGTCTTTCAGCATATGCATGAAAATTCCTGAAAGCTCCAAATACTTCTGACTTCTCTTTCAAAACATAAAGAGTTATCCATCTTGTTGCATCATCAATAAAAAGAACGTAATACCTTGAACCACTGATAGATCCTTCTTTTGTTGGTCCCCATATATCTGTATGTATGAGTTCTAACAAACCATCATGTTTGTAACCTTTCTTCTGAAATGGTAACCTGTGTGCTTTTCCCATCTGACAGGCTTCACATTTGTGAATCATATGTTGATTCTTCATATTCGGTAATCCTCTTACAGATTGTTTCTCCACCATCATGTTGATTCCTTTTTCATTAAAATGTCCTAACCTCTTATGCCAGAGGTCCAATTCTGTAAAAACTTCATCACCATGTGTGATCAAGGCTTGACCAACATTCCCTTGTACTTTAAGTGTAAAAGGTCTACCTTCCTTTTTACCATAGACAATTTTATTGTATCCATTTTCTGGATCTTCAACAAATACTCCTTCATTTGTAAACGTGACTTGAAAACCTTTTTCTACTATCTGTCCCACACTTATCAGTTTCTTCGGGATTGTTGGAACATACAAAACATTTGTTAGTAGGTCACCTCCATTCTTACACTTTACTTTTCCAATTGACCTCACATTATGTTTTGTGTTATCACTAGTTTGTACTGTATGATTCAAAATGCCTCCTTCCAGTTCGGATAACAATTCTATATTTCCTGACAAATGATTTGAACAACCAGAGTCAATATAGAATACCTTGAGATCTTCATTCTCTGACACACTTATCGAATTCATCATCAACTTTGTATGATTGCCATTCTGTGTATCATTCGCATAGTTGTAGTAGGTAGTGTTGTGAGACTGATTCTGTCCCCAACTTCTTGCTCCACCTCTACCATATCCACCTCTTTGGCTTTGTCTACCTCTTTGATATCTTCCACTTTTGCCTCTGCTATTGTTATTCTGATTCTGACTTGATCCTTGAGAATTATGCTAGCAATCATGAGCCAAATGGTTGCTTAGTCCATAGATCCAACACGTCTTCTTGTTGTTATTCTGATTACCTCTTCCTTTTGTATGACCTCTACTTCTACTTCTGACATTACCTCTTCCTCTTGCATAATTTGCTTGAGTAGTCATCTCTTCTTCATCTTTTTCTTTACCTTTATCACCTTTCTTCTTATTCTTTGCGTACATAGCAGAACTTTGTCCTTTATCTCCATTTGTCTTTAAATCTTGCTCAAATGTTAGAATTAGTCCAAGCAACTGATTTAAATCTGGTACAAAATGATTTAATGAAAGTTCAATTGAGAGTACGAAAGGTTTCAACCTTTCATCTCCTCTCAAACCTACAAGCAACTGCGCTATTAATCTGTGATCTTCAATATCTTTGTCAATCGATCCAAGACTATCTGCCAAGTCCTTCATCTTAGTGACATAATCACTAATGCTTTAACTTTGCTTTTTCTTGAACGTTGTGAATTCCGACCATAAGCTAGCCTTCCTAGCTTTGGTAGTGTTTTGAAAATGATCTTCCAATGCACTTCATACGTCTTCCGCTTTCTCCAGACCTCTTATATGTAGTAACAAATGATCTGTAATGGTATTGTAGATATACACTCTTGCCATTGCATCTTTCTTCTGCCACAGCTTCAAGGCTTCTAACTCTTCTTTCTTTGGTTGACTGTCGTCTCCAAAAGTAGGCTTCTTTTCTTCTCTTGTCACATATATCATTAAGTCCTTACTCATAAGTAAGGCTTCCATTCACATTACCCATGCAGGATAGTTATCTCTGTCCAATTAGTCAATAGAAATGTGATCTGTCATGATCTTCTTGTTTTTGTTACTACTGGTGAGTATACCGTTAAATGATTTTAACTTTTATAAATCTTTACCCTTGAGAATGACTTTGAAACACTTCTCTGATTCCGTTTGTTGATCTCCTCAGCTTTCACCTTTCTTGTGAAGAATTCTTCAAATTCTCTTGTATCTTTACTTCCGTTTATTCTTGAGAACCTTTTTGCTCTTCAGAACCTTTTCAGCTCTGATACCACTTGCTGTCGTTTGAGTGACGTGACAAAAGCTTCTAAAGTAAGCTGCAAAATATTGCCACGCCACAACAAGAACTAAGCTAGAGTGATATTAGAACACCTCTATAATCATCAGTAGCTTAGCAACCTTTCTGAAACTTAAAACTTTACAACTGAGTTTAGTGAAATTTGAAAAATTCACTTTACCGAAAAGCTTTCCGTTCCTTCAGGCTTCAATTCTGATCTCACTTACTTCAGTTTTTACAAATCTTTGTTTATTTACTGTTAGATATTCTTTCTGACACTTAAATGTGCCAAAACTATGTTTTGAATTTACCAAAATTTCACCGGAACTTCACCGGACTGTTATCGGACTGTTATCGGACTGTCACCGTAATCTTATCGTAATTGTACTGGAATGTTATTGGAATTAACTGCAATTCTGTATTAGTTAATTCAAATGTTTGTAATTGAAGTAAGGAAGTAATACCTGAGCTTTCTTCAATAAATGAACTTTATCTGAAGTTTAAGGAAAAACTTCACCAGTTCTGGATGCCTTTATGGTCAGACACTGTACCCTGTGTATGTGTCCCGTTTCACAAAACTCTTTTGATCAGTTTGTAGATGAGATTACTAGCTTCAAGTTAAGCTATCACTCATGAAAAACTTTTCACTATACTCCGAGATCTAACTTGCAGAAGTACCATAAAACGTGTACTGAGAAAACTGTAACTGTTAAGTAACTTTCATAGCAACATGAAATCACTTAGATTTCTTCACACAAGGAGAATGAAGAAGAATGCGCTCAGATCTTTCCATATAAGTATGTGTTTTCTACTAGAGAAGATGTGTATAAAAATTGGCTTGGCCTCACTTTGCTCATAGCCATGGAAAACTCTCCTATGCTGAGTAGTTCTTCCTTACCATCTCTCTCTCAGATGAATACCTGACATTTGAGGTTCTATTATTCATCTCTACATACACACATTTGCGTCTTCTACACATATATCTACTCACATTCACATATAAGCACTCTCTCAACTCTCTTATATACATTTTTTATTCGAGATTCAAAAAATCGTAATTCTAGAAGTTTTTACGCTGTATATTACAGGTGTGAATTTGTCCCTTCACTAAGGCTTTGATTTTTCTGAATGCTTTGTTTCTGCTTCTCTTCGTCTTTCTTTTATCCTTCATATGTCTTCATGTCTTTATGCCTAATTAGTGAGTGAATCTCCAACACATTTGTTATTTGTAAAAGCTAAAAAGAGATGGAATCTTGTGATAAGAGGAAGCAAATTCCATGAACTTAGTTAGGTGCAATAAAGATTAAATCATCTCTAAAGTTTAAATCACCTTTTAGGTGGATGGATCATTACTTTCAAATTTGAAAATCATGTATAAATATACCCTTTTCCTATTCTTGGGATATCACACCCATTCCTAAGCAATTGAGCTATATTCATGAGCATAAATTGTGCTCACTTCATGAAGGATAGTCCTTCACACTTCCCATGTATCACATGTTTAATAGAATACACATTTTGTATCATTAGTTTAAGTAAGTCCTTCTCCTTGTGTTGTTGTAGTACACTCATGTACATAGTGAAATTGGTTTGTCTATTTCTCTATGCATGAGTATCCAATTTCTATATGTTACTTTTCTTTATTAGATAAGAGTGTCAAACACCTATACGTCAATTTCTAGCATCATTAGTTTATTAGATTGCAAGATATTGATTATTGAAGCTAATTTTGTGTGCACATCATCTTGCTCTTGAAAAGGCAAGGTGACCCCCCAGACTTGTTAGATTAATTTCTTTTTGTATGCTTCAAATAAATCCATCAAATAAATTTCATCAGTTAGCTAAAAACTTCAATTAGATGTGTGCAAAATCTCTCTGGTTTTTCCATACGAGGCTGTGAGCTTTGAGCATATTTTTGTGACCGTCTCTTCCCAAAATAGAAGATTTATTCAATCCTTACGAAGTGGAAGTTAACTATTTTGATGCAAACAATGCACAATGATGTTAGAAAGATTTGATGGTTGTTGTCCTAGACTAGGATAAACACCTCATCAAGAAGCTCCACCTTCTTAATGTCAATCCGCGAAAGAGATAGGGGTTATATGAAGATCATGAAGGGATGAGGTGAAGGAAGGTGATGGTGAGAAGCATGTGAATGCTCACACACATACACGCACACACATATTAGAGACAAGAGAGAAGCAATGGAAGGTCATGAACAAGCTCTATTACTCAAGAACACTCTTACAAGCTCAAAACAAGCTATAATCTCAATATGCCAAAACAATCTCACACTAGCTAACCTCAAAAATGAGCTCTCTAGCTCTTTTTATAGTTTCTAGACTAGTTTTCACCGGTTTCATACCTAGAGTTCGGCATAGTTCAAAAGTAGGTTCTTGGGGTCATTTGTGGATCCAAATGAAGTCTAAAAATTATCAAAACTGGTACAAGTGGTCTTACTAAGTTCCTTAAGCTGGAGGACTCCTCGGCGTGCACAAAAAGGAACTGCTCTATACAAAAGTGAGTTCTA
The DNA here is from genome assembly GCA_020310875.1 of Ceratopteris richardii. NCBI lineage: Eukaryota > Viridiplantae > Streptophyta > Polypodiopsida > Polypodiales > Pteridaceae > Ceratopteris > Ceratopteris richardii. Next base: position 8,771,620 of record CM035431.1, on the reverse strand, counting down.
TGGTACATATGTTACAAGAGTGATGATAATCATTCTTATGAGTTTCAATTCTTGTATTGTAAAAACATATCCTTTGGAAAAATAAAAGTTTATGGCATCCCCCAACTCACTACACTCCTATCTTTACACGCTGCCTCCACCTCGATGCCTCTGGCCATTGTCGGATGTACTGCCAACACGCTCCTCCCTCTTGTGTTTGACATCCCCAATAGATCCTTGTTGTACGGATTGTGTGATATAGGTTTGCAAGAGATCCTGAGCTAGGGTGTGCTTTGCTATGTGAATACCTTGTGCCAGATCGGCTTCTAATTTCTCCTATTTGATAGCCTGAGGTTCATCTGATGGTGGGAGCTGATAGTGTGTAGAATACATAAGTTGATCATACACACGAATAGTTGGAGCAAATGTGTAGGGCCACTGATGAATACCTCTCAATGATACTCCCAGAACCAAGTGGTGAACATCTCTTCAAATGTCAATTTATAACATGCAGACAAATATTTGATCCAATAGTGCCATGCATAACATACCATGATCGATGGCGTTGTGCTCATATCATAGACGAGATCTTTGTTGCCATGCTCGAAGCCATTGGTGTTAAAATGAGGTGCTTTGTGTTAGAGTAGGATTTGTGTTGTAAGGAAAACCATTATCGTGTAAAATATTTATCAGAATGTTGTAAAAATGAGGAAGAGTCTTCCTAATAGATAGAAGAAGCCATATGTATTTTTTAGAGAATTTTTAGAAGCTCTTCAAGCACATATTTTTAGATTAGAAATTTAAATGACCAAATTGCAAGTGTGAAAAGGGACACTTGAAAAAGTATAAAGGACAAACTCTTGTATTTTGCAAGGGTTGCTATCATTTTGTACTCATGTGACATGTGAATGAAGAGCTTCAGTTAGAAAAAACGTGTTTCTCTTTTCTTTGAGTGTTCATGAGTGATTCTTGAGTCTTTCTCATGTGTTATCCATGGAATTTGTTGGTTTAACTTGTGTATTATTGAGTGGAGTTTGTAAAGAGAGGTGATTATCAGTATATTAATTGATTATGTGCATGAGATCATTGCTAAAAATGGAAATTCTTAGTTCTAGAATTACGATTTTCTCATCTGGATGATACAGGTACTGATTTTAATTTTTTAGTTTATATTTATAATCTACAAGAAAAATGTCACATTTTAGGCACAAGAATTATTAAAAATCTATTGATTAGCTCTAGATACAAGAAACCCTAGTTTTCCTACTCCTTTTTTAAATTCTTCATAGAAATCAGAACTGTTCTTTTACATTTTCTTGGATTCCATTAATTAGAAGGGGCTATGGTCTTAGTATACTTCCCAAATTGACAAATTTACGATGTGAAAGTTAATCCTTTATGCTATGATGATTGGAGAGGACAACTCCAAAGAACAACAAACACATTTTTGGCCCCGTTGCCGGGGAAGTTAGCAAAGCTTCCATTGCGGTTTTGGACCTTGCTGGATCTTCCATTGTTGATGGTAAATAAACACATTAGGAAAAGGTACTACTCTAATATCTTTCATGTGAACTTAGAAAAGTAGGTAATAAGCTTCTCTTTTGGAAAAAGAAGGCTTAAAATTTACCTTTTAAGAGATGTGAGTGTTTATCTTTGTGCAGATGGATGGTTGCTCATGTTCTTCATAAGTATAGTGCAGATCTCTTGGAAAACGATGTCTTGATTTGCTGAATGGAAAGTTAAATCTGTTTATCTTTGCATATTTAGATTGCTTTTTTACCAAGTACTAAGCAATTTTGTTGGTCTTTGGGAAAGACAACTTTATTTGCTAAAAGCAAAGTCAAGCTAAGTAGCTATATGCAAATTGATTGTGCCATTTACTTGTCCTAAGTAAACTATGAATCTTTTAGAAAGATTATTTTTGATATTTGAGGAAAATCTTATGGGTATATATTTGAACAAGTTGATGGTTGCACTTGCCATTATACACTTTTCTTGAAGAACTCTTTTCCATAGTCAAATTGAGAGTACAGTTTGTGCAACCAAATTCATTTCCTAAGATCAATGGATCCTCAAAAGAAAACCCTAGGTGAAGTGGTTTCATTTTATTTAGGAAAAAATATATATATACCAAAAAATCATAAAAATTGGATTAAATTTGCAAACAAGTTTCATTTTTTGTAATAGAGTGAGAGATGAGGTGTGTAAAATGGCGTGAATGAGAAAAATCTGGAGAACTCAAAAAAAAACTAGAGATATTCCATGAAAAATCAAAATTGTTGATTTTCTTGAATTTTCTTTCAAAATATATGAAATTTGTTTATGTTTTGCAGGTTACACTTGGAATAAGAGTTATTGAAACACATTAGAACAGACTAAGTTGGAAAAGGACACAAAAAAATAAACTTTGCACAAAAATAAAAAATCACGATTTTCACATCAGAATTGCGATTTTCTGTAGAATGGTAGACCTGCTTCAATGGTGCTTCTTGCCATCCACGTGAGTAATTAAATGAAGTGAAATACATATGAATGGAAAAAAATTAGTTTGAGGCTACAGGGATTGAAAATTGACAAATCTTGACAATTGACATAAAATCGTGATTTTCATCATGAGAGGTGAATATGGGAATTTGATTAAAAGTGGATGATGTGACATAAAATTGCTAATGAATATGCATGGTGATGCTATTGTCAAAATTTGAAGTTCAAATCATTGAATCCACTCAGAATCACGATTTTCATTATAATATAAAAGCACAAAATCAATTGAAAAAGTCATTTCAGTGACTTTGAGTGTGAGAGAGTGAGAGAGTGTGTAGCGCAATCGTGATTTTCAGCAAACAAGGAAAAATCTAGACTTGATCTATCAAACTGCAAGGTATGTTATTGTATGATTTCCATTTGCATTAATCAAGGATAGAAAATCATGTTTTGCACAAAAAAAGTCATAAAAAAGCACAAAAAACAGAGAATCGTGATTTTCAATTTTTGAGTGTTTTCTCAATACCTCTTGTAGATTTTCTAGATTTTCTTTATTGCATGTAGTTTTTATAACTAGCTGCCTCCAGTTGTGTGAAAAAGGTATAAAAAATCAAAATAAAAAAATAACATCATCTTGCACAAAATCGCAATTTTGTGCAAGAGACCAAAATGGTGATTTCCAAAAATGTGATTTTCAATAGAACATCGTGTTTTATACGATTATGAGCAATCACGATTGTCTGGAAATCCAGAATCGTGAAAAACATGATTTTGGATCAGAATCGTGAAAATGCACGATTTTGGACCAAAATCAGGAAAACATGAATTTGGATCAAAATCATGAAAAAACACGATTTTGGATCAAAATCGTGAAAAACATGATTTTGGATCAAAATCGTGAAAAACACGATTTTGGATGAGAATCGTGGAAAACACGATTTTGGACCAAAATCATGAAAAATATGATTTTGGACCAGAATTGTGGAAAACATGATTTTGGACCAAAATTGTGAAAAACATAATTTTGGATCAGAATCATGAAAAAACACGATTTTAGACCAAAATCGTGAAAAAAATGATTTTGGATCAGATTCATGAGAAAACACGATTTTGGACCAAAATCGTGAAACACATGATCTTGGATCAGAATCGTGGAAAACATTATTTTCTTCACAAAATCTTGAAAAACACGATTCTGTGTTCAGAATCGTGAAAATCACGATTCTCAACCAAAATCGTGAAAAGCAAAATTTGGTATTCAAATTGTAGGAAACACAAAACTCAACACCTAATTGACACACCAAAGTCGTGATTTTTGTAAATCAAGAAAAATACAATTTTGATGAGAAAATCACGATTTTCATCAAAAAATCGTGATTCTGACAAGAATTTATTTTTGACTTAATAAACAATAAGATGCATACTTGGAGTAAGGCTAAGATGTTACAAATATATAGTTTGTGAAATAAAACCTTGATCAACACATAATTTGACCAAAATCGTGTTTCCTAGTTTGTGAAATAAAAACCTTGATCAACACATAAATCACCAAAATTGTGATTTCTGGCAGAAACACGATTTTGGTCAAATTAGATCAAAAACTTCAAATTTTTGAATGGTTTTGTGTTAACTCTCCATAAAAAAAAAGAATTTCACACATTTTAGATAATAAAAGCTCTAGAACTCACACACATATTGAAAATTGTGGTTTTATAGAAAAACATGATTTTCATTTAAAAGACAAAAAGAGAAAATCAAATAGAAAACAAGTGCACATGCAAGGGAGAGTTCATCTAGAGAACTACAAAAAAGTGGAAGAAGTTTCAAAAAAAATTAAAAGCTAGGGTAAACAAATTAGGGTTGGACTTGGAGGAATTTGGGAAATAGATCAATTGGTGGAATTGTGAAGACTTTGAATGATTTTGAGATCAGGCACTAAACTATCACATACTCAAACAAAGTTGCAGCCAAAAACAAACATAGATCAGAGTGATTGTCAATGGGGAAGATTTAGATAACACAACCAACATGGAAACCCAAAACATGGAAAATGAGAATCTAGACATAGATGACTACAAGAATATCCTCAAATACATGGACACAAATAGGTTTGGAGCCTACGTGTACCAAGATGGCATGCATAAGTCTCTCATTAGGTTGAGAAACTAAAAGATTCCTCTGAACCTAATGCCACTGGCACAATTCAGAGATGGCAGATATGAGGATAGACAAGAATGTGTCTACATATTTGCACATGATCCAAAAAATTCCAATGATCTTGGTCTCTGTGCAGATAAGAGACCTTGGGATCAAGACCTAGGCACCAAGACCAATCACACTCCCATTCAAACACAAAAGGAAAGAAGAGCTTATACCTCTCCTAATCCTTTTGAAAAGGAAGGAGATGAGATGCCTGAATTTCCAATTAGAAGGAGGTCACAATGGCATAACCAAGGTAGGATGCTCAGACACTATCAGGTGGCTAAGTGCATGAAAAACCAGTATGTGGGTTACTCGGATCCTCATGCACATGCTGCTGAGTTTAGATAGTTGATTAGGGTTGGAGAGGTAGAAGAATATAAAGTTCAGTTTGAAGCTTTTGGTCTAACCTTAAAAGGTCCAACGTTGTCTTGGTTCATTCCACTAAGAAAGGAAATGTTCTTTGACATAGAAACATTTCTTGAAGCTTTTATAGGGGAGTTTTCCAAAACTGGAATGAAGCATAGTACAACAACTTTGATACATAGTTTCAAGCAACAAAAAGATGAAAATTTGAGAGAGGATGCTAGAAGATTTAAGCAATACATTAATAGGTGTCCAAAAGATGAAGTACCCTCAATGGATAGGCAAGTTTCCTTGTTTATAGAAGGATTGAGAAGTGCAAATTGAGAACTTTGGTATATTAGAGAAGATGTCTTGATCTAGGAGCCTCTGTCAAAGAGGACGTAGACCTAGAGGATAATAGGGGACAAGATTTGATGGCATTTGACCAACCAAGAACAAATGAAGATCGGACCACCAACATAAAAAATAGCAAAAGCTAGCAGAAGCTTTAGAAGGCAGCACAAAAACAAATTTGATGAACACAAGACCTACACCAAACAAGAAATATTTTAATCGTGGGGAAAAACCATCAAGTATATCAATGCCCATATAAAAAATCTCAACATTTTCAAGGCAAAAAAACACTTAAATATTGTACCCTAGAGAGAAAGTGGAATAATCACACTAGGGATGAGTGTTTTTATAACAAGCAAACTGTTAGAGAAATGGAGTATAAAAACTATTACAATACACAAAGAGAGTTACTAGGGTTTATTGAACAACCTAGACCTGTGTTAGGACAACGACCACCAACACTCCTGTGGAAAAAGAAAACCTAAGGCCTAGACCAACTTACAGAGAGGAATAGCACTCCTGCCGGTAAAATACACTCCTGTGGAAGAAGAAAACCTAAGGCCTAGACCAACTTACAGAGAGGAATAGCACTCTTTTGAAGGATATCAAGAAGCATGGGAACATAGTGATTTAAGAGAACCAGACTTATAAGCCTTAGACTTGGGTAATGGAAGAATTGAAATGGACACATCTACATTCATGTATATAACTAATAATTATATGTCCAATCAGAGATCCTAGTTTAAGGGTAGTCAAAAGATAACATGTTATAGATGTGGGGGAGAACACTTCATTCGAGATGGTCCACAACCTCCAACATTGAGAATCTAAGGAGCTTATTGGAAGGATTGCGGCAAGGAGCATCTAATCAAAGACTATCCAAGAAATCCCCAGAAACAACAGAACACACCTAATAACATACCATTAAAAGTGGTATATATAATGGAACACGAAGATTTGAGTGGAAGTGCGCCAATAGCATTACATGCAGTAACTAGAGCTCAAGTTAAGGAGTAGGGCATCATACTTGATACACATTCTTTGTACAACAATAAAAACCAATCTCTAAAAGAGAGGAAAAATAGATAGAAGGGTAGATGGGAGAGAAAGAGCAGAACATCAAAAACTCTAACACCAAAGGAGCTATCAATTGATAAATCAAACTTTGGACATCATCAAAAGCAAGAGAAAATAGGAAAAGATAAGAATTCAAAGTGTTTGAATACCTTGATGATAGCTTGAAGGATAGGATAGAAGAAGGACCAAACCCTATAGATCATATAACAGCCTATCAGATGCCAGATATTGAGGAGGAAAGAATGTTGAGGTGCAAACAAATTATTAGAGAAACTCAACATAATCTTGAGTAGGTTGAGAATCAAATAGATACATTTGTTGATTCAAATTCACAAAGGAAAGACTTAGGAAGTATGGAAAAGTCAAGGGAGCAAGAAAATACTGCATAACCTTGTGTAACACTTCAATTCAATCTAGCAGAACACTGTAAAATCCAATGTCAAACAACATGGAAGGAGGAAGTAAAGTAAAACCCACAGTTTCATCACAATATGACTAATTAGGTAGGAAACTCACATTAAAAACATGCAAAACCTCAAGATATAGAAGAACTGATGTACATACATATTGACAGGATAGGAGGATATTGTGAGGGTGAGGAAGGAAACTCAATCTTAAAGGTTCAATATGGTGATAATTATGCAAATGCAATTCTGGATAGTGGATCAAGAGTGGAAATCATGACAAGAGAAATTTGGAAACAATGGGGAGCAAACAAATTAACATCTACCAAGATGAGACTACAACTTGCAGATGGGCACATAGAAGTACCTTTAGGAATTTGGGAAAAACTTATTGTGGAAATATGTGGAATACAAATGTAGATAGTTCAAGATTGGGGAAGAGATTATTTATACCTTCAAAGCCAAGGGAAAATCTGTTGGAGTTTATTGATCTCCAAAGTACAGCTAGAAGTAGGTGAAACCCAACACGACCTAGTTGACTTTTTCACAAACTTGTATGCACAGACCAATTTTCTTGCAGAGCAAATTTCTCTTTACTCACTTGGAATTTTCCAAACCTGTTTCACACACATAAACTAGACTCTAAGAGCTTTCCAACAAGATATAGAACACCTCAAATGGATAAATACACAATGAGCTATGACCTCTGCAATATGCAGCTTTAATGGAGACCTTGAAACAGAGATGAACCTGAGGACACACATCACTTGCAGAGACTACTGCTCTTAACTCACAACTCCAATGACTTTGAAACTTTCCATAATACAAGTAGACTTAAAGAGCTTTCTAACAAGCCAAAGAACACATGATTTGGATACATACACAAGGAAATACGACCTCTGCAAGTTTGAGGTTTAATGGAGACCTTCAGCAGGGATAAAAAACAGAGAACACACACTACTTGCAGAGAGTATTGATCTCAGCTCACAAATCCAATGATTATGCCAATTTAGAGGAAGAAAGTAGACAGTAAGAGCTTTCCAATGAGCTATCAAACATGTAATTTGGATATATAATGAGGGAGATACAAGCTCTGCAATCTCTGCATACAAAACTACAGCAGTGTAGAGATACACATATGACTCTCTTGGACATCCCACAAGATCACGACTTTTCTCCTCTTTTTATAGCATGGGAAACTAATCTAAAACCTTCCTAATACATCTAAATTCGTGGTAGACACTTGGATGGAGGTATTACATGACTCAAGTGCTCAAATAAGCAAAGTATTGATGGACTTTGAGAACTAGCCACATCGACCTTCCACTAGGACACCACTGAAGCTCCCTTGTGACTCACTAATTTGACTCACCATGTTCTAGAACTCACGTGGTATTTTTGCTACATTTTATGAATAATATGAGCCTTCTTGAAGTATTTGAAGACTTCCCAAAGGTATTTACATAATTTGAAACTTGTACCCTACATAAAACAAATGTTCGCAACATTCTCCCCCTCAAGTTTCAAAGGGTATTTCCTTCATGCCAAGAATATAGTTGAATCTTTGAAGCTTTGGTCCATCCAAGGATTTGGTGAAGATATCTGCAACTTGATCCTTTGTTCCAACAAAAGAAACCTGCACTTCATTGTTCATGGCCTTCTCTCGAACATAATGATAGTGAACCTCTATATGCTTTGTTCTAGCATGAAAAATAGGATTTGAGGTCATATGAATGCTGCTCAAGTTATCCCCATATATCAGTGGTACATCAACCTGCACATTCAAGTCATGAAACAACTTTTTAAACCACATAACCTCAGTAGTAGCCAATGCTAAACCTCTATACTCAGCCTCTGTAGAAGATAAAGCAACTGTAGGCTGTTTCTTTGAACTCCATGTTAATGTCTTGTTTCCTGCTATTACCACATATCCACTTGTGGATCTTCTGTCATCTTTGCTTCCAGCCCAATCTGCATCACTAAAGACTTTAAGAGTTAGATCAGCATCATGACTATAAAATAATCCTTCGTTCATGGTACCTTTCAAATATCTAAGCACTCTTTTCGCTGCATGCATATGAGGTACTCTAGGTTCATGCATAAACTGTGACAATACTCCCACTGCATAACATATATCAGGTCTAGTTTTTGTTGCATAAATCAAAGATCCTACCATGGATCTATATACATTCATATCATGCAACTCATCACCTTCCTTTGCGTTTAGCTTTACATTACATTCCATTGGAGTAGAAACAAATTTACATTCCTGCATACCAAACCTTTTCAGCATATCACATATATACTTTCTTTGTATCAACCACATACCTTCATCGCTATACACAATTTCAATCCCAAGAAAGTATCTGAGCAAACCAAGATCTGAAATTTTAAATTCCTTTCCCAAATTACCTTTTATCTCATTAATTGCTTTTGCATCATTCCCTGTAATCAACAAGTCATCCACATAAATGCATACATAGACACACATGCCATCTACATGTTTTACATAAAATGAAGGATCAGCATGACTCGCTGTGTATCCTTGCAGCATAAGATACTTTACCAACCTTGCATTCCATGCCCTTGGTGCCTGCTTAAGACCATACAATGCCTTCTTTAACCTGCATACATGATTAGGACATTTTGCATCCACATAACCATCTGGTTGTGACATATACACTTCTTCATTTAACTCACCATTAAGAAAGGCATTCTTTATATCGAGTTGATATATATTCCACCTTTTACTTGCAGCCAAAGCCAACAAAGTTCTCACCGTTGCCATATTTGCTACTGGACTAAATGTTTCCTCATAGTCCACACCTTGAGTTTGATTATATCCTTTTGCTACAAGTCTAGCCTTATATCTAGACACACTACCATCACTATTTCTTTTAATCTTAAAAACCCACTTGCAACCAATTACCTTTTGCTTTGGTGTACTTGGAACTAAATTCCAAGTCTTGTTATCCTGTAGTGCTTCCATTTCTTCTCTCATTGCTTTCTCCCACTTTTCATCTCCTTTGGCCTCATCATAACATGTGGGTTCATTTTCCTGCTCAACTTTTGTCATAAAAGCATAATGAGTATTCATGAAATATTCATAAGTATACCTTTGAGGTTGCTTACTTACTCTTGAAGTTCTTCTTACCTCCAATGTAGATGCTCTTCCTTTCTTATTAGGAACCTTTGATGATTCTCCATACTCACATACATCACTAATTTCCTCTCCTTCATCATTAACTTCAACAAGTTTGAGTTTACCTTTACTTTTAACACTTGGAGGTGACTCTTGCCTTAATCTTCCATTGAAAGGTGATCCTCTTTCTTCATCTAAACCACTCCTTTCATCATTTAAACTTCCTGATGGCTGAACTATGCATTCATCTCCTTCAACCACACCTTCTTCATTTTCATCCATGACCTGCAAACAATTCTTATCTGCATACCATGAAAGTGATTCATCAAAATTTACATCTCTTGACACAACAACCTTATTGGTATGAGGATTATAGCATCTATATCCTCTTTGAGTATCTGCATAACCAATAAATATACATTTTTCTGATTTCGCATCAAGTTTAGATCTCACCTCACTAGGTACATGTACATAACATACACAGCCAAATACTTTCAAATGACTTACACTTGGTTTCCTTCCATGCCATACCTCATATGGTGTCAAATGATGAACTCCAGCAGTCGGAACTCTATTCATAATGTAAACACTTGTGCTAACAGCTTCAGCCCAAAAATAATTAGGCAAACACATATCATTAAGCATGCTTCTAGATGCTTCTGCTATGATTCTGTTTCTTCTTTCTGCGACTCCATTTTGTTGTGGAGTATACCTGCATGTAACTTCTCTTTTGATACCTTCATCATACAAAAAATCAGTAAAAGCTTGAGAGAAATACTCTCCTCCTCCATCGGATCTTAGCTTCTTAATATACCTTCCTGTTTGCTTTTCGACATATGATTTGAACTTCTTGAAACAATCAAAGACCTCACTCTTATGTTTAATAAAATACACAAATGTCATTCTACTATGATCGTCAATGAATGATACATAGTACTTATTACCAACCAAGGATGCCTCTTTAGTAGGTCCCCACACATCTGTGTGTATGAGATCTAGCAAACCATCACTTACATAGCTTGAATGCTTGAAAGGTTGTCTACTTTGCTTACCCATTTGACATACTTCACAAAGATGCACCATATGTTGCTTAGTAAGATCAGGTAATCCTTCAACAATCCTCTTCTTTGATAGCTCCTTTAACCTGTGTACATTCATGTGTCCAATCCTTTTGTGCCATAGATCAAGCTCTGCTATTTGATGCATACCATAAGAGAAATAGTTTGTATGATTTGGGTTTACCTTGAATGTAAACAATCTACCTTGTTTTTGACCTCTAGCAATTAACCTCCTTTGCTTTGGATCCTCAATGAAGCAACCTGCATGATTAAATCTCACTTGTAGACCTTTTTCTACCATTTGACCAACCGACATCAAATTCTTAGTGATCGTTGGCACATAAAGTACATCCTTCAAGCAATTTTTCTTGCTCTTATCCTGCATAACAACATCTCCAACCTGCATAATCTTATGTGTTGTATCATCTCCTGTTTCAACATGACCTTTACATGACGGATTATGCATATTAGAAAACCATGAAGCATCATGAGACATGTGATTAGAACAACCACTATCTACATACCATACATCACTATTGCAATTCATCTTAGTTTCTACATTCATCATAAGAAGAGAATCATAATCATCACTTTTACCTTCAACTGCATAATTTCCTTGTTGTTTACCTCTTCTTGAATAGCCTCCTCTTCGATTACCACCTTGATTATTTTCATTTTGATAACAATCTTTGGCATAGTGTCCATACCTTCCACATATATAGCAATTGTTCTTATTATCTTCACTCCTTTGTCTTTGGTTGTAGTTGTAGTAGCCTCTCGTACCTCTAGCGCTTGATCTTCCTCTTCCTCTTGTGTTGAAGAAGCCACTTGAAGTCCTTTGATCATCGCTCCTTCTTCCTCGACCTCTATTTGAACCTCTTCCACCTCTGTTTCCACCTCTTGATGATCCTACATAAAGAGCTTGTCCTTGAGATCCTTTTTGATTTGAAGTAGAACCATTTAGATTCATCTCCTCCGTGACCATAAGGGCAATAAGTTGATCAAAATCTGGTAATTCTCCTCTGACATAAACTGAAGTAATGAAGGGTTTCCATCTCTCATCATCTTTGAGTCCGTTGAGAGTATGTGCAACCAAGTCGTCGTCCTCCACATGAGCTTGAATTGATCCTAGTTGATCTGCAATCTCTTTAACTTTCAATATGTAATCATTGACCGATGTCCTTGTATCTTTCTTTATGTTATTCAACTCATTTTTGAGTTGAATCTTCCTTGCTCTTGTACCTGTAGCATACAACCTTTCCAATGCAAGCCAAACATCTCTACTTGTGTCTAGATCTTGTATGTGTCCTACCATTGAATCTTGAATATTTTGTGATAAAATGAATATAACCCTTTTGTCTCTCTCATTCCAAAGTCTAAACTCCCTCAATTGTTGCTGATTTGGGTCCTCTGGTAATGTGGGTTTGATATATGTGCCGTCAATCAAACCATACAAGCCTCTACCTTGAAAGTATGCTGTGATTCTAAACTTCCATGCTTGATAATTGGTCTTATCAAGCTTCTCTATTTGTGCATGTTGGTCTCCCATAATACAAATGCTAAGCTTCCTCCTTTAAGCCTCCTTTCCAATGTGTGTGATGAGAAGAAATATAATATTTACCTTGTAAATGAGGTATGTGCACCTTTCTTTGCTTGGATGTTGCTTCAGATGCCTCCTTGCAATCTTCTTCTACCTTTGTGTAGTGTTGACGATGAACTGCTTCCTTGATAGCTTCAAATTCTTTGTCAAGTATGATAACCTTCTCCAAGCCTCCAAGTACTTGCTCTGATACCAATGTTGGAGTTTATTGATCTCCAAAGTACAGATAGAAGTAGGTGAAACCCAACAGGACCTAGTTGACTTTTTCACAAACTTGTATGCACAGACCAATTTTCTTGCAGAGAAAATTTCTCTTTACTCACTTGGAATTTTCCAAAACTATTTCACACACATAAACTAGACTCTAAGAGCTTTCCAACAAGATATAGAACACCTCAAATGGATAAATACACAATGAGCTATGACCTCTGCAATATGCAGCTTTAATGGAGACCTTGAAACAGAGATGAACCTGAGGACACACATCACTTGCAGAGACTACTGCTCTTAACTCACAACTCCAATGACTTTGAAACTTTCCAGAATACAAGTAGACTTAAAGAGCTTTCTAACAAGCCAAAGAACACATGATTTGGATACATACACAAGGAAATACGACCTCTGCAAGTTTGAGGTTTAATGGAGACCTTCAGCAGGGATAAAAAACAGAGAACACACACTACTTGCAGAGAGTATTGCTCTCAGCTCACAAATCCAATGATTATGCAAATTTACAGGAAGAAAGTAGACAGTAAGAGCTTTCCAATGAGCTATCAAACATGTAATTTGGATATATAATGAGGGAGATACAAGCTCTGCAATCTCTGCATACAAAACTACAGCAGTGTAGAGATACACATATGACTCTCTTGGATATCCCACAAGATCACGACTTTTCTCCTCTTTTTATAGCATGGGAAACTAATCTAAAACCTTCCTAATACATCTAAATTCGTGGTAGACACTTGGATGGAGGTATTACATGACTCAAGTGCTCAAATAAGCAAAGTATTGATGGACTTTGAGAACTAGCCACATCGACCTTCCACTAGGACACCACTGAAGCTCCCTTGTGACTCACTAATTTGACTCACCATGTTCTAGAACTCACGTGGTATTTTTGCTACATTTTATGAATAATATGAGCCTTCTTGAAGTATTTGAAGACTTCCCAAAGGTATTTACATAATTTGAAACTTGTACCCTACATAAAACAAATGTTCGCAACAAAATCACCAAAGTAAACTTGAAAAATGGGCAGTTTTGTGACATACCTCCTCAAGAGTGGTTTAAAGTACATCAGAATCAAGAATCAAGTGAGGAATCTAGAAATGAGAGTCAAAGTGATGAGGAGTCACCACTTTGGAAGTGCACTGCTATAAGAAATAAAAGTTACAAAAAAGTCTTGTTAAACAAAGAAGATTGTAAGGGAGAAAGGAAGGTTGAGGATGAGAGCTATATTCCACAAAAGTTTGATGATGAGGAGTTTAAGCCCTATGGTTGGAATCAAATATTGTCTACATTAGATGTAGCAAACAATGAATATGTGGTTATCAAATTTGAAGATGAAGAGGGATATTATGTATTTCATGTAGGAGTAAGAATGGTGAGTCCGTCACATTTGGAAAACTCTCAAAGTGAACCTTTATTCCAAGTCTGTGACAAAACTCAATTCTTAGAAGGAATACATGCTTCAAATTCCATAAAAGATAAGACCTCAAAAACCTACAAAAAATGTGTACATAAGGAAATCACTGAATATCCAAAACTTGAAAAGAGTAAGAAAATGAAGGAACATGACAAAACTAGACAAGAAGAACAAAAATTTGATGTACCTTCAAATTTCAAAACTTATGAGGTGGAGGATAGAATACTTCTTAAGATGAAACCAAAAAGGGACTAAAAGAAAGGGGAATCTTATGACAATGAAGAAAAAACAAAGAAGGTGATAATTACTCGGGAATAAGGGGAAGAAAGGCATATTGTCATAGCAGATGACATGACAAGTCAAGAAGAACAAGCATTGGTCAAATTGGCTAAAGTGTATAGGGATGTGTTTGCATATAGTTATAAGGATTTGAAAGGAATAGATCCAAAAATTTGTGAACATAAGATTCCTATCACTCTAGATGCAAAACCTAGTAAACATAGACACTATACATTTAATGATAAATACTCTACCAAGATAAAGGAGGAGATTGGTAAAATATTGGCTACCAATTTCATTTATGAAATTGATTACATTGAATGGATATCTCCTATAGTTGTGGTTCCCAAGAAGAATGGAAAAAAACTTAGGGTTTGTATTAACTTGAAAAACATTAATGCAACAACTATTAGGGATACTTATCCATTACCAATCACTGATCATCTCTTAGAAAGAGTTGCTGAAAAGGAGTTTTACAGCTTCTTGGATGAATTTTTAGGATATATTCAAGTTCCTATTGCTTTGGAAGATCAACATAAAACAACATTTTCCACTGAATGGGGAATATATGCTTTTAGGGTGATGCCTTTTGGGTTAACCAATGCACCAACCACATTTCAGAGGTTAATGTGTCATGTGTTCAAAGATTTTCTTAGAACCATGATGGAGATTTATGTAGATGATCTATGTACTTTTTCAAATAAATGACAAAATCATTTACAAGACTTTGAGAACATATTTAGGAAATGTAGAACCTAAAAAGTATGTTTAAATCCTGAAAAATGTGTCTTCCTTGTCAGGCAAGGGAGAATGTTAGGCCACATAGTTTTTAAAATGGAATTTCCACTGATGAAAATAAAATCAAAGCTATTGTGAACCTACCCAAGCCAATTAATGTGAAGGAACTTCAAACCTTCATGGGTCACTATGGATACTATAGGAAATTTGTGTATAAATTTGCAGATATTGCAAAACCTCTTTATGCACTAATTACTAAGTTTGAATGGACCCAAGAATGTGACAAAGCCTTTGAAACCTTAAGAACTTGTTTGGTTACAACACCCATTTTGAAAACCCCACAGTGGGATCAAATTTTTCATGTCCATGTTGATGCCTCTAATTTTGCTTTAGGATGTGTGCTAGCACAACCTATTGAGGGAAGTAAGTTGGATTTTCCAATTTCTTATGCTAGTAGGCAATTGAATCAAGCTGAGAAGAATTAGATAATCACTAAGAGGGAGGGATTGGCAATGGTATTTGCTATAAAAAAATTTAGGCATTATCTTCTAGCCAACAAGTTTAAATTTTTGGTGGATCATTAATCACTGTTGTACTCGGTGAATAAACCTTGCCACAGAGGAATAATAGTAAGATGGTTCTTACTTCTCATGGAATTTGATTTTGAAGTTGTAGTGAGGCAAGGAAAAACACATCTAAGGGCAGAACGTTTGTCTAGGATACAAAACAAAAAACAAGAATCTCCTATAGATGATGAGTTGCCAAATGCTTACCTATTCAAGATAGAAAGCATTACCAATTGGGCAATAACATTGGTACCCTTGTTGACTATTGGACCTTGTAGGACTGTTAATAGCACAACAGATCTTCTTTGCAAAGCAGAAGTTGTGTTACTTTTTGGACACTTATATCATGTAAATCACATTAGATTTTTTGAGTGCTATACTTCAGAAGAGGAGCAAACAAGTTATTTGGAGAAGGCACATTGTTGGAATCCATGTATACATCTAAATTAGTCACTCTACATAACTTAGCAAGAATGGGTGTCCATTGGCCTACAAAGACAAAGGATGTGGAAAGATATGTCTCTAAGTGTCCTAAGTGTCAACATCTAGACCATATGGACATTGTGACTCTGTATTGGTTTCAAAAAAACCCTGATTGGAGTACACATATAGTTGAGGAATTAAGAAACCCATGAAAAATTGAAACTATGAAATTTAATACAGAATCTAGAAACTTGAAGGAAATAACTAAAGAATATCAGCTCATAGGAAATCAGTTGTATAAGAAGGGTATAGATGGATACTTGAGAATCTGTGTCCCTGAGGAAAAGTACATGGAAATCTTAGAGATGGCAAACTCGGGTAGGTCACTTTTCAAGTGAGAGAACTGCAAAATTGATCCTATACTCTGGGTTTTGGTAGACAACTCTTTTTCTTGATGCCAAAACATTTGTAAAAAGATGTGACATATGTCAGAATGCAAGTCAACTTAGTAGAAGAGATGATATGCCATTGAAATCATTAATTTTAGGTAGAGCTTTTTGTAAATGGGGATTAGACTTCATTAGACCAATACATCCTCCAACCAAAAGTTCTCATGTAGAATATATCATTATAGCCACTGATTATCTCACAAAGTGGGCAGAAGCAAGGGCTACAAGGAAAAATGATGCTCATACTACAACAAAATTTCTTTATGAGAATATAATCACTATATTTGGATTACCAATTGAATTGGTAAATGATAGGGGAACTCATTTCCTTAACCAGGTTATCGAGAATTTCAGTGATCATTTTTTTATTATTCATAGAAAATCAGCCCCTTATTACCCTCAAGCAAATGGATTGGTAGAAAGTACAAATAAAGTACTTTGTACTACATTGTCAAAGCTTGTAAATCCAAAAAGAACTTATTGGGATCTACAACTCCATCATGTTCTATGGGCTTATAGAGTGGCATACAAAACATCCATTGGTACAACACCCTTTAATTTGGTATATAGACAAAATGCTATTTTGCCATTAGAATTTCTCATACCTACATTAAAGGTGGGAAATCAGTTAACATGGTCTGGACATGAATTGTCAGAAAGAGTTTTAGAGTTAGAGAAGCTGGGAGCTTCAAGACTTTAAGTTGTCATGAGCATCTATCCAGATAAGAAGAGAAAGAATGCATATCATGATATTCATGTTAGAGATAAAGACTTGCAAGTAGCCTGTAGGAGACTTGGTATTAGCCTACACGTTGAAAGAGCACTAGAAAAACTTCAAAAGAGAGGACATGGACCCTATATCATTCATCAAATAAGCAATAAGGTGCACTCCAATTGGCCAATATAGATGGAGAAGTCATGCCAAACTTCATAAGTGGATGTAGAGTGCAAAGATATAATCAACCTTTGACCACTCAAGAGTGGAGGAGACTGCATCAAGCTAAACATAGAAAACAGGAAGAGGAAAGAATAAGGTATGAGGCTCAACAAGCAGCTAAGGAAAAAATGAGAAAATCTAAAGAAATCAAAGAAGTATTGAGACTGCATCAAGCTAAACATAGAAAACAGGAAGAGGAAAGAATAAGGTATGAGGCTCAACAAGCAGCTAAGGAAAAAATGAGAAAATCTAAAGAAATCAAAGAAGTATTGATATGTGAAAGACCTTTGGGAAAAATAAGAGACCATTTACCTATGATTTGGATGAATTTCCAAAAAGAAGAAATTATGGTTTTAATAGACTCTGGGTCACAAGTAAATCTAATTAGCATTGAGTTGCTAAATAGGTTAAATGCAAAGAGAAGTATGAGTTAAACCCTAATCAAAACCCTAGATATGCATATAGTTTGAACTTTATCCACACAAACAATTACAGTTGAATTTGACCAAGAACAAATGAATATAGAATGTGAAGAATGGCCTAATCACAAGATGTCTGAAAAAATGATTTTGGGACAACCATGGATGAAACAAGGAAAGGTAGTAATGAAGTTTGAAAAAAATGTCTCTTCATTTGAAAATAAATAACAAAAAACTCTTAATACGTTTTACTAGTCATGAAAAGCAGGAAACCAATGAAGAGATGTACAACCTGGAAATGGAGAAATTTCTTTTTCCATTAGAAGAAACTCTGGGTCTACAAAAGAATATTTTCCATGACAAGAGCAACTCTCAGCATAATAAACAAAGACATGAGAAGAAGCAATCAGTTCTAAAGCAAATCTAGATATGGAAGCCAAAAGCAGTACAAAAGGCTCCAAGTCAAAAGACTAAGTGGGTATGAAGACCTAGAGAGATGAAGTAGTACTTTGAAGAAGCATATATCAAAGATTCAAGGAAGATCAAGACACAAAACAGAACCTATTGGATTAAGAAGACTAACCTGGTACCAGTAGCACAAAACACAAGTGAAAATCATACTCATTTACAGCCACATAAGTTCTCTAGGACTAGTTGTAAAAAAACCTCTTCATCAGATAACCACTTAGGTTTCTTGCCTAAGACCTCAGTCTTGCATTATGAGGAGAAATGCATTTCCAAAGTATGCATGAATAGGGCAACACTACAATGATGTGCATTTACCAGGCACATGAGAACATTCCCATGCACTTGTCATAACTCTTTTTCTTGGAAAAAGAGTAGAAGGGGAAGATAGTTTCCTCAACTATTTGCCAACAAATCAAGTCTGGGATGATCAATAGATGTAAATAGATGAGGAAAAAAAAGAAAGAAAAATAAAAAAATAAAATGAAAAATATATTTAGGGAAATATATGAAAAAATCATTAGAAAAAATATACAAAAAAAATATAAAAAATTATTAAAAAAAGAAGAAAAAGAAAAAAGAAAGAAAAAATAAGGTGTAATTTTTAGAAAAGAAAAGACACCAAGTTTTTTTAATTTCTTATTTATTTATTTATTCCCATTTTTTTTTCATTTTCTTTTCCTCAGCAAATTTTGATGCACAAGCAAGATCTAGGATAGAATTAGGAAGTTGACAAATCTTTTTATTTATCAATATTTATTTTTTGTTTTATTGATTAAGTAATTAATTTGTTCCCCAAACAAGTACAAGAAACAATAGAAATCTTGCTTCACCTGTGATGATCACCTATTTTGAGTCTTGGAAATCACTGGTTATTTGAGGTTTGAAGAAAATATTAAATATCAGGTTGTTTGAAGTATTTAATTTTCTTTTCCTCTTAATATGAATCATGGTGGAGAAGTGCATGTGTTGTGTATTTTTTGTGGTGGACACCAAGGAACTTACTATTCATGACTTCAAAGTTCAATCAGTGGTGGTATCTAGGGTACATTAGTTCCTGGATAGTGAAGCAGTTAAGGAAGTTTTGGAATTAGAATCTGATGCGGAGCAAGATCTTCCTGAAGTGGAGAAGATAATTAAAGAGCTTAAGGAGACTATCAGGATCATTGGTCAACACATATTCATAGTGAAGGTGGGAGGTAACAAATACACAATGTTATGCCAGTAATTTTATAAGTTCTAGAAGGTGACTCCCAATTACAAGAGATGGAAGGTAGTAGGACTTCACAAAATTTTGGAAGAACCAATCTTTGCCATAGATTTTCAAAGGGTAGCTCAAGTAATGTCTATCTGATGGAGCTAGGGAAAGGAAATGAAGCCTATCTTAGATGTTCAGTAAAAGATAAAGAGGGCAAGGATGTACAAATCACAATCAAGGTAGAACATATGAAAACAACTCTAAAGTTTTATTCTATGGGAACTAAATGGAATGGCAGTTTTGTAAAAAGAATGCAGCTACTTATGATGGATTTTCTAAATTTGCTAATTTCAAAGGCAAAGAGAATGAAGAATTTGCCACAAGGATGTTTCTACAATTATTCTGCTTTCCTAATTTGCCCAGATACACTATGCCTCATAAACTAGCTACTCTCATCATGCTCAATAATAAAGATAAAACTAAACCTTTTGGAGTGATGGATGTGACTCCCTATATTCATGAATAGTTGAAGGAAACTGCTAAGCATTGGCAACAGAAAAAATTTATGAATGGAGCTCAGTTTCTAACAAGAATCATCTATCATATCTTGGACATGGAGGATCAATTGAAGCAAGCACCTGAAGCCCAATACTTCTAATAGCAAGGATAAAAATTCGGTCTAAAGTTATCCAAGTAGGAGAACATGGAATAAAAACAAGAATGAGAGGATTCGGTATGAAGAAGAAAATTGTGACTGAAGAAGTAATGCCAAGCAAGAAGAGAAGAACAGATCCTAGGACGGTGGAATTGGAACAAGAAGAAGCTACTAAAGAGGAGATCGTAGCTACCCTGAAGGAGGTACAGGCTGATAGAGATCCACATCCACCTCAGACTAGTAAGGAAAAATTGTATGCTTATCTCACTCAAGGAAGTGACAAGAGAGCTCTATATGAGGCTCAATATCAAAAAATGTTGGAAAACTATTTAGACAAGGCCACTGATTGGAAACAAGAAGAAATAGAGTATTATGAAGAACTCCATGATCAAATGATGTCTGTAGAAATAGAAGAGATGTTTGTCAAGAATGAGGCAGAACTACTAGCATACTTCAAAGAGTTGCAGGAACCTCCAGAAACCAGAACCACTGTTGTGGCCAAGAAAATGGTGCCAAAGAAGACTGTCCAAAAGAAGAAACCAACCACAAAAAGTAAGGGGAAAGCAGTGGAACAGTCAGCTCCACAATTGATAGAGGAAATTAAACAAGACAATACAAGAAGAAAAGGCAAAGAACCAAACCTGTCTTTAGATTCTGATACTGATATAGAAGTTTTTCTAATGACAAGTTTAAATTTATCTATACTAAGCACACCAATTAAAATTGCACAGATAATGGAAGTAGAAAAATCAGCTGAAAAATCAGTTATAAGTTCAAAAGGAATTAAGACTGTGGAAGAATATACAAAGAATATAGTCCTCAAGAAGAAAAAAGGAAGCCGAAGGGTAAAGGAAAAGTGGTAGAAGAGAATTCCACATTGAATGAAGGAATTATAGATACAGGCTCAAAAACAATATGGACTAAACCTTTAGATCAGCCTTATTGTCAATCATTTGTGGAAAAAACAGAAGTACAAAAGAATGAAGAACATAAGGGACAAGAAGAGATTGAAGAAGAAGCCCACCAGAAAGAGGAAGAGGCAGAGGTGAGTAAGAAGATTGAAGAAGTTCTATTGGACATGGGAAAATAAACAAAAGAAGAAGAACAAGCAAAGAACCAGGATGTATTTGTAGCTCAGTGATGAGTAGCACCTCCTTTAATGTCAATCCGGGAAGACGTGAGGATGGTATGAAGACCTCGAGCAAGTGGAAGCACAAGTGCGTGAGTGAGAAGCACACCAACATGCACACACATACACACACACGCGCACACACGGTGAGACAAAGAGTGAGGAGCAATGGAGTTCTTTAGATTACTTTCACAAGCTCTTACAAGTTCGTTTCAATTACAATCTACCCTCAAAAATGAGCTCTCTAGCTCCTTTTATAGTTTTTGACTAGCTTTGGCCCTGTCCAGACCTAGTGTCCAGCCTAGTTAAAAATTAGGTTCCAGGGCTTATTTGAGGGCTCAAACGAGATCTAAAAAATACGAAAATTGGTAGGTAGATACTTCTAAAGCTCCTCAAGCTCAAGGACTCCTTGGCTTGCACAAAATGGAGCTACAAAAAGATGAAATGGTATTTACAATGGTGTTTAGTGATGAGAATCACTTTTAATTGGTGTAGAGGTTTTGAAAAGTTAAGGTTGCCTTGATGCTAAATCTGCGTGAATGCTCATATGTACTTCTTCCTGAAGAAAATTATTGGCCTATTTGCCAGATCTTCGTTGACTCCCTTGTCTGCTGCTAACACCCCCCCCTCTCTCGCGTCTGTCGTCCCTGACAGACCCTTGTTGAGTGGGTTTTTGGATGTAGTACTGGACGACATCCTGCGCTAAGTGATGTTCAGCAATTCTCAGCCCTTTGGCCAAATCTGTCAGAAGAGCATCCCAGTCTACTGGCCCGGGAACCTCTGGATGTGGTATACGTAGCTTTTCGGAATGTAGAGCTTGTTCCACTGCAAACAACTGCAAGAGATGGGATGGTCTGGGAATGAATATCTCGGAGTGATATTCCCAGAATCCCGTGACGAACATCTCTTCAAACGTTTGTTTGAAGCAGGCCGGTAGATATTTGATGCGAGCGTGCCATGCATACACAACATTAATCGATGGGGTTGTGCTCATGTCGTATACAAGGTCCTGATTACCTTCATTAAATCCCAATGCTGAGAGATGCGGTTCCTTGATATTTTTGAAGGTCTTGAAGGTGACCAACATAAGTTCGAAAATTTTCAAGCACATTTGAGTCATGACATCAGGTACATTCTTGAACCGGACCCCCCAATGGCGAATCGTCGAAATCATATATCCAATCGTAGGTGGGCCCTTCGGGGGTGCGAAGTACACATAATTGAGCCACTTCTCACATCCTTTAATTGTCAGCACTGTTTGTGTGTACTCCGGCCATGATCTCCTTCGAAATACAGGGCAATAACGTGGGTTATATTTGATGTACAAGGGCATGTTGTTCCATGTTCGGACCATTTCTGGGTATGTTTCGAGCAGCCTAATTCTCCACATTGGTTGGCGAATATGTCCCTGCTTGGCACTTTCTGGGATGTCGTCAGGTGCAAATTGGGTGGCAGAGGTGGGTTCCCTTGAGGTGTGGTGCTTGATCTCTGCGTTGTAATCTGCCATTAGCACGCAGAAGGGAACATACAGGTCGTCCGATGGGCTGATCCACCTATGGTGTGAGAGATTCTGAAAATAATCGGACTTTATTACCACCTCTTCTAATTTTGACATCAATGCGATTTGGACTGCCACCCTGTCATCATGCGTCGTGGCGACTTTCTCTAATTTCTGCATCCATTCAGGTGCCTCAATTTCAATTGTGTCCATGCCCTGTTCTGTTCGCTTACCCCCGGGTGTTGGCATCGGAACATAGGGATCTTCAAATGTTTCTTCTACTTCTATTGGCACAAGATCTTCGGGCTCTGGTTCTGCCAAGGGGGAGGGTTGGCGTTCATATACAAGCACTTTCTTTTCCAATTCTTCAATTTTTGCTTTGAGCGCTGCTACTTCGTCAGCTGTGTCAACTGTGGTCGGTACTTCTCTGGGTGGTGCTGGTTGAGCTGCCAATTGCCTTCGTAGTTCATCTCTTTCCTTTTCTAAGTCTGCATGGGCTGCGAGGAGATCCGCATGGGTTTCCAAAATGATCTGCATATTATCCGAGGGAATAGCCTTAAATCTCTCTGGGTCTATGTCCTGTGGGGAACCTTCCATGGCTAACTCCAAGTTCTCTTCATTTTGTGTCTGCAGCCGTCTATTTTCTTCTAGGGCTGCCGACATATGCTTCCGTAATAGAGCCATGTTTCGGCGGAGTTTGAGGTTCTCTGTGATTTGAGAATGTAGCACCTCGTCCATGTGTCGTCGCTCTTCATCATCTGCTTGGGGTGGGTTGGTTACTAATTGTGCATGTTGTTCCTGTAAGGTCATGTGCTGCTCTTGTAGTAGCTGCTTCTGCTCTTCAAGATCCTTAAACCGTGCTTGGAGATCTTCGTGGCTTTGGAAAAGCCTTGTATGTTGGTTGTCCAGATGTTGGTAATGTTGCTGAAGTTGGGACATGCATTGATACATACTATTAAATACATTATTAATGGGGATGGATGCAGGGAGGGTGTTATGTGCAGCAGGGAAGGGAAAGGGGAAGGGGAGTGTGGATGCAGTGCTGGGAAATGGTGAAGTGGGTGGTGGGAGAATGGGAGATTGTGGTGGTATGGGGGGAGGGAGAGGTGCGGTGGAAGGTGATATGTCCATAAAATCTGTGGTGGAAGCAGTAGTGGTAGTGATTGTGAATAGTGGAACAGTGGGTGTAGTGATTGTGGTGAATGTGTACAGTGGTGTGTGCAGTTGTGGATGTGAACTGCCCGAAAGTGTGGGTGGGGGAATGGGGATGTCAGTAGATGCCATTAGGACTACAGTGGTAGTGGAGGTGTATACACGGGAGGTGTTGAGAGGGTGTGTGGGTTGATAGGCCGTTTGCGCTTCAGTCATGGCGATGGGTTCGGAGGCGGTAACGGTGGTAGTTACATTGGTGATGGTAGGTGAATGTGGTGGAGAGGGAGGAGAAGGTGGTAAGGGAGGTGATGGGGGTGCACTTGATGTATGGGCTTCCTCGGTGTCGTGAACGGTGTGTGCAGTGCCCGTGGTTGTGGGGGTGCCTTGTGGTCCTGATCCTAATACATTCATTTGTTTTCCCGTTCGTGGGGGGCGTCTTCCATATCTTTTCTCTGTCCTTCGTGATTGCGCTAGTGCAGTATGCACCGTTTCAGGTACTCCCAAAGCATCTGATATCATTTCTAGGGTGGCACGGTATTGCTCGTCCACTCCTTCCTCCTCCAGAATCTGGTTCATGAGGGCTTTACCTGCAGCTAATGACAGCCTGTGCTGCTGTTGGACTCGGTTCATCGTATCATAGAGCTTCTTTAATGCGTTAGTATAGGCGGGGGCACCTTCCAGTACTTGTATGGCTTCCTGATCATACTCTTGTTCTTCTTCTTCTGATTGTCCACCTCGTGTCTCCTCATGTTCTTCTTCTTCATCGTCCACATTGACTACGTCCGGTTGGCTGGGCTGGGGTTGGTCTGGGGCAGTTGGCTGTCCACCAGCTTGCTCTGCTTCAACTTCTGCGTTTACAGCGTCGATGATTCTAGCCACTTCTTCGTCCGTTAAATCCTCCAGAGTGAATCCATGCAGGAATTCCAGATCAGTCGGTACTGGTGGAAACACAAGGTTAGGACCATCTGTGCTGTGCCTGGGTAACCTGATGGTAAATGGTTGCACTCGTCGGGGAAGTCTTGGGGTTGTTTCCGGCGTTAGGGTTGCACCGCGAGCTTGTGCACAAGGCATCTGGACAGTGCCTCTCATCTTCTTTGAGGGAGGCCCCACAGCTGACAATCTACGTTGAAACTCCTGTGCTCTGGACCAAACGAGAGCCCTCTGCACCGGTACATCATATGCGAGACATCTGTATACAATTCTTGTAAGTGCGCAACAACCATACAACACAGACTTTTGCTTCTTATACCATCTTTGATGAGCCATATGAATCTGGTCGATAATCCAGTGGGGCATATTGATGGACAAATCAAAAGCATCCGCCAGGTAGAGGCTAAACCAGATTTTTTTGGGAGGCATTGTGAACCTGTCTTGCGCGGGAAATGCGAAGTGTTGCATGACCATACGTAGATGAATGGCAATTGTCGGCGTCATCGCAACCATGTCCTTTAGCTTCGTCAGATTCCTGTTCTTCATATTATCTGGAACCATGGTCTCTTTCTCCGTAGGAATGTGCATTCCATGCATATCAAGAGCTTCTCTCACCAAGTTGATCGTCAAGCGGAAACGCTTTAGCTCATTGCCCCTTGTGAGTGATGGGAGCACAAAGGAGCTGTATCCTTTCTTGTCTTTGCTGGGAGTGAGGGTACTAATTAAATATGAGCACCTTAGAAAATCTGGCTTTGGTAGTTGGAACTTGAAGTAATCATAAAGTCCAGCCTTCTTCCATATTGGCTTCAGTCCCTCATTATTCTGTAGCTTTTCAAACTCTCTGGTAAAGAAGTGGTATTTGCCCCACCGTCCATTGAATTCTACTTCGGACTCCCACATATATGTGCCTTCACCCAGAGGTCCAGCAACGTCACTGAACCAGTGTGAAGCTTTTCCCACCGGCATTGTATGACCCTGTGGAGGATTCTGAATTGGTATGGCGTGCAATGCTCGTAATGCCGCTGGTCTTTCCTTTAATTCCTCCTCGACCGGAAGGCTTTCAATGTCCACAATTTGGGGGCTGGTGCCTGCCTGGGAGCTGGTTCCTACAGTATCGGCCATGTTCCTTCTTGCTGCCTGTCTCTGTGAGAATATACAAACATGTGTTAACATTGTACAGGACAAGAGAGAATTGTTGTTGTTCCCATTACAACATTAACATGCGGGTCGGGAGCGAATAATGTGTTAGTAAGTGCTCGGTGCAAGTGTGTGTGTGGTTAGGAGTTCAGTAGACCTAAGAGCTAAGTGGAGTGATGTAGTGTGGTATTGATGTGGTTAGTAGGTTAACGTGGATATACAAATGGGGTCCGGGGGTTTGTTACAAGTCTTGGGCTGCCAATTGCGGCGGATAGGTTTTGCTCTAGGTTTCGTAGAGACTCTAGAGAGTTTTATCGGTGTCTCAGTTTGACAATGAGGCCTTTTAGGGACCCATTTACAAGTGATTAGGTGAGAGCTCATGGGCCTTGGTGTGTTCCTGATTGTTGAAAATGAGTAGATGCCAGCTGTGCGAGTGAATGGATCATACTATATGGGGTATGGTCTTGGTGTAGCTATTTGAGCCCGCAAACAAGCCTTAGGCACCCAGATTTGTCTTGATTGTGGTCTAGCCTTCATCGACCTTTTGGGCACCCAAATAGACTTCATGTTAGCAGAAGAACTTCTGAAAGACTTCTTATTAGTGTCGTGTTGTTGGTTATTAATAAGAGGCTTTGCCCGTGTGGTTGGCTTGAGTGCCACCGGGTGTTCTCCTTTCCGCACCCACACTTGTTTCACTAGCTGAGACATTTTGCTGCGCCGGTACTTTTGATCTCCGACATAGAGAGTACTCTGCTTCTTCTGCCTTTGATCCACCTTTGGTTGCTGCCTCCCTCTAGCCTTTGGAAAAGAAGGGAGTTCCGTTGTGGTTCTGACTCCTTTTCTGAGATCTTCATTCTTCTGCATCACAGAGCCTTGGACAAGAACAGCATGGTCAGCTTCGTGTGCGCCCCTGGAAGGACCAGGAGTCTGTGCCTTTCCTAGTTCCTTGAGTGCTCCATTATTTAACTCCATTGTAATTCTAGTCTGATTCACCCATACCTGAAGAAGTCCACTTCTTAGGTCTAAGTTGACTGCTTGGTCATAAATCCAGTCTTGACCCAGGACAAGGGGTTCCGTGAGGTCCTCGTCTTGGCATACTAGCGCTTTATCTGTCATTGCCTCATCATGAATATAGAGGGGAAGTTCCACCTCGCCCATGCAAGGGGTTTCCACGCCTCCCAATCCTATGAGATATGCTTGCACAGGATCGACAGTTAACTGCAACTCTTGACAGTAAGATGATTTAACGGCACTGGTGGCTGCGCCTGAGTCAATCAAGGCCCTTATAGTACTTGCACTCTTTCCTTGTCCTATATCTAAGGTTATGAAAGGACGTCGGTCAGTTATTCTATGTGAGCTAACACATGAAACTTCACACATAGCCACGTCATATCCTTGATCTGCATATGCGTCTTGCCTAGGATGCTCTCTACCTTGTCTTCTTAGTTTCATTCTTTGTATGCGCTCTAGGGCTTCTGCTTGAGCTTCTTCTCGAATTCGCTTTTCTTCCTCTTTGCGTTTCTTAGCAGTGTTGAGTCGACTTAGCATTTCCTCTGTGAGAGGTTCCTGATACAACTTAACCCTGCATCCGCTAATATAGTTTGGGAGAACATCGCCTTCTAATGTGGCTAGTTGCACAGCACCACTTGTCGAGATCCTATTGATGATCATGGGTCCATAGCCTCTCTTTTCTAGTTTCCTTGCGTGTTGTTTCAGTGTGTAGACTAAAACTAGATCTCCTGCTTTCAAGCCCTTATCCTTCACATGGGCATCAAAGTATGCCTTCTGTCGTTTCTTTGCCGCATATATCCCTGCAGCTGCTCTCAGTCTTGTTTCTCCTAATCGTTCAAGGTCAAAGATCCTAGAGGAGAGCTCATGACCTGTCCATTCGTGCTCTTGTGCTATTTTCAATGTAGGTATCAAAAAATCTAAAGGTAGCACCGCGTTTTGGCCAAATACCATCTGAAAGGGGGTGGCTTGGAGTACCGTTTTATAGGCGACTCGGTATGCCCAAACAGCATGGTGTAGCTGTTTGTCCCAATCAGAGCATTTAGTGTTTACTAATTTTGTCAGTACATTGCATAGGATCTTATTAGTGCTCTCCGCTTGTCCATTAGCTTGTGGGTGATAGGGGGCAGACTTCTTATGTATTACCAAGAATTCTTGGAGCAGATTTTCAATAACTTCATTTAAGAAGTGAGTGCCTCTATCACTTACGAGCTCTATAGGTAGCCCATATCTTGTAAACACATTCTCAAACAAGAATTTAGCAGTTGTTTGAGCATCGTTCTTTGTCGTAGCCTTTACCTCTACCCACTTGGTTAGATAGTCTGTCGCAACTATGATGTATTCTGCATGAGAACCCTTAGCTGGGGGATTAATAGGACCTACGAAGTCTATTCCCCACTTAGAGAACGCACGTCCACCCATCATAGGTTTTAATGGCATCTCATCTTTTCGTATAGGATACTGAGTTCTCTGACAGACATCACACCGTTTCACATAGGTATGTGCATCCATGTGGAGGGTAGGCCACCAGAAGCCCACAAATAATACTACCTTGATCACCCGATCTGGTCCAAAATGTCCTCCTGCTACACCTTGGTGAGCAGTTTCCAAGACCTTAAGATATTCACTCTCATGGACACACAGTCTCAGGTAACCATCTTTACCGCGTTTGTATAGATTATCACCAATGAGTGAGTAATCCAGGGCTTCTTGTTCTAAACTCCTTTTCCTAGCCAGAGTCATGTCTGGAGGGAATGTGTTTGTCCTCAGGAAGGATACTAGAGGTTCGCTCCAATCTGGCACAATGGATACTTGATAAAGAGTAGCGTGTTCCACAGGTGGTTTAGTGCAACAGATTGGGCATTCCTTGCACAACTTTTGGACATCAGCTTCCATAGTTGGCCAATGCACTCCTAGTCTCCTTAGGGTCTGTAGGGTTCGTTGTTTTGAATAGTGTTGCTCTAATGCACCTACATGTGCTAATTGCAACCATTTAGCGTACTCATCCTCTTCTACGCAACATGCCAAGATCCCTTGATCTGTGTGCTTGTACATGCTTCCTGCCATGATGTGGTACTTTTGGGCTTTTACAACCTCTCTATTTCGTGTGTTTACCACTGGATGGTTAGGCCCGTATGTCAATACTGGTACCAATGGCTTAGCCCACTGCGGTATCACTTCCAAGTTAAACAAGTAAGCATCAGGAAGGTCATCTGATACTCCTTGTGGGGCTTCTCCAGATGTGAGCCTAGAGAGATGATCTGCTCTCAAATGAGTCCTACCTTTCCTTACCACAACCTCAAAGTCATATTCCATTAGTAAGAGGAACCATCTTACTAATCTTCCTGTATTGCATGGTTTGTTTACGAGGTACAGCAAAGCCTGATGATCAGTAAAAAAATTTAAACTTATTTGCAAGCAAATAGTGTCTAAATTTCTTAACTGCATATACCATGCCTAAACCTTCTCTCTCCGTAGTGGTGTAATTTTGTTCAGCTGCATTCAACTGTCTACTGGCATAGGCAATTGGAAGATCCATATTACCTTCACCAGTAGGTTGTGCAAGCACACATCCAATGGCATAATTGGATGCATCCACATGAACATGGAATGGCTTATTCCAATCTGGTGTGGTCAAGATTGGTGCTGAACATAATCTTCGTTTCAGTTCCTGGAAGGAATTCTAACATTCATCAGTCCATTCAAAGTTAGTCAGCAGTCCGTACATGGGCTTTGCAATGACGGCATACATGTGTATAAATCGTCGGTAATAACCACAATGCCCCATGAAAGCTTGTACTTCCTTGACATTTTTTGGCCTAGGTAGCTCTGCTATAGCTCTCACTTTCTCTTCATCAGTGGATATGCCATTCTTTGACACTATGTGTCCTAGAATCTTGCCTTGTCTGACCATGAAAACACATTTTTCTGGGTTCAGGCAGACTTGATATTCTCTACATTTGTCAAAGATTTGTCTGAGTTCAGGAATATGGGTTTGTCTCATGTTGGAATGAGCACAAAGATCATCAACATAGACTTCTAAATTCTTCCTCAGGAACTCTTTAAATACATGGCACATCAGCCTCTGGAAGGTTGCTGGCGCATTGGTAAGCCCAAATGG
Source organism: Ceratopteris richardii (assembly GCA_020310875.1). Taxonomy (NCBI): domain Eukaryota; kingdom Viridiplantae; phylum Streptophyta; class Polypodiopsida; order Polypodiales; family Pteridaceae; genus Ceratopteris; species Ceratopteris richardii. The sequence continues at coordinate 8,741,226 of CM035431.1, read as the reverse complement.
CATTACTCTAAAGGCAAATATGCCCCACTCTGTGGCAAAAGCCGTTTTATGCTGATCTTCTGGAGCTATGGCTACTTGGTTGTAGCCCGAAAATCCATCGAGGAAGCTGTACACTTCCTTTCCTGCTACTCGTTCTAGGAGATGTTCTGTGATGGGAAGCGGATAGTTATCTCGAATTGTGGCTGCATTGACCTTCTTCAAGTTAATGCATACACGCAATTTTCCGTTCTTCTTGGGCACCACCACAATGGGGGATACCCATTCAGTGTGCTCAATTTCATAGATAAATCCAGCTTCAACCAGTCTATCTATCTCTTCTTTGATCTTAGCAGCGTAATTATCGTTATATGTGTAGGGCTTTTGCTTAGAGGGTTTAGCATCTGAGGTCATGGGGATGGTGTGTGAGCATATGTCAGGGTCAACACCTTTCAAATCCTTGTAGCTCCAAGCGAACACATCTCTGTATTCTCTTAGCAAGGCAATTAACGCATGCTCTTCTTCCTCTGTTAGGTCATGGCCTATGTATGTGCATCTCTCCTCTCCTTCTTCTAGGGCCACTACTATTTTCTTGGTGGTTTCTTTGTTATCATAGGCCTCTCCTGCTTGAGCCTCTCGTTTAGGCATCCTTATCATGACTCTCCTGTCATCTATCTCATATTTCTTAAAATTTTCTGGGACCTCAAACAAAGATTCTTCCTCTTCTGGTGAGACTTCTCTCTTCTTCCGTTTCTTTCCTTTTTCCTTTGGGGTCACATGTGTGGCTAATCTTACATCATTTGTAAGCTCTCCATGCCTCTGGGGTTGAAATTCCACTTCATGGAAGTATTCTTCATCTGATGCAAATGGTGGGTCCATGATGATTGACTCTAGATCGGAGTCACTTGCATCCTCGAAGGCATCAGGGCTAGGTTCGCATTCTTCTAGAACTGCCTCTCCCATGATTGGCTCTATGGAGAAGACTGAAATATCATAGCCATCCTCATCACAGTGAGGTGTCCATTGTTCCTCATTGATGGCTACATCCATTGTTGCTAGGTTTTCTGCCCAGCCATGGGGTTCAAATTCCTCGTCAGGAAATACTACAGGTGCATAGGCTGGGTCTTGAATTGATCTATGTGTTTCTTTTGCACCTACCTCTCTGGCTTTCTCTCTCTTCTCTTCTTCTACTGCAACCTTGCACATCCACAAATGAGTGTCTTCATGCATCCATGAGGATCCTGACCCTATGGAATGCACAGATTCCGTATCATCTTTGGCTCTATGGATGGGATTCCATTGGATAGGGGGAACATCTCTATGAGAGTAATCCTTGAGATTGACTTTGGTCGTAACACCTAAGTGTTGCAGGTATAAGGAATTAGTTCCCCAATCCTGTACCACTTGCAACTGTCGCATGAATGGTCGTCCCAAAATCATCTCATAGGCATGATTTTTGCTAAAGTCACATATAGCAAAAGTATGTTCAAACTCAACACCACAGGTGGTGAGAGTTATTCCTTCTAGCAATCCTAGGGGTCTCTCTATGTGACCATCGGCCATCTGCAATTTCATTCTCGTTGGCCTGAGTGCCGGCTTGCCCCAACGTTTCCACAGGGAAGTGGTGGCAATTGCAACTCCTGCACCTGAGTCCAAAATTGCCTTAGTGGTGTATTCCTGATAAGTAATGGGAAGATAGGTGTTCCCTTCTTCACCTTCACACATATCTCCTATCTTATCCAAGGGTATCTCTGGCACTGTCCTATGTGATCCTACCTGGGAACGAGATTTTGCTATCTCAGGTACTTGTTTGGCTACATGTTTCCACGATTCAGGTCTAACCTTGAGTAGCTCTTCTAACTTGAGATTGCACTGCACGTTAGTGTTCTTCCCTACCTCTGTGTTCCTAGGTATGACTGAATCTTCATTTCTTACCATGATTGTGGGTGCTCTCATACACGTGGACTTGGCTTCCCATGGGCCCGTGAAGTGGGGTAATTCCTGTAAAGAATTAGACTCGAAGTCTAATCTTTCTTGAGATTGGGTGCTCTCATGTTCCCCGTAAATAGATGGGATGTCTTGTGGGAATTGGTCGTGTGCATCATCCACAAGTTCAAAGGGAGGGGCGACTTCACTTTCGTTATCCCATTTATCTTCTTGTATTTCTCGCAGGAAGTCTGGTGCAAACCGATTCATAGAAGAAGAAGTGTCTGGCTCCGTAGAATTAGGCACATAAGCAACCTGGGAAGGAGGGCCTATTCTATTGTTGGCTATTTCCTCGCTCTCATAGATGTTTGGAGCCCTAGCTTCCTGGGGAGGATTACTTATTCTATTACTTTTTCGAACAGGCTCATATGCTCCCTGAGAAGGAATGTGGACAACCTGTGGAGGTACGTGAGCTTTCAAGGGAGGCACATTTGCCTTTTGGGGGGGAAGATAAGCTTCTTGAGGAGGCACCTGGGCTTCCTGAAGAGGCTGGCTTATTCATTCTCTTGCCCTTTCCTTTCTTTGAGGGGCAGGTTCCTTCTCTGATTGTGCAATTAGCCTCTCTATTCTTTCTAGCAGTCCGTCAAAATGTAACTGCGTCTTAGCTGAGCTAGAGATGTTAAAGAGGCGACTAGCTTCAAACATGGTCTGAGCCAATTCCACCATTTTGGCACAAATTTTAGTTCGTTCAAGCTCTAGCTCGGCTCTAGGGTAGCATTTTTCATGATCGGTTATGGTTGGCCCTTCTTGGATTCTGGCCTGATAAGCTTTAAGCATCATATTAAGGTCTTCGGGAGTGGGATCTGCTAGGACTGATCCTACTCTAGGGGGTGGTGGGTTTATGTGAGGCGGGTTGGAAGGTGGCTGGTCGGATGGCGATGGGAAAGGTGGTGGTGGGGTAGTGTGAGAGGGAGTTTGAGATGTGAGTTCAGTTATCCTGGCTTTGGTTTCTCTTATGCTTTCCTCAAGTTCACTCATCTTTTTAGCCCATTGTCTTTTCATTATTTCTCGACTATCTTTCCACGCTCTAGTCCTTTTCTTGGTTATGCTCTCAGTTTCACTAGCTGTTGGGCTCTTTTCCTGGTCTGCCCCTTGGTTTTGCTGCAATGCTTGAGCTCTAGTGACTACCTGTACTGGTGCGGTGGAAGTCACGCTCCCTGTGGAGTCTACCACTAATCCAACAACGTTGATAGGAGTGATTTTTGGCATGTTATTGGGATTTTTAGGGCAATCTCGTAAGAGATGCTCCTTCCCACACTCTTGGCAATATCCTTGGATCATCACTGACTGGGGTTGAGTAGGTGGAGGTAAGGGACAATCACGGATGAGGTGATCTCCCTGACATCTGTAGCATGGTCCTCTAGGGAACGAGGGTCTTACTTGCCTAGGTTGAGGTCTAGGGTTGGGGTTTGCGTACATGACATTTGCGTAATCCGATTCCCAACTAGGTTCATTTGGCTCTTCACTATAGTAAGACTCACCATGTTCAGGAGACTGCATGAAGTAAGCCTGGGGACTCTCAACATGCGTAGAATCGAAGCTATGGTCACTGGGATCACTTTCTGAAAGCAAAGGTGTTATGGGGACTATAGCTCGGTTTAGGTTTTCTTCTGCTGCTGCATACTTTACAGGGATCATGTTGGGTGGAGCTGGAGGTTGTTGGACTAACACAGGCTGAGGTCTTTGCTGGGCTTGGTATTGTGGTTGGTAGGTTTGTTGAGGTCTAGCATACTGTTGTGGTGGGTATTGGTTTTGGTATCTGCCTTGTTGAGGGTATGGCTGAGGGTAGGCTTGCCTAACTGCTTGTTTGTTGTATGGGCAGTCTTGTGCGGTGTGATTTGTGTATCTTCGTTCGATAGTGCAGTACTGGCTACTAGGGTTTACTTGGGGTTGAGCCATAATGGGACATACGTTCGCCATGTGGTCGCCACCACAAGTGTAGCATCTCTTCACCGGGGCAAATCTCGGAATTTGTTTGCTAGAGACGCCTAGTTTTTGGGCCACTTTCTCTGCGAGTTCCTCAATTGATGTGGATTGCATGGAAGAGTGACTAGATGCACTATCTGAATCTTTGTAGATTTTGGAAAGCTCTAGCTCTTCCCCTAGGTTATCTTCAATGTCAATGCACATGCGTACACACTCTTCTATAGTCCTAGGGTCCTTCAGATACACATAGGATCTCAATTTTGTACTCAGCAATCCATCCAAGAATAAGGCTACTTGTTTAGCTGGTGTAGGTAGCTCCGAAACAGGACATCTCTCAAGATATTGCCTAAATCTTCTTCCTGCAAGTCTCACGGTCTCTTGAGGGGTTTGCTTGAAGCTGTGAATCAGTGAGGAGGTATTGTGTCTTATGCCACTCTTAGAGAACTCTACGATGAAAGCCTCTAGGAGTTGGTCTATGCTCCTGAACTGTCGCTCATCCAATGGCTGAAACCATGTAAGTGCTGTGTTCCTAAGGGTTAGACCGAAGGCATTATACTGCGTGAATAGATCCTCCACTTGTTCAGCTCTCAAGACTTGCTTGAACTCAGCCACATGATCATAGGGATCTCCTGTGCCATCAAAGTAATTCTTCATGGACTTAACTAGCTGGGTTGGTCTCAGAGTTCTTGTGTGCTCTCTAGGTCTCGGCAGAGGAAATCCATCCACATTTCTCTGATTCCTTTGAGCTCTAAGTATCTCAGGTTCTACTCTATTTGTCTCCGTCCTCGTTCTTTCTGTGCCCACGGGGTTGGCAAAGCTTACTTCTGGTCTATCTCTACTCCTATCTTTTTGAGTTCCATGAGCTTGGGATGTTCCAGCTCCAGGGTGACCATAGGATACATTCGATCTTGGTTGGGGGAAAATGAATTCACCCTTCCAAGTGTAAGCATGTCTATCATTTTCTGTCACCACAAAGATCCTTTCCGAAGTGTGATCTAAGTAGGTCACTCTACCTGGGCTGTCCGGATCCTTAAACTCATAGATCATGATAGTTCCTATATTAGCTGGCTGATTGGATTTATATCTCCAAAAGGCTTCGTCCGTTTCTCGATTGAGGAGCAACTCTATGCTCTTTTTGTCTTGGGGAACCCACTCAGGCGTGATAATCCTAGTGAGAACCGATTTTCCTCGAGGGGTCCTAGGTTCCGCACCCATGTTTCCTTATTCCAGGTCACCTAAGTCCGCTTCAGAGATCACATTTCCAAATTCATATGTCCTATCTGGGTGACTGGTGACTACGTATATGGTTCCTTCCTTGTCCAGGTATGCACCGTTTTCAAATTTGACAGCTGGGTGCTCCAATCCAATGGATTGATCAGGATTCCTAATATGTACCACAGATCTTCCTAGGCCGTCCTCATAGATGCTAGCACCTAATCGGTTGGTCCTAAGGTATACCAACTGTGTTTTGTAAGGGCCTTCTACTCTGTACAAGTAAGGCACTCCTGAACTTCCCGTAGGTCTGTCCATGCCTTGAGACATCTCTGACGCACTGGTCTCAGAGCTAGGGTAGTACGAGTGGTGGCTCAACTGCTGGGCCCAAGACCTAGCAGTGTGGTTAACACTAGCCTCTGAAGACCTAAGGCTTTGTCTCTCCCTTACGAGATGTCGTCCTAATCTAAGGTTCATATGCCTATCTAAGTAGCCCAATTCTTGCCCAGAGTACAACCTCGTTGCCGATCAAATGGTCTCAGTCACTTGGTTCGTTTTTAGTGAGTTATTATGTTTATGATCTTATCTGGTATCGCGTCGTCAGGAATACTTGAGTATTTTCCGTACTTGGAATTGATCGTTCCACGTAAGGTTCTTTTCCTTTATGTTATCGACAATACAGAGATTAGGTTTTTAGCTTGAACTTGAGTTTTTATGTAGTCTTCGACTTGATACCTGCCTATCGTCGCCCTGACTTACCTCTAGCACTATTCGTACTTAGCCTGAGCTAAAAAATGACAGAGGGAGTTGAGAATATTCCAACCTTTTGTTTCCTGCTTGGTTGCCCTTGAATGCCCAGGAAGTGTGTTCCCAAGCTTGCACTTACGCTTGCTTAGAACGCCTTTCGATGCTCTCAATAGATCTGTAGGAGTTCCAAAGTTAGCTTTAAGATTTAGATTCCAAAGACAGAACCAGTGATTTTCATTCGTGAAGCACAAACACTAATTTGTATAGAGATTTTTAAGAAAACAATTCTAAAAACCCCTGACTTTGATCCCCCTGGGTATGTTCAACTTCAAAATACCCTATCTGAAAATCAACACATTATCTTTATAAAAAACAGTTGAGGGCGTGTAGTATATGCCACGAGCTTCCCAACAAGCCCTAGAGCTCAAAAAATGGATTTTGTATGAAAAAGTTATGACTGTTCAGGGTTCAGGGGGTTAAAACAGGATTCAATCTGGCTGACAGATCCTAGGATTTTCTCCCAAATCTCAAGTGTAGGAACCTCCGAAGTGCTAATGGATTGACTATGTTGCCCCACAATTATCCCACTTTTGAACAAAACAACCCTAATTTTTGGCCGAAAAAGCCTGTCAATCGCGATTGACAGAGGTGTCCGTCGGGCCTGTCAGTCGCGATGGACAGTGTCAATCGCGATCGATGGTGTCAATCGCGATCGACAGAGTCGATCGTGGCTGTCAATCGCGATCGACGGTATCAATCGCGATTGACACTTTTTCCGGATTTTTCGCCGAAATTTCAGTCAATCGGGAGCCTATCAGTCGCGATGGACACGTGGCTACGCGCAAAAGTCAATCAATCGTTGAATTTCAGTCGATCGCGATTGACGGTGTCAATCGCGATTGACAGAGGTGTCGGTCGTGGCTGTCAATCGCGATTGACAGGATCCTACGTGGCAGTCTGTCGGTCGTGAGGTCTGTCGATCGCGATCGACGGTGTCAATCGCGATTGACAGGGTCCTACGTGGCAGTCTGTCGGTCGCGATTGACAGTGTCAATCGCGATTGACAGTATCAATCGCGATTGACAGAGGCTGTCGGTCGCGATTGACAGAAAACCTCGGAATTTTTCTACTGTTTTTAGTGTTTTAGGATGTGCTCATCATGCTTGTGCTAGTGGTGCACTTTGTTTTACCAAATGATCGAAATTTCTGTCGATCGCGATCGACAGAAGCTGGCGACTGCGAGATAGATTCAACGAGTTTCGTACCTGCGCAGCGTGCTGGAGGGGATGGTGATGATGGTACCTGCAAGAAACACAATAAACATGCAAAAATAGTGCAAGCAATATCGCTCTCTCGCTCTCTCTCACAAGTGGAATGAGGGAAATGAGGTGGAGATGGTGATATGATCAAAAAACAGAAATTTTCGCGATGATGGAGATGGAGGTGGGAGATGGTGATGATGATGATGGTGATGAAGATGGTGAAGAAAGTAAAAGAAAATCGATGAGAGTGAAGAAAATACCTACAACTCCAACGCGTCAACTCTACGTCTTACCATCACACGCTCGTCCTCAAAGCTCGATCCCCGGCAACGGCGCCAAAATTTGGTGTAGCTCTGTGATGAGTAGCACCTCCTTTAATGTCAATCCGGGAAGACGTGAGGATGGTATGAAGACCTCGAGCAAGTGGAAGCACAAGTGCGTGAGTGAGAAGCACACCAACATGCACACACATACACACACACGCGCACACACGGTGAGACAAAGAGTGAGGAGCAATGGAGTTCTTTAGATTACTTTCACAAGCTCTTACAAGTTCGTTTCAATTACAATCTACCCTCAAAAATGAGCTCTCTAGCTCCTTTTATAGTTTTTGACTAGCTTTGGCCCTGTCCAGACCTAGTGTCCGGCCTAGTTAAAAATTAGGTTCCAGGGCTTATTTGAGGGCTCAAACGAGATCTAAAAAATACGAAAATTGGCAGGTAGATACTTCTAAAGCTCCTCAAGCTCAAGGACTCCTTGGCTTGCACAAAATGGAGCTACAAAAAGATGAAATGGTATTTACAATGGTGTTTAGTGATGAGAATCACTTTTAATTGGTGTAGAGGTTTTGAAAAGTTAAGGTTGCCTTGATGCTAAATCTGCGTGAATGCTCATATGTACTTCTTCCTGAAGAAAATTATTGGCCTATTTGCCAGATCTTCGTTGACTCCCTTGTCTGCTGCTAACAGTATTATATGAGCCTATGGATGTGGATGATACAGTAACAAGAGATGATTACCTAGAAAATGAAGAAAAGAAGGTAGAAGAGAATCAGCAGGAACATTTAGACAAAGAAGAAACATATGAGGAAGAACATGCAGGATCAAAACACACACAAGAAATTGGAAATAAAGGTGAAGAGGTTGAACCTAATCAAGAGATTGAAGAGAATATAGAAGAAGAAAAGGAATCAGACCTTAAAATAGATCAAGTATCTGTTTATGAAGAAGTAGATGAAGATGAGAAGGTTAAAGAAAGAAAAATAGATTAAACTTAAGCATTTGGATCTTAATTATGGATTAGAAAGGATACCCAAGGATATTAGAAGTGCTTGCAAAGTTATTATAAACAATATAGAGCATTTCAGGCCATCAAGCAAAAATATGATAATGTCAGGTATGGTTGTTGAGTCTGAGTTTATCAAAGGTAGTAGAGTGATAGAGGAGCAAAAGAAGGAAAAGGAAAAGATGAGTGAACAAATAAAAGAAATTCAGGAAAAGAATGATAGTTTGCTAGAAAGATTGTTTAATATGGACACACAAGAAGTTCAGAACCAAAACAAAATCAGATTTTTAGAAGAGAAATGTGCAAAACAGACTGAAAACTTATTTAAGGTGGAAGGTGAATTAAAAAGAATGGAATCCAAGTATAGAATATTGCAAGAGCCTTATCAAATAATGTTCAAAGCTAATGAAGAAATCAACAAGCTGTTAATGGATGAAGGATAGATAAAGGTGGATAGCCAATCAACCAACGTTAATCAAGAAGAATTGGAAGGATTGAAGAAAGAAGTACAATGATTATAGGAGGAACTCAAAGAGACAAAAGAAATGGAGAAACATGCTAGTACACATGCTGATACTGCAATGAGAGGATATAACAAGTGTGTACCTAAGTCACCAAGTCTTAGGGACTTGTGTCAAAGAGACTAAATCGCATTTGCCCCACAAGTGCGTATAGTGGTGGATTGACACACATTTAATTATCAATCCAAAGAACCACATGAACCAAGTGTATGCGGACTTGTGCACACATGATGGAAAGTGAAGTGGCTCAGCTACAATGCATGTAAGAAGACTAAACTACCTCTCCAACTCACTATATCTCTAGAAATGTCTGTCGTGATACCACTTACAACAATAAGCACAAATTCGAATGTTTCTCCTAGCTCTGAACTCCGAAAATGGCCAATACCAGGTTTGCTTCAAAGCTCTTGATGAGACGCATCTATTGGTGATATCTTCACTCAAATCTGACAAAAGCTCTTTGAGTTATGGGCAAAATAGTGATTGGCGGAAAACACCTACACTTGTTTCACAACTCGTATGGGTTGACACACACACTACAGTAGTTCATAAGTGATGGGAAGGGATAGACAAGAGTCCTACACACACATTTCAAGCATTACACACACAGAAAAGATCATGGAGAAGATGGAAATCAACAGGGAACAAGAAAATTCAAAATTTATGTTCTCCTCCTTCACAATGGCAAAAAGTTCTTACAAAGAGTCACAAAATGACTTATATACATGTGCCCTAAAAATGGTCCTTTCGCACATGAGACCGGCACTTTATTGACTAATCTCTAAGTTCCTAATATTTTACAAGAATTATGTTACAAGGATTTGGGGTGTATGCAACTAGAGGACTCCTCTAGTGCATTTACATAGCTTCGAGGGAAATTCCTAGGATTTTGAAGAAGACATTTTATGCCATCAATTTGAAAATTTTGGGGATCCTCTTTTGTGCCTCATTTCTCTGCAACACTCTCGCCCTCTTTGTCTCTGTCGTCCCTTGATAGGCTTTGCTTCTTGTCTACAACTTGTTTGTGGCTCCTTAGCACATGCACCCACTGGTAGAAGAAGCAATAAGAATTGTCATAGAATTTGTTACTTTATCCAAAATTATTCCTTTGCTTCTATAAGCCCCTTGGTATTCCTTATGTTCATAACTGTGGGTTGCTATATTATGTCGGGCTACCACACACGCCATCAGTGGCTAAGAATGTGATATCCTTAATCAGGCGTTGTCGCTTCTCAGCCTCTACATCTTTCTAACTTTTGGTCCTCAGATATGTCTTTGTCTTCACACATCTGACCCTGTTGTATTGCTTGGAGCCTGTTTACATTTTCTCGTTGCACACCTTACTTTGTCATCCTCTAGGACCTGATGCATTTCTTTCCATTGCACGCATCCAGTAGAGGGAGAAGCGACTACAATTCTCAAACAATTGGTTATCTTATCCGTTGTGTACTGGCTCCCTTCAACAAAGCCTAGTTGTAATTCTTTTTTTCCATTCTTTGGCCCTAGTCCTTTGGTGTTGTCGCCTGATGTATTGCTTAGTCTGTTCCCTTCTTTCCACCGCATGCACCTGGTGGATGAGGAAGTTGTGTGCAACCTCCCATGAAAAGTCTTAGTTGTTATATTTCTTTATTTCCATTCCTCAGGACTTGGTTCTTTGGTGTTGTTCCCTGATGCATGCCCCTGCGAGGCTTTGGGCAGAGGGTTGTTCTATCCTTTATGAGCTTTCTCTTCACTGAGCCACTTTATTCTTTGATCTCCTTCTTCTTCTCTTTTTGTTTGATTCCCCCTCTACGCGTAAGGCTGTCATTAGTTCTTTGTTCCTGTTCCTTAGATTGTCGGCTTCATCCATGTGTACCTTGATCTCAGATTCAAGGAGTTTACTTCTAGTATTCATTCGCACTTTCTCTGCTTCACCAGCCTCAAATTTTCTTTGTAGCTCTCTTATTTGTTCTTGCGGCTTCTTGTTTTCAGTTTCTAGCATGGTACATTTATTCTTGGCTTCCATGGTTTCTGAATCTTTGTCTAAAAGTATCCTTTGCACTTGAATTAATTGGGCAGATATGTTTTCACCTATTTCCTGGAATTGATTTTTCTCGTGCATTGCCTTGTCGTAGTCTACATCAGCTTCAAGCATTAGCTTTTGAGTATCCATAGGAGTTTGTATCATTTGTTGCACTACCCGCTTGAGCTGAGCTACGTCCACATTCAACCAGGTTTTGGGGATGCTTGGTTCTTCCCTTGTTCATATCCTTTCTTATGAAACTCCTTAGGTAAACCCTTGATTGATTCATTTTTCAAATCCTCTTCTAGGGTTTCTTTCTCACAGTTGATGGTTTCATGCATGTGAGGAGATCTTTCTTCTAGCAGGCTAAAGATTTCTTTATGCCCTATTTTGGCTGAGATATATCCTTGAGCTAAATGAATGCCCACTTCATTTTCAATGATCCACTCTTGTCCTAGGATTAGGTTTTCTATTAAATCCTCGTCGTTACACTCTAGAACTCATTGCTCTATCGTGGAATTTCCTAGGTGGAGGGATATCATGGCTTCTCCAATGCATTCTATCCCTTGGCCCCCAACGCCTGTCATGTGTGCTTTAGTCGGTGTTATGGTCGTTTGAAGATGCATGATGACCGTCTTTCATATGCAACTGAGTGCTGCTCCGGAGTCTATCAATGCATCTATTACCTCGTACTCTGTAGTTCCAATCCCTATGTTTAAATATGGTTGGGATATGCTGAGGTTGTTTGTATTGGCCTCGTGAACTTGATAGTTGGGCATGGGAATAGGCTCTTCTCCTTGTAAATATCGTTCATCCCTTTTCTTTATCCACTCTTTTTGTTTCTTGATACACTCTAGGGCTTCTTTCCTTGCTTCTTCTCTAATTCTCTCTTCTTCTTTTTTCCGATTTTGCACACCTACTAGTCATGTCAACATTTGATTTGTCGATGGTTCCATATATCGTTTTACTCGGCAACTGCTTATGTAATTAGGAAGTATATGTCCATCTAAGGTAGCTAGGTTGATGGCTCCACTTGTTGAAATCCTATTGATTATTAGAGGTCCATATCCGTGTTTCTGTAGCTCCTTGGCGTGTTGCTTCAAAGTATACACCAGGACTAAATCTCCTTCTTTTAGGCCTTTACTCTTTATGTGTGCATCATAATATGCTTTTTGTCTCCTTTTTGCGGCATAAATTCCCACAACAGCTTGTAGTCTTGTCTTGTGTAGTTTCTCAATCTGCTCCAATTGCTTGGAGAGTTCATGCCCCATCCATTCATACTCTTGTGCTACTCTTAAAGTAGGCAACAAAAAATTGATTGGAGGATTGCATTTTGTCCATAAACTAGGTTAAATGGTGTAGTTCCAATGGCAGTTTTGTAAGCCACATGGAAGGCCCAAATTCCATAAGACAATTGCCTGTCCCAATTTGACCTTCCACTATTGACTATCTTTGTCAATACAGTGCACAACAACTTACTGGAACTTTCTGCTTAACCGTTGGCTTGAGGATAATAAGGGGCTGATTTTTTATGAATCACTAAGAACTCATTCATCAAGGACTCTATTACTTCATTAATGAAATGCGTTCCTCAATCACTCACTATCTCTATAGGTAGTCTAAAGGGAGTAAAGATATGCTAAAAAAGAAACTTAGTTGTGGTTTGTGCATCATTTTTTCTGGTTGCTTTTGCCTCTACCCATTTATTCAGATAATCAATTGCTACTATTATGTATTCAGCATGTGACCCTTTGGCTGGTGGATTAATGGGTCCTATGAAATCAATACCCCATTTGGAGAAGGCTCTCGCACAAACCCTAGGTCTCAATGGCATGCCATCTCGTCTGATAGGATATTTAGTTCTTTGGCATGCCTCACAACTTCATATGTAGGTGTCTGCATCCATATGTAGAGTTGGCCACCACAAGCCTGCAAAGAGGACCATTTTTACAATTCTTTCGGCTGAGAAATGTCCTCTTGCGGCACTTGCATGTGCCATTTCTAATATGGGTAAGTACTCTCCTTCATGTACACATAGTCGTAGTTGATTATCCTTCCCTCTCTTGAATAATTGTCTACCCAAGATAACATAGTCCTTACTCATTTCTTCTAGGGATGGTTTCCTAGCTAGACTTGTTCCTTCCTCATGCTCTCATGTCTTTAAGAATTTCACTAATGTCTTACTCTAGTTGGGTGCTATTGTAGAGAAAGGAAAAGATGTATGATCATTTGGAGTGGTTTCCTGACATTCCGTACAACTACTGACATACTCATGAACATCCTTGGGCATATCAGGCCAATAGACTCCTAACCGTTTCAATTCTCTTAGAGTTCCATGAGTTCCCTTGTGCATTCTCCATTTGTTTATGTGCACTTGTTCAATCAAGTCCTTCTGTTCGTCATCTTCCACACATCTAGACAATACACCGTTGGATTCTTTATGATACACACTTCCTGCCACAATGTGTAAGTTACGCGATTGTAGAATTTCCTTTCTAATCTCCTTGTTAATTGAGTGTTGTGGTCCATGAGTGAGTATTGAGATTAGCTTTTCTGCCCACTTAGGACATACTTCCAAATTGAAGAGGTAAGTGTCTGGCAAATCATCGGATACTCCGCTAAGTGGTTCTCCGTGTGTTAACCTAGAGAGATGATCCACTCTCACGTGAGTGTTTTCTTTTTTTACAATGACTTCAAAATCAAACTCCATTAATAACAGAAACCATCTCACTAGTCTTCATATGTTACAAGGCTTATTGACTAAATGCAATAAGGCTTGATGATTTATGAAGAACTTGAATTTGTTGGCTAAAAGGTAGTGTCTGAATTTCTTTACAATGTACACCATCCCTAAACCTTCTCGTTCCATAGTTGTATAGTTTCTTTTGGCTTGGTTCAATTGTCTACTTGCATAGGCAATAGCATGCTCCAATTTTCCTTCATCTGCGGGTTGAGCTAAAATGCATTCTATTGCATAATTGGAAGCATCCACATGAATATGAAAGGGCTTGTTCGAGTTGGGTGTTTTCAAAATAGGTGTTATGCTAAGTCGCTTTTTTAGCTCATTAAATGCTTTCTCGCATTCGTCTATCCATGTGATTTGAGTTCACAATCCATACAATGGTTTGGCAATTAAAGCGTACATGTGGATAAATCGGTGATAGTATCCACAATGACCCATAAACGCTTGCACTTCCTTTGCATTTTTTGGTCTTGGAAGTTCTAGAATTACTTTGATCTTGTCTTCATCAGCAGATATTCCATTCCTAGATATGATGTGCCCTAGGATTTCTCCTTGTCTCATCATAAATACGCACTTCTCAAGATTTAGGCATACTCTATATTGCCTACCTGCCATGTCTTTAAATCTTTGTAGCTTTGGTCCATCCAAGATTTTGGTTAGCATATTAGCTATCTGATCTTTTGTTGAAGTATGTATGACTTCAATCTCTTTATCCATCATCTTTCTTTTAGAAAGTGATACTGAATCTCAATATGTTTAGTCCTAGCATGAAAAACAGGATTAGCAGCTAAATACAATGAACTCATGTTATCTCCATGAATAGTGGGTGTACTCTGAGTGATGTCAAAACTCTTCATGAGAGTTTTTAGCCATATGACTTCCTTTGCAGCTTCCACCATACCTTTGTACTCTGCTTCTGTAGATGACAAAGCAACTGTGTGTTGCTTCTTTGAACACCAAGAAATTAACTTATCTCCCACATAACATAAGTATCCATAGGTTGATCTCCTATCATCAAGATTACCTGCCCAATCTGTATCACTATAGATCTCGATGTTTGTATCTGATGTAAAACCATAATACGAACCTTCTTTGAGTGTACCTTTAATGTACCTCAACACTCTTTGTCGTGCAATCCAATGTTCTTTCCTAGGACAATGCATGAATTGAGACAATACTCCAACTGCATATGACAAGTCAAGCCTAGTTAAAGTAGCATAGATCAAACTACCAACCAAACTTTGATATAGCTTCATGTCCTTGAACTCTTCTCCTCCATATCTGCTCAATTTTTTATTCACTTCTATTGGAGTAGGTGTTTTTACCCTGCAATCATCCATTTAAACTTGATCAACAAGTTTTTCAAATACCTTTCTTGAGTTACATACACTCCATGTTGAGTGTATGATATCTCCATGCCCAAGAAATATGACAAATCTCCCAAGTCACTGATCTTGAACTCTTTCTCCATTTGCTTCTTTAGGCCTTGAATGCCTATCTCATCTGTATCTGTAAGAATTATATCATCAACATATATGCACATGTAAATAAACCCATCTTCACTTGTTTTGACAAGCAAGCTACTATCTGCTTTAGATACTTGGAAACCAAGTTCTTTCAAGAACTTCACAAGTCTATAATTCCATGCCCTTGGGGCCTGCTTGAAGCCATACAAAGCTCTCTTGAGCTTGCACACATGATGTGGATACCTTCCATCTCTGAATCCTTGTGGTTGCTCCATGAAAACATCATCTGAAATATAACCATTTAGAAAAGCATTCTTCACATCTAGTTGACATAACTTCCACCCTTTACATGTAGCAATAGCTATGAGTGTCCTGATGGTTGTCATCTTTGCCACTGGACTATAGGTCTCATCATAATCTATACCATATGTCTGAGCAAAACCCTTCACAACAAGTCTAGCTTTATACCTAGACACACTTCCATCTGCAAACCTCTTTGTCTTGTAGACCCATTTACATCCAATGATCTTCTGACTATTTGGTTTAGGAACCAAATCCCAAGTCTCATTCTCCATCAATGCATCATACTCTTCCTGCATAGCTTTCTCCCAATTTTCCTTACCTTTTGCCCTTTCATATGTAGAAGGGTCTTCATGTGCCTTTATCATATAAGCATAATCTTTGGTAGCCAAAAAAGAAGTGTCATAGCTATACCTTGTAGGTTGCCATTTATGTCTTGATGACCTTCTGAGTTCTCCACTTCTTGAGCTTTTTGGCTCATCACATTCTGAATCAAACCTTGGCACTTCTTCAACTTCAACCTATAATTCATTGTTCTCTTCTTCATCAAATATCTGAACCTTTGATTTACCTTTCTTTTGATTCACAACTTCTTCATCACCTACATAAATATTGATTGTACCTGCATACCAAGTACCTTTCTCATCAAATCTAACATCCTTTGACACTAGGAGTTGTTTTGTGGATGGAATCCACAACCTATATCCCATCTGTTTATCATCATATCCAATAAACACATAGTTTTTAGCTTTACACTACAAGGAATACGGGCGTGTAGCGACGGTTAACGCGACAGAATTTCGTCGCTGTAAAATTGCAACTTGCGTCGGAATTACCGTCGAGCGCGGACCGTCGATTATACGACGCAAAAAACGACGGTATTTGCGACGGTATTTGCCTAACGTCGCTTAAACGACGCTTGTCAAAGGCGTCGCTTAAGTGACGCTCTTTAGCGTCGCATAAGCGACGCATTTTAGCGTCGCATAAGCGACCCATTTTAGCGTCGCATAAGCGACGCTTTTTAGCGTCGCATAAGCGACGGTACATAAGCGACGGTCCATTGTGCGGCAGTCGATTATGCGACGGTCTATTGCATCGCTTATACAACGATGCGTTGCATCGCTTATACGACGATCTGTTGACGGACAAAAATTAAAACGTTGGAGGCTCTGCAATCGGCATTTTCACGCATCCGATCGAAGAGCTCTCCAACATTCGCAATTGCGCTGCGCTTACGAGCTGAAGCAAGTATATGCAGAATTGTTGTTTTGCTTAAGCTCTCTGTTATTGTCTCCCTCTGTCTTTGTTTCTCTCTTTCTACATCTTTGTCTCTTTGAATTTTATCTCTCTCTCTCTCTAGATCTCTCTCTAGATCTC
The DNA here is from genome assembly GCA_020310875.1 of Ceratopteris richardii. Classification (NCBI taxonomy): domain Eukaryota; kingdom Viridiplantae; phylum Streptophyta; class Polypodiopsida; order Polypodiales; family Pteridaceae; genus Ceratopteris; species Ceratopteris richardii. The sequence continues at coordinate 8,724,424 of CM035431.1, read as the reverse complement.
TCTCTCTCTAGATCTCACTCTCTCTCTCTCTAGATCTCTCTCTCTCTCTCTCTAGATCTCTCTCTCTCTCTAGATCTCTCTCTCTCTCTCTCTCTCTCTCTCTCTCTCTCTTCTCTCTTTTTATTGTAGGTTATTCAAGAAGCTAACCAAGAAAAAACTATGGATCACAATTGTAAGTACAATTTCTATTATTTGTAGATCATTTGAATTGTGTTATTTTCATTACATACCATACTCACACTTATTGATATGCACTCATACACTTATACATGACGAAGAAGCACACACACATGCATATACCTACATATACACATATACATGCACATACACACACATACACATAGAGTTATACATATACACACACATACACAAGAACATGCACATATTGATACATACATATACACTTATACATGCACATGCATATACATACATATACGCACACATACACATGCACATATACACATATACATGCACATACACACACATACACATAGAGTTATACATATACATGCATATACATATACACACATACACATGCACATGCACATACTCATACACACATATGCACTTATACATGCACATGCACATACATACATATACACACACATACACATACACATGCACATACATACATATACATACACATGCACATACATACATATACACACACATACATATACACTTAGGTACACACATATGAATGAATTATATAATTAAAGTATTAAAACACATGCTTAATATAAACAATAATAAAAATCAATAGAACAAAACTCTTCATTACTTAATACCATACACACAATTCAAAACATGACTGAAATGAAAAATATATAGATAAATATATGTATATATCAATGTAAATACATAATCCAATGTCATAATCAACGTCTAAAATCCTAATCATCGTCATCATGATCATCATCATCATCAGCAATATCATGATCAGATGGATCTTCCTCATCCTCATCCTCATGATCACCCTGTGACGATCGAGATCGTCCCTCCTGTGTCTGTCTCTCCACCTCATCCATATTTGTCTCCCCATAATACTCTTGTATTACATATAACAAACATAAATCAATAAAATAATTAAAACATTCATAACAACAAAATAATTATATAAAATTTAAAAATACTCACAAAGGCATCAGGATGATCTTGTATATACTCGCTCAAACGCCGATATCCAAAATGTGTAGCATACTCGATCTCGTGTTTTGTAGGATATCGGCCATAATCCTTTCGCTGCAATGAAACAAATAAAAAACATTAGTTGCTTGCATTTTAACTAAAATAAAAAATATACTCACAATAACACATATACTTACAAACGTAGCTACAAAACCATTATGGCCCATTTGGCCTAAGTGCGATGTGTGGCCCGACTCCACTCTCTTCCTTGCAGCAGCCTGTTTATTCAAGGAAAAAAATACATAAATTAAATTAAAAAATTACTAAAATATCTAAAAATTATAAATATAAACTATTAATTTGTGTACCTTCTGCTGAGGAAATGACTCCTGAAGACGTAGCTGTCTACGAAAAAACTGCCACGACTCAGGTGGTATGTTAGCTCGCCTCTTATTTTTTTCGACCATACAATATCTCCTGTTAATTTAATCTCAAACAGAAAAAAATGTCAGAATACATACACATATATACACGCATATACACATACACATACACATACACATACCCACATACACATATACATGCAAACATATACGCATGCATATATGTATATATATACACATATACATACATATAACATAAACACACATATACATATCCACATATATACGTACACACACATGCATGCATATACACTCATTCATACAAAATACATGCATTTATCCCACAATAATATGTGTTGTGTATATGTGAATATGTGTGTATGTATAAATGTGTATATGTGAATATGTGTGTATGTGTAAATATGTATATGTGAATTTTTTATTTATGTAGATAATCAAATTATTAATATCAAATACCATTATTTGTAGATTCTGATCAATCAGATGGAACTCCACCACCGTCTCCTCATCGTGCAACGACTTTATACTGTAAGTATATGAAATATTTAATTTTAACTATATTTGATGGATACATAACTTATATTTTTTTTTATGTTTCTTATGATGTGCAGATTCTGATCAATCAGAGGGTACTCCACCACCTCCTACCCATGCAACAACTTCACATGTGTCCTCCGATAGGAATTATGATGAATTTTACTATCAAGAGCATATTATATGTTGGTGTAACTCTTGTTATGGCACGTATCGAAGACCACGATTGGAATGTATTGAACATGAGGCAGAGTATGGTACTTTTGAGCATGCACCATCACCTAGTCAACGTGATAATGCTTGGGTATGTATTTTCTATATATATTAATGTCATTTTTTTATTTAAAAACCATGTATAAAATCAAATTATTATTGATATACAGGAATACTTGCTCGATGATGATGATGATAATGATTTTTCTCATAATGTTAATATACCTCGTACACGTCATGGACTTGCTGTTCATCAATTACAAGCAGAGGTTTCTAGAAATCCTCTACCTCCTGGTTTAGAGAATGAAACGGCTGGAGATTATTTATTGCCAGCTCGTGATCGTTCTTTAGTACAAACATATGATAGAAGAAGATATGGAGGATGGAATAGAGGACCACTTCCTTTAGATGGAGAGGTTTTCAACTTTTGGGGTAATCGCTATATGATTGCTCCATCCACTATTACTAATGCTGGTCGTGGTCTCTTTATTGTAGAGGATTTGTATGTGCCTCCGAACTCTGAAGTCACTCTTATGTCATTTTGTGGTCCTATATATGGATGGGGAGATTGGCATCGACTTTCACGTTATGTTCAAAGCATGAGTACTTATGGAATATGCTTGAACGCAGCATCTCTTACTAGTAGAAGGATTTTACATGCAGAAAATGAAAGATTATATATTGATGGAAGACCTTACACACATGGAAATATAGCAGGTTTAATAAATAGTAGTCGAGGGTTACATAATAGTTCAAGGACTAATTGCACATTTGAGGAGCATGAAAATAGTCATGAATCACCATACATGAGTAGAGATGTATCAAGATACATAGTTGTCAATGCTATTACTACATTACATGCTGGTGATGAACTATTAGTGAATTATGGATGGCGTAGACCTCCAAGAGCACCTTTTAGCTAGAGAGAAAAAAAATTTTCTATCCATATTTAATAAGTTATATACTTAATTTTATATTTGAAGTTTAATTTTTATTCATTTATGGAATACTAATGAGTTTTATTTATATGTGTAGATTCCAACGTATGATGTTGATGATATTCGTCCACAACATTCACAATTACCAATAAGACCTCATTTATCAGAAGCTTCCATGAGGAGGCTACGCAAAACTAAGCCTGTGCAATATGCAAAGTTGAAAGATCTATATTCAAAAGATGATAAAGTACAAGACTTAGGTGACAATGATGAAGATGATGGCATGACAGATTTTATTGAGGATTGGTATCAAAATGACAGTGAGAGCATGGATATTTCTAAAAATGAGAAATATCTTCGAGAGGAATGTCTAAAGCATGTATATGAAGGAAGTCGTTTGACACGACTAAGTGCGAGCTTACTTATTCTCAACCTTCAAAATCGTTTTGGATGGAGTAATGTATCTGTTTCGACACTATTAAGGTATAATTTTCAATTTTCTATCTATTTATATATATGCGCATCTTTTAAAACTATTAATGCATCTTTCAAAATATTCGTAAAAAATTTGATTGTTTGGATGGCAGGATACGATTGTTTGTTTTGGAGGATATGAAGTATGTACCTTCATTGAATGATTTGTCGATTCACGCATATGTTCAGTTTGAAAGTGTGAGAAGCGGATTTATAATTTGTATTCAAAGAATTTGGCACTGTTTATAGGCGGCACAAATGGTGACCTGGATGCATCGCATGCACAGAGGTTACTCAAGATAGAGCAATCTGATTATAATGGACTAGTGCCAGCAAGATTCCTAGGGTATGCAGTAAACCTCTTGCATGTCAATGATGAGCATTTGAACTTTAGGATACAAAGTGGAAATCATGGTGGCTTGAGAGGATCACACATATACATGCAAGAGGTTTACTTCATACCCCAGGAATCCTGCTAGTACTAGTCCCTTATAATCAGGTTGCTCTATCTTGAGTAACCTCTGTGCATGCGATTCATCCAGGTCACCATCGTATGGCCTATAAACAGTGCCAAATTCTTTGAATAGCAATTATAAACTCTCTTCTCGCACTTTCAAACTGAACATATGATAGAATCGACAAATCATTCAATGAAAGTATATACTTCATATCCTCCAAAACAAACAATCATATCCTGCCATCCAAAACAATCAAATTTTGCGGAAATATTTTGAAAGATGCACATAAGCATACACATATAAAATTATATGCATATATATATGTATATTTATTTATTTACTTTCTTTAATATATCATTTTTTTGATAAACTTACAGGTTATTATCTGAAAAGTTTTTACCAAGTCAAAATATTCTTCCTACCTCACATGATGAAATGAAGAAGATAATCAACAATCTTGGTATGGATTATCAATGTATACATGCATGTCCTAACGATTGTATTTTATATAGAGGTGAATATGCAGACTCTTTGACATGTCCCAAATGTCAATCTCCTCGATATAAGGGTGAAGAAGGTAAAATCCCGAATAAGGTATTGAGACATTTTCCATTGGCTCCACGGATTAGACATATGTTTCAAAGCCCCGAATTATCAAAGCTTTTGACTTGGGGACATGATCACAAAAGTACTGATGGAATAATCAGAATTCCTCATGATAGTGTTGCTTTTCAGCATATTGATTCTACATGGCCTGAATTTGCACAAAATCCACAGAATCTAAAGTTAGGAGTTGCATTAGATGGGGTTAATCCATTCTCCATGAAATCCAGTAAATGGTCAACATGGCCAGTGGTAGTCATAAACTACAATCTTCCGCCATATCTTAGCATTAAAAAGGAACATTTAATGCTTTCACTTTTAATCCCAGGCAAAAGACAAGTTAAAGATATGAATGTATATCTTGGTCCTCTCATTGACGATCTTCAAGAGTTATGGAGAGGTATTAATGTCATTGATATATCAAAAAGCATCAATGAAAGACATATTACGATTTGTGGTATTGTGGCTTGGACTATTCACGATTTTCCTGGATATGGCGTTTGTTCAGGTATTGATGTAATTTTTTTATTCAATATGCATGTAAATAAATATGATTTAATCTAATTATATTTTTATCCTTTTCCATGATGCAGAAATATCTACTAAGGGTTATAAAGCTTGTCCATATTGTGGTGATTGGTTGAGATCAATCTATAGTAAGAATCTCAACAAAAATATTTATCTTCGACATCGACGATTCTTGCCTGATGATCATCCATTAAGATCTAAAAGAGAAGCGATACATTTTAATGGAAAGCTTGAAACAGGCCAGTATCCAAAACCTATGACGCCTATGGATTGGTATAAAAAATGGACAGATGGACCTCTGATAGATCCGGAAGCAGAAATCTTCAGTGATGATTCAGATAATGAGTATGTGAACAAAGGTAAAGGCAAATTGGCACTCGCAGAGAACATATCAATATGGTATTCTTTGGAGTATTGGAAAGAGTTAAAAGTATGTCATCTTCTTGATCCTATGCATATATTCAAAAATATTGGTTATTCACTATGGCAGCATCTTCTTGGACTAAAAGATACCACAACATCAAGGAATGATTTGAAAGATCAAAAATCCAAACCAAAGTTATGGCCAGTTTTTGATAGACATCGACAAGAAATGACTTATGCATCTGCTCGGGTACTTACGACAAAAGAGATACAGACTATCAACAATAGAATTCAATTGATCAAGACTCCTACAGGATATGGAGCATCGTTTCAAAACATGTTTACTATGGATGATAAGAGCTTATCTGGATTAAAGACCCATGACTGGCATAACTTTTTGAAACATATTTTACCTTTGGTTATCGATGGATGTACAACGAAAGGAGTACGAGATGTGATCTATCGTCTTGGATCACTTATAAGGTAATTATGATACTTTTATATTTAATATGTATGAATATTGGATATCTTTTATTTTTTAATTAACTTCTTTACAATTGTTTTTATGATTTGTATAGGTGGATTACATCCAAAGAGATCGATAAAAATTCGATCCCACAAAAAAAACGTGAATGCAAAGAGCTACTATGTTTGATGGAAAAAGAACTTCCTACTTCATTTTTTGATATTCAAGTTCATTTACTAGTCCATCTTGTAGATGAGATAGAGATTTCCGGTGTTGTCAACACTCGATGGATGTTTTGGGTCGAGCGATTTATGAGAATACTAAAAGGTTATGTGCGACAAAGAGCAAAACCAGAAGGATCCATGGTAAAGGGTTGGATGCTTGAAGAGTGCATGTATTACGTTAGTGAGTACCTTGAAAGAGTTCATGAAGAAGCTCCACGTGCATGGACCAACGAGTCTTCTTCAAAAATAACAGATGAGGTATTATCAGGTAAGGGGGTTCCATTCTTATTTACATTTCAAGAAAAAAATGATGTTTCTACTTTTGTAGCATATAATAGCGAATGCATGCAAGCATTCGTTAGCGAGTACGAGGAACTTCAAAGTCTCCAAAGTAAAAGGCGAAAAAACAAAAGATCTAGACGTAATCTCGATAATAATGAGATTACAGATATACCTTCTTTCACGGATTGGCTATATAGTCGTTTGCAACGCGCCAACGCAAATAATGAAGAAATCTCAGATGAGCAAAGAGAGTTAATGATAGGTTGTGAACAAAAGGTAATTTTATTAAAATATATATTTTATTTTTTTCATATATGTATGTTAGTTTCTATTTACTAATTCAATTTATTTTGCAGGCTCGAATGTTCACTAATATGTGGGCTTTTGGACAGCATATTAGAATCAAATCCATTGATTCTTTACGTAAAACAGAGGATTCTAGTATTGTTGCTTGTTTCAAGCAACTATCACGTGCTAGCTCAAAAGACACGAACCTTATAGATAGCGAACTTGGTTACGTAGGAACTATTGTTGGTATCTACGAAATTTCATTTCGTACATTCAAACAGGTAGAAAAAATTTTATATATTTTTTTTAGAGTTGGTTATTTTTTTAAGCACCTAATAATGGGACGTTTTTGTTGTTATATATTTTGATAGGTCATTTTGAAGGTTGACTGGTATCGAGCGGAGTATAAAGGTAGTAATTCTACAATAAGAAAGGAATTATCTGGGTTTTGGGCAATTGATTCTTCCAAGCTAATGCGATCTACTAAAGAACCATATATTCTTCCTAGGCATATTGAACAAGCATTTTTTTATAAAATCCCACATGCTCATCCTTGGTGGCAAGTCATTCATGTGCAACCTAGAGGTAGGTCATTGTTTGAACAGTTTATTGTTAGAGAGATTGAAGAAAGTCCTCTTGATGATTCAACATCAGATACTGATACATCAACATCTGGAATAGAAATTAGACTCATTATACGTGATAATGATACTAATCTTTTTGATGAAGAGGATAATTCTCTACATGCTGATTCTACTGATGAGGAAGAGGAATTACCAGAAATAAATATTAATCCACCAATAGATGATGTGATTCATGAGAACATAGATTTAACAATTGAAGAAATAAATGAAATCAATAAGGATAATGAAGATGAGACTATATTGATGTCTTACCAAAATGATGGCAATAATGAAAACATATGAGCAGATTAGATAGTAACTTGAAGCTTCTGAATGGATATCAGATAATAGGTTTTTTTTATTAACTTGAATAACGATGAATCCTACTAGAGAGATGAAATCATGTTCTTCTAAGTTAGAACATGAAGCTCGGGGGTATGCCTAATTATTTTATATATAGCTTTATCTTCGAGGAGTAAATTTTTATCATGTATGTATGCATATGTGTGTGTATTCATGTGTATTATATGTATGCATATATTAGTATGCATATATATGTATTTCATGTATATGTATGTGTTTGCATGTGTGTGATATATGTATACATGTATTCATGTACGTAATATATGCAAGTGTTTATAATTGTGTACATGTATATATGTATATGTGTCTATGTGTAAATATGTACATGTAAATATGTATGCATGTATATATATGTTTATGTGTGCATGTAGGCATGTACATGTATGTGTAAATATGTACATGTAAATATGTTAGTATGTATATATATATTTATGTGTGCATTTAGGCATGTATGTGTGAAGCATAATATATCTACTCCATTTTATATTTATGTATCCTATCTACATGATGTGTATATATCTTTACATATATTATGAATCATGATCCTCGTTGATTCGAGTAGCTATATATAGAGGCATAAGGTTGGGAGGAGAGACATCTCTCTAGTAGGACGTCGGAGGTGTACATATACTTCAAACATATGGCTAAAAGGTTGAATTAGAGTTTTTAAATTAGGGATTTCAAAACCCTAATATCGAGATTAGTGCTCTCTGTCTCTCTCATAGTGGTTAGCAACGGGATGGCAACGTCGTAGGCAACGGGTTGCTAACGCGTTAGCAACGGGTTCAAGTTGCGAACCCCAAGTTGCGATAAAGTTGCGTACAAATCAATTTTTATTTTAGATTTTTTTATATGTATATGTGTGTGTATATATATATATATATATATATATATATATATATATATATATATATATATATATATATATATATATATATATATATATATATATATATAGATACATAGATACATACATACATATATACACACACACATACATACATACATGGATTATATTATATTACATACATAGCAGTAAATATATACTACATACATACGTGTAATGTAATACACACATTTTTATGTATATATACACATAGTATATACATATTACATTTATACACAACACATAGATGTATACATACATGATACACATGCATACATACATACTACAAAAATAGAAACATGTATATTAGATACATATATAAGTTAATATACATGCCTTTCAGTAAACATAGAGTAATAGATTTTAGGAATGACATCATACATACATAGATGCATATATAGATACATACATACGTACATACATACATAGCTCTGTCTCTCTCTCTCTCTCTCTCTCTCTCTCTCTCTCTCTCATATACATACATACCGTGCATTGTCGCGACGATGAGCCATAAGTGTCCGCATCTCTTTTAAACACCACTTAAGGGACCATCCTGTCCCAAACTCTGTCTCAAGTGAACTAAGCACGTACTTTTTATCCCTCTCATCATGCTCACTACAAAAATAAAAAACATAATGTAAATAAAACATAAGATATACATTTCAATTTATATGTAAAACTTTTACTTACTTCCATGGTAAGTGGATAAAGCGCAGGTAAGAGTCGCATAGTGCCCGCATTCTTCTCTTGAACTCCAATCCATTCCCTATGTACACAATGTTCCCCTCCGGCTCTATGTCGCACTCTAGTCCTAAGGTGCCTATGCATGTCCTCATAGGCAACTCTGCTCTGCTATCACGTGCTGGAGGTGGTATAGGTGTCCTAAAAATAGATAGATAGAAATAAATAAAAATATGTGCTATAATATCATTAAAAAAAATTATGAAAAAAAACATACCTATGAGCAGATAGCTCTCTTCCTGCATGTGGATCCGCAGAAGAGCCCTCGTCTGATCGTGTAAGCATCTGGATCGTATAATCCAGCTCCTCATCGGACATGTCTGCATAGTCCCGCATTATGGCCCCTAGAGTATCTGACGGAACTCTTGCTCTCATAAGACTTTTTATGAGAGTGAGTTTCGCCTTTCTCTCTTTACTGGGATCCATAATACCTAACATATAAAACAAAATGGTTAGAAATCAATATATATATACGTGTATGTGTGTGTATGCATGTGTATGTGTGTGCATGCATGTGTATGTGTGTGTATGCATCTGTGTGTATGTGTGTAGGTATATGTGTGTGTTGTCTATGTGTATGTGTGTGTGTCTATGAGTGTGTATGTGTTTATGTATATGTATGTATCTACGTGTGTGTATGTATCTATGTGTGTATGTGTATGCATGTATGTATGCATGTGTGTGTATGCATATGTATGTGTGTGTATGCATCATTATGTGTGTCTATGTATGCATTTGTACGTGTGTATGCATCATTGCATGTGCATGTGTCTATGTGTGTATGTGTGTGTATATGTGTGTGTGTCTATGTGTATGTGTGTGTGTTTATGAGTGTGTATGTGTTTATGTGTATGTATGTATCTATGTGTGTCTATGTGTCTAAGTGTGTATGTGTATGCATGTATGTATGCATATGTATGTGTATGCATATGTATGTGTGTGTATGCATTATTATGTGTGTCTATGTATGCATGTGTATGTGTGTATGCATCATTACGTGTGTATGTATCTATGTGTGTATGTGTGTGTGTATATGTGTTTGTATGTGTGTATGCATGTGTGTGTGTATGCATGTGTATGTGTATATGTGTATATGTGTGTGTATATGTGTGTATGCATGTGTGTGTGTATATGTGTGTATATGTTTGTATGCATGTGTGTATGCATATGTATGTGTGTGTATGCATTATTATGTGTGTCTATGTATGCATGTGTATGTGTGTATGCATCATTACGTGTGCATGTGTCTATGTGTGTATGTGTGTGTATATGTGTGTGTGTCTATGTGTATGTGTGTGTGTCTATGAGTGTGTATGTATGTATCTATGTGTGTGTATGTGTATGCATGTATGTATGCATATGTGTGTGTATGCATATGTATGTGTGTGTATGCATAATTATGTGTGTATGTGTCTATGTGTGTATGTGTGTGTGTATACATTATGACAGTGTATGTAAGCATGTGCATTATGTATGCATATAAGTATGTATGTATGCATATGCATATGCATTATGTATGCATATGCATATGTATGCATATGCATATGCATTATGTATGCATATGCATATGCATTATGTATGCATATGCATATGCATTATGTATGCATATGCATATGCATGTGTATGCATATGCATGTAAGTATGTATGTATGCATATGTGTGTGTATGCATATGCATGTAAGTATGTATGTATGCATATGCATATGCAATATGTATGCATGTATGTATATGTGTGTGAATGTGTGTGAATGTGTGTGTGAATGTGTGTGTGAATGTGTGTGTACATGTGTCTGTATGTGTGTATGCATGTGTATGTGTGTGTATGCATCATTATGTGTGTGTGTGTGTACATGTGTCTGTATGTGTGTATGCATGTGTATGTGTTTGTATGCATCATTATGTGTGTATGTGTGTGTATGTGTGTGTATGTGTGTGTATGTGTGTGTGTCTATGTGTATGTGTGTGTATCTATGAGTATGTATGTGTTCATGTGTGTGTATGTGTCTATGTGTGTATGTATCTGTGTGTGTGTATGTATCTATGCATGTGCATTATGTACGCATGTAAGTATGTATGTACATTATATGCATATGCATATGCATTATGTATGCAAAAGTATGCATGTATGTGTTTATGTGTGTATGTCTCTCTATGTGTGTGTATGCATATATGTGTGTGTATGTGTGTGTATATGTGTCTGTATGTGTGTATGCATGTGTATGTGTGTGTATGCATGTGTATGTGTGTATGTGTCTATGTGTGCATGTGTGTGTATATACTATATGTGTGTGTGTCTATGTGTATGTGTGTGTACCTATGAGTGTGTATGTGTTTATGTGTGTATGTGTCTATGTGTGTGTATGTGTTTATGTGTGTATGTGTATGCATGTATGTGTATGTGTGTGTATGTCTCTCTATGTGTGTGTGTATGCATATGTGTGTGTGTGTATATGTGTGTCTATGTGTGTATGCATGTGTATGTGTGTGGATGCATCATTATGTGTGTATGTGTCTGTGAGTGTATATGTGTGTGTATGTGTGTGAGCGTCTATGTGTGTGTATGTGTGTGCGCGTCTATGTGTATGTGTGTCTGTGTGTGTATGTGTGTGTATCTATGAGTATGTATGTGTTCATGTGTGTGTATGTGTCTATGTGTGTATGTATCTGTGTGTGTGTATGTATCTATGCATGTGCATTATGTATGCATGTAAGTATGTATGTACATTATATGCATATGCATATGCATTATGTATGCAAATGTATGCATGTATGTGTTTATGTGTGTATGTCTCTCTATGTGTGTGTATGCATATATGTGTGTGTATGTGTGTGTATATGTGTCTGTATGTGTGTATGCATGTGTATGTGTGTGTATGCATGTGTATGTGTGTATGTGTCTATGTGTGCATGTGTGTGTATATACTATATGTGTGTGTGTCTGTGTATGTGTGTGTACCTATGAGTGTGTATGTGTTTATGTGTGTATGTGTCTATGTGTGTGTATGTGTTTATGTGTGTATGTGTATGCATGTATGTGTATGTGTGTGTATGTCTCTCTATGTGTGTGTGTATGCATATGTGTGTGTGTGTATATGTGTGTCTATGTGTGTATGCATGTGTATGTGTGTGGATGCATCATTATGTGTGTATGTGTCTGTGAGTGTATATGTGTGTGTATGTGTGTGAGCGTCTATGTGTGTGTATGTGTGTGCGCGTCTTGTGTATGTGTGTCTATGTGTGTATTTGTGTGTATGTGTGTGTGTGTCTACGTATGTGTGTGTGTGTCTGTGTATGTGTGTGTGTGTCTATGCGTGTATATGTGTGTGTGTGAGTGTGTGTGTGCGCATACCTTGTGTATGTCTCGCTTCTCTCTCTCCCTCTCGCGCGCTGTATGTCTCTCTCTCTCTCTCGGTCTGTGTTCTTCCTCGCGTTCAAGGCCCGGCACAAATGTGCCGGGAGAATTGAATTTTTTTTTTTACATTCCAGAGCGTCGCATATGCGACGCTCTGCAGTTTGCCATCATCATTAAGTGCGTCGCTAACCTGCGACGCTACTAGCGACGCTTCTGGTTTAGCGTCGCTTATGCGACGCTATCGTCGCTTATGCGACGAGGCTCTGCCAAAAAAAAAAATCCAAAATTTTTACCGTCGCTTATGCGACGGTTTCGTCGCATAAGCAACGGTTTTCGTTTTTTTCCCGATTCGGGGGCGTCGCTACGCCCCCCCTTTTTCTTGTAGTGTTAGGTTCCAATTTGTGCCTTAATTGAGATGGCACATATGCATATGCCAAACATCCAAATACTTTGCAATGATCTAGAGTAGGTCTCTTACCCCACCATGCCTCATATGGTGTCATACCCTGAAAAGATTTACATGGTAACCTATTAACCAAATATGTGGCTGTATTCACAGCCTCAGCCCACAAATAGTTTGGGAAATTTTTATCCTTCATCATGGATCTTGCAAACTCAACAAGTGTTCTATTCCTCCTTTCTGCTACACCATTTTGTTGAGGAGAGTACCTGCAAGTAATTTCCCTTCTTATACCTGCATTCCATAAGTAATCACTGAACTCATTAGAGAAATACTCTCCCCCTCCATTTGACCTTAGTCTCTTCAACTTATGACCTGTAATTCTCTCTGCATACACATGATAATGTTTGAATGTATTGAATACCTCTAACTTATCTTTGATCACATAGATAGTGATCCATCTGGTAGCATCATCAACATAAATCACATAATACCTTGAGCCATTGATACTGAAATCCTTTGATGGTCCCCACACATATGTGTGTACCAATTCAAGCTTCTCTAAATACATAAAACCATGCTTGGAATAAGATTGCTTATGAGCCTTACCTAATTGGCATGCCTCACATCTGTATGTCATATGTTGACCTGCAATATTAGGCAATCCAAGCACTGAACCATTATTAACCATATCTTTGATACCTCTTTCATTGAAATGTCCAAGCGTCTTGTGCCAAAGATCTAACTCAAAGATCTTATGTCCTCCATAAGTGAACAAAGCATGACCAACATTGCCTTGGATCTTCAATGTGAACAATCTTCCTTCTTTCTTCTGTGAAAAAATTTGTTTATACCCATTTGGAAAGTAGCAGGGGTGTTAGTGAGTCCAAAAGGCATCACTCTAAAAGCATAGACTCCCCATTCAATCACGAATGCGGTCTTGTGTTGGTCCTCAGTAGCAATAGCTACTTGGTTGTATCTTGAGAATCCATCCAAGAAGCTATAGACTTCCTTATCTGCAACTCTTTCCAAGAGGTGGTCAGTGATAGGTAATGGGTAGTTATCACGAATCATGGCTACGTTGAATTTCTTTAGATTAATGCACACTCTTAGTTTTCCATTCTTTTTGGGCACAACCACCAATGGTGACACCCATTCATTATGTTCTATCTCAGAAATAAATCCGGCTGCTAATAGCTTGTCTATCTTTTCCTTAATTTTTGCTGCATAGACATCATTATAAGTGTAAGGGTGTTGCTTTGTGGCTTTGCATCATGTTTCATTGGTATTCGATGAGAAAAAACGGAGGGTTCCACATCTTTGAGGTCCTTGTAGGTCCATGAAAACACATCTCGATATTCTCGAATCAGTTTTATCAATTCTTCTTCCTCCTCATGTGACACATCCTTTCCTATTTACGTGCATCTTTCTTCTCCATTTTCTACAGTCACTATGATATTTTTTTGTTTGTTCCTTGTTGTCGTATGCTTCTCCTTCTCTTGATTCCCTCTTAGGCATCTGGATGGCTATTTTCCTTTACTTCGTATCTTTTGAAAGGTTTTGGGATTTCAAAGAGGTCCTAGGTTGGTTCGGTCTTACTCGTGGTTTCCTCATGGTTCGGTACTATAGGGGCTGCTTCTATTGCTTTTGGTTGTTCCACCTTTGTCCTCGGCTCGGATGGCTTCTAAGTATCGATCCTCCGATTCAAACTCTGGTTCCATCTCTATGCTCTCTTATTCTTCTTTCCATTCCTTTTCTAATACTTCCCCTACTTCTACCTCCTAAAGGACTACCATATTAAAGCTTACATCATAACCTTCTTCGTTTACACATTCATTCATAGTCAATACTTCTTCATTTATGCATACATCCAAAGTGGCTAGAATCTCCATCCACCCGTGTGGCTCGAATGCTTCATTAGGAAAAACCTGAGGCATGTACCTTGGGTCCTCTATGGGTCGATAGTTTTGGTGTCCTATGGGCCACATCTGAAGTTTTTTTTATCTTCTCTCTTTGCTTCCTTACACATCCATAATTGGGCATCTTCGTGCATCCATGATTGCTCGCTAGAACTGGCACTATGGATAGACATATCATCTTCTTCCTTGTGTATGGGATTCCATTGTAGTAAGGATACATCCCTATACACAAATGTATTCAAATTTATCTTGGTAGTGGTTCCTTGATGTTGAAGGTATAATGAGTCTCTTCCCTAGTCTTGTACTACCCTGAGTTGTCTCATGAAAGCTCGTCCTAATATCATTTCATAATTATTTGCCTTTCCAAATTCACATTTAGCTAATGTATGCTCAAACTCGACTCCACAGGTGGTTAATTTGATCTTTTCCAATATTCCCAGGGGTTTCTCTACATGACCATCTGCTAATTGAAGCTTTATATGTGTTGTTCGTAGTGTTGGCTTTCCCCATTTCTCCCAAATCTCTTTGGTGGCGATACCCAATCCCGCTCCTGTGTCTAGTATGGCCTTGGTCATGTATCCATTGTACGTGACGGGTAAAAATGTGTTGCCCTCATCTCCTTCACTAAATTCCCCAACCTTATCAACCAAAATTTGCATAATAGATGGGTTTTCTGTTTCCTTACCTTCCTTTTCGTTCTTCTCATGCTCTAACTTCAACTGTCCTGCTAATTGTTTCCATATTTGAGGCTTGACACGTAGTAATCCTTCCACTGTCAATCGGCATTGTACTTTGGTCTTTTTGAGTTCTGCTAGATTGTGTGAGGTCTTGTATGAAGACTCCTTTTCTTTTCCTTGTACTGTGGGAGCACGGAAGATTATGGATTCTTTCTCATATTCTCCCATGTAGTTTGGTAGGGTGGAGATGTTGTGTGCTTCCCCCCTATTTTTGTATAGCATAGAGACCTCTTCATATATTTCCTCCAAATTTGGCATTGGCTGATAGTCTTCCACATCTAATTCCTCAAAAGGTGGTTTTGCAACTCCATTCTTTTTCCATTAATCTTCTCGAATCCTATTCCAAAACTCTCTTGGCCAATCAACCTCCAAATCAGGGACTATGGATATTGATTTGTCTTGAAGGTGAGGTAAATCTTCCTTATTTCCTTTCTCTTTTGGTTTCAGGTTCTTTCTTTTAAGACAATCACTGTATTGATCCTCGGATATTCTCGTCTCTGGGAGGATAGGAATAGTCTTTTCTAGAGTGGCCTGAGCCACCTCTATGAGTTTTCTACATATCACTAGTCTCTCCTTTTCCAACTCCCCTCGTGGGTAACGTTTCTCATGCTACTCTACGTTTGGTCCATTCGTGATTCTAGCTTGGTAAGATTTTAACCACATATCTAAATCGTCTAGTCTTGGGTCTGCTAAAATTGATCCTTGCTTGTCTGGTTCTAGTGTCTGCGGTGTAATGGGGGTTTCTTCCTGAATTTCAATTTCCTTAGGTTTCTTACTGCCTCTTGTGTCCTTGTCTTCCTTACTTCTATTTTTCATCCATTTTTCTCTGAGTTTTTCCCTTCGATCCTTCCAATTTTGGCTTTTAGTTGTTTGGATATTCTCAAGTGCATCTTGAGAGTCTCCCACTATTTGTACTCTGGGTTTTAGGTTTTTACTCTTTTCTTGCTCCAACCACTCGTTTTCCTTCTTGTCCTTTAGCTTGTGCTCGTGTGATGGCTTTCAATGGTACTGTGTATTCCTTGTCACTTTCGGACGATTCAATTACTTCTATTATGTTAATAGGTGCAGTGTCATGAGTCTTATTGGGATTCTTTGGACACTCTCTAAATATGTGTTCCTTTCCACATTCATTGCAATACCCTTCCCAAGTCCTGGGGGGTGGAGGGTTCTATGGATGAGTGCATTCTCTTATAAAGTGATCTCCTTCACATCTATAGCACGATCCTTTTGGCATAGGCGGTCTGATGGGTGGTCTTATGGGTGCTGGTGCCTTAGGTGTGGTGTACATTAGGGTTGCCAACTCTCGTCCATAGACATTGTCATATCCCTCATAACCATAGTATTGCAGGTCATAAACTTGCTTGTACGCCATCATACTGGTGTCATAGGGATAGTATTCTTCTTGGGTCTGCTCGTATCCTGGGTTCGTTGATTCTGTACTGGCTAATGGTGATGCTGATACTATGGCTCTCTCCATGTTTTCCTCTGGTTGAGCATATTTAACTAGCACTTCGTTCTGTGGAAGTGGTGGTTGTTGTCCTAACATTGGCTTAGGTTGTGCATATTGCCCTTACTCATATGCCTAGGTGCTACTTCTGGTCCTGGATAGGGATTGTACCTTGGAATCTCCCTTCCTAGCTCTCTAGGGGGTATCCATACGGCCTATACTAAGGTTGATTTAAGGGTTGTGAATGCTTGTTGAATGGGCAATTCGTAGTGGTATGATTAGTGTATTTTTGTTCTATATGGCAATACGGAGCGATTCCTTGAGGTGGCTGCCTATTTTAAGGATAAGCTTGAGGCAAGCATGTTCCTCCTCTTACACACATGTGAGTTGGGTGGTCTCCTCCACAAAAGCTGCATGTTCGCAACATGGGTATTCTCATTGATGGATGTTGGTAGTTCCGCTATCGGTGTACTCCTAACTTCTTGGCTACCAGCTCTGCCAACTCCTCTACGTTACTAGAGTTAGATGTCACTGTACTTCTAGTGTCTTCTAATTTTGTAGGTCTTGGTGTGCTTTTGAGATCATCAACTAGGTTGTCCTCTAGGTCAATTCACTCTTGAAGGCATTCGCTCAATGTCTACAGCCACTTCACATAGACCAAAGCTCTCAAAGTCCCGTTCATCAGCCCGTCTAAGAATAGTGAAATCATTTTTTGCTGAGTGGGTCTTTCTGTTACTAGGCATCTATCGACATATTGATTGAACCTCTGGGTAGTTGTTTTCATAGTTTTCAATTGGATTTTGTTTGAAGCTATGGTTTAAAGATGAAGAGTTGTGTTTAATCCCTCTTTTAGTGAATTCCCCAATGAATTCTTGAAAAATTTGTTCAATATTTCCAAATTGATTGGGATCCAATGGCTGGAACCAAGTCAAAGCCTTTCCTATGAGAGTGAGTATGAAAGACTCATACTGCACAAAGAAATCATCCATTTGCTTTGCCCGTAGAGCTTGTTTAAATTGAGCTATGTGATCGTAAGGTTCCCCCATCCCGTCACAATGATTTCTCATACACTTAGCCACTTGAATTGGTCTTAAATGTCTTATGGGTTTTGGGTGTCTAGGCATTATAGGAATTGTTGGTCTAAATGCAGGCATTCGAGGCTGCACTCCTAGTGGTGGTCTTGGCCTCACTAGTGGCCAATGTTGGTTGCCTAGTCTAGGGTGAGTTTGATTATGTGATTGCAGCCCTGGCATTTTGAACTGCACATGGGTTCGGTTAGGAACACTTCATTGAATCGTCTGTCCCAATATTGTTTTCTCTGGTTCTTGATGCATCCCAAAAGGGTTATGGGAGGTAGTTGCCCACTCTCGCGAAGGGAATACTGGCAACCCCATATACTTCAATTGAGCCCTATCAACGGCATCTACCGACCAATACCTTCTTTCATTCTTGTCTAGGTACGTGACTCTAGACTCCTCTTCAGGATCTTTTAACTCATAGAAGTTCATTGGGCTTTCCTCCTCTCCTTGTGTGGGTGAGTCAGTTTGTAACAATAGGTCTGATCCATGGATCAAGTAGACTTCTAATAGGTAATCATCTTGAGGTATCAAATCCCCTCTCAAGACTCGAGTCACTACTGATTTGCCTTTGGGTGTAGTTATTAACTCTTCAAGGTCCACCCTTCCTGAGTTTCCTTGTCCTTCCAATCCTCCTCTCTCACTGATCCGATCTGGGTGTTTTGTTACCATGTAGATATGACCTAGCTTGTCCATGTACACTCCTCCTTCATACTTGACTACAGGTCTGGGCACTATTGCTGATTCAGTGGAATTCACCATCCTCGCTACTGATCTATTTAAGCCATCCAGGTAGATAGGGATCTCTTCGAGATTAGTGGATGCATATTGCAGAGAGGTACGATATTCCCCCTCTACCATTGACATGAAGTTCCCCCTAGGGATAGAACCTTGCATGTCTTATGAATCCATTGGTATCTCTTCCTCTGAGTCACTAGAGGTGTAAGTATAGATAGAGTGATGACTTGCCTGAGTCGCACTTCCTACCGATGAAATAACACTCCTCTAGCTATGTAGCATACGTCTTGATCTCAAGTTCATCCACCCTCTTGGGGCTATCTTGGTTTCCCACTATCCCACAATTGACTCCTCAATTACCTCTAATTTTTCCCTCAAATGCCTTGATATGTTCTGGGCGATACTACCCTCGGCGATACCACTCGAGCGATACGATACGACAGATTAACATGATATGATACTAACTATAGGATGACATGATACCTCTGCCTGTGAGGATATGATACTAGAACAGTAGACGATATGATACAAGATTCCTCGTGATACTATACCACACCTTGCACGATACGATACTAGTGCTCTACACGATACGATACCAAAATTTCTTATGATATGATACTAGATGGGTCAGACGATACGATACCACCTCCTTGCATGATACGATACTTGTGCACTGCACGATACGATACCAAAGAGTCACAGGATATGATACTAAAGTTCTCGTGGTATGATACTAGAGCAAGTGACGATACAATACCAAAACTTTGCACGATACGATACTGAATTTTTGGATGATATAATACCACTCTCTTGGACGATACGATACTAAATAGGTGATACGATATCACTCGATCGACGATATGATACCGCGACCAGGATGATACGATACCAAGTGTGCTGCGATACGATACCACCAGCTGATCGCGATCATAATACCAACTTGACGATATGATACTAGAGTGGTATCGCGATACTTCAAGTGATATGGAGTGATATGATATTAGGCGAGTATCGCGATACTAGGGAATTTTGGTATCACGATACCAAAACTCAAACGATCATGATACCTCAGCCAAAATCGTTCTAAACTTAAATTTTTTTGTACAAATATGTTTAGCTCTATCC
The DNA here is from genome assembly GCA_020310875.1 of Ceratopteris richardii. Lineage (NCBI taxonomy): Eukaryota > Viridiplantae > Streptophyta > Polypodiopsida > Polypodiales > Pteridaceae > Ceratopteris > Ceratopteris richardii. Next base: position 8,704,114 of record CM035431.1, on the reverse strand, counting down.
CCTCCTTACTCTTGACCCTCTATCTCTCTCATAAAACCTCCCAAAACTCTTTGTCCTATCGTGTGATACCGGAAATGATTCTAATCACGTGTGGTGGTGGTTATGAATTGATTTTGCTATCAAGAACTTGTGTGGCTTACCTTCAAGTGTGCCTCAACCCAATTGTATGTTCCCAACTCCTCTCTTTAGCTCACTTTGTGCGATACCAAGCTGGCAATACCGATCGTTGTCTGCACAGGATACCAGTTCCTGCACTAGTGTCAAATGAACTAATTTTTTTGGTTTTTATAGTTTGTGATGCCTGAAGCCTATTCTACACTAATTCTGGTAATTTTTTGAGATTTTTCTTGATGATTCCAACTTCCTCCTACTCCACTTCTCTCTCTAACCTAACCCTAACTCTTCCCTCTCTTCCTCACTCCTAACCCTAAACCTAAAAACTCACTACACACACCTCAAGGATGTGATGTAACAAGTGCTAAAGTGTCTGACTAATTGCCACTGAATGAATTCACCTCTACAATTATGATTGCTTCACTCCAGAGCTATAACCATCACGAAGGCACCTTGGTTGAGTTTGTTCACCGACAACAGTGCCAAAAACATGTATACCTAAGTCACGAAGTCTTAGGGACTTGTGTCAAAGAGACTAAATCTCATTTGCCCCACAAGTGCATATAGTGGTGGATTGACACATGTTTAATTATCAATCCTTAGAACCACATGAACCAAGTGTATGAGGACTTATGCACACATGTTGGAAAGTGAAGTGGCTCAGCTAAAATGCATGTAAGAAGACTAAACTACCTCTCCAACTGACTATATCTCTCGAAATGTCTCTCACGATACCACTTACAGTAGTAAGCACAAATTTGAATGTTTCTCCCCATTCTAAATTCCGGATATGGCCAATAGTGAGTTCCTTTCAAAGATCTTGACGAGACACATCTATTGGTCATATTTTCACTCAAAGCTACCAAATGCTCTTCAAGTTATGGGCAAAATAGTGAATGGAAGGAAACACCTACACTCGTTTCACAACTCGTATGGGTTCACACACACACTACAATAGTTCATAAGTGATGGGAAGGGATAGACAAGAGTCCTACACACACATTTCAAGCATTACACACACACAAAAGATCATGGAGAAGATGGAAATCAGTAGGAAAGAAGCAAATTCAAAATTTCAGTTCTGCACCTTTCAATGGCAAAAAGTCCTTACAAAGAGTCACAAAATGACTTATATACATGTGCCTTAAAAATGTTCCTTCCACACATGAGACCGGCACTTTATTGAGTAAAATCTCTAAGTTCCTACTATTTTACAAGAATTATGTTACAAGGATTTGGGGTTTATGCAACTAGACGACTCCTCTAGTGCATTTACATAGCTTCGAGGGAATTTCCTAGGATTTTGAAGAAGAATTTTTATGCCATCAATTTGAAAATTTTGGGGCTCCTCTTTTGTGCCTCTTTTCTTTGCAACAACAAGTTATGCCAAGATAAAACCAAAGAGAGGGAAGAATGGAGCAACAAAAAAGAATTATTGAATTCATAAAATATTGGGGTAATGGAAGAAGTAGTAGAGTTAAAAAAAATAGTTAGAAAACCTAGCAAGAAAGGAAAAAGGACAGGTAGTGAAGTCTAAGGAACACGCCATAGAAGAAGATCAGAAGGAGAGAACTAGAATATCACCACCACCAAAGGACACTTAGAGAGAGATAGATGACATACAGGTCAAAGTTTACTCTGAAGAATTTGTACAGAAATTGTTAACTAGCAGAGAATCAAGAATAGAATTTATTAGAAAAATGCATAATGAATATGAGGAACAAATAATAAAATTTGCTTTGGAAAATGGCAGTCCACATCAACATCATTGGGTAGTTGCTGGACTTGGAATCCCATTTTGTATGATTTTGGAAAGCATAAAGAACTATTAGACTGCAAGAGTTGGATGACCACCTAACAGGTACTTAGAATAAGACATATCAGTCACAAAGGAGCTCTTTGAGAAAGTCAATCCAAAGTGGAGAAATAGGTGGTTAGATACCAACAAGGACTGCAGGAAAATTTGGAAAGAGGCCCCTTTACACTTAAAGATTAATCCAACATATTGTCTAGTGGCTAGAAGAAGGGAATGGTCTGATTATTGGAATAGGAGAAATGAAGGATTGATCCCAACAAGATGGCTGAATTTTCCTAAAATAGCAGGACCTAAAAAAGGATCATGGCCAACAAAGAAGTACATGGTAGACACAACAGATTCTATTATATCAACATACACAGATGTCAATGACCAAGCTTGTATATTAGAAGTACAAATTATGAGGTTAATCCTCACTTGTATAGAAACCTTCACCGACACAGATGTCAGAATACTCAACTAAATAGCAGATGCATTACTTTTTGACATGAGTGAGACACCTCATAGGGTATGTCTCATGGCATACTATAGCATAATTATATTTCTAGGAAGTCATTACTTACAAATTTTTGAAGATGCTTTTGACTATGGATTTTTTGAAAGAGAATAAAGTTTTTTTGGAAATTTATCAATAGTAACAAAATCAAGACTGACTACTTATGACGCTGCATATACAGAATATTTGAAGAAGAATGTGATAGACAGGTCAGAGGCAGCTGCTCAATGGAGGAAAGCCCTTTTTGAAATGATTAACAATCTAAACTTGACAGAAAGAAAAATCCATGATTTACAGGAACAGGTATATCAGTACTCATGTGACATGCGAATGAAGAGCTTCAGTTAGAAAAAATGTGTTTCTCTTTTCTTTGAGTGTTCATGAGTGATTCTTGAGTCTTTCTCATGTGTTATCCATGGAATTTGTTGGTTTAATTTGTGTATTACTGAGTGGAGTTTGTAAGAAGAGGTGATTATCAATATATTTAGTGATTATGTGCATGCAATCATTGCTGGAAATGGAAATTCTCAGTTCTATCAGAATTGTGATTGTCTCATTTGGATGATATAGGTAGTGAAATTAATTTTTGAGCTTATATTTGTAATCTACATGCAAAATGTCACACTCTAGGCACAAGAATCATTGATAAAGCTATTCATTAGATGTAGATACAAGATATCCTAGTTTTCCTACTCCGTTTTCAAATTCTTCTTAGAAATGAGAACTATTTTTTACATTTGCTTGGATTCCATTAACTAGAAGGGTTTGTGGTCTTAGCATACTTCCCGGATTGACAAATTTAAGATGTGAAAGTTAATCCTTTATGCTATGATGATTGGAGAGGACAACTCCAAAGGACAACAAACACTTTGACATGGCCGAAGATTTTAAACACTATTTGCATCATGTCAAAGATTTTGATGGTCATCTGTGCTACTATGTCGGTCATGCGGTGCGATTGTGGGAGCTAGTGATGTATCGTTGCCATCATGTAACCTACAGTAGGTGGACCACTCGATGGTGTTAAATAAGGATAATTCAGCCAATCCTCGCACTATTGATCGTTCTAAATTTAATGGTGAAGGTAGTCTAGGAGCAACAACATGGTACTGGACCATAGCATGGATTGTATTTGAGATGTAGAGGAGCCTTGGTCCAAGTATGCATCATCTCAGGATATTCTTGAAGAAGTTCCTTGCGCCAATCGGGTAGAAAGATTTTGCCTTCGCGAGCCTCTTGTGGTAGGTCATGGGGTTCAAATTGTGTGGCATGAGGCGGGTTTCTTCCCAGTTTCCTTTTAAATCAGCATATGATATTCTACCATGTATAGAAATTAAGGTTTATATTGAATCTCATTGATCGAAATGTACCTTTGTGGTGCTAATTGGGAGAAATAGTGTGATTGAAGGATCCTTTCTTCAATTAAGACCATTTCCTAGAGTTGTACTTCTACCCTTGCTGGATGGGTTTGATCGAGCTCTTCAACTGATTTTAGCCATGTGGGAGTAGGAAGTTCAAATGTATCCTACCATTCTGTCATGACTCATTCACATGGGGCCAGTTGTGGTTCATATTCTTCTTCATATGTATCCTCTAGTGGGATGGAAATGGTCTCTTCATCCATTGGAATCTCAAGTGGTGATTTAGGTCTGGGAGGTTCCGTATGAGCTATAACTTGAGCTTGTGGGTAAAGATTATGCTTACATGTTAAAAGCAGATGAAGATCCATTCACATATGATGAAGCCAAAGGGAAGAAGAATTGGGAAAAAGCTATGCAGGAAGAATATGATGCATTGATGGAAAATGAGACTTGGGATTTGGTTCCTAAACCAAATAGTCAGAATATCATTGGATGTAAATGGGTCTACAAAACAAAAAGGTTTGCAGTTGGAAGTGTATCTAGGTACAAAGCCACGCTTGTTGTAAAGGGATATGCACAGACATATGGTGTGGACTATGATAAAATGTATAGTCCTGTTGCAAAGATGACAACCATAAGGACTCTCATAGCAATTGCTACTTGCAAAGGTTGGAAATTATCTCAATTAGATATGAAGAATGCATTTTTGAATGGATATATTTCAGATGAAGTCTACATGGAACAACCAGATGGTTTCAAAGATCAAGTGTATCCAAGTTATGTGTGTAAGCTCAAGAGAGCTTTGTATGGGTTGAAGCAGACCCCAAGGGCATGGAATTATAGGCTTGTAAAGTTCTTAAAGGAACTTGGATTTCAAGCATCAAAGGCAGATAATAGCTTGCTAGTCAAAGCAAGTGAGGATGGATTTATTTATGTTTGTATTTATGTTGATGACATAATACTTACAGGAACAGATGAAAAAGGTATACATATGATTAAGAAGCAGATGAAGAAAGAATTCAAAATCAGTGATTTGGGAAATTTGTCATTCTTTTGGGAATGGAGATTTCATATACTCAACATGGAGTATATGTAACTCAAGAAAGGTATCTAAAAAATTTGCTAACCAAATTTAAAATGGAAGATTGCAGGATAGCACCAACTCCAATGGAAGTGAATCAGAGATTGACTAGATATCGAGGAGAAGAATTCAAAGATATGAAGCTTTATCAGAGTTTGGTGGGTAGCCTGATTTATGCTACATTAACAAGACCTGACTTATCATATGCAGTTGGAGTTCTATCTCAATTTATGCATTGTCCTAGAAAGGAACATCGGATTGTAGGACAAAGAGTACTTAGGTACATCAAGGGCACACTTAAAGAAGGTTTGTATTATGGATTTACTTTAGATACAAGAGACAAAATATACAATGATGCAGATTGGGCAGGTAATTTTGATGATAGAAGATCAACACATGGATAAATTTTGTTATGTGGGAGATAAGCTAATTTCATGGTGCTCTAAGAAGCAACATACAGTTGCTTTATCATCTACAGAAGTAGAAAACAAAGGCATGGTAGAAGCTGCAAAGGAAGTAATATGGTTAAAGACTCTTATGAAGAGTTTTGATATTATTCAAAGTACTCCTATCATTTGTGGAGACAATATGAGTTCTTTATATTTGGCAGCAAATCCTGTATTCCATGCTAGAACTAAACATATTGAGATTTAGTATCATTTTTTGAGAGAGAAGGTTGTTGATAAAGAAATAGAAGTTATGCATACTTCTACAAAAGAGCAACCTGCAGATATGATGACAAAGAGCTTGGATGGACCAAAGTTGTAGAGGTTTAAAGATATGGCAGGAATAAAGAAGATGCAGGTAATCACAATTGATGATTGAGGGGCAGCTGTTGGAGCAGGACAATCAACAATTGGTGATTATATGAAGTCTACAAATAAAGATATGAAGAAAAGATTGAAGTCCAACTTCATGAAGTGAAGTGAAGGTTGAGGAAGAAAAGTTCTTTAAACATATGTACATTAATTTTGTAAATGCTTCAAAATACTTGAAGTAATGACGAATCAATACTCATATATATATATATATATGGTCGTATTAGGAGAGAGAGATGGAGTATAGATGACAAAGAGTTGAATAGATGATGAGTATTGAGTGTATCATCCATCAGATGTATGAAGAGTTGAATAGAAAGAATGTTCAGATTTTTGTGGGTTGATCTTTTCTATAGTGCTCCTTCTGTGTTTGATTTTATCAGAAATCCTTTTGTACACATCTAATTCCATAGTTAATCTATCTATGGTTAAATTTTAAGAGTCTAATTGCAAACAGGCTGAGAGAAGTTTGTGTAGGAACATCTATATGTGAGAAAGTATTGAGTGTCTTTTGAAACAGGCCCAATCCGGATGGTCAAAGAAATGGTGAGTTCTCAGTGCATAGTGTAAATTTTTACATAAATGAGGAGTCAAAATCTAAGTTGGAAGGTAAGCCATCTATGGCTGAAAGCATTCGCTTAAACGGGTTCTAATATGGGAGAACTATAGAAGTTGTAGGTGTCAAAATTGACTCTATAAGAAGGCAGTTTTAGACATAGGTAGATTGTTTGGATCATTTATCATAATCTACTCAAGATTTTGAAGTGTTTTAACTTGGAGGAGGTGCGCAAACTCTAAGCGACATATTCTACAAAGTTTCGTTTGAAACTTTACACAAATGGTTAATCAATGAGTGAGTAATGTGCAGCAGACTTTTCTGTGAAATGACTTTCTTCACAGTTAGCTAAAATCTTGACAGTTTGGTACTTGTCTTCAAAAATTGGTTGAATTTTAAAGTTATTCTTGATATAGAGCTGGTCTAACATCAAGGATAGCTTGTTCTTTTGGAGATTAATACTCTCCGTTAGTGGTTGATGGAGGGGGAAAGGGAAATGGGTGGGATGGCGGATGCCGTGGTGACTATGGAAAAATGTGGTGTGGTAAGACTGTGTGGTGAAGTGGTGGAGGTGAGAGGTGGTGCAGTGGGAGGTGAAATATCCATATAACTTGAAGTGGTATCTAGTGAACTAATAGTCAAGAGTGGCATGACTGTGGGTGTGTGAGTGGGTGTGAACACCGGGTTTACAAACATGGAGGAATATATTACATGTTAAGTTTCGCAAATTAGTTGGTGGAGAGGACAAGATAAAGGTGATGTAGTAGGACTGGGAGGGGATACGGGTGAGAAGGCCATGGGTTGAGGAAAGGGAAAAATAGGTCTTCAAGGAGGGGGAAAGGAAGAAATGGAAGGGGTGAGGAAAGGATTAAGTGGAATGGGGGAAACTATGGTGGAGGTAATAGGTGTAAAGGTTTTAGGTAAAGTTTGGGGACTAGAGGTACTCTAGCTTCAACTATAGCATTGGCTATGAATTGGGATAATGGAGGTGAGATGGGGTGTACTAGGGAAGTTGGATGTACAAGAGAGGGAAGAGTTTTGGTTGATGTGGAGGTGATTTCAATGTAGTAGCAAGTATGAATGTTGATGGTTTTGGAGGGCAGTCGATAACTATAGTTTCACCTACTCGTGGTGATTCAGCAACTAGTCATGCTTTTTCTAGTTGTTAGGAAGACTGGGTGTCTATTGGAACAGGGATTTATTGTCTAGGCCTTGATATCAAGTAGATGTGTTGAGGGTCGAATTGCAACAATGGATTCTTCTTTAAGAAGCACTTCGACTATACCCACATACTTGACTTATTCATTAAAGCCTTCCACAAAAGAAGCTTTGAATCCTCCACTGGATAGTTCTTGTTGTAGAATTTCCTAACTTTGCTCTTCTGGGATTCGTTTGCTTGCCCACACAGCTTGCATATTGCGATACAACTTCTTAATTGCTAGTGTATATGCGATGGCTTTGAATGTGTCCTCTTCATGTATACTAGTATCTCCTTGAGCTTCAGTCTACTGTGCTTGTTGTTCATGTTGGTTGTCATCTTGAGAATCTTGAGTGTTTTGGTTGGCTTCATCATCAGCTTCTTCGTCATCAGTTACTATCCAACCTTCCTTGTCTCAGCTTGACACTACTTGTTCTTGTTGCTGATCAGGTGGTGCAGTGGGATAACTTGGCCGTTCATAATCTTTTGAGAAGAATTGTGCTTTTGAGAACTGAAATTCACTAGGAAATGCATCTTGCATTTCAAAATCAAACATGGTATTCATGTGTTCCACGTCAAGGTTAGGTATCAAAAAAGTGAATGCTTCTACACCAATGGCAGTGGGGTTCTCTCTGACTTCTGAGGTAGCAGCTTGAGTGGTGGCTTGAGAGGTGAGCATTGCACTAGTTTTTCCTTCAGTTATTATGGGACACGATAGTCGGATACGTATAGGAGGTACGGGTGCAAGGGGTTCTGAGGAAGAGTATCGAAGGGAGGATTGAGGTGAAGGCAATTTAGAGACCTATAAGCATGGAATTGTGCCCCTCATGTGCTTTCCTACCCTTGCCTTGCTTGATTTGTGTGCTTTCTTGGAGGTACCTCTAAACTACTTTAGCTCTTTGCTGGTCATAACATGCTCAATAGGTATCTCATAGGCTAGGCACATATACACAATTCTTGTGATGGCACAATAGCCATGGATGACTATTTTGTGTGCCCATCATTGTTGTGCTTAGTATAATTGGTCCTAAATCCAATTAGAAAGATCAATCATTTGTGGTCTTGTATTAGCTAAGTACAGCCCAAACCAAATGTGCTTCTGTGGTATCGTGAAATGATCTTGAGCTGAAAAAGCAAAATGTCGCATACAAATGTGTAGTGGTTTTGATACCTCTAGTGTGAGAGCAGAAATGTATGTCCACTTAAGAACATCACCCCTTTTCCATTGGAGAGTGCGTGCCATGGATCTTGAGTGTGGCCCTAATGAGATCGACCCAGAGATAGAACTTCTTAAAAGGGGGATCAATGACTAGTGAGGGCAAAATGAAAGTCTTTGGCAATTCCTTCGTAACAGGGGGGGCTCAAGAGTGCTCACCAAATAAAAGCATTGAAAAAAATCTAGATTTGGCAAGGGCATAGTAAAATACTCTATGAATCCAACCCTGTCGCAAATGATTCGTAATTCCTCTGAATTTTGAAGGGATTCAAATTCTCATGAGAAGAATTTGTATCTTCCCCACATGTCACCACTAAAACATAGCATCACATCATAGATGTAGTTTGCATCGGCCAGAGGTCCTACTAATCCTTGGAACCAATGGGAGTTATTGTATAACATTTGGTTCTTCCAAGAGGAGGATCTTCAATCAACATCGGTCCCATAAAACCTTGAAATTCCGGTGGCTTCATTACAAGGTAAGGCTAAGCTAACAAATTATCAAAATTTACTAGTGGCGTGCTAGTGGTAGTCTCAAAGGTTCCTTCAGCTTGCGTGATGATCTGAATGTGTGTGTAGATGATCTGCTACAAAAGGATAACACATTAGCATGGAAACTAATTATGATCCCAATAAAGTGAGATTGCAATCCCTTTCCATAACCGATGCATAACCCTTGTAGATGAGTGTTGTGAGGTGGTTTATGTAGTGATTTCTCATAAACTAATGCAGGTCCCTAGATAGCCTACATGTTTTAGATAGTGCATACATTGCTTTTGATTGGATTTTACTACAAGTGATAATGGGTTAGTGAGGATGAATTTATACAAGGTTTAGTTGTGGTTGAATTATTACAAGGATAAGGGGTAGTTGTGAGATATGTTATGTCATACAAAGATTGTATGGAGGTTTCTAGACATGTTTCCGCATCCATACTCTAAGAGTTGATGTGTGGGTATGTTTTTTTAGCTAAAGTACAAAGGGTGAATCTGGTAGTGTCAATGGATGGGATGATTTCGGAGGGATGTGTATTAGATGGCCTAGGTGTTGATCTAGAACAAAGTCTTTGGGTACCTAGATCTATGTGGAGTTGGGTCAGTTTGTTAGGTACTTCTTTGCGATCCAAATTTGTTGGGTGCTTATCCATGGAGAAGAAGGTCAAAGGAATGTTGGATGTAGAGTCTGATTCTTATGTGGCTTCTTCTTGTCATGGCCTGTAGTGTTAGAAATAGTTGGTGCTTTCTGACCTTTCGACACCCATACTTGCTTGGTGCCGGTTCCCTTGACATGCCGATATTACTTCCACCTTGGGGTCGTCTAGTATTATCCTCGGTTTGAGTTCCTAAGTCGTGGTTAACTTCTCTATGGTTGAGGTTGAGAGGTCTAGTCAACACTCTACTTTGGAAAGAAGGGAGGTCCAACACTTGCATGACCTGCCCATCAAGAAGTGAGGCATTTTGCACAATAGATCCAGTTAGGTTTGCATGAAGTGTGAAGGATGGGCTCGATGAGGCTATTGTGCCCTTTGGCCACTGATGTAATCCACCCGACCACTGATGTGGTCCACTTGACCCGTCTTGTGGGTGGTGACATCTTCTTGTTCAAAGGAAGACCAAGAGAAAATCTCTTGACATCTTCCTAACAAGAGGCTAATCATCTCCAGCCCCACATGGGTTAATGTAGCAGTAATTTGACTTATCTATCCGAAGATCTTCCAATCCTCCTTCGCATTCATTTCATCTAGTTTGGGGTTATGTTCCTTAGGAGGGGTATTGTTAGGGAAGTCAAGCGATATCACTTGCTACTGGTCTAAGGTCATGAACCATAGGGAGCATTTTCTAAGATTTAGGTCCACGGAGTGATTGTATAACCAATCTTGGCCAAGAATTAATGGTTCTATCAGATCGTCATCATGGCATACTAGGAGTTTCATAGTCAAGGTTATCTCATGTATGAGGATAGAAAGGCCCACCTCACCCATGCAAGGGGTTTCCATGCCTCCTAGCCCTATGAGGTATGCCTCAATTGGCCGCATTTCTAATCCTGAGTCTTTTTAGTGAGACCACCTAATCACACTAGTCGCAACACTTGAACCAATTAAAGCCCTAAGCTCATGGTGGGTGTTGCATTGTTTTCAACATGACTGTAATGAATGGTCTCCTATCCACTATGATAGGATGAGTTGTTGACTTTTTTTGACACATGGCCATAGGATATCTTGGTATTTCTTTGTGAGTGCTGATGTCTATCCTTGAGCCTTTCAGATGGTTATAATATTCTCTCCCTAGTCCTTGCCTTCTTAATTTCATGCGTTTAATGCATTCTAGAGCTTCTGCCTGAGCTTCCTCTTATATTCTCTTTTCTTCCTCTTTGCGCTTCTTTGCCAACGTGAGTCGTCTAAGCATATCTTCTGTAAGAGGTTTCTGATAAAGCTTGACTCTACAACCACTAATGTAATTAGGTATTATCTCTCCTTCTAGTGTAGCTAATTGTACCGCTCGAATGATCAAATGTCTGTTAATAATCATAGGTCCATAACCACATTTCTCTAGCTTTTGTGCGTGTTGTTTCAGTGTATATGCTAGGACTAAGTCACCTTCTTTTAAGCCTTTATCTTTAACGTGTGCATTGAAATAGGCTTTCTATCGCTTCTTAGCTGCATATATGAGTAGCTCAAGCGTGAGTACCACCTCCTTTACTTGCCAATCCGTGGAGACGTGAGGAGGATATGAAGATCATGAGCGATTGTGGTAACCAAATGTGAGTGACAAGCACATACATGCACGCACACACACATGCATACAAGGCAAGATAACAAAGATAGGAACAATGGAAGCTTCTATTAGCAAGCTCAAAGAAAGTATACAAGCTCACTCTCCCACTAGCTTACCTAAAAAATGAGCTCGCTAGCTCTTTTTATAGTTTTTCACATGCCAAAATTTTTCAGCCCTTTGAGTCTCAATTGTTTGGTCCACATGGCCATAGTCAAGCACACCATTTTGGAACAAAGGCATGAGTGTATGGAACACATCTTGCGAGCTAACTATTGGCTATTTTTTGCATTCAAGTAGAGGGAAGACTAAATTTTCAGCAAATATCACATCTTGACTCACAAGAATTGTGTTCGTCAATGCATGGTACAAACCATATCCCTTACTTTCACCACTATAACCAACAAATATACATTTATTTGCCTTTTCGTCAAGTTTGTGATGTTGTTGTGATGGCACAAGAGCATATGCCAAACAACCAAACACATGCATATGACTAACCATGGGCTTATGTCCATTCCAATCCTCATAAGGAGTGATGACTCTCAATGCTTTTGTAGGGCAGTGATTCAACACATAGTTTGCACACATGACCGGGTCCATCCAAAACTTATTAGGAAGGTGCTTTCCTTTAACCATACATCATGCCATTTCAAGTAGAGTTCTATTTTTATGCTCAGGAACACTATTTTGTTGCAGTGTATATGGCACCATACATTGGTGTGAAATACCTCTTTCATGAAGAGAAGCATTAAAATTGTGTGACATGTATTGACCACCACGATTCCTCCATAGATTCAAAAGCTTTTGTGAAGGAAAACTTTCAGCCATAGCTAAAAATGCTTTGAAGCAAGAAAATACTTCATTCTTTGCTTTCATAGGATACACCCATGTATGGCGAGTCGCATCATTAATGAAGGTAACAAAATATACATGTTTCCCAAAAGATGGAGTCTTGATGGGAGTACATACATCACTATGAACAAGCTGCAATTTTCTTGTAGTGTGTGTATGACTATCTTTTAGAAAACAATCATGATGCATTTTTCCAAGAATGAAACCTTCACATGCATGCTTTTCAATGGACTCTAGAGTAGGAAAACCAATATCCATTTCCTTCTTTTGCAAGTAATACAAACTATTGAAGTTCAAGTGATGAAAACCAACACGCCAAAGCTCCATTTCAGCCATGGAAGTAGTATGAGCAATCAAGGCATTCAAGGCAGCCCTCTTGTATGTATCCATGCAATACAAATCATTACATAATGTACTGGACATCATGATTATATCACCATTGCTGAAATCATGAACCATACACTTATCATCAACAAGGTGTACATGAAGTCTAGCTTTGGCAACCATCAGAACTAGAATTAAGTTCTTCTTGATATCGGGTACATACAATGCATTTTTCAAGAGAATCACACCTCCATTTGCAATCGTAAGCTCAATTTCTCATACTCCAATGATAGGATAAGAGGCATTGTTTGCACACACCACATGTCCTCCTTTGGGTGCATCTTTCAAAGATACAAAAAAGCTTTTGCATGAAGTTATGTTCTTTGAAGCACCACTATCAAAGAACCAGTCCAAATCAGCCTCACTCACAACCATACATTTAGAATGCAAAGATGCATCGTAATGACACGCAACAACACATGCCTAGAAATCTTGAGCCATGTTGGCTTCATCATTCTTTGCATTTGTTGAATTTTCAGCAATAGACATGCCGGATTCCTTCTTCTTTTCATTGTGTTTAGCAAGATTTCTGCACTCATCAATAGTATGACCAACCTTCCAACAATATTTGCATTTCATCTTCTTTTGCAAATCACCATCATTAGAGGAATGAGTGGAAGAGGAAGGTTGAGGCTTTGGTTTTGATGAACCCAAAGCTGAACCATACTTGCTTTTCCCCTTTTGTGAGATAGCAAGTGCTTGCATTCCCTCAATCAAACCACTCCTATTCACTCTTGATTTCTCTTCTTGCAAAAGAAGAGACATAACCTCATCAAATCCATACATATTAGGATTCCCTTTTGCAACCAAGTGGATTGTAGTGCTTGCATACTTGCTTTTCCCCTTTTGTGAGATAGCAAGTGCTTGCATTCCCTCAATCAAACCACTCCTATTCACTCTTGATTTCTCTTCTTGCAAAAGAAGAGACATAACCTCATCAAATCCATACATATTAGGATTCCCTTTTGCAAAGCTTTGAAAAGATTCTGGTAATCCTTTCAACAATGTAAAAATGAGTGATGCATCTGGAATAATCTCATCTATGTTTGCCAATTTCTCTTTCAAGTCCTTGATGGGTGTCATATACACATCCACTGACTCATTTTCAGCCATACATACATCCTCAAGTTTCTTCCTCAAGTATGCAACACGTGCTTCATTACGCACAACATACAAAGAAGCAAGAGTGTCCCATGCCTGTCTTGATGTAGAACATGAATGTGTGGAACTATATGACGCTTCACAGAAAGTGCAATCAATGCATGAGCTTGAGCATCTTTTCCAACCCATCTAAGCTGGTCCTATGTAAGTGGATAAGGAGAAACCATTGTACGTGAAGAAGAAAATCCATTTGTAACAGTAGAGTGTGAAGTAGAAGAACATGTGGGTCGTCGATCTACATTTACCACTATGTTCCAAGGCAAGGAAGTAGGTTAATAATCCTAGATCACTGATTTTGAATTCCTTCATTAATTGAGCCTCGACCTACTTGATACCATCAGATTCATTACCTTTAATGATGATATCATCTAAATAGACACATAAGTAGATGGACTTCGATTTATTCTTCTTAACAAATAAAGAAGAGTCTACCTTGCTTGCCACAAAGCCTTGATCCTGCAAAGAGGTAACAAGCCTATGGTTCCAAGCTCTAGGAGCTTGCTTGAGACCATAGAGTGCTTTTCTAAGCTTGCATACATAACCTGCTTTTTCTTCATCTTCAAAACCTAGTGATTGTTCCATATACACTTCTTTTGATATCCAACCATTTAAGAATGCATTTTTGACATCTAACTAATATAAATTCCAAGTTTTTGATGCATCAAGACTTACCAATACCCTAATTGTTGGTATCTTTGCCACAGGTGAAAAGTTTTCTTCACAGACTACTCCATTTGTTTGGGCAAATCCCTTTGCCACTAACCTTTCCTTGTACCTGTTTATAGAACCATCAGAGTTCCTTTTAATTTTGTATATCCACCTTGAACCAATTACCTTAATATCTGGATTCTTGGGAACTAGTTCCCATGTGCAGTTTTGCTGCAATGCTTCCACTTCTTCTCGCATGGCTTCTCTCCACTCTTTGTTCTTCCTAGCCTCTGCAAATGAACAAGGCTCTTATGCCATAGAATCTTTAGTGATGTACACATAGTGCTTTGTGACTAAGGATGTATCATATCCATACCTTATGGGCTTCTTACTTTCTCTTTGTGATCTCCTTAAAGCTTGATTGGAAGACTCGGGTAGATCCTCTAGTTGCTTGTATTTGAACTTGCCTCTTGACTTCCAAGCTTTGAAGTCAATCTACTCCTCATCTTGTGAGTTGATGTCCTCTGCTTGGTGTTGATTTTCTTTAGTGAGGGTTGGAAAATAATTCTCCTAATCATATGGTAGCTTGAATTTCTTGAAATCATCTTCAAACCATGAATTATTTTCATCAAATACTACATCCCTACTAACTATGAATGCCTTGTTAGGGGGATTGTATAATCTATATCCTTTTTGATTCTGATCATACCCAATAAATATACATTTCGCAACCTTAACGTCAAGCATCCCTCTCATTTGTGATGAGATGTGTGCATAGGCAATGCACCCAAATATTTTACAATGATCCAATGAGGGTCTCTTACCATTGCATGCTTCATATGGTGTCATACCATCCAACAATTTGGATGGAAGCCTATTGACAAAGTATGTGGTTATGGATACAACCTCTGCCCATAAATAATTAGGTATTTTTTTCTCATTTACCATAGACCTAGCTGCCTCAACAATTAACTTGTTCCTTCTTTCAGCCACTCCATTCAATTCAAGAGTAATCCTGGTTGTTACTTCCCTATTTATGCCTCTATCCTGTAGAAATAGATCAAACTCATGTGAAAAGTACTCACCACCTCCATGAGACCTCATTCTCTTCAAGCTCTTTCCTGTTTGGTTTTCAACTAGTGCCAAATACTTCTTGAAACATGTAAATACCTCATCCTTATGTTTCATGAAAAAGAGGATTGTCCATCTACTATAATCATCAATAAATGAGACAAAGTACCTTGAGTCTGAGATGGATGGATCTTTGCTAGGACCCCACACATTAGTGTGTACAAGCTCCAAATAGTCTTCATGGATGTATCCTTTCCTGTTGAATGGTTGCCTGTGAGCTTTGCCAAATTGGCATGCTCCACATTTGTATATCATGTGCTGCTTGGTCACATCGGGAATGCCGAGCACACTTTGATTCTTCAGAATTTGCTTCAGAGTTCTCTCTCGTATGTGCCCTAGCCTTTTGTGCCATATTTCCAACTCGGATAAGGTTTGATCTCTATAACTAAATAGTGCTATATTCCTTGTGTCTTCAATTTCAAAAGTAAATAATCTACCTGACTTCTCAGCTTTGGCAATCCTTTTGAAGCCTTGTTGTGGGTCTTCCACATATGATTCATGCTTAGTGAATCTATTCTGTAGACCTTTCTCTACAATCTACCCAACACTAATTAGGTTTTTGGTTATAGTGGGCACACATAGAACTTTGCTCAAAAGGTTCATACTACTGTTAAACATCGCTTGCCATCAGAAGCGTGTTTAAACACCTATTCGGGTTCTTGGGAGTGGAAGGGGTCTGTAAACAGAGGCCCTATGCTTGATTTTCCCCAAAACAACCACTTCATACACAACAATATACTAATGTTCAAGAACTCTATCAAGAATCTGTTTACGCTTCACAATCTTACTATCTGTAATCGGACTCTTCCAAAGCTTATCGAACACACTCCAGTTAATGCTCTCTCAGTGTACAGTGCAGGCAATATTCAGTATCATAACACAAGATTACTTTTGTCTAACTTAAAGAACTAATCCAACACCAACTACCGTACACAATAGAGTTAATAACAGTAACTCAATCTGCACTGTGCAGGTGCGGATAATCCATCAGAACAGAAGACGCAAGGTGATTCGGAAGTCTCAACCACACAGTACTGAGCTGTCATTATTGGAGTATGGGCTTCATCAAACAACTTACAGAACATCAATAAAATGGAGAGACACAACAGTACGCAGCATTATCAGAACAATCACAATGGAAACTACACAGAACGACTCGCTCAGACAGACAGTCTCGCGATCTTCTGGTCGTCTAGGTAAATCACAAACCGAACAGGTATCGATAAACAAACAAGATAGCGATGAGAACAGAATACTCAGAATTACTCAACGCACACCACAGCAACGTTACAGATCAATCACCCAGACAGACAGTCTGGTGATCCCACTGAGCGTCACCGAAGCGTCTCTTTTTCATTGATTTATAAAGATTACAAAACATCTTTGTAACAACCTTTCGTTCGTGTGGAATATGAAAAGATTCAGTCTTTACAATTGCCAATCCGGCGGCTGACTAACAGTGGCACGCACGGTGGACTCGAACCCGTAGGTATACAAAAAAGCTTAGGGCTTATCTACTATCCCTTCTAAATACATTGTTCTGGCTAATCTAAATGTCTGGGCAATTTTCTTCTTAATTGATTCTAACATCTGCTTCAAAATGTCTGGTTCTACCAGCTGAGCATATGTACGTACTGCACTTAAAGAAACAACCTAGGACATCAACACTTCTGCTTGAGTTTGCGGAAAAGCTTCCTGTAGAAGGAACTCATTCAATAGAGCCGCATCTCTACTAACCTTCATATCTGCTATCTATTTATCAATTCTGGAGAGTCGTTCTTTTTGTGTATCTAGTTGATACTCTCTTCTTTCTATCTCTTGATTTTGAAATTGGATTGTCCTCTAATAGGCATCATGCTCTCGGCGGGTACTTGTGATGTCTTTCTGTAATTGCGCCTCCCCGATCAATTTGCGTTTAATAATATTGTTGACGTCGGATAAATCAATGTTGGTTCTCTGGAGTTCGTCATTAGTCTTTTGAACCAAATTGTACATTTCTTGTCCTTTCTGTACTGCTTCATTTAGCTGTTGTCTGATTTCTTCTAACAGATTGCCTAAAGCTATACGTGCATCCTCCTTGTCTTGGGCTAATTGTTTCAAATGCCTATTTTCAGCCTCTGCAGCGCACAATAAGTCTTCCTTTGTTCTGACTTCGGCAAAGACAGCATCTCTTTGATCTATAATTGTCTCCTGGTTGGCGAGTCGGGCCTGTAGCTCCTTAATCTGTTCACTTAACTTATGATTTTCTGCTTTGACTTCGACGAGTTCTTCCTGGAGTGGGCTAATATCAGCTTCCAGAACATCAACCTTATGTTGTAATTCATCCCGGATGTTATCAGTCACTTCCTTCATTTGTATAGGTAGTTGTTGCGATAATTGGATTAGCATTTGTCCCATGGATGCTAGCTCAAAAAATACAGGGAGTGAAGGAAGCGAAGGATGAGAACGAGGTTGAGATGAAGAGGCTGTGAGGAGCTGATGGGAATTTGGTGGTGAGTAATTTGGTGATGAGGATGAAGAAGCGGTAAGTTCCTCAGTGACAATGGGTGGGACAGGGACAATGGGTGGAACAGGTGGAGAAGTTAAAAGAACAGAGTTAGGTTCAACTACCTTTTCAGTGGTTTGATACATAGTATCCTCACGGTCGGCAACTGTATATTCCACTGCTCTAATCAGTTCTTCGAAAACTTCTTTAATGATAGGTTCTCCATCATCTTGCTTTTCCTGTTGAGATTGTTGTTCAGATTCTTCTTTTGACGAGCTGGTTTCAGAATCGGCGGTAGCATCCTGTTCTTGTTGCTTTTCTGAAGAAGACTACGCTGATGAGTCATGATGCATTGATGTTGCAGTGTCATGGAAGGTTTCTTCTTCCTGGCCTTGTTCTTCTTTGTCATCTACTTTATCATTTGCAGCAGAACCCTGTACTTCAGTGTCAGATGAACTTATTCTAATTTTTTTTCGGCGAATGAGGTGGAAAATCTCTTCGTCATCCTCTTCATCATAGCCCAATATTTGTGCAGACTCTTCATGGTGCAGAACGGGTCCTCGGGGTGGTGGTTGTGCTCCTAGAATGGTCGGAAATAGAAAAGATAGGATGTGCGGCAGTATCGACCTTGGCATATCTCCCTTATTGACCTGTTTGATGATTGAAACACATTCCTTGTGAATGCGACGAAAGTAGTATGATGCAAAATTTACAGGCTCTCTCGCAGCCATGTCTATTGCCGAATAGAAAGGCCGAGAGATGCCATATGTGCGCTTTTGCAGATTTAAGATGGCAACTAAAAATTGGAGTGCTGATCTTTGAGGCTCGGGGCGACAGAGTATTGCATATTCATTGGATGAGTGCCTAGGGAATAATTGATTCATTGTGCAATCGGCAGATTTGGGCCATTTTCCCTACCTTGCAGAGAGAGCCGGAATGCATCAGAGAAGGTCTGGAGAGTGATTACGGTATGGGATGGCAGGGAAGTGATAGGCCAACTCTGTTGTGTAGCAGGTGTGGCAGCGATGGCGGCGATGATTTGTGCGTAGAAAGGGTGGCAATCCACTGAATGCGAAGGCAATTCAGCGAAATTGGCCAACCCGCGGACGCGCAGGAACTCACCTACATCAGCAGGGAGTCCTTCACAGAAGGCGGCAAAGTTTGCCAGAGCTTCCATGATGCACAGACAATAGCAAGCACGATAACACAACTGCGCAGGGTATACAGAGAGCACAAGCACACAGACCACGCAAACACAATAGCGATTAACAGCGAAACGAAAAAGGTTAAGTAGATACTTGATACCGAGAAGCAATTAAATTCGTTAATCATCTCGCGCTATTGAGATGATAACTTCATAACTGCAGTGTGCATGCATGAGCAGAATTGATAATGTAGGGTGGCTGTTGAGCATAATTAGGTAGCAAAACGAGGATATTTACAGACACTTTTTATTAAGCACGCAAAACCAAAAAGAAAATAAAGAACATGAAAAAACGCCGAATACGTCAGCGAGAGTCAGATGCTTGATGATACGGCCGCAACTTTGAACCATTGATGACTTTCGGAAGAGGAATTCCGGTCAAAGTAGTCAACTGAAAAGTAGCTAGACCTACTTGTTCAGTAATTTGGTAGGGACCAAACCATCGTAACTTGAATTTTTGAGCTGAGCGATTTGATTTTGCATTATAAAATAACACAAGTTGTCCCTTCTTAAAAATTGGAGTTTTAAGATACCGGTCATGAGTACGAGCTTGTCTTAACTGCACTTCCTGAATAGTCAGAAAACTTTCCCAGCGATGCTCATCTAGTTCTCTGAGTGTGTCCAACCGAAATGGTAAGGACTCTCCCGGTAACAACTTCTGAGTGATGGCCACACGTAAGCTAGGAATAACAACTTCCATTGGAGCTATGGCTTCCAGTCCGTAAGCCAGTTTGAAAGGGGTTAGTCCTGTTGACCTTGTATGAGGTCCGGTATGCCCACAATACTGCAGGTAACAGTTGATCCCATCTTTCCGGTGATTCCAGAATCAGTTTACGAAGCATATTCAACAAAGTCTTGTTTGTACTTTCAGCTAAGCCATTTGCTCGAGGATAGTACAGTGAACTGAATTTATGCATAATCTGAAAAGAATGTGTGAGTACTTTTATTAAATTGTTAACAAAATGCGTGCCTTGATCTGTCACAAGCTCCAAAGGTAAGCCAAAATGTGGAAAAACATCCTTCATTAAACACTTTGCTATCGAAATAGCTGTAGCAGACCGTAAAGCCCAGGCTTCTGCCCATCTGGTAGCATAATTTGTACATGTCAGAATGTAGCGGTTATTACTGAGTATTGCTGGAGGTGTAATAGGTCCAATAAAATCTAGACCCCACTTCTAAAAAGGCTCCAATGGCAAGACAGGTTGTAGAGGGAAAAAATGGCATTGTAAAGGCTGTCCAGACCTCTGACAAGTATCACATTGTTTGACAAACTGAGATACATCCTTGTACATAGTAGGCCACCATAGTCCGCTTTGCAGAATTTTCCGGTACGTTAAATCTGCTGCAAAATGCCCACCGGAAGGTATTGAATGTGCCAAAGCTATAACTGAGTTTACTTCATGTGGGGGAATACAGCGAAGTAAAACTCCAGTGCGATCCATTTAATACAATTCTCCAGCAATCAACCAAAATTTCCGACTGTACACTGCAATTTTCCTACGCATTGTAGGAGAAATCTGAGCAGGAAGACATCCATCAGTAAGAAAAGTTAATATCTGATCATAATATGTAGATGGCATAGGGGGTTCTACCGATTCATCATTAGTTGGTTCAGTAACATAAATCGCGGGTGTGGTGTCATCTACACCGACCGGAGCTTCACCGGAATCTAAGCAAATCTGCTAATGCATGTGAACTGCCCGGCCGATGAATTACTTCGTAATCAAACTCTTGTAAAAGTAGAACCCAATGCGCTAATCGACCACCTAAATGTTGTTGTCGTACCAGATAGATAAGTGCAGCATGATCTACATGGAAAGTAAATTTGCGGCCAAGTAAATAGTGCCTGAATTTCTTTACAGAATACACTAAACCCAGATATTCTCTTTCAGTTACAGAATAATTCTTTTCTGCAGGAGCAAGTATTCTACTTGCATAGTAAACAGGCCGGAACCACTTATCATTTTGTTGCATTAAAACACTGCCGATGGCGATATCTGATGCGTCTACAAAAACATGAAATGGGCGTTCCCAATCAGGAGGTTGTAGAATTGGAACCTGCATTAATAAGCTTTTGAGACGATCAAATGTTGTTTGACATTCCCGAGTCCAAACAAGCTGTCGAGGAGTACTGGTTATTAATCTATTGAGAGGTATTGCCAAATGAGCGAGCCACCGTAAATGTCGACCATGCCACCTGACTTGACCCATGAATCGCATGACTTCTTTCGGCGTAGTAGGCACAGGTGCTTCTAACACAGCTGCAATTTTATCTGGATTGACTTGTATGCCTTGTGCAGACACAATATGGCCAGGCAGCTTACCACACGAAACCGCAAACACAGACTTGTTTGGGTTCAGGCAGAGTCTGTATTCACGACACTTCTCAAAGCAACACCGTAAATGATGCAGGTGTGCTACCATCTTACCAAATAAAGAGAAATCATCTAGATATACTTGCATGAAAGAAGTAAGATATGGGGAGAAGATTTCCTACATACATCATTGAAAAGTACTAGGGGCATTTCTTAATCCAAACCACATAACTGTACAAGCAAAAACACCCCAATTGGTAATGAACGTTGTTTTTGGTATATCTTCCTCAGCCATTCTGACCTGATTATACCCACTATAATGAATACATTTCGTGCCCAGCCATTCTATCCAGCATTGTATCAAGAAATGGAAGAGGAAACGGATCTGGCACCGTAGCTGCATTCAGTTTCTGGTAATCCACACATATGCGTAGCTGCTTATTCTTCTTAGGGACGATAACGATGGGTGATATCCACTCAGCATGTTCTATTGGAACAATGAATCCAACTTTTAATAACCTATCAAGCTCTGCCTTTACCTATGCTGCATAGTTAGGATTCATCCGGTAGCTGGGTTGTTTAATTGGTTTTGCTTCCGGTTTAAGTACAACTCGATGCTGATATATGCGAGGATCCAAACCCTTCATGTCACGGTATCCCATGCAAAAACATCAGCGAACTCATGAAGTAACTAGATCAGATCTGCTTGAAATACTTCAGACAATCCTTCCTTTATTTTGACAGGTCGTGGATTAACTTCATCCCCTAAATTATATGTGATCAACTGATCTTCTGGAACATAGAATTGCCGAGGTTTTTTTGAATCATCGACTGATTGTAAAAGTTGTTGTATAGCAGTTTCATCCTTAGCAGCAGTATTTTCTGTTTCTACTTCTTCGGTCACAGTCATCACCGTACAAACTGCCGGATTCCAGTGATCTACAACAGATTGTAAATCAACAGTCCCTAAGGGAATTAAATCTATGTTATTCTTCAAAAATTCTTCTTCTTCGTCATCAGATAAACCATCTAGCATGTGAACTGGTTCTACCACATAAGGTCTAGCATGTAGTTCACAGGGCTGAAGGAATCGAGTGATCCACCGTAGAGTCAGTTTCTGGTTGTACTGTTGCCGTTGCTGGAATGCAGGCAGACTCAGGACTGAACTGTTGCTGAAACTGTTACCGAACTCCTGGTACTAATGCAAGTAACTGGCCAAGAGGGAGAGTAATGGATGCTTTAGATAAAATTTCCCATGCTTGATCTGCTTGATTTGTGCTTCTCACCGATTTTGAAGACGATGTGTCGATTACTGGGATTGACTCTTGCTCTGGTGCAGTTTCTTTTGACAGAGGAACTTGTGTTACCGGAATAGGATTTGGGAACACTGGAGGTTCTGTGGTGGTCCACTGACTAGCTTTGTCATACATTCTTTGCTGTTCTCGGATGCCTGGTTTAAATATTTCAACTGCTGGTTGTAGTGGCTTACCGGATCTGGTCTGAACTACTGCAGCTTGTGTTTCTATTGGTGTGATATGAACCATATTTGTCATCGGGTTCTGGCGCTCCTTCTTCCTTTGATCATATTCGGCCGCATCTTTACAAAATCTTCGAATGTGTCCTAATTCACCACACAAATGACAACGAGGAGGTGGCAAAGCATTACCTTCTTGTGGTGGACCTGTCTGCCAGCGGTTTGCATTGTAGTTATTATTTCTCTGTCCGCGATAATTCCGATAGCCTTGTTGCTGGTTGTTTCTCATTTGAGGAGGTACATAGTGATTGGCAGGCTGCCCTAGTTCTTGTATAATTGCATTTGCTGTTGTTGTTCCCTGCACTTTGGCGTTGTATGCACATTTTTCGGTGGAATGTCTGGTCATATTGCAGATAGCACAAAACAACTGATTGAGGGCACAAGTGGCACTGGTATGCCCTGAATTCTTGCACGTGGTGCAGTACATTTGTCTCGCTGGATCTTCGACAACATTCTTACTCGCTTTTAACCATTCCAGGTCTTCTGTAAATCCTCCTACCTTATTCTCAAGATGCAAAGCCATTGCAATAACCGCATCTAATGTCATAGCTCCCACACAGCGGATGATCATAATCTGTCTGAGCTGCGGAGTTAACCCATTGATAAACCATTGAGTGATGACATCATCCGGTAGGTTTGCATGGGCCGGTGGTAGTTGCCTCAAATGCGTTCGGAACAGGGTGGCATATTCCTGCACAGTCTGGTGCAGTTTCTGTTTGTTGTTCTGTAAATAATCAAAAATTTCTGTCGGATTTTTCTTTAACCGAAATCTCTGCAAAAATGCATCCCTTACTGCTTCATAAGTCACAAAATGATTAAAATCATATTCTGTAAGCCATTTGGCTGCCTCATTAACCAATGTAGACTGGAATACAATAGCTTTGTATGCCGGATCAGGGGGATGATTTAATAGTGCATAACTAATTTCAAAAGTACGTACGTGGGCATCAAGATCATCACCTGGAAACCCACCGAATTTGGTGTATGTCATTCCTGTTGGGGCCGGTCGGGGTGGAAATGGATGTTGTTGTTGCTGCTGTTGTTGTTGTTGTTGCCCACTCATCGTGCTGGCGGTTGTATTGTTACTATCTTCTGAGTCTCGAGGCTGAATATCTGAACCGTCAGAACCTGTATCGTCAGCCTCTGCACTTTCCGGCTTGATAATATCGTTCAGTATCCTTCGGATTTCAGTTTCGAATAAGCTACCTTCCTGCTTGATATCAAGTGTAGGGAAACTTACTCCGAATAGTGGTGACTCGAATGAAGATTCACATGGAAATGATAAACCGTCACCGAAAAATTATGAACTCTTGGCAATAGGTACCGAAGTATCACCGAAATTTGTCGTATTTTCACCAGAACAAGGTAATGCTTCACCTTCACTGACTTCGTTGGCCAACACGCTTCTATCCTTAGATAAATTCGAATCTTGACCAGATGGTGTTAGGTTGACTGCATACTTCGTCCTGGTAGATTTTGGAGTGACTATATCTTCGATAGACTGTGCCACAATCGCACCGGAATCTGCCAAAATTGCAGTACGTTCCACCGGAATTCTACTGGAATCACTACTAGCGTTCTTCACTTTCTTGATAATTGGGTTAAACTTATCTGCACTTCTTCCTCCTGGAGGCGTCCTTAGCAAATTAGGTATCGCCCAGGACTATTGGTTTCTTCTATGCTTTGGGTATGATTCACCGGAACGAGTAACCGGCATATACTACATTTGCAATACTTTGCGTACTATTCTTCTTTACGGTCGATTCACAATCTATGACCACTTTCACCATCAATCAACGAACAATCTTGATGCCACTTTCCCAAAATTAGTTGGCAACACTCTTGATGCCACATTCGCACAGACAAATGGCAACAATCTGGTGCCACTTTCCCACAGACGACACCAGTGTTAAACGTCGCTTGCTGTCAGAAGCGCATTTAAACACCTATTTGGGTTCTTGGGAGTGGAAGGGGACTGTAAACAAAGGCCCTATGCTTGATTTTCCCCAAAACAACCACTTCATACACAGCAATATACTAATGTTCAAGAACTCTATCAAGAATCTATTTACGCTTCGCAATCTTACTATCTGTAATCGGACTCTTCCAAAGCTTACCGAACACACTCCAGTTAATGCTCTCTCAGCGTACAGTGCAGGCAATATTCAGTATCGTAACACAAGATTACTTTTGTCTAACTTAAAGAACTAATCCAACACCAACTACCGTACACAACAGAGTTAATAACAGTAACTCAATCTGCACTATGCACGTGCGGATAATCCATCAGAACAGAAGACGTAGAGTGATTCAGAAGTCTCAACCACATAGTACTGAACTGTCATTACTGGAGTATGGGCTTCATCAAACAACTTACAGAACATCAAAAAAATGGAGAGACACAACATTACGCAGCATTATCAGAACAATCACAACGGAAACTACACAGAACAACTCGCTCAGACAGACAGTCTGGCAATCTTCTGGTCGTCTAGGTAAATCACAAACCGAACAGGTATCGATAAACAAACAAGACAGCGATGAGAACAGAATACTCAGAATTACTCAACGCACACCACATCAACATTACAGATCAATCACCCAGACAGACAGTCTGGTGATCCCACTGAGCATCACCGAAGCGTCTCTTTTTCATTGATTTATAAAGATTACAAAACATCTTTGTAACAACCTTCATTTGTGCGAAATATGAAAAGATTCAGTCTTTACAATTGCCAATCTAGCGGCCGACTAACACTACCATCACATGTTTTGACATTTCCAACTTGCTTGACCGAGTGTTTGTTGATATATTTATGTAGTGATGTGTGTGAGTACTCTAGGACCATCGGGGCACTTTTTTCCCCCTTTAGGAGGTTTTTTCACCCAGCTTGTATATACGCCTATTGCCCTAATGGGCTATTTATCTTTGTACATTCTATTGGTAATACATTTAGTATTGTGTGTTGTGCTCCAAGCTTCTTCTTCTTCCTTGTGTTGTTCGCATGCTTCTGCAAACATCTAACCCCAACAATTGGTATCAGAGCAGATCGTCGATTCATCTAGGGCATCATTGACACCTCTCCGGTTGCAGTCTCAGGATCACACAAATTTTGGTGAGCATACTCAATGTGTTTCCGAGATCAAAACAGCTTTGTTGTGTGGTGCCGAAATCGTGATCTGAGCTCGTTTCGGCCTCCGAACACACTATCATAGTGCTTGTGTAGGCTATTTCATCTTTTTGTGCCAAAGGTATATACCAGTTTCAATTCGCCAGTATAAGCGTCTCAAAGTCTACTATATGTTTAGTAGAATTCGTTTGGGCAGTTCTGTTCAACTTTTTGAGATATAGTCAATTTTCTACATCAAGGTATTTTAGTCATCGGCCATGGCTGAAAGGAGTGATGTATTTTGCATGTTGGCTGTTGAGGATACGTTGGATGGTACCAAATACTGGTTGTGGGCTTATATGATGCGACATGTATTGGTTGCAAAAAGGACTGTGGAACATTGTGCAGGGTGTTGAAAAATGTCCCATCACACTACCAACTATTACAACTGCTGGTACTGAAGTTTATGTAGAAGGTGTCGAAGATGATGATACTCTACATATTCTTGTTCGTGCTGCAATTTTTGCTACACCTACTGTTGAGAAAATTCGTTGGGATGGCAGAGATGCCCAGTCACATGCATTGATAGCTTTGTCTGTCAAACGTGTCATTATTCCTCACATTCGCTCTTGCAGAACACTGAAGGATGCTTGGGATACACTTACCACATTGTACCAGGTTAGGAATGAGGCTCGTGTTGCTTATCTCCGAAAACAGTTGGAGAGTGAGCACATGAATGAAGGTGATTCTATGGACAGTTTTCTAACAAAGATCAAAGACTTGAAGGAGTAGTTGATTTCTCCTGATGAGGTTATACCAGATAGCTCACTTATGTAGACCATTCTGAATGGTCTTCCTAATTCATATCAGATTTTTGCTTCTACTCTTCGGTTGATGATGAAATGCAATCCAAATGCCTTTTCATTTGAGGAGTTAGTCTCTGTTCTGTTGCAAGAAGATCAGTCTAGGTAGAATAGGTCCATTATGCGTGTTGCAGATCAAGCTTTCCTTGCTAGTCAGAAGGGCAAAGGAAAATGGAGCTCTTCAACTAGTAAGTAGAAATCTGCTAATTCTGCAAAATCAAAGAGGGAAGACAAAGATGAAAAGAAATAAAAAAAGTTGAAATTGTTTTGCAAGTGGTGTAAAGGAAATGATCATATCATAAAGAACTGTCCAAAAACTCGTTGCTAAAGAGGCAAAGAAGAAAGAGGCTGGAATGGTTGTTGTAGAGGCCTCTACACCAAAAATAGAGTCTGCTAATCTTGTGGAGGAAGAAGAATGGGCGTTTACTACTGTTTGTAGTTTTGACCCATCTTCTCATGAGCAGTGCATGTCTGCGGTTGACTTAGATATTTGGTACTTTGACAGTGGGGCGACCAAACATCTTACCTCATAGCGCAGTTTCTTCTCTTCACTCGAGCATGTCCCTACAGGAAATACTGTTACATGCGCCAACAACTCCTCTTATCCTGTTATAGGAGTTGGTAAGATCATTTTGACTACTGCTGATGGTAGTTCTTTGACTTTGTTAGATGCTTTGTTTATGCCAGGGATCAAGAGAAATCTATTATCAGTTTCTGCATTAGCCAAGATTGGCTTGGTTGTGAAATTTATTGATGATAGATGTACAGTTCATGATCTATCAAATGGCAACGTGGTTATTGCTTCTCGCATTTTATGTCGTGGGCTATATAAGCTCATAGACTATGAAAGATCCGTTAATGATTAGGCATGTGCAGTATATGATTCTCAGGCTATGTTAGATGCAAAGCTTTGGCATGCATGCTTTGGTCATCATAATTTTCCTAGTTTGCTATGCCTGCACAAATTTGAAATGGTGTCCTCTTTGCCCCAACTTGAGGCACCCAGAAAACATATTTGTGAACGCTGTATTTTGGGCAAAATGCAACATTCCTCCTTTCCAAAAGATGGTTCAGTTTGGGCAACTCAAAAATTACAGCTTGTACATAGTGATGTCCGTGGTCCTATGCAGACACCTTCTTTTGGAAATTATCTTTATTTTGTGACTTTCATGGATGATTTTTCTCGGAATGCATGGGTATATCCATTGAAGGTAAACCCGAAGTGTTCATGTGCTTCAAATAGTTTTTGGTTTTGGCTGAAAATCTGTCAGCATGTTAAACGGGCACCCTCTGCTCTGATCGAGGGGGGGAATATATGTCTTCTGATTTTAATGCATTTCTGGGTGAATGTGGGATAAAACACCAGTGTACAGTGCCATATACACCTCAACAGAATGGAGTTATTGAATGAAAGAACAAGTCACTCATGGAGATGGTGAGGTGTATGGTCAAGAGTCAAGCTTTACCACATAATTTCTAGCTTGCGGCTATCATGTGTGCAACATATGTACTTAACAGGTGTCCCACTAAAGCGCTACAGTCTATCACTCCATATGAGGCTTGGCATGATCACAAGCCGTCTTTTGCTCATCTGCGTGTTTTTGGTTGTTTGGCATGATCACAAGCCATCTTTTGCTCATCTGCGTGTTTTTGGTTGTTTGGCATATGCATAATTTCTAGCTTGCGGCTATCATGTGTGCAACATATGTACTTAACAGGTGTCCCACTAAAGCGCTACAGTCTATCACTCCATATGAGGCTTGGCATGATCACAAGCCATCTTTTGCTCATCTGCGTGTTTTTGGTTGTTTGACATTAGTGTCTGAACAACATCCCAGAAAATTGGATGGTCAAGTAGTAAAATGTTTTTTGTTGGGTAGAGTTTTGAAAGTAAAGGGTATTG
The DNA here is from genome assembly GCA_020310875.1 of Ceratopteris richardii. Taxonomy (NCBI): domain Eukaryota; kingdom Viridiplantae; phylum Streptophyta; class Polypodiopsida; order Polypodiales; family Pteridaceae; genus Ceratopteris; species Ceratopteris richardii. Next base: position 8,675,094 of record CM035431.1, on the reverse strand, counting down.
TCTGTATCATCGATAGATTAAATGCATTCTGGTTAGCCGTGATGTTGTTTTTGTGGAAGATGTTATTTAGCCATTGCTTTCATGTGTTAAGGAGACATCTGTTAGCTCCAAAGACATGTATGATACTTTATTGCCTCTTTTTACAAGTGGAAAGTCTAGTGCTGGTCCTAATGAGGCAACTTCTCAACCTTTGCAGGTTTCATGTGATGATGCAGATCATCCCATTTCTGATGCAAATTTACATGATGCACTTGTTGATGAGAGAGTTGATATTGAGGAGGCAAAAACTATGCCAAAATGGCTAGTGCAGACTTTGCGTGACTGAAAATTAGATGCACCTCTATGATATCGTACTCGATCAGGCTCTCATAGTGCCTCTTTTGCATCAGATTGCTATGCTATGGCTGCATCTAGTCTCTGTTTATGCTTGCATCCTTAGGGACCATGCTGAGTAGTTATTCCTATCTAATTTCTCAATGAAGGATGGAAATCCATCTCCAATCTTGAATGTGCTTGCTCTGATATCATTGTTGGAGGAGATGGTGGATAATCACAAGAGATGAATTGGTGTAGCTAAAACTTGCTTAACACCTTCTATAAGTGAGGGCTAGAGAGTTTTGGGGGCCTCTTTAGCTAGCTAATAAGCATAAATAATCACATATGTTGCTTGGAAGATAATCCACTAATGATAGGATCAAAATAGATAGGTAGCCATATGATCCAAGGTTCAAAACTTGCTATTTTGGTTGATACACCTACTCAAAGTGTTGAACCATTCTCTGAGTACAACAGCAATTGATAAAATTCCTTTTGGGGAACTTCAATTAGCTTAACAATCTACCAATAATGAGTGATATCATTTAAAATGATGGACTATATGCAGAGAAATATGTTTAGCAAATTGATCATGCATCCCGACATTTACGGGCCTTGACAGTCACAGACCAGTAAGTAGAGACTGATTAATATCTGATGATTGTGAGAACTATTACTTATGAAACTTTGTAGGATTAAAATAGATGGTATGTTGAAGCTATCATGCTTTGAACCATAGGAAATGATCGACTATACAGTGAGATCAAGCTCTAACACGTTCTGTGTTCTGATGGAGTATGATAGAGATATGAGAGTAAGAAGTACTGATCATGTATGTATTAACTCATGTAAAAGTACAATGTCATAGGCAATAAATCATTTCTCAATGAGTGACCTATGAGTTGAGCTCCTCTTCTTGATGAAAGTACATGAATATGATCTCTAAACCGTGAGATAGGTGTCATGGACAAAGGAAACCATCTTGAATCTCAGATTCCATGTGAATCCTATATCTCATGATTGGTTCAGAATTTGGGGACACTTCCACTGCGTCCAAAACGTGCCAAAACCCTAAGATCGACTGTCTTCTTGCTTGGTTCTGACATCTAAAGACCATGCTTCAAGTCGATGACATCATGATGACATCATCAAGTCGCAACCGCCTTTTGGAACCGCTCTTGAAAACCTATATAAGGAGGGGTTGGCCACATTCATAATCAGTCTTGCCAATACCAGACTTGGGAGCTCAAGGAGTCGTGACTGCCAAGTAAGTACTCTTCAAGTTCCAGTTCTAGTTCTTGTCTTGTTCCTTGTTCTAGTCTAGTTCTTGGACATCCTATCTTGTCCTCTTGTAATCTCATAGTATGAGATCCTGTCGAGTTCTTTCTTGTATCCACTTCATCTCCCAAAAGGGAGTTCTTGTAATCCAGATATCTTGCTCCATACTTACGATCCTGGGTTGTGGGATCTCCTGTATCATCTCTAGTCCAGTTTTCCATACCTATTGGTCCCGGGTTGTGGGATGTCTTGTATCGGTTACATCTTCTTGTATTATTTTCCCTACGTGGGTGTTCTTGTAATCATAAGTGTATGTCTGAAATCTTGTCTATTGTAGTCAGAGAGCACAATCTAGTGCTCCCCTGACATTTTGGCAAGACTAGCTTCCATCCAAGAGCAGTCATCATGGAGAATGCTTATGAATAGATTGCAGCATCGCTTCAGAGTCTCCAGCAACAAGTCGAAGACCTAACTCATCGATAGACACAAATTGAGATGGGACATCTAGGGCATGTAAGTGCACTCCTCCAAGATATACAAGAAGGAATCGCGGGTCTTCAGACAAATCAAGAGAGTATGCAAGTAAATCAATGACCTAGTACATCCTTCATTAGAGAACCCAAGATCTGCATGCCAGAAAAGTTCGATGGTGATCGCACAAAGTTCCGAGGATTCTTGCAACAAGTCAAATTGTACATCCGTATGCAGCCTGATAGATACCCTGATGATGCATCCAAGGTCGGCTTTATTGGAACCTTGCTCTATGGTCAAGCATTATCATGGTTTGCCCCAATCTTGGAGAAGGATATGGCCGTACTTCATGACTATGAGGGGTTTCTTGGAGAGCTCATCGCCACATTTGGAGATGCCGACACGAGTCGAGTGGCAGAAACAAAACTTCGGAAGCTACGTCAAGGTAACCACCCTGCCTCTACCTATGCATCAGAATTTAGCCAATTGATATGTGACCTCACTTGGCACGAAGATTACTTTATAAGCCAATTTAGATGGGGCTTAAGAGATGATGTGAAGGACCTTCTACTCATGATGCCAAAGGTGAAGACATTGAATGAATACATCAACCAAGCTATTCAATGTGATAACCGCCTTTTTGAAAGGAAACAAGAAAAACAAGTACAAGGAAGACCTCTCCAATGGAAACCTTTCCAGCCCACTCCTAGAGATGAATGTATGCCGAACCTATGCAGATAGATGTAACTCGGTTCCAGCCTCTAACACCACAAGAGAAACAAAGAAGAAGGGATAACAAGTTATGCCTGTATTGTGGAAACCCTGGCCACATTGCAGTTAATTGTCCCAACAAGAGAACGAACTCCAAAGTCGCAGCCACCCTTGTAGAGCAGGGAAACGAGGAAGTTCAGTTGTAAAAGAGACCGTACAACCAGACCATGATATAAGAAAGGGTCTCATAATTCCAGCCACACCCGTAGAAACATGTCTTGCCCCTGTCAAATTAATCATGTCTTAGAAGACCCTTTCCCTTATAGCTCTCGTAGATTCACGAGCCTCCTCATGTTTCATTGATGAAGGACTCGTTAAGAAACATGGAATTCCAGTACTTCAGAAGAAGAGACCAGTAGTAGCTGAAGTAGTAGATGGACGACCTCTAGCATCGGGGAATATAACCATGGAAACCATACCACTAAGAGTACACCTTGGTGACCATGATTCACACATATGTTTCAATGTAATATCGAGTCCAGTAAACATGGTTATCATCGGAATGCCGTGGTTAAAGAAACATAATCCAGAAATTAATTGGGAGAATAATAAAATGACCCGTCGAGATATCCAAAAGAACCCAAAATATGTTGGATCCAAAGCCTTCATACATGCAGTAAGGAAGGAACCAACATATATGATCTATGCCATACTAACTCAAGAGCCCAAGAAAGATGATTCAATGAAGCTACCTGACCAATACCAAGGGTTTGAAGATGTCTTTGAAAAAAAGAATGCAGATATGCTCCCGGAACATAGACCTTATGATTGTGCCATAGAACTTCAAGAGGGAGCACAACCACCCTTCGGGCCAATCTATAGACTATCCCTAGAGGAACTTCAAGAATTACGTAAGAATATTGATGAGAATCTAGCCAAGGGGTTTACTAAGATTGACCTTAGAGGAGCATACAATCTTGTCAAGATCAGAGAAGGAGATGAATGGAAGACAGCATTCCGAACAAGGTATGGACACTTTGAATATGTAGTTATGCCATTCGGTCTCACCAATGCTCCAGCAGTCTTTCAACATATGATGAATGATATCTTTCAAGAGCATTTAGATGATTTTGTGGTAATATATCTTGATGATATCTTGATATTCTCCAAAAATCTAGAAGATCATGAATGTCATGTGAAGATAGTCCTAGAGAAACTAAGAGAAAAAGGCTTATATGCAAAAGTGGAGAAGTGCTATTTTCATCAGACAGAAGTAGAGTTTTTAGGGTACATTGTATCAGAGAAAGGAATCTTTATGGACCCTAAGAAGATCGAGACAATCCTTGATTGGCAACCACCTTCGTGTGTTCGAGATGTACAATGTTTTCCAGGGTTTGCCAATTTTATAAGATATTCATTAGAGGTTACTCCAAGATTGTGACACCTCTTACCAAGCTTACAGGAAACTCAAAATTTTCATGGAACAAAGAAGCAGAAAAAGCCTTTCAGAAGTTGAAATCAGCATTCACCACTGCCCCAATTCTAGTTCATCTTGATTCGAGCAAGTCCTTCCTAGAGACAGATGCATCAGATTTTGCCCTAGGGGCCATTCTTTCCCAATATGGAGATGATGGACACCTACATCCAGTTGCATATCATTCAAGAAAAATTTCTCCTCCAGAAATTAATTATGAAATTCATGACAAAGAACATCTTGCCATAGTAGATGTCTTTGATACCTGGCGCCACCATCTAGAAGGAGCAGCTCATAAAGTTATCGTGTATACAGACCAAAAGAACCTAGAATATTTTATGACCACCCGCATCCTCAACAGAAGGCAATCTCGATGGAGTAACTTTTTATCCAGGTTCAACTTTGTCATCACATATCGTCCACGACGGCAACAGTGTCAGACAGATGCCTTGTCAATAAGATCTTACCTTGCACCAAAGAAGGGTGAAGAGGCCTTTGATCAATAGGAGAGCATATTACTCAAACTTGAGCATGTCCAGTTAGCAGCTATCTCATCCACCCATTCTAAAGATTCAGCCTTGAATCATTTGATTCGTGAGAATCTACCACAAGATGAATTATTTTGTAACGTTAAGCAAAAAACTCAAGAAGGAAAATTCCAAGAAGTAAATGAATTCCAGGAAAAGGACGGGTTATTATTCTATAAGAACCTATTGTATGTCCCTCCAGGAAAGCCCAGGATCCAAGTACTTCAACAACGTCATGACAACCTTGCAGCAGGACATTTTGGAGTAAATAAAACAATCAAACTCATATCCAAGGATTTTTGGTGGCCTCAAATGTGGAAGGAAGTCAGAGAATATATCCGAAAGTGTGACACTTGCAATAGATCTAAGGTACCGCGACATAAGCCTCATGGCCTCTTGCAACCTTTACCTATTCCAGAAAGACCATGGGCTTCATTGTCTATGGATTTCATCACAGATCTACCAAAGTCAGATAAGTATGATGCCATTCTTGTTATTGTGGATAGATTCACAAAGATGGCACACTTCATTCCAACTACAAAGGCAATCACAGGTGTAGCCACTGCTAGACTTTTTCTCAGATACATCTTTAGACTTCATGGATTGCCTCATGATATTGTTAGTGATCGAGGTCCACAGTTCATATCTAGCTTTTGGAACAGTCTTTGCAAGCTCCTTAGTGTTCAAGTTAAACTATCTACAGCAAATCATCCACAGACTGATGGACAAACAGAACGGGTGAATCAAGTCGTAGAGCAATATCTCCGTTGCACTAGCAACTATCACCAAAATGATTCATTTGAGTTGTTACCCTTTGCAGAGTTTGCCTATAATAATAGTGTTCATGCATCTACTAAGCAAACTCCCTTCTTTGCAAACTATGGACAACATCCAAGGATGGATATACAACTCTCAAATCATGCCAAGAACCCAGCTGCCAGAGACAAGGCCTAGTACCAGATGGACATTCACAAAGAACTGAAGGAAGAGATCCATAAAGCTCAAAAATAATATAAGTACTATGCAGATCAACATCGTGTCTAGAATCCATCCTATCAAATTGGGGATAAAGTATGGTTACTCCGAAACAATTTGCAAACTTCAAGGCCTTGTGCAAAGTCAGATCGTCAAAGGTTTGGTCCATTTACCATCTTGGCCAAGATTAATCCAGTCACCTTCAAGCTCCACTTACCGAGTACCATGAGAATACATCGAGTTTTCCATGTATCCATGTTGAAACCATATCAAAATTCACCATTGAGGGGGGAGAGACCTAGTCCTTCACCACCTATCGAGATTGATGATCATGAAGAATTTGAACTCGAGCATGTCCTAGATTCCAGAATATCTCGAGGAAGATTGGAATACCTGTGTACTTAAGTCAAGAAGACTCAAGGACTTGTGCCAAAGAGACTAAACCTCAGTTGCAACACAAGTGCATATAGTGGGAAATTGACACATGCTTATATGTCAATCTGATCAAACAACCTAACCAAGTGTATGAAGACATGTGCACACATGATGGAAAATGAAGTGGTTCAGCTGATATGCATGAGAAAAGACTAATCCACCTCTCAAACTCACTGAAAGACTGAAAGTGTCTGTCCTGATACCTCTTACATCAGTTTTCAGTAAATCGAGAATTTCTTTTAGCTCCAAGCTCCGAATATAGTCAACAGGGTACTCATTTCGAAGCTCTCAACGAGACACATCTATAATAAGTAGTTTCACTCGATTCTGACAACCCTGCTTCAAGTTATGACCAAAATAGGAAATGGCGGGAAGCATCCACACTCACGCCACAACTCCTACAAGCTCACACACACACTACAGTACAAAAACAGCGGGGAGGGGTAGAAAAGAGTCCTACACACACATTCCAAGCATTACACACACATACAAGATCAAAGAGAAGATGGAAATCTACAGGAAAGAGGCAAATTCGAGATTCAATAGCTCCTTCTTCATAATGGCAAAAAAGTATCTACAAAGAGTCACAAGGTGAATTATATACATTTGCCCTAAGTTTGGTCCTTTCACACAAGAGACCGGCACTTTATTCCAAAAAGGTCAGTTTCCTACTAATTTACAAGGGATATTTTACAACAAGTTGGGATTATGCAACTAGAGGACTCCTCTAGTGCATTTACATGGCTTTGAGGGAATTCTCTAAGACCTCGATGAAGAAAAATTATGCCCATTAATTTGAAAATTTTGGGGCTCTTCTCTTGTGCTTCTTTAATCTGCAACACTCTCCCCCTCTTTGTCTCTGTCGTCGTTTGACAGGCTTTAGCTTCTCGTCGGCTGCTTGCTTAAGTCTTCTGAATACACGCACCCAATGGTCGAAGTGGCGACAAGGACTGCTAGACAATTGGTTATCTTATCCGAGGTATGCCCTTTGCTTCTGTTTGCCCCTTGGTATTCCGTATATCACATATCTGGGTTGCTGTATTCAATTGGGCTGCCACGCGTGCCACCAGTGACTAGGAATGTGCTGTTCTTAGTCACCTCTTTCTAGCTTTTGGTCTTCTGATTTGTCCTGGTTGCACACATCTGACCCTGTTGTATTGTTCTGAGCCTGTTTACTTTGTTGACATGCACGCTATCAGCGGGAGGAATACTACCTGCCAAGTATTGTCTTGCACTTCTTCATGGATAGTTCCTGGCACTGGTCCGTCCTTCCCATGAAATGTCCCGGTTCTGATTGATCTTTAATTCCAATCCTCAAGACCTGGATGATTCGTGTTGTTGCCTGATGTGTACCGCTGCGGGGCTTTGGGCAGAGGGTGGTTCTTCTGTATTATGATCTTCATTCTTTATTGAGCCGTTTTCAACTTTGATCTTCTTCTTCTTCTTTTCTTGTTTGATTCCCCTTCCACACGTCCCTCCTCCTGAACTCTGTCGTCCCCGACAGGCATTTTGTGGCGACGTGTATAGGTCTGTATGGCTGCTTGCTCTCGTTGGTTTAGCAAATTAGCGTGACATATCATAAATTCCTTTCACTTTGTTGACTTCACTCCATCCTCTGGTGCTTGTCGATGATCCGCAAAAAAGCTTGTCTCATAAGCCACTAGGCGTGCATTAAGATTTGAAGTTGTTTTGACGAAAATTTCCGAATCTATTTCGAAGAAGCCAGTGAAAAATGCTTCTTCGAAAGTTTGCATATAGGTTGACGACAAAAACATAAGGCGAGAATAATACGCCATAAGTGTTAATCGGCTCGGAATAGTAGATAGATAAAAAATGAGTGCTTCAGAGCCTTGTGTAATGCCGATGAAATTCAAAAAAGTATATTTTGCATGTTGGAAGACTTTGATTACAGTAAGTAGCATACTGAATATCTTATTGGTCATTTTAACTGCTAAGTCTGGGACTGTAGCATATCTGGCAATCCAAAATTCCATTGTTTTTACCATATATTCTTCCATTGGTAGGTAATTATGAGGCGGACTAGGTAACAAGGGGTAATTCAGCCATTGATTATTGATGCTTCCCTGGCGCTGTCCTTTCCAAAATTGCGAGCAGGAGCGTCTACGGGATACTGGGCAAAAAGATGGGTTTATCTGAAGCACATATGGTGATGCTTCCCACTGTACCCGCAGTGTAGGATTCTTTTCCAAAAGCTTCCTCCTCTAGATGGGATTAGCCCTCTCGAACTCCTCTTGAGTGTAATTGAAAGTGTCTTTGTTGAACTGGAGGTTTTGTCAGGTTCTTTATTTGTTGTTGTCTTTATATAGTGTCGTGTTTGTTCTTTAAGTAGTCCATATGGTACACTGAATGGCTTCAAAATTTGGTCCAAGTTTTTGCTCTCCATTTTAGCTTCCTTCATGATTTGTATTATTTGATCTTCAAATTCAGTAGTAAGCTGGGACACTAGTAGTGCCCTTTCTGGTCGGCTCAGTTCTATAGTGTCCCGAGTATTATGTTCAATTTGGACCTCCTGTTCCTCCCTTATCGGTGAATGATGTGAGGGGGGAGAGAGAGGACGTACCTCAGTCTCCTCAATAGCCGCGGTGGATTGTGGAACTACTGATGTCCCCTCAATTGTTTGCTGCGATAATTGCTCTTGAAGTTGTTTAATCAATTCATCTTTCTGCTTTATTTCTTCGGTAGCTTGTGCAATAGTATCCTTGTGTTTGAGAAGTTCTTTAGCAATGATATCAAGATGATCTGTGTCTTCTTTACATTGCAGGAGATAACGATTCTCAGCTTTTTTCCACTTAGTTCTGAGAGCTGCAGTGTCATCCATGTACCTCTTTTCCCATTCGGCAATGGTGAGTTGCTCCTTGTTTAGCGGATCTTCATACTTAGCTATCTTTGCCTCCAATTCTTTGAAATCTTTTTCTGGTCTTTCTTGAACTTCCATTGGCTGATCATTGAGAAGGACTGTCAGGAGCTCCTTGTTTTGGTTCCTTAGGTTTTCTACTTCCTCCATGTATACCTTCATCTGTGACTCCAGTATTTTGCTCCTGGCATTCATTCGTGCTTTCTCAGCCTCGTTAGCTTCATATCTCTTTGTGAATTCCTGAAGTTGTTCTTTCAATCTGGCATTCTCTGCCTCTAGAATTTTGTACTACGTTTTGACTTCTTGAACTTCATTTTCTTTCTTTAAGATCTGTTCCTTTGTTGTCTCTAACTCAGTCGAGAGATTCTTACCAATTTGTTGAAGTTCATTTTTGTCTTGCATCGCTTGATCATAATCTTCATCAGCCTCAAGCATTAATTGTTGTGTGTCCAGTGCGGTTCTGATCATGTCTTGTACGACAGGCTTGAGTTGAGCGATGTCGACATTCAACCATGTCCTTGGTATGCTCGGAGCTTCGCCGGTTTGCACATCTTTTCCTTGCTCCACATGGATGGTTTCGTTGTGTGGTTGTCTAATTTGTAGGTGCATTTTTGGTTTGTTTTCTTCTTTATCCAAATCAATAGATTTTGTGGCACTCCCTTGAAATGTGACATCCATGGGGGAGGGTTCTGCAACGACCCTTATTGGGGTGAAGGGTTTTTCTTCTTCTACTGTCGCTTCGTGAGGCTCTGTCTTTGGTATTTTGATTGACTCTTCCCTTGAAAGTGTTGCCTCCCGGATCTGAAAAGTGGAACTTTCATTAAGTTTAATCACATGCGTTCCTTCTTTGTTGGCGACCATGCCTTCGGTGTTGAGCTCTTGGTGGGTAGAGTTGTTATCCACTTTTATGTCCTCTTCTTCATTGTAATTTACTGCATTTAATTCCACCCATTGTCCATCATCCTTGGATTCACTTTGAATATCCACATTCAATAATGAAGTGTCGGGTTCTTCTTGTATATCTGAAGATGAGCTTGAATTATCCAACCGGATTTCTCTGTAACGGTGTACTTTTGTAAGTTTCTTTTTCACCTGCATCTCATGGTAGGCCTGCTGATAATGATGCCCTTGCATGCGTAAATTGACTTGCCCTTCTGTATATTGGTGCGTTTCTTCCAGGTCCTTATTTAAGTCTTCCTCTGTAATTGGCCTTTGCTCTTCAATCGTTGTCTTAGGAATTACGTGTGTCCTTTTGGTGGCTAGAACTTCCTCTTCTACTTGCTTGACTTCCCTGAGTCTCTTCGTGCCTCGCATCTTGGGTTGAGAGCTAGTTTCTTCTTCTTCAACAAGTTGGACTGCTCTTTTCTTTCTTGGTACCGTCACAACTTTGACAAATTTGGCCATGGCCGTTGCTGATGGCATTTCTTGCAAATGCTCTCTAATGCCTAAAGCATGGTAAATCAATATAGTCAAAGCCATGCTGCCATTGAGGAACTTCTTATTATTCCATTGCTTTTTTGCCTCTAATAGCCTTTCTTGGATGTAAGGAGTCAAATTAATCTGATTGCCAATCTGCTTGATGGCGTGTGAGAGAAATTGAACAATAATCTTTTGAGGGGCCATGTACCGATGCATATTCGGAAAGTAGAAGTGCTAGTGAATAAGCCTTACTTCCTTTTCTATGTCAATTCTATTAATATCCAGGAATGTTTGTGTTTTTGCGCCTTGACTCTCTTCTTTCACTACAGTAGTTCCATCTTTTTCCCATCCAAAAGCTTCCTTAATCAAGTGATGTGTGAATTGAATAACGACTCATTCGCCTACTTTATCCATCACTTTAGCCTCTAGCACTAAGGGATCATGCAGAGCTGGTTGTAATGTATTCATGACCTGTGTGCATCTTTGAAAGTCGGGCTTATAGATTGGCAGTTCAAAATATTTATGTATGCCCGCTTTCTTCATGATGTCTATTGTAGACGGGAGTCCATGCAACACTTTGAAGTCTTGGGACATTATTGGAAATTGATGATCGGTATCCATGATTTTTATCGTTGCCACGAAGAGATACTCCCCAGTCGGTTGATCGTCCCTGAACCAGTGTCCCTTTGCCTTGGTGATACTCTGGAGTGGAAATTCCAGTATTTCCTCTTGTACCGTTTCTTCAGAATCTTCAGAAGCCATCTGCACTTGTAAGGAAAAGTGCATTAGCTTCAAGGGAAAGTATAGAAGTTGTGTAGTGCATTGCAGTGATTTGTTGTCGTTCCATCACTCCGTTCCCATGGTTCTATAGGTGAGATATCTTACCACATCTTTTTATTTCTGTCCTGAAAGAAAACAATCATTAGTGTAGCCGAAGCATATATTTATGTACATAGTAGGTCCATCCCTAAGAAAGTTGAAGCTATGATCTTATCTCAATTGGAGAATGTGCACCAGTAATTTTATCATGTACATCATGTGCCGAATGCTTGGCCTTGTAATGTGCCCTTATCATGCATACTTTAGGTGCATTTGATATTCTATGAGTGCAATTGGAATCTTTATCGTCTCGACGGTCCACTCCTTGCAGTTGCTTGGGTTTCCAAATCCATTTTGTTGTCATGATGTCCCTTGTCTTCTCTCTGGTCCGTTGATCTTCCTGTGTTCCCTTTGTATCTTTGGGTAGCTAAGCAATAGAATTGTTGCTCTTCATGTTTTTAGGAAGAGTCTGTCTTTGCTTTGTCGTTCGACTGTTTCCAAGTAGTGTATCCTCCAAATTGCTTATTTCTTGCTTGGCGGCTTGCCTTACCGTCTTGGGGATCCATATTTGCGGTCGTGCTTTCTGAGCGTCAATCAAAGACTTAGGAATCCATACTTGCAAGAGTAGTGTTGTGTCAGATGGTCGCAATGTTGACTTGTTATTCGTCTTATTCTTCCAATGATTTGGTGATGACATTTCCGAGTTCTGCACTTGATCTTTGCATACCAATTTGAATTTGTTCTTTCCTTGATGTAAATGTCTGAATGTCGTCCTCCATATTGGTGATCCTTTGGTTGGGTGAGAAGCTCAATGAGAGTTGGTTTTCTTAGTGTGTGGCTCTTCCTCAGCTGAATGAGGTGATTTCACCTCTTTTGTGAACATTTTAGGGTTTGCACTTTCTGCTTCTTCTAGATTGGTTTTTGAGATATTAGGACTAGGTTCTAGTAGCTCCTTTTTGCATCCTTCCACACTCTCGATGGTTGTTGGTTGGAGTAAAGGCTTCTCTCCTAATAAACTAAAAATTTCCTTGTGCCCTATTTTGGCTGAAATATAGCCTTGAGCTAGGTTGATGCTCACTTCATTCTCAATGATCCAATCCTGTCCTAGGATCAAATCTTCTATTAAATTCTCATCTCTGCACACTAAGACTCGTTGTTCCATGGAAGAATTTCCTAGGTGGAGGGATACATTAGTGGTTGCTATGCATTCTATGATTTGACCTCCAATTCCTACCATCTGAGCCTTTGTGGGCATCATCGTTAGTTGAAGATCTTGCATGACCGTATTGCGTATGCAACTAAGTCCTACTCCTAAATCTATTAATGCATCTATCAATTTGTACTCTGTCGTTCCAATCCCTAGGTTTAGGTAAGGTTTTGACATGTGAGCTCTATTTGCGTCAAATGTACAGACTTGATAATTAGCCATAGGGATAGGTTCCCCTCCTTGGAGATATCATTCATCTCTTTGCCTAATCCACTCTTTCCTCTTCTTGATGCGTTCTAGGGCTTCTTGTCGTGCCTCCTCTCTAATCCGTTCTTCTTCTTTCTTCCTATTTTGAGCACCTACTAAGCGTGCTAGCATTTGATCCGTCAATGGCTCCATGAACCTTTTGACTCTGCATCCACTTATGTAGTTAGGAATAATGTCTCCATCTAGAGTGGCTAAATTAACTGCTCCACTAGTAGAGATCCTATTGATGATCAGAGGTCCATATCCGCGTTTTTGTAATTTCTTGGCATGTTGCTTTAAGGTGTACACCAAGACTAAGTCTCCTTCTTTAAGTCCTTTTTCTTTTATATGTGCATCATAATATGCCTTTTGTCTTCTCTTGGCTGCATAAATTCCTGCCACCGCTTGTAACCTAGTTTCATGTAACTTCTCGATTTGATCTACTTGTTGGGATAACTCATGTTCGTTCCATTCATACTGTTGGACTACTCTCAATGTTGGGATTAAAAAATCAATTGGCAAAATTGCATTCTGTCCGTACACTAAATTGAATGGGGTAGTTCCAATGGCAGTCTTGTACGCTACTCGGAAGGCCCAAATATGCCTTTTGTCTTCTCTTGGCTGCATAAATTCCTGCCACCGCTTGTAACCTAGTTTCATGTAACTTCTCGATTTGATCTACTTGTTGGGATAACTCATGTTCGTTCCATTCATACTGTTGGACTACTCTCAATGTTGGGATTAAAAAATCAATTGGCAAAATTGCATTCTGTCCGTACACTAAATTGAATGGGGTAGTTCCAATGGCAGTCTTGTACGCTACTCGGAAGGCCCAAATTGCATGATGCAATTGTTTGTCCCAATCAGACCTTCCATTATTGAAAATCTTTGTCAATACTGTACATAATACCTTGTTGGAACTTTCCGCTTGACCATTGGCTTGGGGATGGTATGGGGCTGATTTTTTGTGGAGCACTAAAAATTCCTTCATTAGGGATTCTATTACTTCGTTAAGGAAATGAGTTCCTCGGTCACTCACAATCTCAATTGGTAATCCAAAACAGGTGAATATATGCTCAAAAAGGAACTTAGCAGTGGTTTGAGCATCGTTCTTTCTCGTAGCTTTTGCTTCTACCCATTTGGTCAAGTAATCTGTGGCTACTATGATGTACTCAGCATGTGATCCTTTGGCTGGTGGGTTGATGGGCCCTATGAAGTCAATACCCCATTTGGAGAATGCTCTCGCACACACGATAGGTCTTAATGGCATGTCATCTCTCCGAATTGGGTATTTAGCCCATTGGCATGTTTCACAACTTCGCACATATGTTTCAGCGTCCATATGTAAAGTTGGCCACCACAAGCCTGCGAAGAGAATCATTTTTGTTGTTCTGTCGGCTGAAAAATGACCTCCTGCTGCACCGGCATGTGCCATCTCTAATATGGGCAAATATTCTCCCTCATGAACACATAATCGTAATTGGTTGTCTTTTCCTCTTCTAAACAAGTTTCTTCCTATGAGAAGATAGTCTTTGCTCATCTCCTCTAGGGATCGTTTTCTAGCCAAGCTAACTCCTTCCTCATGTTCTCTTGTCTTTAGGAATTTCACTAATGTTTTGCTCCAATTGGGTGCTATGGTTGAGAAAGGTATGGTCATATGATCCTCGCGACCGAATGGGGAATCTATGCTTTTAGTGTGATGCCAGACCATATGACCATACCATACTGAGGATCATATGACCATCAGTAGAAATACCTACTTGGTTGTATCTGGAGAATCCATATAAGAAGCTATTGACTTCCTTTCCTGCTACTCTTTCCAATAGATGGTCCGTGATGGGTAATGGGTAGCTATCACGTATGGTGGTTGCATTGACTTTTTTCAAGTTAATGCACACCCTCAATTTTCCATTTTTCTTAGGCACAACTACTAATGGCGATACCCACTCGGTGTGTTCTATCTCGTATATGAATCCTTCTACTAATAGTTTGTCTTTTTCTTCCTTAATTTTAGCAGCGTAGACCTCGTTATATGTATATGGGCATTGTTTTGATGGTTTTGCATCTGCCGTGATTGGTATCCTATGAGAACAAATCGAAGGTTCCATGCCCTTGAGATCCTTATATGTCCATGCAAACACATCTCGATATTCTTGGATCAGTTGTATGAGTTCCTCTTCCTCCTCTACTGATACATCTTTGCCTATGTATGTGCATCGCTCTTCTCCATCTTCCATTGTTACTATAATTTTTTTTGTTTGTTCTTTGTTGTCGTACGCTTCTCCGTCTCTAGCCTCTCCTTTAGGCATTTGAATGGCTACCTTTCTCTCTTCTACTTCATATCTTTTGAAATGTTCAGGAACTTCAAAAAGATCTGGGTCCAGTTCTGTCTTACTCATGTGGGTTTCTTGTTTTTGTGCTCTGGGAGCGGCTTCTATTGCTAAGATCTTTGTCGGTTCCTCTTTCGCTTTGGTTCGAATGGTGTCTAGATAGCTCTCTTCTGAATCAAATTCGGGTTCCATTTTGATACTCTCATATTCCTCCTTCCACTCTTTTTCCAAGATTTCCCCTTCTCCCACTTCTTGAAGGACAACCATATAAAGATTTACATCATAGCCTTCCTCGTCTATGCACTCGTTCATTTTCAAGACTTCCTCATTTACGCACACGTCTAAGGTTGCTAGGATTTCTATCCATCCATGCGGTTCAAAGGTCTCATCTGGAAAACTTTGAGGTGTGTACCTTGGGTCCTCGATAGGTCTATAGTTAGGATGTCCGATAGGCCACATTTATCCTTTACTGTCCTCTTTCTGGGCTTCTTTGCACATCCATAACTCAGCATCCTCGTGCATCCATGATTGATCACTTGACCCAGCACTGTGAATGGATAGGTCATCTTCCTCCTTGTGTATGGGATTCCATTGTAGTGGAGGGACATCTCTATAGGCAAAGGTGTGCAAATTTATTTTAGTGGTATTTCCTTGATGTTGTAGGTACAATGAATCTCTTCCCCAATCTTGTACTACCCGCATTTGTCTTATAAAGGGTCGTCCTAATATCATCTCGTAATTATTAGCCTTTTCGAATTTACAAATGGCTAATGTGTGTTCAAATTCAACCCCACAGGTAGTCAATTTGACTCTTTCCAGTATTCCTAAGGGTTTCTCCACATGACCGTCTGCTAATTGGAGTTTCATGCGTGTGGGTCGTAAGGCAGGTTTTCCCCATTTCTCCCAAATCTCCTTGGTGGCAATTCCTACCCGGCTCCCGTGTCTAGGATAGCCTTGGTCGTGTACCCATTGTAAGTGACAGGTAGACACGTATTACCTTCGTCTCCTTCACTAAATTCTCCCACTTTATCAACTGGAATTTGCATTCTAGTTGAGTTTTCTTTTCCCTTAACTTCTTCCTCTTCCTTTTCTTGCCCTAATTCCATTTGGCTTGCTATTTGCTTCCATAAATGCGGCTTAATTCAAAGTAGTTCTTCCACGGTCAGTTTGCATGGTACTTTTGTCTTCTTTAGTTCCGTTAGATTGTGTGAACTCTTTTCTGAGTTTTCTTTTCCTTTTCCATGTACTGTGGGTGCTCGTATTATCATGGATTCCTCATCGTATTCTCCCATGTAATTAGGCAATGTAGAAATGCTCTCGGTTTCTTCTCTATTTCTGTTGAGTCTTGATATTTCTTCATATGCTTCTTCTAGGTTGGGGTTGGGTTGATAGACTGCCACGTCTATTTCCTCAAAGGGAGGCTTCGATACTCCATTTTTCTTCCATTGTTCTTCCCGGATTCTATTCCATAACTCCTTGGGCCATTCTGCCTCCAAATCCGGTATGGTTGACAGTGGTTCATCCTGGGTTCTAGTTCGCTCACGCTTGTCATCCTTCCCTCTAAGTTCTTTATCCAAGGCCCCGACGTGTTCTTTATATTGATCATCTGGTATTCTCGTCTCTGGTAGGGCTGGAATAGTCTTTTCTAGGGTAGCTTGTGCAACCTCTATAAGCTTTCGACATATTGCAAGCCTCTCTTGTTCTAATTCCCCTTGTGGGTAAAGTCTTTCATGTTGCTCTACCTTTGGTCCAGTCTTAATTCTAGCTTGGTAGGCCTTCAGTTACATGTCTAGATCGTTGGATTTTGGGTCAGCTAAAATGGATTCCGGTTTCTCTACTTCTTGAATAGGTGGAATGGGTACTCCCTTTTGAATTTCCTGTTTTTCTTGTTCTTTCATACTTCTGGTTTGTTTCTTATTATCTTGACTTTTGTTTTTCATTGATTTGTCTTTGAGTTTTTCTCTTCTTTCCTTCCATTTCTGCGCTTTAATGTTTCGGGTGTTCTCATGTGGGTCCTTCGAATCTTCCATCATTCGGTTTTTGAGACTTTCCTTCCTAGCATCTTCTTGTTCCCGATCTGGTTGGTTTCTTTTTCGTTCTTTCATTTGAGCTCGCATGATGGCCTTTAAAGGAACGGTGTATTCCTTATCACTTCCAGATCCTTCTATTACTTCAATTACGTTGATTGGTGCAGTATCTTGGACTTTGGTTGGATTCTTAGGACAGTCCCTGAAAAGATGTTCCTTTTCGCAGTCATTGCAATATCCTTCCCAAGTCCTAGGGGGTGGTGGATTGTAAGGTCGAGGGCACTCTCTAATAAAATGGTCTCCTCCGCATCTATAACACGGTCCTCTTGGCACAGGTGGTCTAATGGTTGGTCTCATGGGTGGTTGTGCTTTAGGCACAATATACACAAAGTTGCTACCTCCGTTCCATAAGCCTGATCATAACCATCATATCCAAAGTAAGCCAAATCATATGCTGATTCATACTCTAACATGTTGGCTTCATAGGGATAATAATCTCCAAAGGTTAGCTCATATCTAGGGTTTGCTGATTCTACAGTGATCGTCGTCGACGCTGGCACTATGGCTCTTTCCAAATTTTCTTCTAGTTGAACATACTTCACAGGTACCACTTGTTGAGGTTGTGACAGTTGTGGTCCTAACACTGGTTGGGGTGGTTTATGGTGCTTGTTCATAAGGTCTCGGTGCTCCTGCTGGTGTTGGATAGGGGTTGTATCTGGGCATCTCTCTGCCTGGCTCTCTAGGTGGATACCCGTATGGTCGATACTGTGGTGATTGTAAGGGGCGCGACTGTCTATTGAATGGACAATTTTCTGTAGTGTGGTTGGTGTATTTTTGTTCTATGTGGCAGTACACGGCAGTCCCTTGTTGGAGCGGTTTGTTGTAAGGATATGTCGGATGTGCGCCAGTCCCTCCTCGCACACACGTGTGTGGGGTGATCTCCTCCACATAGGCTACACCTTTGCAACATTGGCACTCTTAGGGCTGGGTGTTGGTAAGCTCTTTGCCCCTTGACTCCTAGTTTCTTTGCTAATAACTCCGCTAATTCTTCCATATTACTGGAGTTGGATGTAATGGTACTCCGAGAGTCTTCTGATTTAGTGGGGCTAGGCGTGCTCTTGAGGTCCTCAGCTAGATTGTCTTCTAAATCAATGCATTCCTGAAGACACTCACTTAGGGTTTGTAGCCTCTTCACGTAAACTAGCGTTCTTAGGCTTCCATTTGTGAGTCCGTCCAAAAATAATGAAATCATTTTGTACTGAGTAGGTCTCTCAGCAATTGGGCATCTATCCACATACTGATTGAATCTCCGGGCAGCTGTCTTCACTATTTCATTAGGGTTTTGTTTAAAACTATGGATTAAAGACGCGGAATTGTGTCTAATCCCTTTCTTAGTGAATTCCCTAATGAGTTCCTGAAAAAATTGCTCCATGTTTCCAAACAAATTAGGATCTAACGGCTGGAACCAAGTCAGAGCCGTTCCTGTGAGGGTGAGTCCAAAAGACTCATACTGCACAAAGAAGTCGTCTACTTGTTATGCCCTTAGTACTTGTTTAAATTCGGCAATGTGATCGTAGGGTTCTCCTAATCTGTCGTAATGATTTCTTACACACTTGGCCACTTGGATAGGTCTCAGTCTTCTCATTGGTTCTAGCGGTCTAGGCATTACAGGAAGGACCGGGACAGCTAGCCTAACTGGAGGTATTCGAGGCTGCCCTCCTATTGGTGGTCGTGGTCTCATTGGTGGTCGGTACTGATTCCCTACTCCTGGGTGGGCCTGATTGTTTGTTTGCACTCCTGGAGAAACAAATTGTACATGAGTACGGTTTGGAACACTCCGTTGGCTAGTTTGTCCTAACGTGGTGTGTTCTATCTCTTGTTGATTTCCAAATGGGTTTTACAAGGTAGTTGCCTGATCTCTCTGGGGAAATACAGGCAAACCCATGTATTTCAGACGAGCTTTGTCCAAAGCACTAACCAACCAATATCTTCTCTGATTTTTGTCTAGGTATGTGATTCTAGTTTCGTCTTCTGGATCATTCAGTTCATAAAATGTCATAGGGATTTCTTCTCTTCCTGGAGCCGGTAAGTCTGTTTGAAGTAATACATCTAATCCATGGATCATATAGACTTCCAATAGGTAGTCATCTTGAGGTATCATATCTCCTCTCAAGATTCGTGTTACTTGGGATCTACCTCTAGGGGTCGTCACTAGTTCCTCAGGGTTGGTTCTTCCTGGGTTTTCTTGTTCCACTAACTCTCCCCTTTCATTGATCATCTCAAGAAATTCCGTCACTATGTATATGTGACCTATCTTGTCCATATATGCTCCTCCTTCATACTTAACAGCAGGTCTAGGCACAATCGTGGCATCCATGGAAGTTACCATTCTAGCCACAGATCTGTTTAACCTATCTAGGTAGATAGGGATCTCCTGGGCATTAGTAGAAACATACTGTAAGGAAGTGCGGTAATCTCCCTCAACAGCAGTCATGAAATTTCTACTTGGAGCGGGACCCTGCATGTCTTCCGAAGCCATGGGTATCTCCTCTGATTCACTAGAGGTAACTGAATAGACAGAGTGGTGACTGACCTGGGCAGCACTTCCCACATAAGATATGACACTTCTTCGGCTACTTAGCACTCTCCCGGACCTCAAGTTCATTCACCCTCCTGAGGCTCTCTAAGTCTCTAAGACTCTCCTTGAGTGGCTCTTCCAATGTCTCAAGGTTGCCCTACAAAATGCTACAAAAAGCTCTGGACGATACCACTTCTAGGCGATATTGCACCAGGCGATACTACACTGGGCGATACCAAACTGGCCACGATACGATACCAGAAACCTAGACGATACGATACTTGTAGCATCAGACGATAGGATACAACACGTGGGCACGATACGATACTTAACGCTTGGCCGATACGATACTTAATGCACCCGACGATACGATACTGAAAAAAACTTCAATGATACGATACCCGAGTTTCCCACGATACAATACCAAGATCAGGGATGATACGATACCAACGATCCTTGCGATACAATACCTGAGAACCGAGGCGATACGATACTGCTCCCCTTACACGATATGATACCAATGCAAGTGATGATACGATATTACCAGCTTGCACGATATGATATCAGAATGATGGGACGATACGATACTTGGTATGGTGTTGTGATACTGAATGAAGACTTGGCACGATACGATACTTCAGGGGTTGGCGATACGATACCAAAATCTAGACGATACGATACCAACGGTCCTCACGATACAACACTAAAAATCCAGACGATACGACACCACTTGCAAAGGGCCGATACGATACCAACTTGGTATCGCGATATGACTCTTGACAATGAGACGATATGATAGTAGGGTGGGGCACGATACGATACCAATGCAAGTGGTGATACGATACCACCAACTTGCACGATACAATACAGGTATGGTATCGCGCTACTAGGTGGGTCAGCAGACGATACGATACCACGAGTGGCACACGATACAATACCCCGGGGGTAAAGTGAGATCGCGATACCAACTTGGCGATACGATACCAAAAGTGGTATCGTGATACCAAGATTCGTAACCGACGATACGATACTTTGGCGAGTATCGTGATACAAGGGAATTTTTGGTATCGCGATACCAAAACTCAACCGATCGCGATACTCAAGCCAAAGTACCACAAAATGCAAAAATTCTTACACCCCCTTGCTCTTCTCTCACCCCTCTTCACTCCTAGCCTACTGTCTCTTTCAAGAAAGCTCAAAAAACAAAATGTTTCCCCCCCGCGATACCGAATGCGCAATTAATCACGTGTTGGTGCACTCTTAGTGTGTTTTTGACAAGGAATTCCTGTTGAAACTTACCTTTGTGGTGTCCTGATTGCAACTTGAGCTCAATACCTAGCCTTGTCAGCCTGTAGCACGCGACACCACACTCACGATACCGGTCGCTGCTCGCACACGATACCAGAATGCACAGAAGTATCAAATGAGTAAAATTTTTTGGTTTTTATACTTTTTGTGACAAAAATTGAACTTCACGAATTTTGGCAAATTTTTTTGGGTTTTTTGTGATCTTGGCCTACTCCTACTTCACTTCTCTTCTCCTCTCCTCTCCTTCTGACCTAACCCTAACTCCTCCTTCTCTCCCTTCCTACTAACCCTAAACCTAAAAAATCATTACACACACCTCCGGGATGTGAAGTAACAAGTGCTGAAGTGATTGACTACTTGCCACGGAACGAGTTCACTTCTACAAGTACGATTCCATCACACTCGATCTATAACCATCACGAAGGCACCTTGGTTGAGTGTTCCCCGGCAACGGCACCAAAAACGTGTGTACTTAAGTCAAGAAGACTCAAGGACTTGTGCCAAAGAGACTAAACCTCATTTGCAACACAAGTGCATATAATGGGAAATTGACACACGCTTATATGTCAATCCGATCAAACGACCTAACCAAGTGTATGAAGACATGTGCACACATGATGGAAAATGAAGTGGTTCAGCTGATATGCATGAGAAAAGACTAATCCACCTCTCAAACTCACTGAAAGACTGAAAGTGTCTGTTGCGATACCTCTTACAGTAGTTTTCAGTAACTCGAGAATTTCTCTCAGCTCCAAGCTCTGAATATAGTCAATAGGGTACTCGTTTTGAAGCTCTCAACGAGACGCATCTATTGAAAGTCCACTCTTCTGACAACCCTTCTTCAAGTTATCACCAAAATAGTGAATGGAAGGAAGCACCCACACTCACGCCACAAATCTTATAAGCTCCCACACACACTATAGTAGTTCAAAAATAGCGGGAAGGGGTAGACAACAATCCTACACACACATTCCAAGCATTACACACACATACAAGATCAAAGAGAAGATGGAAATCTGCAGGAAAGAGGCAAATTCGAGATTCAATAGCTCCTTCTTCACAATGGCAAAAAAGTGTCTACAAAGAGTCACAAGGTGACTTATATACATGTGCCCTAAGTTTGGTCCTTTCACACAAGAGACCGACACTTTATTCCAAAAAGGTGAATTTCCTACTAATTTACAAGGGATATTTTACAACAAGCTGGGATTATGCAACTCGAGGACTCCTCTAGTGCATTTACATGGATTTGAGGGAATTCTCTAAGACCTCGAAGAAGAAAAATTATGCCCATTAATTTGAAAATTTTGGGGCTCTTCTCTTGTGCTTCTTTACTCTGCAACAATACCTTATTCATTGGAAAGGGTATGACATTAATGATCGTACTTGGGAACTTGCAAAAAACCTTCAGAGCACCAATCAAGGTTCGAGAATTCCATTAAAAAAATCCAATGAAGCCGAGACCAAAGAACATGACTGCTCCTTGTGGAACTCGTCGCTTGAGGGGGAGGTAATGTCATGGACAAAGGAAACCATCTTGAATCTCAGATTCCATGTGAATCCTATATCTCATGATTGGTTCAGAATTTGGGGAAACTAATGCTCCCATTGCATCTGGAACGTGCCAAAACCCTAAGATCGACTGTCTTCGTGCTTGATTCTGACATCTAGAGACCATGCTTCGAGTCGATGACATCATGATGACATCATCAAGTCGCAACCGCCTTTGAGAACCGCCCTTGAAAACCTATATAAGGAGGGGTTGGCCACATTCATAATCAGTCTTGTCAATACCAGTCATGGGAGCTCAAGGAGTCGTGACCGCCAAGTAAGTACTCTTCAAGTTCCAGTTCTAGTTCTTGTCTTGTTCCTTGTTCTAGTCTAGTTCTTGGACATCCTATCTTGTCCTCTTGTAATCTCGTAGTACGAGATCCTGTCGAGTTCTTTCTTGTATCCAGTTCATCTCCCAGAAGGGAGTTCTTGTAATCCAGATATCTTGCTCCATACGTACGATCCCGGGTTGTGGGATCTCCTATATCATCTCTAGTCCAGTTTCCCATACCTATTGGTCCCGGGTTGTGGGACATCTTGTATCGGTTACATCTTCTTGTATTATTTTCCCTACGTGGGTGTTATTGTAATCATAAGTGTATTTTTGAAATCTTGTCTACTGTAGTCAAAGAGCACAATCTAGTTCTCCCCTGACAATAGGCGCAAGCCTTTCCTATCCTCTTTTTATAGTCTTTGTTGGAGCCAAAGATTTGAATTCAAATTCAAATCCCTACCTAAAAGTGAATCCTAAAGTATAGGACTGATTCTCTCTTAAATTAACTACCGAGTGACAGGAAATGTCTCTCATTGATTTGGCTCCTTGAAAAGTTCCTTCTTCTCTCGCTTTTAGGCATCTTTCATCTTCCTCTACAAGCTTGCACATCCACCTGTGAGTATCTTCATGCATCCAAGATGGATGAAAAAAACTTATAGACTGCATAGAGATTGAATCTTCTTGCACCTTGTGGATATGATTCCATTGAAGGGGTGGTACATCTCTAAACGTATAATCCTTCATATTGACCTTGGTTGCGACTCGTAAGTGTTGCAAGTACAAGGAGTTGGTTCCCTGATCTTGTACTATTTGTAGTTTTTTGTAGAAAGGGTCTTCCTAGGATCATTTCATAGAAGTTATTTTTGCCAAAGTCACATGTAGCAAAGGTGTGTTCAAAATCTACACCACAAGTGGTTAGAGTTATCCCATCTTAAAATCCTTGAGGTCTTTCAGCATGGCTACCAGCCATTTGAAGCTTCATTCTAGTTGGTCTTAATGCAGGTTTGCCTCATTGCTTCCACAAGGAGGTGGTCACAATCGTAACACTAGCACATGAAGATAAGATAGCTTCGGTTGTATAAACTTGGTAGGTGATTAGAAGATAAGTATTACCTTCTTCAACTTCACTCATGCCTCCTATTTTGTCTAGAGGTATCTCTAGTACTTTTAGCTTAAAGCCTATTTTGACATATTGGAACCAAGTTTTGAAGCCTTGTTCACCACATGTTCCCACAACTCAGGTTTTACTTTGAGCACATCTTCTAAGGTGAGATGACACATCACCTTAGTGTTCTTTATGACTTTAGTGTTTCTTGGAACCAATGGGTTTTCATTTCTTATCAGTGTTGTGGGAGCTCTGATATGAAGAGATTCAAATTCCCATGGGCCTCTGAATTGTGGCAACTCTTGCAAAGGATTGGATTCGAAATCTAATCTTTTGTCTTCTTGTTTCTCTCCTTGATCTCCATAAATAGATGGAATGTATTGGGGAAATTTATCATGAATATCATCGATTTCAGGAATAGGAGGGGGATTACCCTTCTCCTTGGTCCATTTCTCTTCTTGTGTTTCCCACAAGAACTCTTGAGAGTACTATTCAATTGACATAGATGTTCCAACATCCATGGAATTAGGAACATACACTTTCATTGGTGGTGAGATTTCTCTTTCAACAAGTGGTTGAGCCTGTGGAGGTAAATAAACATGCGGCTTGTTTACCAACTGCTCTAATCTTTCTAGTAAGCCTTGGAAATGCAAACCCATTCTGATAGAATTTGTCTGATTGACAATTGATTGATCTCGAGCATATTCTAAGCTAGTTCTAACATTTTCATGCAAAATTTTGTTTATTCAATCTCTAAATCTCATGTAGGGTAACTCTTGTCTAGGTTTGCAACTATTGGCCCTTCTTGAAGTTGAGCCTAGTAGGCCTTGAACATCATGTCCAAGCCTTCCGGGTTTGGATATACAAGAATAGACCCTGATTATGGTCTATTCAAATGAGTGATGGGGTGAGATGAAGTGGAGTGGATGAAGTTATGACATGCAAGGGGTTTTGAGATTCAATGGCTACAATTTTTATTTTTGTGTCTCTCAAGATTTCTTCTAGTTTGGATAACTTTCTAGCCCACTTATGATTGGCCTTCTCCCTAGTATCCTTCCAGGTTCTTGTTTTCCTCTTAGTAGGCTCTCTTGATTCACTTGATTTTGATTGTTCAGCTAGTTTAGCTTGCTTTAAGACTTGTGCCCTAGTGACTGCTTGTATAGGATCCACATTAGCGCTACTTGAGCTTCAATCTACCACTAAGCCTACCACATTAATGACTATAACCTTGGGCTTACTAGAGGGGTTCCTTGGACAATCTCTTGGGAGATGTTCCTTGCCGCACTCAAGATAAAAGCCTTGTACTGTGATATTCTATCCTTGTCTCAAAGCTGATGGGTGGGGACATTCACGAATGAAATGGTCACCCTCACATCTAAAACATGGTCCTCTAGGGGCTTGTGGTCTCATTTGTCTGAATCGGGGCTTGAGGTTAGGATTCGTATTCATGACATTGGAGTATTCTGGCTTCCAATTTGGTACAATAAGTAGTGCCTCATATTGATATAGATAAGCCTCACTATGCTCGAGTGACTCTATGTAATAAGTTCATAGACTATCTTCATGGGTATAGTCAGAAATTTGAGCATGAGGGTCATTTTCTGAGAGCAAAGGGGTCATCGACACCAATGCTCTATTAGAGTTCTCCTGTACCACTACACACACACACACACTTAACTGGAATCACGTTGGTAGGAGGTGGCAGCTGGTTTCCTAGGACCAGCTGTGGACTATATTTTGTTGGTATTGAGGTTGATATTGTTTTTCTGGCCTATAATATGGCTACTCGTATTGGTTTCAATACCTACCCTGTTTGTAAGGTTGGTAATACGCTTTTCTAATGGCATGCCTATTGTGTGGAAAATACTGAGTTGTATGGTTTGTGTATCTTCTCTCAATAGTGAAGTATTGGTTGCTAGGGTTTCCTTGGGGTTGCACCATGATCTCAAACATTATCCATGTGGTTTCCTCCACACATATAACATCATTTCATGGAGACCATTCTAGTTGTGTTCTTGCTAGAGACACCTAACTTTTGAGCTACCTTCTCTGCCAATTCCTAAATTGAGTAGACGTTTAGAGGTGAGGCTAATATAGCTATCTAAATCTTTAACGATTTTTGAAAGCTCCAATTCATCACCTAGGTTTTCCTCTATGTCTATGCACATGTGCACACACTGCTCTATGGTTCTAGGTTCCTTCAAGTACAGATAAGATCTCAATTGGGTGCTTAACAAACCATTTAGGAACACTATGTAGACCGTCTTCCTACAAGTCAAACTATTTCTTGGGGTGTCTACTTGAAGCTATGCATCAATGATGAAGTATTATATGTGATGCCACTTTTGGAGAATTCACTAATGAATGCTTCTAAGAACTAGTTTATATTCCTAAACTGACCTCGGTGTAGTGGCTGAGACCACGTTAAGGTAGTGCTCTTCCGCATTAGACCAAAGGAATTTAATTGTGTCAATAGGTCTCGACTTGTTTCGCTCTTAACACTTGTCAAAACTCTACCACATGATCGTAAGGATTGAAAGAAGTTGGAGAAGGTTGGAGAGGCTTGGAAAGTTGAGTTGTCGAGTGGTGAAGTTGGTCCAGCAAGCCAGCATAGGAATAGCCCTAACTATTTGGATATGTAAAATAGAACTTCTAGGCTTGTACTTAGTGCAATAAAACCCGATAAGTACTTTGGAACACCAACACAAACAATTTGATGCACAACAAATAACTTGCATCTTGATTACCTCACAAAAACCTTCTAAAAATGGATGGAAGTTATGACTTCAAGCACTGAGAGTAGCCAACACAATTACAATAGGAAACATTCCTATCAAAGGGGATGTCATACATATGTTTGGATTGCTAAAATTAATAAAACGCTCAATTTATATCAACCAATGAAGGAAAAATCACCTCAACAATGATTGGATGTCATCTTGATTTTGTAGGGATGTGTAGACAATGACCTCGAGACTGTAAAACTCCGATTTCATTGAGATTACTACCACCAAATGACTTGAGACTTTTTACACATACACTCCATAATTATATCTTTCCAAAAAGTTCTTAAAACCTTGATTTGGAGCTTTGTAGCATGAACAACAATCTCTGCAAGTTCACTGAGTCTAAGGAAGAAGGAGCAGAGAATAGAAGTGGCACCAAGCAATGATCAAAGAGTATATGTATTGCTTCAAATTAAAACTCTACTTAATGTACAAATGTTTTGGAGTCTTTATTAGGATCTTGAGGATATGATCACACCTTTTCTTCATGAACTTGAATTTGAAATTAGGAAATTCTGGTAGTTTAGATTGAATGGAGTCCTTTTCTACAATCTAGAAAAAGCAAAACTTGAAGTCATATGTACTTCTTGATTGATTGATTGAGAATAAATCTCAACCCTCTTACTCGTGGATTTAAGGGCTTTTACTCTTTCCTTTTACAAAGTTAAATACCTTGAACCTTACAAGAAATAATCATAAGTGATCAACCAATTAATACATAAGTGCCATTCTTCAAGGTACATACACGACACCATCTAAATGATGGATTTGGTGAAGAGCATATCCACCTCAAGCATAATGCAAGCTTGGCATTCCAACGGCTCCCCCTCAAGCCAAATTATGCTTGAGTCTAGTAGGTTTAATACCTACCATAACTTTGAATCTATAAAGCTTTATCACATCAAGTGCCTTATCAACGGCTCCCCCTCATTCTCTAATAGGTTTAATACCTACCATAACTTTGAATCTATAAAGCTTTATCACATTAAGTGCCTTACCATGTCTGATATTTTCTTCTGAGTAGGAACAAATGAAATGTTGATTCCTTTGCCATAAGCTGTTGGTGCAAGAAAATCATCAATTGATGATTTGGACAAAGATTTTAAGTCAAAGAATGAAGCAAAGATCAACATATGAGGCTTGAAGTGTAGTGCATGGTCAAAAGATGAAGACTTGTATATATATGTATACTAATCTTGTAATTAGTTCATAAAAACTTTGCATCTATGATGAGTCATGATGTAAACATCTATATATACTTTATATAGATGTACTATGAGTAGGAGGGATGATGCATGACAAGTTTTAGAAGTCATTAGAGAATTTATAAAGTGAGAAGAACATGAAGTATCATTCAGATGTAAGATTTCTCTAAATAGAAGAAAGTTGCACCTTGATCTTTTGCTCAATGCTCTTGCTATGTTTATCTTCTTGCTGAATGCTTTTGTACAAGTCTAATTCTATAGTTGAGTGACTGACCTCTCTACAAGTTTTGAGAGTTTAATTTTAATCAAACTGAGAGAATTTTAAGTAGGAACATCTACATGTGTAAATGTGAAGAAGTGAAGATAGGAACAGGTGCAATCCTAGTGGTCAATGTTTTGATCAGATCTCCCTTCATAGTGTAAATTTTTTAGCAACTAAGCACTCATTCTTTAATTTTAAAGGTACTCTACTTGTGGCTAAAAGCATTTGAATAAATGGGGTCTACTTTGGGAGAACCATGCATTAGAAGTTGCAGGTGTCAAAGTCAACTACAAAGAAGAACAGTTTCAAACATAGGTACATTGTTTGAAGCAAATATGAAGATTTAGTGAATCTTTTCGAGATATTTAACTTGGAGAAGGTGTGAAAACTCTAGGAGACACCTTATATAAAGTTGTATGGAAGACATTACACATTTGATCAGTCAATGAGTGAATTAAGTACAATATACTTTTTTGAATAATTAGTTTCTTCACAATTAGTTCAAAGTTTGATAATTTGGCATTGGTCTTCCAAACTTGGTTGAGGTTTTGAGTTGTTCTTGATATAGAGGTGTTCTAACATCAAGGATAACTTGTTATTTTGGAGATTAGCACTCTCCATCAGTGGTATCAGAGCAAGAGTTATCACAATTGAAGAAAGGAGGACCCCGATTGTTGCAGATATATAGAAACTAATCTTTGAAGATTCAAAAGGTGAAAGTTTGAAGTGAAAGCTAGAGAAGGTAGCCTCAAGCTATCACAAAGATCAAAAGGAACTAAATTTGAAGTAAAGGTACATTCATTATTCACAAATCTTGAAGAATTTATTGCAGAAGTGAAGAAAGGATGGGAGATTCTCTACAGATAGAGAAATTGAATAGAGAAAACTATCCTGCTTGGTCAATGAGGATGGAAACTCATCTCATGAATAAAGATCTGATAGGATACATCATAGGTGAACAAGAGAAACCCGAATTTAGGGATCCTAGTGCTCCAACAAGGGAAGAGCTCTCACATCTGAAGACATGGATGAACAAGGATGCTTAAGCAAGGAGCATTATCTACATGGGAGTCAATGATTACTTGCTACCTCACATTAGAGGACTTGAAAGTGCAAGTGACATATTGAATTCTTTGGAGGAGCATTTCCAAAACACTACAAAGTCAAGAAAGGCATCTTTACGGGCAGAATTTACCACATTTAAGAATAAGGCTTCTCAATATATTTTTGATTATGTAGCAAGGATGAAGGACATTGCAGATGCATTAGGAGTAGTTGATGAACATATTGAAGAGTATAAATTGGTAAGACAAATTCTCACACAATTTTGAGAGGAGATGAGAAGTGGAAGCCTTTCATTCTATCCACTAAGTTGTCACTAGATCATTTCACTCCTGATTTGAATAAATTGCTAGAACACATGCTAACTTTTGAGCAGGATGTTAAAGGTGATGTTGATAAAAGTACAGGTCAAGCAATGTGTTCAAAGGACAAGAAGAAGATTAACAAAGGCAAGCAACAATTGAATGAAGATGAAGGCACTACTAGCCAAGCTAACTTCCTAAGAGGAAGAGGAGGTGGCAAAGGAAGAGGAAGAGGCAGAAGTAATAAAGACGGTGCCAAAGCTTGATGGATTTGTGGTAAGACTAATCATTTAGCTCATGAATGTTGGTATAATGACCAGAATGGTGGAGGATACAATCAAAACTTTAATTCAAGAGGAAGGGGTAATAGAAATCAGAGAGGTAATTTCAAAGGTAGAGGTAGTAGAGGTTTCTTTGGAAGAAATGTAGGTAGAGGCTTTCAAACTCAATCCTACAATAATACCTACTACAACTATGCTTCAGATCAGAAGGAGGATTCAACCTTAATTATGAATACAACTTGTGAAAGACAAAGTGAAGATCAAAGAGTCTTCTACATTGACTCAGGGTTTATCAATCATCTGAGTGGCAACATAGCTTTGATGAGTGATTTGGAGAATAAGGTGAGTAATCATGTAGTTCAAACAGGTGATAACACAAAGCACAATGTGAAGTCCATGTGAAGAGAGATGGTGGATGCAATCCAAAGATGAGTAGGTGCTGCTACAACCAGCTTCACACCAGCCAACTAAGACTTCAGAGATGATTAGAAGACCCTTTTAGCTTCCTAAATCCACCAAAATATCAGCCAAGTACTTTGGAACATGTATCCCAAAAGTTTAAGTCAAGACAGACTAGTTGCGAAATGACTAGCTCCCAAAACTTGCTATTTTTGGACATACACCTGTTTGAAAAATGAACTGTGCTCTCAACCTGGTAGGAATTAGAAACATTCCTTTTGGGCATCACAAATAGACTTAGCAAGCTTCCCAATACAAGTTAAAACACTTCAAATGATGGACTGAGCACTGAGAACAAGTTTCATCAATTTCTGGAACATCCCCACAATTCTCGGGGCTCTACAGAGATAGACCAGTAAGCAGTAAAATGCAGATATCTGCAAAAGTATTAATCTAATGACCTTGAAAATTTATATGCACAAAGTAGATAGTACGAGCTATCCAACTCAAGTTAAGTCACTGAAAAAGGATCAGTAGAACTCGCGATATGACCTTCTGAAGTTACTGCTCTAAGTGAGTATAGCAGAGAACAAAACAGAGAAGTGAATGATGATAAATGTATAAATTCATATATGATTACAACCACATTGGCAATGAATCTTTGCACAATGGGAGTAGAATGATAGAGCTATGCAGTAAGCTCTTCAATCTCTACAAAATGACATGAAGTGGTCACGTACAAGGCTTGCTAATCACCTCTTCCTTCTTGCTACTTTTATAGCTATTCTTGGAGGGAGTTTTGAATTCGAATTCAAATGGCTCCACCTAAAATTGATCCCCAAAGTTAGGAGATATTCCCTCAGCTCAAAAAGTTGTGGGTTTTGGTAGTTAGAGCCACGAAATTGCTTTTACATCATGCATGAGGTAAGCCATCCTTTTCCTTTTTCCTTTTTCAATTACAAGAGATAAAAATGAACTCTTTTACAAGAGGTGTTCACATGACTACTCATGTGACTTACAAATGAGGATGATATCAAATATATCAAGCATGTAGGCTTGGGTAAAATGCACCAACAGCTCCCCCTCAAGCCTAACATGCTTGGCCTCCAAATAAGTCTTCAATTGTCCTTGATTTCCTGCAAGCCAATCATCAACTTGAATCTACTTAACTTTGTACCATCAAGAGCTTTAGTTAACATGTCTGCACATTGCATATCTGTAGAGACATAGGATAGTTGAATATCCTTGCTCATTAGCTTCTCCCTTACATAATGGTAGTGGACTTCAATATGCTTGGTTCTAGCATGGTATACCGGATTAGCAGCTAGATGTAGTGAGCTTGTGTTGTCACAAAAAATGTGAGGTGTTGAAGAATGAAGTCCAAGATCTGTGTACAAAGACTTTAACCACATGATTTCTTGAGTTGCATTAGCCAAACCTCTATATTCAGCTTCAGTAGAAGATAATGCCACGGTTGGTTGCTTCTTCGATGACCAAGAAATGATTTTTGAACCTGCAAATGATATATACCCTGATGTGCTTCTTCTATCATCTTTAGATCCGGCCCAATCTGCATCTGAGTAGACCTTTAGCTCAATATCAGAAGTATATGAATAGAACAAACCTTCATTCATGGTCCCCTTTAGGTACTTGAGGACTCTCTTGGCCGCTTCCATATGTGGTCTTCTCGGCTTATGCATAAACTGACTCAATATGCTAACACTATAGCATATATCCACCCTTGTGAGTGTTGCATAGTTCAAACTTCCAACCAAGCTTTGATAGCTTGTGATGTCTTCAATTGGCTCTCCTTGATAAGCACTAAGCTTATGATTTTGCTCCATAGGTGTACCTGCACACTTGGTATTTTCCATCTTGAACTTGACGAGCATGTCATGCACATACTTCCTTTGTGTGATGTACATACCTGAATCTGTGTAGATCAATTCCAATCCAAGAAAATAAGTGAGTGGTCCGAGGTCACTTATTTTGAACTCCTCCTTCATTTGACTCTTGACCTGTTTGATTCCTTCAAGATCATTGCCTGTGATAATAATATCATCAACATACACATAAATAGATCACTTTAGATCCATTCCTCTTTATGAACAAAGAGGCATCCGCATTGCTAGCTTTGAATCCTTGGTCCTGCAAATAAGTCACCAATCTGAAATTCCAAGCTCTTGGAGCTTGCTTCAATCCATACAAAGATTTCTTTAATTTGCATACATAGTTAGGATGATGTGCATCCTCATATCGAGGAGGTTGTGCCATATACACTTCCTCAGAAATCCATCCATTCAAGAAAGCATTCTTTACATCAAGTTGATAAAGATTCCAATTTCTAGATGCAGCAAGACTAATGAGAACCCTAATTGTAGGCATTTTTGCAACAGGAGAGAAAGTCTCCTCATAATCAATACCATGGGTTTGAGCAAACCCTTTAGCAACTAACCTTGCTTTGTGTCTATTTATACTTCCATCGGGATTCCTCTTGATTTTGTAGATCCATCGAGATCCGATTATCTTCATAGATGCCTTGTTAGGTACAAGCTCCCAAGTGTCATTCTCCTTCAAGGGTTCCATTTCTTCATCCATTGCATCTCTCCAAGCTTTCTTGCTCTGTGCTTCTTCGAATGTGGTAGGTTCTTCATTGGTTGAATCCTTTGCAATGTAGATTGAGTGCTTGGTAACCAAAGAAGTATCATAACCAAACCTCTCTGGTTTCTTCTTCTCCCTCGAAGACCTTCTAAGTGGTTGATGTGAGCTCTCGGGTCCATATGTAGCATCCTGCATCTTTGCTTTACCTTTGTTCTTCCATAGCTTTAGTCTTTCCAAATCTTCTACGTCAATCTCCGAATCACTTTCTTCAATCTGCTTTGGCTCCTTTGGTTGAAGTGATGGAAAATCTTCATCCAAGTCATATGGCAGCTTCACTTTCCTATCATCATCAAACCATGATTTGTTTTCATCAAAAATTACATCTCTACTCATAGAAAATCCTTTATTTGTTGGATTGTACAATCTATATCCTTTTTGGTTTTGATCATAACCAATGAATACACACTTCTCTGCCTTGGGATCCAATTTCCCTCTTACTTGAGAAGGAATGTGAGCATAGGCTAAGCATCCAAAGATTTTGCAATGCTCTAGACTAGGTCTTCTTCCATTCCACGCTTCATATGGAGTGGTTCCATCTAGTGACTTAGATGGAAGTCTATTTATGAGATATGTGGCTGTAGACACAGCCTCTGCCCATAGGTAGTTTGGCAATCCCTTTTCGTTCAGCATGGACCTTGCTGCTTCGACAATAGCTCTGTTCCTCCTCTCTGCTACACCATTGAGTTCGGGTGTATACCTTGTAGTGACTTCCCTTTTAATACCTCTTTCATGCAAGAAGTCATCAAATTCAGAAGAGAAGTATTCTCCTCCACCATCTGATCTGAGTTGTTTCAAAGTCCTACCTATTTGGTTTTCAACAAGAGCAATATACTTCTTAAAGCAATTAAACACTTCATCCTTGTGCTTCATGAAAAACAGAATGGTCCACCTGCTACAATCATCTATGAAAGACACATAATATCTTGAGCCTGATATAGATGGCTCCTTACTTGGACCCCACACATCTGTGTGCACTAGATCCAAAGGATTTTGATACATATATCCTTTCTTATTGAAAGGTTGTCTATGAGCCTTGCCGAGTTGACAAGCTTCACACTTATAAATCATGTGTTGCCTTGTGATATTAGGCAAACCAAGTACACTTTGGTCCCTGCAAATCTGTTTGAGTGTCCTCTCACCAATGTGAGCAAGCCTTTTGTGCCATATCTCCAACTCTGTTAGAGTTTGAGATCCATAGCTAAACAAAGCTATGTTCTTTGTATCTTCCACTTCAAAAGTGAAAAGCCTTCTTGTCTTTTCTCCCTTGGCAATCCTTCAAAAGCCTTGCCTTGGGTCTTCAACATATGCTCCAAATCAATTGAATCTAACCTGCAATCCTTTTTCAACAATCTGTCCAACACTTATTAAATTTTTGGTAATTGTAGGGACATACAAGACTTTGCTTAAGAGGTTCATATTCCCATCTGATGTCTTCACATTACCTATCTTCTCCACTGAGTGCTTTGTGTCATCTCCTGTCTGCACTTCATGCTTGTTATGAGGATCTTCCAAATCAGAAAGTAAAGCCACATTTCCTGCTACATGGTTCGAGCATCCCAAATCAATGTAAAATATGTGATCATCATCCTTACCCTTCTTCGTTGATAGATTCATAATCAATAATGAATCTTCTTGACTTTGGTCCTCTACATAGTTATTGTAATCTCTTCTTCCTCTATGGCCACTTTGATAGTTGTTGTTGTTGTTGTAATTGTTGATGTAGTAGTTGTTGTTGTAGCCTCCATTGTATCTACCTCTATTTGATCCATAGCCACCTCTATCGAATCCTCTTCCTCTTGAGTTCCTCAGGTTCCTGAAACATTCTTCAATAGTATGGTTAGATAAGCCACATATGTTGCAAGGTTGAGATGATTGGAATCTCCCCCTGCCTTGCTTTCCACCTCTGCCTCTTCCTCTAGCTCTTCCTCTACCTGCAAAGTTTGCTTGGAAAGAGCTACCTTCATCTTCATTCTTCCTATTCTTTGACTTGTCCTTGACCTTAGCTTTATCAGAGTATAAGGCAGAAGTTTGATTACCTCTTGAGGACTCACCACCTTTGCTAATCTTTGCTTCATGAGTGAAGAGTTGGCCCATGAGTGTGTTGAGGTCAGGTACATGCATATCCATGTATAAATCCATGGCTGTTGTGAATGACTCCCACTTGTTGTCTGCTTTGATTCCATTCATGATTTGTCTTATGATTTGCTCCTCTTCAGCTACCTCTCCAATGCTTCCAAGTTGGTCGGAAATCTCCTTCATCTTTGTGACATAATCAGTCACATTTTGCTTTGGGCTTTTCTTCATTGTTGTGAACTCCATCCACAATTGGTTCTTCCTTGCTCAAGTGTTGGAAGAGAAGAAAGAAGCAAGTGCATTCCAGGTCTCTCTTGATGTCTTGCATCCCTTGACATGAGGTAAAAGAAAATCAGAGATTGAGTTTAGAATATAGGACCTTGCAAGTGCATCCTTCGAACACCAATTTGAAAGTCCTTCCACTTCTTCATGTGATGGTTGCCCTTTGTTCCTCATGGTTGGCATTGCTTCATCTCCGGATATGAATCCATATAGATTCCTCCCTTGAAGGTAAGCCTCCATCCTTAGAGACCATGCCGGGTAGTTGTTTCGATCCAATTTGTCAATTGTTGATGGAAATCCATCTCCCATGTTGCTTGACTATGCTCTGATACCACTGTGAAGAGAGATGGTGGATGCAATCCAAAGATGAGTAGGTGCTGCTACAACCAGCTTCACACCAGCCAACTGAGACTTCAGAGATGATTAGAAGACTCTTTGAGCTTCCTAAATCCACCAAAATATCAGCCAAGTACTTTGGAACATGTATCCCAAAAGTTTAAGTCAAGACAGACTAGTTGCGAAATGACTAGCTCCCAAAACTTGCTATTTTTGGACATACACCTGCTGGAAAAAATGAATAGTGCTCTCAACCTGGTAGGAATTAGAAAAAATTCCTTTTGGGCATAGAAAATAGAATTAGCAAGCTTACCAATCCAAGTTAAAACACTTCAAATGATGGAATGAGCATTGAGAACAAGTTTCATCAATTTTTGGAACATCCCCACAATTCTCGGGGCTCTGTAGAGATAGACCAGTAAGCACTAACATGTAGATATCTCCAAAAGTATTAATCCAATGACCTTGAAAATTTTTACACGCAAAGTAGACAGTACGAGCTATCCAACGCAAGTTTAATCACTGATAAAGGTTCAGTAGAACTTGAGATATGACCTTCTAAAGTTACTGCTCTGAGTGAGTATAGCAGAGAACAAAACAGAGAAGTGAATGATGATAAATGTATAAATTCATATATGATTACAACCACATTGGCAATGAATCTTTGCACAATGGGAGTAGAATGATAGAGCTATGGAGTAAGCTCTTCAATCTCTACAAAATGACATGAAGTGGTCACGTACAAGGCTTGCTAATCGCCTCTTCCTTCTTGCTCCTTTTATAGCTATTCTTGGAGGGAGTTTTGAATTCGAATTCGAATGGCTCCACCTAAAAGTGATCCCCAAAGTTAGGAGATATTCCCTAAGCTCAAAAATTCGTGGGTTTTGGTAGTTAGAGCCACCAAATTGCTTTTACATCATGCATGAGGTAAGCCATCCTTTTACTTTTTCCTTTTTCAATTACAAGAGATAAAAATGAACTCTTTTACAAGAGGTGTTCACATGACTACTCATGTGACTTACAAATGAGGATGATATCAAATATATCAAGCATGTAGGCTTGGGTAAAATGCACCAAGAGTCCATTGGATCAGTAAAGGCCAAGGATGGAAGCACTCTTTTGAGTAAGGGTTTGTATGTTCCTACGATCCCAAAGAATCTGATAAGTGTAGGGAAAATTGTAGAGAAAGGATATGAAGTAAGGTTCACTAGTGATGGAGTTTTTGTGGAAGACCCTAGCGATGGGCATAAACAAATTGTTTCACGAAAGAAAGAAGATTCAAGGCAATATTGGTCATGCCTTGTTCACTTATGGAGGACATAAGATCTCTGAGTTAGATCTTTGGCATAAAAGGCTTGGACATTTCAATGAAAGAGGTATTAAGGAT
This sequence comes from Ceratopteris richardii, assembly GCA_020310875.1. Lineage (NCBI taxonomy): Eukaryota > Viridiplantae > Streptophyta > Polypodiopsida > Polypodiales > Pteridaceae > Ceratopteris > Ceratopteris richardii. The sequence continues at coordinate 8,638,133 of CM035431.1, read as the reverse complement.
ATGATTAATAATGGTTCAGTGCTTGGATTACCTAATTTTGTAGGTCAACAAATGACATACAGATGTGAAGCATGTCAATTAGGAAAGGCTCATAAGCAATCATATAATAAGCATCATTTCATGTATTCAAAGAAGCTTGAATTGATACATACAGATGTGCAGGGGCCATCAAAGGACTTTAACATTAATGGTTCAGGATATTATGTGACTTATGTTGATGATGCTACCAAGTGGATCACCATATATGTGATCAAAGATGAATCAGAGGTGTTCAATGCATTTAAACATTATCATGTGTATGCAAAAAGATTTTCAAGACAAAAATTGAAGAGACTAAGGTCATATGGAGGGGGAGAGTATTTCTCTAATGAGTGTTGGAGTTAGACATCTGCGGAAGCACGCGAACAGCACAAGGAAGAAGAAGAAGCTTGGAGCACAACACACAAGACTGAATGTATTACTAGAGAATGTACAAAGATAAGTAGCCCATTAGGGCAATAGGCGTATATACAAGCTGGGGGAAAAAAACCTCCTAAAGAGGGAAAAAAGTGCCCCGACGGTCCTAGAGTGTTCACACACATCACTACCTAAATATATCAACAAATCCCCCCTGGGAGTGATGCGGTGAACAAGGAGCTGGCACTCATGTATAAGGAAGTGCCAAGCTATGTGGAAATCACTCCACAAAAGGAAGTAAGCCCAAAGCTTTGCGGAAAGCTTCAAACTTCTCCCTAGGCAGAGCCTTCGTGAAAAGGTCTGCAATGTTCTCTTGCGTGGGCACATATGCCAAGCTGATCTCCCCAGCAGAGAACCTCTCCCTGACATAGTGATAATGCACCTCAATGTGCTTAGTGCGAGCATGGAACAGAGGGTTCCTTGCAACTGCCAATGCGCTCTGATTGTCAGTGAAGATGGTGGTGGCAGAAGACTGGCCAACACCGAAATCAGCCATAAGGCATCTGAGCCACACACACTCAATAGTCGCGGTGAAAGCTGCCCTATACTCAGCCTCACAACTGGAAGTGGCCACAGTAGGCTGCTTCTTGCTCAACCAAGATATACATGAGCTACCCAGCATGAAGCAAAAACCACTCGTGGACACACGAGTGTCATAGCAACCAGCCCAATCTGAGTCAGAAAAAGCATGCAAATCTGGCGGTAGTGATCCCCCCTTGGGATAAAACAACCCAAGTAGTCGAGTACCACTCAAGTAGCGAAAGATACGCTTAACCGCCTTCCAATGCGTGACTCCTGGGCAATGCATAAACCTGCTCATCTGTGAGACAGCAAACTGAATATCTGGCCGAGTAATGCATAAGTAAATCAAGCATCCAACAACCTGCTGATAGAGAACAGCATCAAATGCATCCCCAACATCATGAAGACTCAATCGTAAACCTGTCTCCATAGGAGTGGCAATAGGCTTACAGTCTTCAAGGCCAAAATGCTGCAATAATGTGTTAATATATTTTGTTTGACACAAAGCCATTCCACCATCAACTTGCATAAACTGAATGCCCAAATAGTGATGCAAATGCCTCAAATCAGACATCTCAAATGAGGCATGCAAATCAGCCTTAAAAGCAGCAATATGCTTCTCAATAGGACCAGCAAGCAGCATGTCGTCTACATAGACAACAATGATCAGAAGCACATCATTAGCACGCTTAACATATAAGGTGCTTTCAGTTGGACTGTTCTCAAAACCATGTGCAATCAGATAGGCATGTATCTTCTCATACCAAGCACGTGGTGCTTGCTTTAAACCATATAACGCCTTCTTTAACCTGCACACCTGGTTTTCATGCCCTTTCTGCACAAATCCACGGGGCTGAAAAACATACACTCCTTCATGCAAGTCACCATTCAGAAATGCTGTTTTAATGTCCAACTGATGTACATTCCAACCATGATGGGCTGCAAGTGCACAAATGCTCCGAACAGTAGTCATACGGCATGTAGGTGCAAAGGTCTCATCAAAATCAATGCCTCTTTCCTGCACATAACCCTTTGCAACAAGCCTAGCCTTATACCTGTCAACTGTACCATCAGGTTTACACTTCAGCTTGTATACCCACTTAGTGCCAATGGCCTTCTTGCCAAGAGGCAAGTCACATAAAGACCATGTACCATTCTTCATTATAGCATCATATTCAGATTGCATAGCAGTCATCCAATTTTCAGAATTCTGTGCTTCATCAAAAGAAACATGCTCATTCTCATCACAAAGACTATATGCAGCCATAGCATAGCAATCTGATGCAAAGGAGGCACTATGAGAGCCTAAACGAGTACGATATGACAAAGGTGCATCTAATTTGCTATCACGCAAAGTCTGCACTAGCCATTTTGGCATAGTTTTTGCCTGCTCAATATCAGCTCTCTCATCAGCAAGTGCATCATGTAAATCTGCATCAGAAATGGAATGATCTGCATCATCATATGAAACCTGCAAAGGCTGAGAAGTTGCCTCATTAGGACCAGCACTAGACTATCCACCTGTAAAAAGAGGCATCAAAGTATCATACATGTCTTTGGAGCTAACATATGTCTCCTTAGTACATGAAAGCAATGGCTGAATAGCATCTTCCACAAATACAACATCACGGCTAACCAGAATGCGTTTAGTCTGTGGATGATACAGGCAATAGCCTTTACTCTCAGAACTGTATCCAACAAAAATACATTTAACTGCTTTATCATCCAATTTTCTGCGATGTTGTTCAGGCACTAATGCATATGCCAAACAACCAAAAACACGCAGATGAGCAACAAATGGATTGCGGTCATGCCAAGCCTCATATGTAGTGATAGACTGTAGTGCTTTAGTGGGACACCTGTTCAGTACATATGCTGCACACATGACAGCCTCAAGCCAGAAACTATGAGGTAAAACCTGACTCTTGACCATACACCTCGCCATCTCCATGAGAGACCTGTTCTTCCGTTCAGCAACTCCATTCTATTGAGGTGTATATGGCACTGTACACTGGTGTTTTATCCCACGTTCAGCCAGAAATGCATTAAAATCTGAAGACATATATTCCCCCCTCGATCAAAACGGAGGGTGCCCATTTTACATGCTGACAGATTTTCAGCCAAAACCAAAAACTGTTTGAAGCACATGAACACTTTGGACTTTGCTTTGAGTGGATATACCCATGCATGCCTGGAAAAATCATCAATGAAAGTCACGAAGTAAAGGTAATTTCCAAAAGAGGGTGTCTACATAGGACCACAGACATCACTATGTACAAGCTGCGATTTCTGCATAGCCCGAACTGAACCATCTTTTGGAAAGGAAGAACGCTGCATTTTGCCCAAAATACAGCCTTCACAAATATGTTTTCCAGGTGCCTCAAGTTTGGGCAAAGAGGACACCATTTCAAATTTCTGCAGGCGTAGCAAACTAGCAAAATTCAGATGACCAAAGCGTGCATGCCAAAGCTTTGCATCTGACATAGCCTGAGAATCTTGAACTGCACATGCTGAATCATTCACAGATCTTTCATAGTCTATGAGCTTATACAACCCACGACATAAAATGCCAGAAGCAATAATCACATCGCCATTTGAGAGATCATGAACTGTACACCTGTCATCAACAAATTTCACAACCAAGCCAATCTTGGCTAATGCAGAAATTGATAACAGATTCTTTTTTATCCCTGGCACAAATAAAGCATCTGACAAAGTGAAAGAACTACCATCAGCAGTAGTCAAAATGATCTTACCAACTCCCATAACAGGATAAGAGGAGTTGTTGGCGCATGTAATAGTATTCCCTGTAGGGGCAGGCTCGAGTGAAGAGAAGAAACTACGCTGCGAGGTAATATGTTTGGTCGCCCCACTGTCAAAGTACCAAACATCTGAGTCTACTGCAGACATGCACTGATCATGAGAAGATGGGTCAAAACTACAGACAGTAGTAAACGCCCATTCTTCTTCCTGCACAAGATTTGCAGACTCTGTTTTTGGTGTAGAGGCCTCTGCAACAACCATTCCAGCCTCTTTCTTCTTTGCCTCTTTAGCAGCCAGTTTTGGACAGTTCTTTATGATATGATCATTGCCTTTACAGTACTTACAAAACAATTTCTTCTTTTCTGATTTTTTCTCATCTTTGTCTTGGTTCTTTGAATGTGCAGCATTTGCAGATTTCTGCTTACTAGTAGAAGAGCTCCATTTTCCTTCGCCCTTCTGACTAGCCAGAAAAGCTTGATCTGCAACTCGCATAATGGACCTGTTCTGCCTGGAGTGATCTTCTTGCAACAGAACAGAGACCAACTCCTTAAATGATAAGGCATTCGGATAGCCTTTCATCATCAACCGAAGAGTAGAAGCAAAACTCTTATATGAGTCAGGAAGACCATTTAGAACGGTCTGCACAAGTGAGCTATCTGGTATAACCTCATCAGCAGAAATCAACTCTTCCTTCAATCTTTGATCTTCGTTAGGAAACTGTCCATAGAATCATCTTCATTCATGTGCTCACTCTCCAACTGTTTTCGGAGATAAGCAACACGAGCCTCATTCCTAGCTTGGTACAATGTGGTAAGTGTATCCCAAGCATCCCTAGCTGTTATGCAAGAGTGTATGTGAGGAATAATGGCATGTTTGATAGACAAAGCTATCAATGCATGTGCCTGGGCATCTCTGCCATCCCAACGAATCTGCTCTACAGTAGGTGCAACAGAAACAGCAGCACGAACAGGAATTTGCACAATATCATCTTCGACACCATCTTCATCAGCTCCAGCACCTCCAGCACCTGTATTTGTAGTACCTGTAGTCGCAGGTGTAACAGGATGTCTTTCAACACCCTGCACAATGTTCCACAGTCCTTTTGCAACCAATACATGTCGCATCATATAAGCCCATAATGGGTAGTTGGTACCATCCAACTTATCCTCAACAACCAACATACGGAATACATCACTGCTTTCAGCCATGGCCGGTGACTAAAATACGTTGATGCAGAAAATTGATTGTATCTCAAAAAGTTGAATGGAACTGCCCAGACGAGTTCTGCTAGACCTGTAGCAGACTTCGAGACGCTTAAACTGGCGAACAGAAACTGGTATATACCTTTGGCACAAAAGGAAAAAATAGCCTACACAAGCGCTGCGATAGTGCATTCGGAGGCCGAAACGAGCTCAGATCGCAATTTCGGCACCACAAAGCGAAGATGTTTTGATCTCGAAAACACCCTGAGTATGCTCACCAAATTATGTGCGAATCTGAGACTACAAACGGAGGAGTGTCGACGGTGCCCTAGATGAAGCGACGACCTGCTCTGATACCAATTGTTGGAGTTAGACGTCTACGGAAGCACGCGAACAACACAAGGAAGAAGAAGAAGCTTGGAGCACAACACACAAGACTGAATGTATTACTAGAGAATGTACAAAGATAAGTAGCCCATTAGGGCAATAGGTGTATATACAAGCCGGGGAAAAAAAACCTCCTAAAGAGGGAAAAAAGTGCCCCGGCGGTCCTAGAGTGTTCACACACATCACTACCTAAATATATCAACAATGAGTTCAATGATTACTTGGGGAATGTAGGTATAAAAAGGGAAGTTACTTTCAGGTACTCTCCTCAACAAAATGGTGTAGGAGAAAGGAGAAATAGAACTCTTGTTGAGTTTGCAAGGTCAATGATGAAGGAAAAGCATTGTCCTAATTATTTGTGGGCTAAGGCTGTAAATACAGCTACATACTTGGTTAATAGGCTATCATGTAAATCTTTGAAGGGTATGACACCTTATGAGTATGGTGGGTTAAGAGACCTACCTTAGATCAATGAAAAGTATTTGGATGTTTGGCTTATGCATATGTGCCATCTCAGTTCATACATAAATTGGAACCTAAGGCTATTAAGTATGTGTTCATTGGCAGATGGGAACCTAAAGCTATTAAGTATGTGTTCATTGGCAGATCATTGAAAAGTATTTGGATGTTTGGATTATGCATATGTGCCATCTCAGTTGAGACATAAATTGGAACCTAAAGCTATTAAGTATGATGATAAGCAGATGGGTTGTAGGTTGTGGACTCCATCCACAAAGCAATTCCTTCTGTCAAAAGATGTTACATTTGATGAGCAAGGTACTTGGTATGCAAATACAATCAATATTAACGCGGGTGATGAAGAGACATTGAACCAGAATAAAGCTAAATCAAAGGTTAAAATATTTGATGAAGAAGAGAACAATGAAGCATTAGTTGAAGTTGAAGAAATGCCAAGGTTTGATCCAGAATGTGATGAACCAGAAACTTCAAGAAGTGGAGAACTCAGAAGATCATCAAGGCACAAATGGCAACCTATAAGGTATAGCTATGATACTTCATTTTTGACCACTACAGATTATGTGTATGTGGTGAAAGAAGAGGAAGACCCTTCTACATATTAAGAGGCAAAAGGTAAGGAAAATTGGGAGAAAGCTATGTAGGAGGTGTATGATGCATTGATGGAGAATGAGACATGGGATTTGGTTCCTAAACCAAATAGTTAGAAGATCATTGGATGCAAATGGGTCTATAAGACAAAGAGGTATGCAGATGGAAGTGTGTCTAGATATAAAGCTAGACTTGTTCTTAAAGGGTATGCTCAGACATATGGTATAGATTATGATGAGACTTATAGTCCTATGGCAAAGATGACAACTATTAGGACTCTTATAGCTATTGCTGCATGTAAAGGTTGGAAGATATGTCAATTAGATGTGAAAAATGCTTTTCTAAATGGTTACATTTCAGGTGATGTTTTCATGGAGCAACTAGAAGGTTTCAAGGATAAAAGGTATCCAAAGTATGTATGTAAGCTCAAGAGAGCTTTGTATGGTTTGAAGCAGGCCCCAAGGGCATGGAATTATAGACTTGTGAAGTTCTTGAAGGAGCTTTGTTTCCAAGTGTCTAAAGCAAATAGTAGCTTGCTTGTTAAAGCAAGTGATGATGGGCTCATTTACATGTGCATATATGTTGATGACATAATTCTTACAGGTAAAAAAGAGAAGGGCATATAAAGTCTTAAGAAGCAAATGGAGAAAGAGTCCAAGATTAGTGACTTGGGAGACTTGTCATATTTTTTGGGCATGGAGATTTCATATAGTCAACATGGAGTGTATGTGACTCAAGAAAGGTATTTGAAGAACTTGCTAATCAAGTTTAAAATAGAAGATTGCAGGGTAGCACCTACTCGAATGGAGGTGAATCATAAATTGAGCAAATATGGAGGAGAAGAATACAAGGACATGAAGCTATATCAAAATCTGGTTGGTAGTCTAATCTATGCTACATTAACTAGGCATGACTTGTCATATGCAGTTGGAGTGTTGTCTCAATTCATGCATTGTCCTAGGAAAGAACATTGGATTGCAGGACAAAGGGTCATTCTCTTCTTCTATGACATCACTAGGGTCACATTCTTCTAGCAAGGGCTGACACATGAACACTGAAATATCATAACCCTCCTCATCACAATGAGGTGTCCATTGTTCTTCATTGATTGCAATGTCCATGGTAGCTAAGATTTCTGCCCAACCATGAGGCTCGAATTCCTCATCTGGAAAGATCATCGGTGTGTAGGCTGAGTCTTTAATTGGTCTATCTCTTGGAGAAATACCTTCTTCTCTTGCCTTTAAGCGTTTTTCCTCTTCCTCAGCGTCCTTGCACATCCACAAATGAGTATCTTCATGCAACCAGGATGGATCAGGTGAACTTCCAGAATGCACAGAGATGGAATCTTCTTTCGCTTTGTGGATAGAACTCCACTGTAGGGGTGGTACATCTCTGAAGGTGTAATCCTTCAAATTGACCTTGGTGGTGACCCCTAAGTATTGTAAGTACAAAGAATTGGTTCCCCAATCCTGTACTATTTGCAATTGTCGTAGGAAGGGTCTTCCTAGGATCATCTCATAGACATTATTTTTCTCAAAGTCACATATAGCAAAGGTATGCTCAAACTCTACACCACAAGTGGTTAGAGTTATCCCTTCGAGCAATCCTAGAGGTCTTTCAAAATGACCGTCGGCCATTTGCAGCTTCATTCTAGTTGGTCTTAATGTGGGTTTGCCCCATTGCTTCCACAAGGAGGTGGTCGCAATGGCAACACCAGCACTTGAATCTATGATTGCTTTGGTTGTGTAACCTTGGTAGGTGATTGGAAGATAAGTATTACCTTCTTCACCCTCACACATGTCCCCTATTTTGTCTAGAAGTATCTCTGGTACTTTTTGTTTAGAGCCTGCTTTTTGCATATTGGAATCAAGTTCTGGGACCTGATCCTTCACATGGTTCCATAGCTCGGGTTTTGCTTTGAGCAACTCTTCTACAGTGAGATGACACTGAACCTTAGTGTTCTTCACGACATCAGTGTTCCTTGGAACCACTAAGTCTTCATTTCTTACCAAGCCACATTACTGCTACTAGCACTTGAATCTGCCACTAAGCCTACCACATTAAAGGATGTAATCTTGGGTGCACTGGAGGGGTTTCTTGGACAATCTATGGGGAGATGGTCTTTGCCACAATCAGGACAAAAAGCTTGTATTGTGATAGCCTGTCCTCGACTCGAAGATGGTGGGTGGGGACAATCACGAAGGAAATGGTCACCTTGACATCTGAAACATGGTCCTCTAGGGGCTTGTGGTCTTACTTGTCTCAATTGGGGCCTAGGGTTAGCATTTGCGTACATGACATTGGAGTGTTCAGGCTCCCAATTTTGTTCCATAGGTGGTGCCTCATATTGATACAGGTAATTCTCACTATGTTCAGGTGACTCTGTGTAATAAGCATGTGGACTACCTTTATGGGAGTAGTCTGAACTATGAGCATGAGAGTCAATTTTTGAGATCAGTGGGGTCACTAGCACCAATGCTCTATTAAGGTTTTCTTCTACCACTGCATACTTAATTGGAATTACATTGGCAGGATCTGGTGGTTGGTTTCCTAGGACTAGTTATTGTCTATATGGTGCCTGATATTGCTGTGGTGGTCTATAGTATGGCTGTTGGTAATGGTTCTGATACCTACCTTGTGGGTATGGTTGCTGATAGTTCTGTCTCACAACCTGCCTACTGTAAGGGAAATCTTGAGCCGTGTGTTTCATGCATTTTCTCTCAATAGTGCAATATGGAGCATTCCTTTCTCTAATGTTTTGGTTTTGCATTGGGCATACGTTAGCCATGTGGTCCCCTCCATCGGTATAACATCGGCTCAATGAGGTGACTCTCTGCGTTTTTCTATTTTGGACTCCCAACTTCTTGGCAACTTGCTCAGCTATCTCATCTATTTCCGTGGAGATTTTGGAAGTATGACTAGTAGAACTATCAGAATCCTTATAGAGTTTGGACAATCTTAACTCCTCACCCAAGTTATCTTCTATGTCAATGCACGTCCACACACACTCTTCTATGGATCTAGGCTCTTTCAAGTACACATATGATCTTAACTTTGTGCTCAGTAAGCCATCTAAGAACAAAGCCACTTGTTTGGTTGGTGTGGGTAACTCTGGAGCAGGGCATCTTTCGAGGTACTGTCTAAACCTTCTACTTGCTAGTCGCATTGTTTCTTGGGGTGTCTGCTTGAAACTATGGATCAAAGATGATGTGTTATGTCTGATACCACTCTTGGAAAATTCTACAATGAATTCGTCTAGCAGCTGACCTATATCGCGATAGTTGCGACTACTCAATGGTTGAAACCAAGCTAAGGCAGTGCCCTTAAGAGTCAAACCAAATGCCTCGTACTGGGTGAACGAATCCTCAACCTGTTCAGCTCTTAGCACTTGTTTGAACTTGGCCACATGATCATAAGGATCTCCTATCCCGTCAAAATAATTCTTCATTGCCTTGATCACTTGAGTGGGTCTAAGGGTTCTTGTGTGCTCTAAGGGTCTAGGCAATGGAAACTCCTGTTCATCTCTTTGTTGCCTATATGCTTGATATCTCTCTCTTTCAGGTCTTTCACTTTCAACTCCTGATCTATTCCTGCCCACAGGGTGTGCCAAACTTACCTCAGGTCTCTCTCTAGTTCTTTCCCAAGTATATGCATGTCTATCATGTTCGTGGTAGATGTGTTATCCAGGTAGAAAACTTTGCCTGGTATCTCAGGATCTTTGAATTCATAGATGATGACTATGCCCAGTTGGCTAGGTTGATCCGACTTGAATCTCCAAAAGGCTTCCTCTGTTTCTCTATTCAAGAATACTTCTATGCTTTTGTTGTCTTGAGGGATCCAATCTGGAGTGATCACTCTGGTCAAAACTGACTTACCTCTAGGAGTCTGGGGTCCTTGTCCTACATTTCCTTGTTCTAGGTCTCCTATCTCATTCTCATGAATGATATTTCCAAAACTCATCAGTCCTATCTGGTAGGTTGGTGACCACATACATGGTTCCTTCCTTATCAATGCATGAACCCTCTTCGAACTTGACCACCGGGTGTTCAAGTCCAAAGGGTTGATCTGGATTTTTGAGTTGGACCACTGATCGCCTCAGGCCATCCTCATAGATGCGAGCACCTAATCGGTTGGTCCAAATATATTCCAATTGTGTCTTATAGGGACCTTCTGGTGTTTGTAGATGGGTAGTTCCTGAGCCACCTGCAGGTTTCCCCATGCTAAAAGACATTTTTGAGTCATTTGTGTCAGAGTTTAGTACGTAAGGACAACCACTTAGTTGTTGTGCCCAAGACTTAGCTGTATGGTTGACACTAGACTGAGAAGATCTAATGCTTTGTCTATCCTTGCCTAGGTGTCTACCAGATCTCAGGTTCATAAGCTTTGGTTAAGAGTCCAAACTTTCCCCTTGGTATGGTTCAAAATCCTTTGGAATCCCCTTGGTTCCCTCGTCCCACCTGAGGGTCAAATTCAAATTAGTCTATCTAAAAATCAATGCCTTATTCTTATAAAAAACAATTGAGCTCGTGTAGGATTCAAAACAAGCTTTCCAACGAGCTATAGAGCTCAAAAAATGGACTTTGGATGAAAAAGTTATGTCAAATCAGTCTCCTGGGGGTCAAAATAGGGAAACAAGACCTTTTGGAAAAAATCACGATTTTGTGAAATCAAGAGAATTGCGATGCTGTGAATCTCAAGAGGATCACGATGCTGTGAATCTCAAGAGAATCGCGATGCTATGAATCTCAAGAGAATCGTGATGCTGTGAATCTCAAGAGAATCACGATGCTATGAATCTCAAGAGAATCGTGATGCTGTGAATCTCAAGAGAATCGCGATGTTGTGAATCTCAAGAGAATCGCGATGCTATGAGTCTCAAGAGAATCAAAAATTGGTAGGATGATACTTCTAATACTCCTCAAGCTCAAGGACTCCTTGGCTTGAACAAAATGGAGTTACAAAAATAGAAAATGGTATTTACAATGGTTTTTAGTGATGAAAATCACTATTTTTTGTAGGGGATTCTTCTAAAAATTTGACATGTACTTCTTGGAGCTCCCTACTTGCTCCTTCTTCTTGTATGTCCACTTCTTTGATGTGCTTCCATGATTTGTGCTTGAACTTGAGTTCCAACAATGCTGGAGATGCATTTGATGTTCTCCTCTATCAGCAGGCTATGGGATGCATGATTTACTTATGCATTACTCGGCCAGATATTTAGTTTGTTGTCTCACAGATGAGCAGGTTTATGCATTGCCCAGGTGTCAAGCATTGGCAGGCGGTTAAGCGCATCTTTCACTATTTGAGTGGTACTCTACTACTTGGGTTGTTTTATCCCAAGCGGGGATCACTATCATCAGATTTGCATGCTTTTTTTGACCCAGACTGGGCTGGTTCCTATGACACTCGTGTGTCCACTAGTGGCTTTTGCTTCACGCTTTGTAGATCATGTATACCTTGGTTGAGCAAGAAGCAGCCTACTGTGGCCACTTCCAGTTGTGAGGCTAAGTATAGGGTAGCTTTCATAGCGATTGTTGAGTGTGTGTGGCTCAGACGCCTTATGGCTGATTTGGGTGTTGGTCAATCTTCTGCCACCACCATCTTCACTGACAATCAGAGCCCATTGGTAGTTGCGAGGAACCCTGTGTTCCATGCTCGCACTAAGCACATTGAGGTGCATTATCATTATGTCAGGGAGAGGTTCTCTTCTGGGGAGATCAGCTTGGCATATGTGCCCACGTAGGAGAACATTGTGGACCTTTTCACGAAGGCTTTGCCTAGGGCGAAGTTTGAAGCTTTCCGCAAAGCTTTGGGCTAACTTCCTTTTGTGGAGTGATTTCCACATAGCTTGGCACTTCCTTGTACATGAGTGCTAGATACTTGTTTATCACATCACTCCTAGGGGGGGATTTGTTGATATATTTAGGTAGTGATGTGTGTGAACACTCTAGGACAGTCGGGGCACTTTTTTCCCTCTTTAGGAGGCTTTTTTCCCTCGGTTTGTATATACGCCTATTGCCCTAATGGGCTACTTATCTTTTTACATTCTCTAGTAATACATTCAGTATTGTGTGTTATGCACCAAGCTTCTTCTTCTTCCTTGTGCTATTCGCGTGCTTTTGCTTCCGTAGACATCTTACTCCAATAGAAGTCTCCTCTTCATGTTCCTCCTTCTTCTTGACTTTCAGCTTCTTGTCCTCCTTATCTGCATATAGAGCACTAGTTGAATTACCGTGATAGGATTTACCTTGCTTTATGCTATTGTTGGCCTCTTGATTGAAGCGTTATCCAAGAAAGATGTTGAAGCCTGTAGTTTGCACATGCATGATGAGATCCTAGACTATGGTGAAAGATTGTCATTGCTTGTCACCTCTAATCCCATTGAGAATTCGCCTCATGATGTCCTCTTCTTCAATCAACTCTCCAATGGATGCCAACTGATCAAAAACCTCCTTGACTTTTGTAACAAACTCTATGATGTTATGTTTTGGAGTCTTCTTCATTTGATTGAACTCATTCCAAAGATGGTTCTTCTTCTTCCTTGCCTTTGTACTAGCAGAAAAGAAAGTCTCTAGGGCATCCCAAGTCTCTTGAGATGTCTTGCATCCTCTCATATGTGGTAATAGAAAATCATAGATAGAGTTAAGTATTTATCACCTTTCTTGAGCATCCCTTACACATCAAAGCATGGGCTTATCTATTTCCTCTTGAGTAGGTCCTCCTTTGGATCTTGGAATAGGCATTGCTTCATCACCTCATACAATCCCATATAGATTTCTTACTTACAAATAGGCCTCCATTTTGATTTTCCAAGCAACATAATTGTTTCTATAGCTTCACAATTATTGATGGAAAGCTATCTCCCATTTTGAAGTTTCTCTTATACTACTGAAAGAAGTTGAAGAAGCTTGGAGAGGCTTGGAAAGTTGAGTTGTCAAGTGGTGAAATTGTTCTAGCAAAACAGCATAGGGCCAGCCCTAGCTCTTTGGATATATAAACTAGAAATTTTAGGCTTGTGGTTAGTGCAATAAAACCCAATAGGTACTTTGGAACATCAACAAGGACAATTTGATGCAAAATAGATAACTTGCATCTTGATTAGCTCACAAAAACCTTCTAAAAATGAATGAAAGTTATGACTTCAAACACTAAGAGCAACCAACATAGTTACAAAAAAAATCCTCTTAAGGGAGTTTCATACATAGGTTTGGCTTGATAAAATTCATAAAATCCCTAATTTATATTAACCAATGAAGGAGCAATCACCTTAACATTAATTGGATGTCATCCAGATTTTTCGAGGATGTGCAGACAATGACCCCAAGATTGTAAAACTTAGATTTTGTTGAACATACTAAACCAAGTGCCTTGAAAATTTCTAAACATACACTAGAGAGATAGTCCATTCTAAGGAATGCTTAAACACTTCATTTGGAGCTCTGTAGTGAGAGCAACTATCTCTGTAAGTTGATTGAGTGTCAAGAAGAAGGAGCAGAGAATAGAAGTGGCACCAAGCAATGATCACTATATGAATTGCTTCAAATCAACACTCTAATTAGTTTCCAAATGTTTTGGAGTCTTTATTTATACTCTTGAGGATATCACCATACCTTTTCTACATGAATTTGAATTCAAGATTAGGTGATTTTGGTAGTTTAGATTGATTGGAATCTTTTCCTACAATCTAGGAAAAGAGAAAGTTGAATTCATATCTACTTCTTGATTGATCGATTGTGAATCAATCTCAACCTCTTCTAACTCATGACTTTTAGCCCTTTACTCTTTCCTTTTACAAAGGTAAATACCATGAACCTTGCAAGAAATGATCGTAAGTGGTCAACGAATTATTACAAGGAAATAATGTGCATATAAGTGCTATTCTTCAAGGTACATACATGGCACCATCCAAATGATGGGTTTCATGTAGATTATATCAACCTCAAGAATAAATTTCATCAAGCTATTTTGTTGAGTTGATCTGGCTTGAATCTCCAAAAAGCTTCCTCTCTTTCTCTATTCAAGAATAGTTCTATGATTTTGTTATCTTGGGGAACCGACTTTAGGGTAATCACTCTATTCAAGATGGATTTTCCTTGAGGGGCCTTGGGTTCTTTTCCTAGGTCTCCTTGCTCTAGGTCTCCTATCTCGTTCTCAAGAATGACATTTCCAAACTCATATGTCCTCTCTAGTAAGTTGATAACCACATACATGGTTCCCTGCTTATCAATATATAAACCGTCTTTGAATTTAGCCATTGATCTGGATTTTTGAGTTGGACAACTAATCACCTAAGAACATCCTCATAGATGCATGCACGTAATTGGTTGGTCCTAATATATTCCTATTGCATTTTATAGAGACCTTATGGTGTTTGTAAATAAGTAGTGTTTGGGCTAGTTATGGGTCTCTCCATGCTAAAAGACATTTTTGAATCACTTTTTTCAAAACTTAGCACGTAGGGATAATCACTAAGTTGTTGTGCCCACGACCTAGCTCTGTGATTAACACTAGCTTGAGAAGATCTGATGAGAAATGCTTTGTCTATCCCGGCCTAGGTGTCTACCTGATCTAAGGTTCATAAGCTTTATCTACTAGTCCTTGTTTTTGCAAGTACAACCACATTGCAATGTTACTTGTTCTTTTATAAAGTTCTCCTGTGTGATCTTGTCTGAAAAATATTGTTGTTAGGAATATTTGAGTTCTATTGCTCCCTGAGATGTGATGAATCTAATTGAGTCCTTTTCCTTTAGGATTTGTCATAACAATATCCTAACTTATGCTTGAACTTGAGTAATTAGGTTTTCTTGTACTTATGTCGTGCTTATCATCACCCTTATCAGTTAATACCAGTAGTCGTGCTTAGCATATGCTAAGAATTCACTGAGGGGGTTAAGAATGCTTTCAACCTCAAGTCACTTTTGTAGAGGGTACATGCACGGAAGCAAAATGAAAAGAAGAGCGTACTCACAAAAGAAAGAGTGTGATAGACTCAAAGTGCATAGACCAAGAAATGGGTAAACTCACATGGATTAGAAATGAGCTTGCCAACAGCATGGAGTAGGCTCCTCAAGCTTCTAACCAAGTACAAATTAGGGGAGAGGGCCTCCTTATATATATTCGGGAGGGGCTCTCCAAAGTACATCTCATGTGGGATAAATTCCCTCAAAGGAGAATGAATACAATGGTAGAAGCAAATGGCAAGGTACCCAAATACAAAAGAGATACAATATAAAATGGAAATAAACTGGAAATGGAGTGCTCCTAGATACAAAATGGAGATGCAATCTTGTGGATACAAATGTAGATGATGTAGGAGCAATCATTTTGTCAACACCCCCTCTCTAGCTCCATTTTGGGATGGCTGAATGCTATAGAGGTCAACCAAGCACAGGAGTGGAACTAGAGGTAGAACCTTTGTGAACATGTCCACCAAGTTCTCTTGAGAGGTACACTACTCCAAAGTAATCACCTGAGATACGAGCTTCTCATGGATGAACTGGTATTGGATCTCGATGTGCTTTGTTCCAACATGGAACACTAGGTTCTTGGCGATGGCCAAGGCTAATTAGCTGTTTGTGTGGATGCATGTCAAAGTAACCTGTAAAACATGAATGTTAGATAATAAATGTCAAAGCCATATGGCCTCACATGCTACAAAGTTGGATGCTCGGTACTTGGCCTCGATGTATTGCAAAGAGACTGTAGGTTGCCCAAGAGATAGGTCATGAGCCAAGCAAGAACATGTACCTAGAAGTGAATCAACGAGAATCAAGATCACTAGTCAGATCTGAATCTGAATATCTAGAAAGTTCGATGCCCCTTCTATACCAAAGACCATGATGTTAGGTGAGTGCAAGGTATCCAAGTAGTCTCTAAGTAGCATCCTAATGAGTCTGACGAGGCTGATGTGCAAACTCACTGAGTATACCAACTGCATAGGCAATTTCTAGTCTGGTGTTGGCAATGTAGAGTAATGAGCCAACGAGTTGTCGATAAGTATGCACATCCACAAGTGATGATGGATCCTCCAGTGTGAGCTTGATGTTTGGATCAAGTGGTGTAGATACGAAGCGGCACTAGTCCATGTTATATCTAGAAAGAAGATCAGAGCAGCACTTCTTCTGTGATAGTAATATGCCTTCTTTTGTTTTCCAAACTTCCATACCCAAGAAGTAGTGAAGTACAAGATCTCTCATAGAGTGCTCAAGGTGAACTTGTGTGATGATGAATTGGATGTGGTCTTCATTTGAGCCTATCAAGATCAAGTCATCTACATTGAGGATGATGATGGCCACTAAAGGCTCGTCATGATAGATGTATAAGTTTGCATCGGTGCTATTGCTTTGAAATCCTTTATCTTCAAAGAACTTGTGAATCTTTTCATACCAGACCCTCGGTGCTTGCTTAAGTCTTTAAAGTGCTTTGTGAAGCTTGTAGGCTTGATCTTCCTTTCCTTTGAGATGGAAACCTTCAGGTGCTTCAATATATAGTTCTTCTTGAAGATCTCCATTGCAAAAATCACTTTTGATGTCCAACTGGCAGATGGGCCACTTGTAATGTGGACTTAGTTTTAGAATGATCCTTGTGGTGGTAAACCTTGCAATAGGGGCAAAGGTTTCTTCATAGTCAATGCCATGATGTTTCTTATATCCTTTGGCTACAATTCTTGCTTTTTACTTGTCTAATCTACCATTTGATTTGTATTTGACTTTATGGAGCCACTTAACTCCTATGACTTGATGATTTGTGGGCTTAGGAACAAGGGTCCAAGTCTTTTTCTTCACAATTGCATCCATTTTCAATTGCATATCTTCTTCCCACTCACGTTGGCCTCGAGCCTCATTGTAGTTGGAAGGATCTGGAATTTGTTGGATTCGATGCATCAATGCATAATTTACATAATGAGTTTGTTCTTGCTCCTACTTTTCAATGAGCCTTTGTGATCTTCTGGGGTTGATGTGAAGTACTTGCCTCTGACGGGTGCTTTGAAAAGACCTTGTCACCCTTTGAAGTGTGGATGGGCAGATTGAGACTTGTATTTGGATCTTTGGTTGAGTATCTTGAAACTTCATTAAAGATTACATATTTTGAAATTGTGATGGAGTGGTTCTCAAGATTGTACAATGTATATGCTTTTGATTCTTCAATGTAGCCAATGAATATATGCTTCTTAGACTTGTACTCTAACTTGTAGCAATCTTCTTTTGGTACATGGACAAATCCTTCACTTCCAAATAATCCAAAGTAACTAACATTAGGCATTCTTCCATAGTAAGTTTCAGAATGTCTTGTTGTGCAATGCACTAGTGAATCCTCAATTGAGGATGTGCATGATAGTGTGCACTGCTTCTGCCCAAAACTTGTAGGGTAATTCTTTGTTGTGACTCATGGTTCCTGCCATCTCCATCATGCTTCTGATTTTTCTTTCAGCTTCTCCGTTTTGGGATGAAGTGTGCATTTGAGTGACTTGTCATTTTAACCCCTTTTTTTTTTAGAATTTTTCAAAGTCATGATTGATAAATTCACCACCACCATATAATTGAATAGTTTTAATCGTCTCGGATGCTTCATTCTCAACTTGGTTGATCCATTCTCGAAACTTAAAGAAAGTTTCTACCTTTGACTTCAAAAAATATACCCAAATGTATCATGTGCGGTCATCTATTAGAAGAAAGAAGTAGACTAATCCACTAAGGGAAGGTGTATTCATAGGTCCACAAAGGTCCATGTGGACTAGGGCTAAAGGATTCCTATCTCTTGCGGAAGATTCCTTGGGAATAAGAGCCCTATGTTGCTTACCTTGGGTGTAAGCTTGGCAGACATCGTTGACTTGCCCCATCTTGGGCAATCCTTTCACTATCTGAGATGAGGAAATCCTTGGTAAAAATGAGGTTTGGCCATACCTTTGATGCCACAGACTGGTAGGAGACTCCTTAGATAGAAACTAGGAGAGTTTTGAAAGTCCTTTTTCTTCAATCCCTTGTGCAATGATGTCTTTGGTTTTAGGGTCAATCACCTTAAGTGAAGAGTTATCAAATAACGCTTGTTTATCATGATTAGTGATGGTCTTGACTGATAGTAAATTCATGCACAAGTTATGAACAAATATGACATTTGTTGAAGCTCAAAGTCAAGGACAAAGCATGGAAGCACATCAAAAGGTGGACACACAAGGAAAGGGAGCAAGTAGGGAGCTCCAAGAAGAGAAGCTCAAAGTCAAGGACAAAGCATGGAAGCACATCAAAAGGTGGACACACAAGGAAAGGGAGCAAGTAGGGAGCTCCAAGAAGTGTATGTCAAATTTTCAGAAGAATCCCCTACAACAATAGTGATTTTCATCACTAAAAACCATTGTAAATACCATTTTCTATTTTTAGTAACTCCATTTTGTTCAAGCCAAGGAGTCCTTGAGCTTGAGGAGTATTATAAGTATCATCCTACCAATTTTCATAATTTTTAGACTTCGTTTGAGCCCTCAAATAAGCCCTCGAACCTAATTTTTAACTAGGCCGGACACTAGGTCTAGACAGAGCCAAAACTAGTCAAAAAACTATAAAAAGAGCTAGAAAGCTCATTTTTGGGGTTAGCTTGTTAGAGAATAGAGCTTTTGTATGAGAACTCTTTTGCAATCAAAGCTTTCCATTGTTCCTCTCTTTGATCTTACTTTGTGCGCGTGTGTGTGTATGTGTGTGCATGTTTGTGTGCTTTCACTCACGCACTTGTGCCTTCACTTGCTCGTGGTCTTCATACCAGTCCTCACGTCTCCGCGGATTGACAAGTAAAGGAGGTGGTGCTTACGCTTGAGCTACACCAAATTTTGGCGCCGTTGCCGGGCAACGAGCTTCGAGGACGAGTGTTGTGATGGTAAGATCGTAGATTTGCGACATTGGAAGGTAAAAAAAAACTGTCATTTTTGTTCATTTTTTGATTTTTCTTCTTCATCTTCATCACCATCACCATCTCCATCTTCTTCCATCTTCTTCTTCATAGAAATTTCTTGTTTTTTAGTGCATTTTCATCATTTTCATACCATCTTTCATGCATTATTGTGCGAGGAGGAGTTAGGAAGTGCAAGGGAGAGCAAGCGCTGTGTTTTTTCATGATTTTCTGCACATACGGAGCTCGTCATTGCTCGGCGCTCAGAAATTCGAAGTTCCCACCAAAAAACGCGATTCTGTGATGAAAATCGCGATTCTGTGAAAATTCAAATTTTTTTGAAAATCACGATTTTTTGTTTTCCCGCCTAAAAGTTGGCTAAAAGAATCACGATTCTGTGGTCATTCTCAGAATCACGAGTCTGTGATTGTGCTCAAAATCGCGATTCTCACAAATCACGATTTTCAGCCAAAAAAACACGACTCTGAGAAAATACGATTATGTGGTTGTGCTCAAAATCCCGATTCTCACAAATCACGATTTTCAGCAAAAAAACACGATTTTGTGAAAACACGATTCTCTGAGACAAAATCGTGATTTTCACGTCAGAAAACACGATTTTGTGCTCAACATCGCGATTTTCAAAAACACGATTTTATGCTCAACATCGCGATTTTCAAAAACACGATTTTGTGCTCAACATCACAATTTTCAAAAACACGATTTTGTGCTCAACACCACGATTTTCAAAAACACGATTTTGTGCTCAAAATCGCGATTCTTTGACTTTACAGCATCGCGATTCTCTGATTTCATACAATCATGATTTTCTTGAAGTTCACAAAATCGCGATTTTTTCCAGAAGGTCCTGTTTGCCTGTTTTGACCCCCAGGAGCCTGATTAGACATAACTTTTTCATCCAAAGTCCATTTTTTGAGCTCTATAGCTCGTTGAAAAGCTTGTTTTAAATCCTACACGGGCTCAACTATTTTTTATAAGAATAATGCGTTGATTTTCAGATAGGATATTTTGAAGTTGACCCTCCAGTGGGACTAGGAAACCAAGGGGGGCCCAAGGGATTTTGAGCAATACAAAGGGGAATTTTGGGACTAGAAGACAAAGCTTATGAACCTGAGGTCTGGTAGACACCTAGGCAAGGATAAACAAAGCATTAGATCTTCTAAGGCTAGTGTCAATCATACAGCTAAGTCTTGGGCACAACAACTAAGTGGTCATCCTTACAGACTAAGTTCAGACACAAGTGATTCAGAAATGTCTTTTAGCATGGGGAAACCTGCAGGTGGCTCAGGGACTGCCCATCTACAAACACCAGAAGGTCCCTATAAGACACAGTTGGAATATATTCGGACCAACCAATTAGGTGCTTGCATCTATGAGGATGGCTTGAGACGATCAGTGGTCCAACTCAAAAATCCAGATCAACCCTTTGGACTTGAACACCCGGTGGTCAAGTTCGAAGAGGGTTCATACATTGATAAGGAAGGAACCATGTATGTGGTCACCAACCTACCAGATAGGACCGATGAGTTTGGGAATGTCATTCATGAGAATGAGATAGGAGACCTAGAACAAGGAAATGTAGGACAAGGACCCCAGACTCCTAGAGGTAAGTCAGTTCTGACCAGAGTGATCACACCAGATTGGATCCCTCAAGACAACAAAAGCATAGAACTCTTCTTGAATAGAGAAACAGAGGAAGCCTTTTGGAGATTCAAGCCAGATCAACCTAGCCGATTGGGCATAGTCATCATCTATGAATTCAAAGATCCGGAGATACCAGGCAAAGTTGTCTACCTGGATAACACATCAGAGAAGATATTCTTGGTAACAAAACGTGATAGACATGCATATACTTGGAAGAGTGAATTGATTTTCCCTCCACCAAGATCCAATGTTTCCCATGGCCTCCAAGGACTAGGATCATCCCACGCTCATGAAGCCCAGAGAGAAAGAACTAGAGAGAGACCTGAGGTAAGTTTTGCACACACCGTGGGCATGAATAGGTCAGGATTTGAAAATGAAAAACCTGAAAGAGAGAGACACCAAGCACATAGGCAACAAAGAGATGAACATGATTTTCCATTGCCTAGACCCCGAGAGTACCCAAGAACCCTTAGACCCATTCAAGTGATCAAGGCAATGAAGAACTATTTCGATGGGACAGGGGATCCTTATGATCATGTGGCCGAGTACAAACAAGTGCTGAGAGCCGAACAAATTGAGGACAGGTTCACCCAGTATGAAGCATTTGGTTTGACCCTTAAGGGCACTGCCTTAGCTTGGTTTCAACCACTGAGTAGAAGCAGCTATCACGATATAGGTCAACTGCTAGACGAATTCATTGTAGAATTTTCCAAGGGTGGTATTAGGCATAACACATCATCCTTGATCCACTGCTTCAAGCAGACTCCCCAAGAAACAGTGTGACTAGCAGGTAGAGACAATATCTAGAAAGATGCCCTGCTCTAGAGTTACCCACTCCGGCCAAACAAGTGGCTTTGTTCTTAGATGGCTTACTGAGCACAAAGTTAAGATCATATGTGTACTTGAAAGATCCTAGATCCATAGAAGAGTGTGTGCGGACGTGCATTGACATAGAAGATAACTTGGGTGAGGAGTTAGGATTATCAAAACTCTATAAAGATTCTGATAGTTCTACTAGTCATACTTCAAAAATCTCCACAGAAATAGATGAGATAGCTGAGCAAGTTGCCAAGAAGCTGGGAGTCCAAAATAGACAAACCCAGAGAGTCACCTCATTGAATCGGTGTTATACTTGCGGAGGCGACCACATGGCTAATGTATGCCCAATGCACAACCAGAACATGAGAGAAAGAAATACCCCATACTGCTCTATTGAGAGAAAATATACGAACCGTACGGCTCAAGATTGTCCCTACAATAGGCAGGCTGTTAGACAGAATTATCAGCAACCTTACACACAAGGTAGGTATCAGAACCAATACCAACAACCATATTATAGACCACAACAGCAATATTAGGCACCATATAGGCCACAACCAGTCTTGGGAAACAAACCGCCAGCTCCCGCCAAAGCAATTCCAGTTAAGTATGCAGTGGCAGAAGAGAACCTTAATAGAGCATTGGTGCCAGTGACCCCACTGATCTCAGAGAATGACTCTCATGCTCATAGTTCAGACTACTCCCCTGAAGGTAGTCCACATGCTTATTACACAGAGTCACCTGAACATAGTGAGATTTACTCATATCAATATGAGGCACCACCTATGGAACAAAATTGGGAGCCTGAATACTCCAATGTCATGTACACAAATGCTAACCCTAGGCCCCAATTGAGACAAGCAAGACCACAAGCCCCTAGAGGACCATGTTTTAGATGCCAGGGTGACCATTTCCTTCGTGATTGTCCCCACCCACCATCTCCGAGTCAAGGACAGGCTATCACAATACAAGCTTTTTGTGCAGATGGTGGCAAAGACCATCTCCCCAGAGATTGTCCAAGAAACCCCTCTAGTGCGCCCAAGATTACAACCATTAATGTGGTAGGCTTAGTGGCGGAATCAAGTGCCAGTAGCAGTAATGTGGCACCTGTACAGGCAATTACTAGGGCACAAGCCTTAAAACAGGATAAACCAGCAGAACAATCGGAGTCGAGTGAATCAGGAGAGCCTAGTAAGAGGAAAACAATAACATGGAAGGATACTAGAGAGAAGGCCAATCACAAGTGGAATAAAAAGTTATCGGAACTAGAAGAAAGCTTGAAAGATGCAAAAACAAAGATAGAAGACATTGCATCTCAAAACCCCTCGCATGTCGAAACTCCATCCACTCCACCTCATCCCACCCCACCACCCATTGTAAATAAGCCGCAACCAGGGTCTGTTCTTGCAGATCCAACCCCAGAAGGCTTGGACATTATGTTCAAGGCCTACCACGCTCGACTTCAAGAAGGGCCAACAGTTGCAAACCTAGACAAGAGTTATCCTAGAGCAGACTTAGAGATTGAACAGATGAAAATGTGCATGAAAATGGTAGAACAAGCTCAAGCTATACTGGAGAATAGTCAAAAGTTCAATCAGACAAACTCTGTCAAATCATATTTGCATTTCCAGGGCTTACTAGAAAGATTAGAGCAATTGGTAAACAAACCACAAGTTTCTTTACCGCCACAGGCTCAACCAGTTATTGAGAGAAGAAGCTCACCACCAATGGGAGCTTATGTTCCTAATTCCATGGATGTCGGAATACCTCCTTCAATTCAACAGTACTCTCAAGAGTTCTTGCGGGAAATACAAGAAGATAAATAGGCCAAGGAGAAGGGTAATTCCCCTCCTATTCCTGAGATTAATGATCTTCATGATCAATTTCCCCAAGACATTCCATCTATTTACGGAGATGAAGCAGAACAACGAGAAGATGAAAGATTAGATTTTGAATCTAATACCCTAGAAGAACTACCTCAATTTCCAGGCCCATGGGAATCTGAATCTCTCCAGATTAGAGCTCCCACAATACTAGTAAGAAATGAAGACTCAGTGGTTCCAAGGAATACTGATGTCGTGAAGAACACTAAGGTTCAGTGTCATCTCACTGTAGAAGAGCTGCTCAAAGCAAAACCTGAGCTTTGGAATCATGTGAAGGATCAAGTTCCAGAACTTGATTCCAAAATGCCAAAAGCAGGCTCTAAACAAAAAGTACCAGAGATACCTCTAGACAAAATAGGGGACATGTGTGAGGGTGAAGAAGGTAATACTTATCTTCCAATCACCTACCAAGGTCACACAACCAAAGCAATCATAGATTCAGGTGCTGGTGTTGCTATTGCGACCACCTCCTTGTGGAAGCAATGGGGCAAGCCCACATTAAGACCAACCAGAATGAAGCTTCAAATGGCCGACGGTCATTTTGAAAGACCTCTAGGATTGCTCGAAGGGATAACTCTAACCACTTGTGGTGTGGAGTTTGAACATACATTTGCTATATGTGACTTTGAGAAAAATAACGTCTATGAGATGATCCTAGGAAGACCCTTCCTACGACAATTGCAAATAGTATAGGATTGGGGAACCAACTCCTTGTACTTGCAGCACTTAGCGGTTACCACCAAGGTCAATTTGAAGGATTACACCTTCAGAGATGTACCACCCCTACAGTGGAGTTCTATCCACAAAGCGAAAGAATATTCCATCTCTGTGCATTGTGAAAGTTCACCTGATCCATCATGGCTGCATGAAGATACTCATTTGTGGATGTGCAAGGTCGCAGAGGAAGAGGAAAAACGTTTAAAGGCAAGAGAAGAAGGAACTTCGCCAGGAGATAGACCAATTAAAGACCCAGCCTATACATCGATGATCTTTCCAGATGAGGAATTTGAGCCTCATGGCTGGCCAGAAATCTTAGCCACCATGGACATTGCTGTCAATGAAGAACAATGGACACCTCATTGTGATGAGGAGGGTTATGATATCTCAGTGTTCATGTGTCAGCCCTTGCTAGAAGAATGTGACCCTAGTGATGTCATAGAAGAAGAAGAGAATGACGATGATATAGAGGTCCATTGTGATGGATAGTTGCTTTAACTCAGAGCAGCACTATCTAGAAGATATAGGAGTGTTCACCCAGAAAGAAGAAGAACCTCTCACAAGTATTAAAACGGTAAATTCGAAGGATGGAAGTGAGAGCAGTCAAAAGAAAAAGAAAAGAAAAGCAGTGAAACAAGAAGAGGAGGAATCATTGTTTGAAGTACCAGAAAATTTCAAGAAATATGAAGTTGACGACCGTAAAATTTTGGTACAAATGCCTAAGAGAGAGGCTATCATAGGAGAATCATATGATAATAAAGAAAAGACCAAGAAGATTGTAGTGACCATTGAAGAGAACGAAGAGAGATGCACATATATAGGAGATGACCTAAGTGCAAGAGAAGAAATGGAGCTTGTAGCTCTATTAAGGGAATATAGAGATGTATTTGCATGGCACTATAGAGACTTGAAAGGGGTAGATCCAAGAATTTGCTCTCATACTATCCCCATGACTGCTGATGCCAAGCCCACCAAACAGAAGCCCTACACATATAATGACACTTATGCAGCCAAGATAAAAGAAGAAATTGATAGGTTGATTGAGGCTGGATTCATCTATGAGATTGAGCATACTGAATGGGTGTCCCCCATTGTAGTGGTGCCCAAGAAGAACGGGAAGTTGCGAGTGTGTATTAACCTTCAAAAAGTTAATGTTGCTACGATCAGAGATAGTTATCCACTTCCAATCACGGAACACCTATTGGAGCGTGTTGTAGGCAAGGAAGTTTATAGCTTCCTTGATGGATTTTCAGGTTACAATCAAGTAGCCATTGCCCCAGAAGATCAACACAAAACGGCTTTTGCCACAGAGTGGGGAATCTTTGCATTTCGTGTGATGCCATTTGGGCTCACCAATGCACCTGCAACGTTCCAGAGGCTCATGTGTCATGTCTTCAAAGAGTTCTTGTGAAAGAGCTTAGAAGTGTATGTAGATGATTTATGTGCTCATTCCCAAGAAAGAAGATTCCACATCCCTGAGCTCAGACAAATCTTCAACAAGTGTAGAGAATATCGAGTGTGTCGGAACCCAGAAAGTGTGTGTTCATGGTGCAGCAAGGTAAAATCTTAGGTCATATTGTTTCTAAGAATGGAATCTCAACAGATGAAGATAAGGTACGAGCCATAGCGGAGCTACCAAGGCCAAGGAATATTAAAGAGGTACAAGCCTTTATGGGCCATTGTGGATACTACCGTAGGTTTATTCACATGTACGTGATCATAGCTAGACCCCTTTATGCCTTGTTGTCTAATTTTGAGTGGAACGACGAATGCGAGAATTCTTTCAACGAACTCAAGAAACGTTTGTGCTCAGCACCAATACTGACCACTCCTGATTGGAATAAACCATTCCATGTCCATGTGGATGCATCCAATCATGCCATAGGATGTGTGCTAGCACAACCCACAGGTGACGGAAACTTAGATTTGCCCATAGCATATGCTAGTAGACAACTCACTGCAGCTGAACGAAACTATACCACAACTGAGCGAGAGGGCTTAGGCATGGTATATGCTGTGAAGAAGTTTAGACACTATTTATTGGCCAACAAATTTAAGTTTTTCACTGATCATCAAGCTTTGTTATATTTGGTCAATAAACCTTGTAATACAGGACGGTTAGTAAGATGGTTTCTATTACTAATGGAATATGACTTTGAAGTTGTTGTCAGGAAAGGTAGAACCCACCTTAGGGCAAATCACCTTTCTCGCATCACTTCAGGAGAGTCACCGCAAGGAGTGTCTGATGAACTACCTGACGCTTATATGTTCAATTTAGAAGTTGTTCCTAAATGGGCAAATAAGTTGGTACCAGTCCTAACCTTCGGACCCGCAAATAAGAATGTGAAAACATCACAAGAAGAAATTGTAAAATCACAAAAATACCACATATTGGCAGGAAGCATGTACAAACAAGATACTAGGGTGTATTGGCTTGTTGTGTTGAGGATGACGAACATAGTAGTTGGTTGCAGCAAGCTCATGAAGGATTGCTAGGAAATCACTATTCTAAACAACGAACATTGCAGAATCTAAAGCGTTTAGGAGTGTATTGGCCTAGCATGGACAAAGAAATACATGAGTGGATTAAGAATTGTCCAATATGCAAAGAGAGACCACCAGTGGAGCATGCCACCCTTTATCAAGTGTCATTAATTCCTGATTGGAGTGCTCCATTGGTAGAGTTTATGAGATCGGGAAGATTACCCAAAGAGGCTAGTCTAGCAAGAAGACGAAGCATGGCACAAGAGGCTCAAGGCTATGCCTTAGTAGGAGACAACTTATACCGAAGAGGCAAAGATGGTTACTTAAGACTGTGCATTCATGAATCAAACTATTTAAAAGTCTTAGAAACTGCACACAGCGGTGTCGCAGGTGGACACTTCGGTCCTGATCGAGTAATCAAGTCCATTCTATTCTCAGGACTTTGGTGGCCAAATCTTCATATGGATGCACATACCTATGTGAAGAGATGTGACACATGCCAACGCGCACAATATCTAGTTAGAAAAGATGAGATGCCTTTGAGACCAATGATGGGAGGACGTGCATTTTCAAGTGGGGTATAGACTTCATAGGTCCTATTAACCCCCCAGCTTGGAACTCCCATGCAGAGTACATTATTGTAGCCATTGATTACCTTACAAAGTGGGTAGAAGTCAAAGCCACAACAAAGAATGATGCTCAGACTACGGCTAAGTTCTTATTCGAGAATGTGTTTATGAGATATGGGCTACCAATAGAGCTAGTTAGCGATAGAGGCACACACTTCTTGAATGAGGTCATTGAAAATCTTCTCCAAGAATTCTTGGTGATACATAAGAAGTCTGCCCCTTATCACCCACAAGCTAACGGACAAGCCAAGAGCACCAATAAGATCCTCTGTAACGTATTGACAAAACTGGTAAATAATAAACGCTCTGATTGGGATAAACAGCTTCATCATGCTGTTTGGGCTTATCGAGTTGCCTATAAAACGGTACTGAATTCCACCCCGTTTCAGATGGTCTTCGGGCAGAATGCTGTTCTACCATTGGACTTCCTCATCCCAGCCTTAAAGGTAGCACAAGAGTATGAGTGGAATGGAGATGAGTTGTCCTCTAGGATCTTTGATCTAGAACGCTTAGGTGAGACGAGGCTACGAGCGGCAGCAGGTATCTATGCTGCAAAGAAAAGGCAAAAGGCATACTTTGATGCACACATCAAGGATAAGGGACTGAAAGAGGGAGATCTAGTGTTGGTTTATACACTAAAACAACATGCCCGCAAGTTGGAAAAAAGAGGATATGGACCCATGATCATTAATAGAATTTCCACTAACGGTGCCATACAATTGGCTACTTTAGAAGGTGATATCTTGCCCAACTATATTAGTGGATGTAGAGTCAAGTTATACCAAGAACCTCTTATAGAGGATATGCTCACAAGACTCAACACTGCTAAGAAGAGAAAAGAAGAGGAGTCAAGGGTGAGAGAAGAAGCACAAGCAGAGGCTAGAGAGCGCATAAGGCGAAATAAGTTACAGCGACTAGGCCTAGATGTCAACTCAAAAGCCCCAAAATATCACATGGATATGTGCCAAAAATCAGGCATAGCAACTTCTCAAGTCATTGACCGACGACCCTTTGTGACCATAGAGATAGGACAAGGGAAGGATGCAAGGACTGTGAAAGCATTAATTGACTCAAGTGCAACAAGTAGTGCAGTTAGACTTTCCTACTGCCAAGACTTGCAGTTGAACATCAATCCCATAGAAGCTTATCTCATAGGATTGGGAGATGTGGAAACCCCTTGTTTGGGCGAGGTGGAACTTCCCATCTACCTTCAAGATGTTCGAATGAAAGTCAAAGCGCTAGTGTGTCAAGATGAGAACCTTACAGAACCACTCGTTTTGGGTCAAGATTGGATTTATGACCATGCAATAAACTTAAACCTAAGAAGTCAAATTCTTCAAGTTTGGGTACATGAACAATGCATTACAATAGAATTAGAGAACTGCATGCTCACAGATCATGGCACCACACACTCTCGTAGTTCTTCTAAGACTAATCATATGGAAGAAGATGTATGGGTCAAAAGCTCTATGATGCAGAAGGAGTCAATCGTGGAAGAACAGGCTCAACGACAAGCGGACTCCTCCTCTGGGGCAAGGACTAATGCCACCACAACAACTCAACCAACAAAGCAAGCACAACCGAACAAAACAACTGCTATATCAAATAGACAATGAGATTTCCAAAGGAAGGTAGTGCCGAGCATGAAGCAGATCTGGGTACACAAAGGAGAGAAACCACCAGCCTTGGCCCCACAAATCCCATCTTGGCAAGCCAACCAGGTCAGAAGACGAAGGAAGCAGCTCGGACAAGCTCAATCACAAGGTATTCAACAAGTTTGGGTGCCTAAGAAATTAGCTGCAGCTCAACAAGGGCGATTACAGATGTGGGTACCTAAGAAGCTCTTACATCTACAACAACCTATGTTCTCCCATATGCGAAAGGTCTCAACAAAGAGGCCAAAAGGAGAAGAGGGTAAAAACCACGTACAGAGACCGAAAGGAGATCAAATCAGCTCTTCAACAATAGTAGGAAGACGCGCAAAAAGGATATGGGTTTGGAAGCCAAAAGTACAAGTAGCCCCCATCAAACCAAAGTGCCAACCACACTGGATACCACAGTTCAGAAAGCATCCAACGAGGAAGACACCTGAAGTAATCTCCACAGTGCCAAATGCTGTTCTAAAATGGGTCCCTATCAAGAGGAAGGATCAGTGGTCATCTCAAGATCCAATGAATACCTCCAACAAAGATGACATCAACATCTGCAGGTGACATCAGGCCTCGACGAGTGACAACCATGTTGTCCTTGCACAACCCTATCTTTTGCACCATTCAGGTCATGCATTTCCAAAGTATGCATTAATATAGGGCCACATTACACGGTCGTGCATAGACACACTTGAGAATCCCAGGCACAAGAGCACATTGACATATGTCAAAGATTTTTATTGATTGATACTAAACTCTGTCTTCTTGTTTTGTGATATTGTTCCTAAAAAAAAAAAGAGAGAGGAAGAACTTGTTCCCAGGTTTGGCTCATGAAACATGAATGAGCCATGCTTAGTTGAAGATGGAAGTGTTGATTACCGGGCATTTATCAGTTTGGATAGAAGTGTGTCTCGGCTAGCAGATGATATAATTGATGCCTTATCTGGTAGATGTCAAGAACTTCACCTGAACATGGCATCCACAACTATAGTTCCCTCTTACTATGGTAGGAGTGAAGATCCTGAAGGTCCGCAACTGGAGTGATGCATAACTATTGCATGTACGAGAGCATCCAGGGAGATATCTGCACGGGGTAGTTCTGGTACCCTGCAAATCTTTGTATGTATACTGGATGAGAAGACTCCTGCTTATGGTGAGCTAGAGAGAATATGTGAAACTAAGCTTGGTGTAGTTATTGAATGTTGTTGGTCAAGGAATATAAAGAAATTCAATTCTCTGTATTTGGCAAATGATGCTTTGAAAAGAGGAGACAGGGTCTACCACTCAAAAGATCTCATCAGTGGACCATCAACACGGACATTCATCAACAATGTTCCACCCCAAAGGCCGAGTGTACAACACGAAGAGATGAACATCCATCGACCTTCTCCATGGTAAGTATCTTTACCTTGGAACATCATAACCATGATAGCTTAGGAAACCTCTTCGTCGGCATACCCTTGAGCACTTAGCTCAAGACCCCCAATTTTTGCACCATACTTCTTCCAATGCATTTCTCAAGTAAGCATTCATAGGGCTACATTACAAGGCCGTGCACAAGGCACATATTTTCCTCAACCCATGCACGAACACACTTACCCATCACTCAATATGGGTTATGAGTACTTGGCATGACTACTATGAACATCAACTGTGGAAGATCTAGAAAACATCAACGGAGACTCACAATGACACAGTCATGCTGGAATCCAAGGAAGAAGCATATACCAAGAGACTACAACTTGCAAAGACTCGCAGTGATAGATGGAGAACCAGAAACATCTGGAAGTCAGATGACTTTTGTTCGTATAGAAGGGACACTCCCTCTCAAGGCACTACTTGGAACAACCACTACAACAAGGGTCTGTCAGGGACGACAGACTCGAGAGGGGGGGGGAGTGTTGAAGCTCAAAGTCAAGGACAAAGCATGGAAGCACATCAAAAGGTGGACACACAAGGAAAGGGAGCAAGTAGGGAGCTCCAAGAAGAGAAGCTCAAAGTCAAGGACAAAGCATGGAAGCACATCAAAAGGTGGACACACAAGGAAACGGAGCAAGTAGGGAGCTCCAAGAAGTGTATGTCAAATTTTCAGAAGAATCCCCTACAACAATAGTGATTTTCATCACTAAAAACCATTGTAAATACCATTTTCTATTTTTAGTAACTCCATTTTGTTCAAGCCAAGGAGTCCTTGAGCTTGAGGAGTATTAGAAGTATCATCCTACCAATTTTCATAATTTTTAGACTTCATTTGAGCCCTCAAATAAGCCCTGGAACCTAATTTTTAACTAGGCCGGACACTAGGTCTGGACAGGGCCAAAACTAGTCAAAAAACTATAAAAAGAGCTAGAAAGCTCATTTTGGGGTTAGCTTGTTAGAGAATAGAGATTTTGTATGAGAACTCTTTTGCAATCAAAGCTTTCCATTGTTCCTCTCTTTGATCTTACTTTGTGCGCGTGTGTGTGTATGTGTGTGCATGTTTGTGTGCTTTCACTCACGCACTTGTGCCTTCACTTGCTCGTGGTCTTCATACCGGTCCTCACGTCTCCGTGGATTGACAAGTAAAGGAGGTGGTGCTTACGCTTGAGCTACAACATTGTATAATGATTTGCGCTCCCCTCTATCATTGGCGATTTGTACTTTGCCTTTCCCTTCGATGGGCAGGCTCTTGTTGTTGCCTACATAAACTTCACTAGTATGATCCTCAATCTGTTGAAAAGAATCCCAATCCTTACACGTGTGATGTCACTCCATTGTCAAAGATCCATTCTTGAGATGAACTAGAAGCTACTAGGGCATTGGCCTCTATGGAAATAAATAGATCTTCACTAGAATAGTGAGGTTTTATCTCATATAGATTCGCTAAAGTATCCCAAACCTCTTTTGAAGTCTTACATGTAGTGATGTGACCTTTTTTTAGTTCGTCACATGGGAGGAGAAGTTGGACTAATGCCCTTTTATCTTTAATGTTCCAATATCCTAGATCACTTTCCTTATTGGGTTTTTGTTATGTTCCTTCAACTACCTTATACAATAGGTTTGTATAGAGGTAGGCTCTAATAGTTTCCTTCCATAGTTTGTAATTTGTGCCATTTAGCCTTTCATCTTTTGGAATGAATATTTGTGTAAAGGAGACTTGAGGATGTTGTGTTGGAAATTGTTGACATTTTTGCCGTTGAAACAAAGTTACCACACTTGCGATAAAAATTGGTTCACAAAATTGAGTTGAGGTAGGGTTGGGGGGGCTTATAGTAGCCCTAATCTTGCACTAAAAATGAAATGGATGTGTTGCAGAGCGAGGGGGGGCTTAGAGTAGCCCTACACTTGCACAAAGATTGAGAGGGGTCATCACGAGAGGAGGGCTTAGAGTAGTCCATTGCACACAGAGAAAGTCACACTTGGGGGCTTAATGGTTTCATCTCATAGTTTTGATGTTACAAAGTGGACGCACTTGGTGCCTAAGGGTGTGGTAAATGATATGCTTGAGAGATAGGGTTAAGACTCTTTTGAAATACAAAAGTGTTAAGAATCTTTTGAAATACAAATGCACCCTATTATGAGTGTCAAATTGGATGCTAAATGATGTGTCAAAACCCTTGGATATATGCAAACTAATGTACTCTTAAAGGAAAATAAAGAACAACACTTTTAGAACTTAGAGTGCCAATCCAAAGGTTCTTATGCTAAGCAAAGAGTATGTGAAAACTCTAGTGATATTAGAGAGTTCTTAATGCTTATTGAAGATTGTAAATTTGACATTCTAAAACTTGAGGAGAATCAATTCTCACTACAAAAAAATCAGAGAGGTGACCTATCCGTATATGTTATGAAGCATCTCAACAACTCTTGTCTATACTTCTGATTGGTCCATGTGGCTGATTTGAAGTGTGAGCAATTATGAAGTGTCTAGGTGGTAGTAGTGAAAATGATTAAGGATCACCTCCAGCGGTCATTTCCAATTTTAGCTAGACATCAAAAGGTGCATAGAACAATGTTAAGGGCGGCCAGATTCAATTCACTTCACAAAAAGAACTCTACCATCAGCCATGAAGAAGGTGCAGGGGATGCACATCGAACCTCGACCCCATATGCAAATTGACATGGAAGTATGTACATCATGACATCATAACTGATTTCATGGCATTCTATAGTGATGGATGATAATGTAATCATGAGCATGTGAATTATATTATCCTCATATGTGTCTCGGTTCCCTTCCTCTCTTTCTCTCTCACTTGAAAAGCTACAATGCATGCAGAGCTGGTGCCACAGTTCTCTATTGGTTACAAAGGCATAATAGAGATATTCTCTCTTTATGAGTTGGATCTAGGCCCAATGTTGAGATGCGAGACAAATGTGCTTGTTTCTAGTCTAGATGCATCTAGTCCAAATGTGTGAGATAGGAGTAAATGAGGAAACCAATCATAGTAGTAATGGTACAGAGATGCTATGCACAGAGCAGAGGATGGCTCTCTTACTCTTTGTCTGCAACATTTCTCTCTCTCTATCTCTCTCTATGTTAGAGAGATGATTCATGGTCCGATGTGGAGGAGATGTGCAATTACTACTGTAGATGGCTGGAGTTCAAAGAGGAACATCTTAGTGGAACTGCTGCCCATATCACATAAGTTCCTACACTCTATAGGTGTTAGGGAGGAGAGGCCAATTCTTTGATGGGAGCATAGTTGTGTTGAAGATCCAAAGCATTTGCAAGCTTGTAGGTTATGAGAGAGAAGTGAATCAATACAACAACATGCTATAATGAGCAAGAGGAGTAGAAGTGGCCTTATTTGGAGAAGCTAGACCTTGCGCACTTCTGTTAGTGGATTGTTAATTTGAAAAATCATTCTCTCTCCCTCTACTAGTGACTGATCCTGATCAATAATGTTGAAGATGTCTATAGATCACCTTGTGATGCCAAATTTTCAGCATATTGTACTCTTTCATCACATGGACTTCATGCTTTCCAATAACTGATGGAAGATTCATATCAATAGGTGCAGCTGGTCCTCACCAAACACTTGCACAGTGGATCCACGTGAAGACAATGAGTTATTTTATGTTGATGAGAAGAAGTCAAGGAAACCTGAGGACATTAGCATGACTTTAAGAGTTTTGAAGAACAAAAACTATGCAATCGCTACACAAGTAGACACACATACACATATCTTAACAGAAACTCTAGAGCTTGATGATATTGCACTTTTACATGCACATATATCCTCGTCTCCTCTCTTTCTATCTAACTCTCTTTTACATAGAGAGTTTAGCAATGTTGCACCACAAATACCACAAAGAAGTTTATGCCACCTTTTGTTACAACCCCTTCTTATGAAAGATTGACAGACATGTAGTTGATTATGATGAAGTATTTACATGCACAACCACAACAAAGACATATTAAGTAATGTAGAGCAGGGAGATTATTTGAGAGATGCTCATAAGTTGAAACTATAGAATTCATTCCATTATGGTGAACACATGAATTTTAGCAAACTGAAAGTAAGGAATGCTGATAGACACTATAGATATGGGACACTATAAAATTGATGTACTACTTGATGCATTACTAGTGTATCATCTAAGAGATAGAAAAGTCAAAAGTGTTTATAAACACTTAAAATATGATGAGATTGAATATCAGCTCCACATCATGAACATAGAAATGAAGTAGTAAACCAGCAAATGCTGCCACAAAAGAGGGTGGGTGGGAGGGAAAATGGGGTGAAAGGGGTACAAAATGAAGAAGAAGGAAGAGTGGGAGGATGGGAAAATGGGCAAAATGAGGCCAAAAGAGCAAAAAATTGATGGAAAAAGCTGTTCTCAATAAAGAGAAAGCAAGGCCACCAACACTCAAGCACCACCACCACCAGAATGATCACAAAATGATCCATCAAGACCCCCATCTAGCACTCTGATACCATGTAGAGACTACACACATGGAAGCAAAATGAAAAGAAGAGTGTACTCACAAAAGAAAAACTATGAGAGGCTCAAAGTGAGTAGACCAGGAAATGGGTAAATACACATGGATTAGAAATGAGTGGAGTAGGCTTGTAGCTCAATGATGAGTAGCACCTCCTTTAATGTCAATCCGTGAAGACGTGAGGATGGTATGAAGACCTCGAGCAAGTGGAGGCGCAAATGCGTGAGTGAGAAGCACACAAGCATGCACACACATACACACACGCGCACACATAGCAAGACAAAGAGTGAGTAGCAATGGAGTTCTTAGATTACTTTCAAGAGCTCTTACAAGTTTGTTTCAATTACAATCTAACCTCAAAAATGAGCTCTCTAGCTCCTTTTATAGTTTTTGACTAGCTTTGGCCCTGTCCAGACCTAGTGTCCGGCCTAGTTAAAAATTAGGTTCCAGGGCTTATTTGAGGGCTTAAACGGAGTCTAAAAAATACGAAAATTGATATGTAGGTACTTCTAAGGCTCCTCAAGCTCGAGGACTCCTCGGCTTGCACAAAATGGAGCCACAAAAAGGTGAACATGGTATTTACAAGGGTTGATAGTGATGAGAATCACTTTTAATTGGTGTAAGGGTTTAAAAAATTAAAGGCTGCCTTAGTGCTAGATCTGCGTGAATGCTCATACTTGCTTCTCCATGAAGAAAATTATTGGCCTACTTGCCAGATCGTCGTTGACTCCCTTGTCTGCTGCTAACACTCCCCCCTCTCTCGCGTCTGTCGTCCTTGACAGACCCTTGTTGGGAGGGTCGTTGAATGTAGTATTCGACAACATTTTGCGCTAAGTGATGTTCGGAAATCCTCAATCCTTTGGCCAAATCGGTTAGTAGAGCATCCCAATCTACCGGCCCGGGAACCTCTGGATGTGGCATTCGTAACTTTTCTGAGTGGAGAGCTTGTTCCACTGCAAATAATTGTAATAAATGTGAGGGCCTGGGAATGAAGATCTCTGAGTGATATTCCCAGAACCCGGTGACAAACATCTCTTCAAATGTTTGTTTGAAGCAGGCCGGTAGGTACTTTATGCGGGCATGCCATGCATAGACAACAGTAATGGAGGGCGTTGTGCTCATGTCGTAAACCAGATCCTGATTGCCTTCATTGAATCCGAGCGCAGAGAGATGAGGCTCCTTAACGTTCTTGAAGGTCCGGAAGGTGACTATCATGAGTTCAAAAATTTTAAGACACATCTGTGTCATGACATCTGGTATGTTTTTGAACTTGACGCCCCAATGCCGAATTGTCGATATCATGTACCCTACAGTAGGTTGACCTTTAGGTGGCGCCAAGTAGACATAGTTGAGCCACTTTTCGCAGCCTTTGGTTGTCAGCACCATCTTTGTGTATTCTGGCCACGACCTTCTTCTGAAAACAGGACAGTAGCAGGGATTGTACTTGATATATAGGGGCATGTTATTCCAGGTGCGATTCATTTCCGGATAGGTTTCAAGAAGTCGAATTCTCCAAGTTGGTTGGCGAATATTCCCCTGCTTGGCACTTTCTGGGATATCGTCGGGTGCAAACTGTGTAGCAAAGGTTAGTTCCCGTGAGGTGTGGTGCTTGATTTCAGCATTATAGTCCGCCATCAAGACGCAAAAAGGAACGTACAGGTCTTCGGAGGTGCCGATCCACCTGTGATGAGAGAGGTTCCTAAAATAGTCAGATTTTATGACCACCTCTTCTAAGTGTGACATCGATGCTATCTGGACTGCCACCCTATCATCATGTGTTGTGGCCACTTTTTCCAATTTCTGCATCCATTTCGGAGCCTCTATTTCCAGGGTGTCCATGCTCTCTGCTGTCTGCTTGCCTCCAGGTGCTGGCATTGGAACGTACGGGTCCTCAAAAGTTTCCTCTACTTCGATTGGCACTAGGTCTTCAGGTTCTGGTTCTGCCAAGGGGGAGGGTTGTCGTTCATATACAAGCACTTTCTTTTGTAATTCGTCGAGTTGTGCTTTGAGCACTGCTACTTTGTCAGTTGTGTCAGCTGTGGTTGGGACTTCTTTGGGTGGTGCTGGTTGAGCTGCCAATTGCCTTCGTAGTTCGTCTCTTTCCTTTTCTAAGGCTGCATGGGCTTCGAGGAGATCCGCATGGGTTTCCAATATGATCTGCATATTGTCCGAGGGAATAGCCTTAAATCTCTCCGGGTCAATTTCCTGTGGGGAACCTTCCATGGCTAACTCCAAGTTCTCTTCGTTTTGTGTCTGAAGCCGTCTCTTTTCTTCTAGGGCTACAGACATATGCTTCCGTAATAGACCCATGTTGCGGCGGAGCTTGAGGTTCTCTGTGATTTGTGAGTGTAGCAAATCATCCATATGTTGTCTTTCTTCTGCATCAGGCTGCGGTGGATTTGCCACAAGTTTCTCATGTTGTTCTTGCAATGCACTAAACTGCTGTTGTAACTGATGCTTTTCTTTCTCTAAATCAGTGAATCTTCCTTGTAACTCCTCATGTGTCCTGAACAAGCTTGTATGCTGAGCATCGAGGTGCTGATAGTGTTGTTGTAACTGAGACATGCATTGATACATATTATTGAATACATTATTAATGGGGATGGATGCAGGGAGGGTGGTATGTGTAGAGGGGAAGGGAAAGGGGAAGGGAAGTGTGAATGCAGTGCTGGAAAATGGTGAGGTGGGTGGTGGGGGAATGGGAGATTGTGGTGGTATGGGGGGAGGGAGAGGTGCAGTGGAGGGTGATATGTCCATAAAATCCGTATGTAAGCAGTAGTGGGAGTGATTGTGAATAGTGGAATTGTGGGTGCAGTGATTGTGGTGAATGTGTACAGTGGTGTGTGCAATTGTGAATGTGAACTACCCGAAAGTGTGAGTGGGAGAATGGGGATGTCAGTAGCTGTCGTTAGGGTTACAGTGTTAGTGGAGGTATATACACGGGAGGTGTTGAGAGGGTGTGTGGGTTGATTGGCGGTTTGTGCTTCAGTCATGGCGGTGGGCGCGAAGGCGGTAACGGTGGTTGTTACATTGGTCATGGGAGGTGAATGTGGTGGAGAGGGAGGTGACGGTGGTAAGGGAGGTGATGGAGGTGCACTTGATATATGGGCTTCCTCGGTTTCGTGAGCGGTGTGTGCAGTGCCCGTGGTTGTGGGGGTGCCTTGTGGTCCTGATCCTAATACATTCATTTGTTTCCCTTCTCGTGGGGGACGTCTTCCGTATCTTCTTTCCATTCTGCGTGATTGTGCCAGGGCCGTCTGCACTGCCTCAGGTACTCCTAGGGCATCAGAGATCATATCTAGTGTGGCACGATACTGTTCATCAACTCCTTCCTCCTCAAGGATTTGGTGCATGATAGCCTTTCCTGCTGCAAGGGATAACTTATGTTGTTGTTGGACCCTGTTGATGGTATCGTAGAGCTTTTTCAGCTCCTTTGTATATGCTGGGGCACCCTCTAACTCCTGTATAACTTCTTGCTCATAGTCATGTGCCCCTTCATCAGAAAATCCTTCTTGTTCATCTTCTTGGTCTTCTTCTTCTACATCTTCCACTTCTACCACTTCTGGTTGTCTTGTCTGGGGTTGTTGTGCGGCCGTTTGTTGTCCACTACCCTGCTCTGCCTCAACTTCCGCATTAACGGCTTCAATAATTCTAGTCACTTCCTCATCCGTTAGATCTTCCAAAGTAAATCCATGAGGAAATTCCAGATCATTTGGCACTGGTGGAAACACAATGTTAGGGCCCTCTGTGTTGTGCCTGGGTAACCTGATAGTGAAAGGTTGCACTCTTCGAGGAAGCCTTGGAGTTGTTTTTGGTGTTAGGGTTGCAACGCGGGGTTGTGCACAGG
This sequence comes from Ceratopteris richardii, assembly GCA_020310875.1. Lineage (NCBI taxonomy): Eukaryota > Viridiplantae > Streptophyta > Polypodiopsida > Polypodiales > Pteridaceae > Ceratopteris > Ceratopteris richardii. The sequence goes on along the minus strand of CM035431.1, from coordinate 8,599,240 downwards.
GCATCTGTACGGTGCCTCTCATCTTCTTAGAGGGAGGTCCGACAGCTGACAATCTGCGTTGAAACTCCTGTGCTCTGGACCAAATGAGGGCCCGTTGCACCGGTATATCATAGGCGAGACATCTATAGACGATTCTGGTAAGCGCGCAACATCCATAGAGTACAGATTTTTGTTTCTTATACCACCTTTGATGAGCCATATGGATCTGATCGATAACCCAGTGGGGCATATTGATGGTCAAATCAAAGGCATCCGCTAAGTAGAGGCTAAACCAGATCTTCTTGGGAGGCATTGTGAACCTATCTTGCGCGGGGAATGCGAAGTGTTGCATGACCATACGTAAATGAATGGCTATCGTGGGAGTCATCGCCACCATGTCCTTTAGTTTTGTCAGATTCCTGTTCTTCATATTATCGGGGACCATAGTCTCCTTCTCCGTAGGAATGTGCATTCCGTGCATATCAAGAGCTTCTCTTACCAAGTTGATAGTCAAGCGGAAACGCTTCAGCTCATTGCCCCTTGTGAGTGAGGGAAGCACAAAGGAGCTGTATCCTTTTTTGTCTTTGCTTGGAGTGAGAGTGCTAATCAGGTATGAGCACCTTAGAAAATCGGGCTTTGGTAGTTGGAACTTGAAATAATCATAGAGCCCAGCCTTCTTCCATATTGGCTTCAGTCCCTCGTTATTCTGTAGCTTTTCAAACTCTCTGGTAAAGAAGTGGTATCTGCCCCAACGTCCATTGAATTCTACTTCAGACTCCCACATGTATGTGCCTTCACCCAGAGGTCCCGCAACATCACTGAACCAGTGTGAGGTTTTGCCCACCGGCATTGTGTGACCCTGTGGAGGATTCTGAATCGGTATGGCATGTAATGCCCTTAATGCCGCTGGTCGTTCCTTTAATTCCTCCTCGACCGGAAGGCTTTCAATGTCCACAACTTGGGGGCTGGTGCCTGCCTGGGAGCTGGTTCCTACCGTATCGGCCATGTTACTTCTTGCTTCCTGTCTCTGTGAGAATATAGAAACTAGTGTTAACATTGTACAGGACAAGAGAGAACCGTTGTTGCTCCCATTACAACATTAACACGAGGGTTGGGAGCAAATAATGGGTTAGTAAGTGCTCGGTGCGAGTGTGTGTGTGGTTAGGAGTTCAGTACACCTAAGAGCTAAGTGGAATGATGTAGGGTGATAGTGATGGGGTTAGTAGGTTATCATGGATTTACAATTGGGGTCCGGGGGTTTGTTACAAGTCTTAGGCTGCCAAATGCAGTGGATGGGTTTTGCTCTTGGTTCCGTAGAGACTCCCGAGAGCTTTATGGGTGTGTCGGTTTGAAAATGAGACCTTTTAGGGACCCACTTACAAGTGATTTTGTTCGTGCTCATGGGCCTTGGTGTGTTCCTGAGTGTTGAAAACGAGTGGATGTCGGCGGCGTGAGTGAATGAACCACGCTGTAAAGAGTGTGGCCTTGGTGTAGCTATTTGAGCCTGCACACAAGTCTTAGGCACCCAAATTTGTCTTGATTGTGGGCTAGCCTTCATCGACTTCTTGGGCACCCAAATAGACTTCATGTTAACAGGTGAGCTTCTGAAAGACTTCTTATTAGTATCGTGTTGTTGGTTACTAATAAGAGGCTTTGACCGTGTGGTTGGCTTGAGTGCAACCGGGTGCTCGCCTTTTCGCACCCATACTTGTTTCACTAGCTGAGATACTTTGCTGCGCAGGTGCTTTTGGTCTCCGACATAGGTAGTACCCTGCTTCTTCTGCCGTTGATCCACCTTTGTTTGCCGCCTCCCTCTGGCCTTTGGAAAAGAAGGGAGTTCCGTTGCATCCCTGACTCCTTTTTTGCAACCATCATTCCTCTGCAACACATAGTTTTGGACAAGAATAGCATGGTCATCTTCATGTGTACTCCTGGAAGGACCAGGAGTGTGTGCCTTTCCTAGTTCCTTGAGTGCTCCATTATCTAACTCTACTGTAATTCGACTATGATTGACCCATACCTGAAGAAGTCCACTTCTTAGGTTTAAGTTGACTGCTTGGTCATAAATCCAGTCCTGACCCAAGACAAGGGGTTCCGTGAGGTCCTCGTCTTGGCATACTAGCGCTTTAACTGTCATTGCCTCATCATGAATATAGAGTGGAAGTTCCACCTCACCCATGCAAGGGGTTTCCACGCCTCCCAATCCTATGAGATATGCTTCCACAGGATTGACAGTTAACTGCAACTCTTGACAGTAAGACGATTTAACAGCACTAGTGGCTGCACCTGAGTCAATCAAAGCTCTTACGGACTGTGCACTAGTTCCTTGTCCTACCTCTATGGTCACAAAAGGTCGTCGATCAATTATTCTATGGGGACTCGTTCCTGCGACTTCACACATTGCCATATGATATCCTTGATCTACATAGTCATTTGTTCTAGGCTGATCTCTACCTTGTCTTCGCAACTTCATCCTTCTGATGCGTTCTAAAGCTTCTGCTTGAGCTTCTTCTCGAATCCGCTTTTCTTCTTTCTTGCGTTTCTTGGCGATATTGAGTCGACTTAGCATTTCCTCTGTGAGAGGTTCCTGATATAACTTGACTCTGCATCCGCTTATATAGCTTGGGAGAACATCACCTTCCAATGTGGCTAGTTGCACTGCTCCACTTGTGGAGATCCTATTTATGATCATAGGTCCATAGCCACGCTTCTCTAATTTTCTCGCATGTTGTTTCAAAGTGTATACTAGTACTAGGTCGCCTGCCTTCAAACCTTTATCCTTAACGTGGGCATCAAAATATGCCTTTTGTCGTTTCTTAGCTGCATATATCCCTGCAGCTGCCCTCAGTCTTGTTTCTCCTAATCGTTCAAGGTCAAAAAGTCTAGAGGAGAGTTCATGATCCGTCCATTCGTGCTCTTGTGCTACCTTCAATGTAGGTATCAATAAGTCCAAGGGTAGCACCGCGTTTTGGCCAAATACCATCTGAAAGGGGGTGGCTTGGAGTACCGTTTTGTAGGCGACTCGGTATGCCCAAACAACATGGTGTAGCTGTTTGTCCCAATCAGAGCGTTTAGTGTTCACTAATTTTGTCAGTACATTGCATAAGATCTTGTTGGTGCTTTCGGCTTGTCCATTAGCTTGAGGGTGATAGGGGGCAGACTTCTTATGTATTACCAAGAATTCTTGGAGCAGATTTTCAATAACTTCATTTAAGAAGTGAGTGCCTCTATCACTTACTAGCTCTATAGGTAGCCCATATCTTGTGAATACATTCTCAAACAAGAATTTAGCAGTTGTTTGAGCATCGTTCTTCGTTGTGGCTTTCACCTCCACCCACTTAGTTAGATAGTCTGTTGCAACAATGATATATTCTGCATGGGAACCCTTAGCTGGGGGATTAATAGGACCTACGAAGTCTATTCCCCACTTAGAGAATGCACGTCCACCCATCATAGGTTTCAATGGCATTTCATCTTTGCGTATAGGATACTGAGTTCTCTGACAAACATCACATCGTTTCACATAGGTATGTGCATCCATGTGAAGGGTCGGCCACCAAAAGCCCGCAAATAGTATTGCCTTGATCACCCGATCTGGTCCAAAGTGTCCTCCTGCTACACCTTGGTGAGCAGTTTCCAAGATCTTGAGATATTCACTCTCATGGACACATAGTCTCAGGTAACCGTCTTTACCACGTTTGTATAGATTATCACCAATGAGTGAGTAATCCTGGGCTTCTTGTTCTAAACTCCTTTGCCTAGCCAGAGTCATGTCTGGAGGGAATGTTTTCGTCCTCAAGAAGGATACTAGGGGTTCACTCCAATCCGGCACTATGGACACTTGATAAAGAGTGGCATGTTCCACAGGTGGTTTAGTGCAGCAGATTGGGCATTCCTTGCACAACTTTTGGACATCAGCTTCCATAGTTGGCCAATGCACTCCGAGTCTCCTGAGTGTCTGTAGGGTTCGTTGCTTTGAATAGTGTTGCTCTAAGGCACCTACATGTGCTAATTGCAACCATTTAGCGTACTCATCCTCTTCCACACAACAAGCCAAGATCCCTTGATCTGTGTGCTTGTACATACTTCCAACCATGATGTGGTACTTTTGGGCTTTTACTACCTGTCTATCCTGTGTGGCTATTACTGGGTGGTTAGGCCCATATGTCAATACTGTTGGAGTTTATTGATCTCCAAAGTACAGCTAGAAGTAGGTGAAACCCAACAGGACCTAGTTGACTTTTTCACAAACTTGTATGCACAGACCAATTTTCTTGCAGAGCAAATTTCTCTTTACTCACTTGGAATTTTCCAAAACTGTTTCACACACATAAACTAGACTCTAAGAGCTTTCCAACAAGATATAGAACACCTCAAATGGATAAATACACAATGAGCTATGACCTCTGCAATATGCAACTTTAATGGAGACCTTGAAACAGAGATGAACCTGAGGACACACATCACTTGCAGAGACTACTGCTCTTAACTCACAACTCCAATGACTTTGAAACTTTCCAGAATACAAGTAGACTCAAAGAGCTTTCTAACAAGCCAAAGAACACATGATTTGGATACATACACAAGGAAATATGACCTCTGCAAGTTTGAGGTTTAATGGAGACCTTCAGCAGGGATAAAAAACAGAGAACACACACTACTTGCAGAGAGTATTGCTCTCAGCTCACAAATCCAATGATTATGAAAATTTACAGGAAGAAGTTAGACAGTAAGAGCTTTTCAATGAGCTATCAAACATGTAATTTGGATATATAATGAGGGAGATACAAGCTCTGCAATCTCTGCATACAAAACTACAGCAGTGTAGAGATACACATATGACTCTCTTGGACATCCCACAAGATCACGACTTTTCTCCTCTTTTTATAGTATGGGAAACTAATCTAAAACCTTCCTAATACATCTAAATTCGTGGTAGACACTTGGATGGAGGTATTACATGACTCAAGTGCTCAAATAAGCAAAGTATTGATGGACTTTGAGAACTAGCCACATCGACCTTCCACTAGGACACCACTGAAGCTCCCTTGTGACTCACTAATTTGACTCACCATGTTCTAGAACTCACGTGGTATTTTTGCTACATTTTATGAATAATTTGAGCCTTCTTGAAGTATTTTAAGACTTCCCAAAGGTATTTACATAATTTGAAACTTGTACCCTACATAAAACAAATGTTCGCAACATTCTCCCCCTCAAGTTTCAAAGGGTATTTCCTTCATGCCAAGAATATAGTTGAATCTTTGAAGCTTTGGTCCATCCAAGGATTTGGTGAAGATATCTGCAACTTGATCCTTTGTTCCAACAAAAGAAACCTGCACTTCATTGTTCATGGCCTTCTCTCGAACATAATGATAGTGAACCTCTATATGCTTTGTTCTAGCATGAAAAATAGGATTTGAGGTCATATGAATGCTGCTCAAGTTATCCCCATATATCAGTGGTACATCAACCTGCACATTCAAGTCATGAAACAACTTTTTAAACCACATAACCTCAGTAGTAGCCAATGCTAAACCTCTATACTCAGCCTCTGTAGAAGATAAAGCAACTGTAGGCTGTTTCTTTGAACTCCATGTTAATGTCTTGTTTCCTGCTATTACCACATATCCACTTGTGGATCTTCTGTCATCTTTGCTTCCAGCCCAATCTGCATCACTAAAGACTTTAAGAGTTAGATCAGCATCATGACTATAAAATAATCCTTCGTTCATGGTACCTTTCAAATATCTAAGCACTCTTTTCGCTGCATGCATATGAGGTACTCTAGGTTCATGCATAAACTGTGACAATACTCCCACTGCATAACATATATCAGGTCTAGTTTTTGTTGCATAAATCAAAGATCCTACCAAGGATCTATATACATTCATATCATGCAACTCATCACCTTCCTTTGCGCTTAGCTTTACATTACATTCCATTGGAGTAGAAACAAATTTACATTCCTGCATACCAAACCTTTTCAGCATATCACATATATACTTTCTTTGTATCAACCACATACCTTCATCGCTATACACAATTTCAATCCCAAGAAAGTATCTGAGCAAACCAAGATCTGAAATTTTAAATTCCTTTCCCAAATTACCTTTTATCTCATCAATTGCTTTTGCATCATTCCCTGTAATCAACAAGTCATCCACATAAATGCATACATAGACACACATGCCATCTACATGTTTTACATAAAGTGAAGGATCAGCATGACTCGCTGTGTATCCTTGCAGCATAAGATACTTTACCAACCTTGCATTCCATGCCCTTGGTGCCTACTTAAGACCATACAATGCCTTCTTTAACCTACATACATGATTAGGACATTTTGCATCCACATAACCATCTGGTTGTGAAATATACACTTCTTCATTTAACTCACCATTAAGAAAGGCATTCTTTATATCGAGTTGATATATATTCCACCTTTTACTTGTAGCTAAAGCCAACAAAGTTCTCACCGTTGCCATATTTGCTATTGGACTAAATGTTTCCTCATAGTCCACACCTTGAGTTTGATTATATCCTTTTGCTACAAGTCTAGCCTTATATCTAGACACACTACCATCACTATTTCTTTTAATCTTAAAAACCCACTTGCAACCAATTACCTTTTGCTTTGGTGTACTTGGAACTAAATTCCAAGTCTTGTTATCCTGTAGTGCTTCCATTTCTTCTCTCATTGCTTTCTCCCACTTTTCATCTCCTTTGGCCTCATCATAACATGTGGGTTCATTTTCCTGCTCAACTTTTGTCATAAAAGCATAATGAGTATTCATGAAATATTCATAAGTATACCTTTGAGGTTGCTTACTTACTCTTGAAGTTCTTCTTACCTCCAATGTAGATGCTCTTCCTTTCTTATTAGGAACCTTTGATGATTCTCTATACTCACATACATCACTAATTTCCTCTCCTTCATCATTAACTTCAACAAGTTTGAGTTTACCTTTACTTTTAACACTTGGAGGTGACTCTTGCCTTAATCTTCCATTGAAAGGTGATCCTCTTTCTTCATCTAAACCACTCCTTTCATCATTTAAACTTCCTGATGGCTGAACTATGCATTCATCTCCTTCAACCACACCTTCTTCATTTTCATCCATGACCTGCAAACAATTCTTATCTGCATACCATGAAAGTGATTCATCAAAGTTTACATCTCTTGACACAACAACCTTATTGGTATGAGGATTATAGCATCTATATCCTCTTTGAGTATCTGCATAACCAATAAATATACATTTTTCTGATTTCGCATCAAGTTTAGATCTCACCTCACTAGGTACATGTACATAACATACACAACCAAATACTTTCAAATGACTTACACTTGGTTTCCTTCCATGCCATACCTCATATGGTGTCAAATGATGAACTCCAGCAGTCGGAACTCTATTCATAATGTAAACACTTGTGCTAACAGCTTCAGCCCAAAAATAATTAGGCAAACACATATCATTAAGCATGCTTCTAGATGCTTCTGCTATGATTCTGTTTCTTCTTTCTGCGACTCCATTTTGTTGTGGAGTATACCTGCATGTAACTTCTCTTTTGATACCTTCATCATACAAAAAATCAGTAAAAGCTTGAGAGAAATACTCTCCTCCTCCATCGGATCTTAGCTTCTTAATATACCTTCCTGTTTGCTTTTCGACATATGATTTGAACTTCTTGAAACAATCAAAGACCTCACTCTTATGTTTAATAAAATACACAAATGTCATTCTACCATGATCGTCAATGAATGATACATAGTACTTATTACCAACCAAGGATGCCTCTTTAGTAGGTCCCCACACATCTGTGTGTATGAGATCTAGCAAACCATCACTTACATAGCTTGAATGCTTGAAAGGTTGTCTACTCTGCTTACCCATTTGACATGCTTCACAAAGATGCACCATATGTTGCTTAGTAAGATCAGGTAATCCTTCAACAATCCTCTTCTTTGATAGCTCCTTTAACCTGTGTACATTCATGTGTCCAATCCTTTTGTGCCATAGATCAAGCTCTGCTATTCGATGCATACCATAAGAGAAATAGTTTGTATGATTTGGGTTTACCTTGAATGTAAACAATCTACCTTGTTTTTGACCTCTAGCAATTAACCTCCTTTGCTTTGGATCCTCAATGAAGCAACCTGCATTATTAAATCTCACTTGTAGACCTTTTTCTACCATTTGACCAACCGACATCAAATTCTTAGTGATCGTTGGCACATAAAGTACATCCTTCAAGCAATTTGTCTTGCTCTTATCCTGCATAACAACATCTCCAACCTGCATAATCTTATGTGTTGTATCATCTCCTGTTTCAACATGACCTTTACATGACGGATTATGCATATTAGAAAACCATGAAGCATCATGAGACATGTGATTAGAACAACCACTATCTACATACCATACATCGCTATTGCAATTCATCTTAGTTTCTACATTCATCATAAGAAGAGAATCATAATCATCACTTTTACCTTCAACTGCATAATTTCCTTGTTGTTTACCTCTTCTTGAATAGCCTCCTCTTCGATTACCACCTTGATTATTTTCATTTTGATAACAATCTTTGGCATAGTGTCCATACCTTCCACATATATAGCAATTGTTCTTATTATCTTCACTCCTTTGTCTTTGGTTGTAGTTGTAGTAGCCTCTCGTACCTCTAGCGCTTGATCTTCCTCTTCCTCTTGTGTTGAAGAAGCCACTTGAAGTCCTTTGATCATCGCTCCTTCTTCCTCGACCTCTATTTGAACCTCTTCCACCTCTGTTTCCACCTCTTGATGATCCTACATAAAGAGCTTGTCCTTGAGATCCTTTTTGATTTGAAGTAGAACCATTTAGATTCATCTCCTCCGTAACCATAAGGGCAATAAGTTGATCAAAATCTGGTAATTCTCCTCTGACATAAACTGAAGTAATGAAGGGTTTCCATCTCTCATCATCTTTGAGTCCGTTGAGAGTATGTGCAACCAAGTCATCGTCCTCCACATGAGCTTGAATTGATCCTAGTTGATCTGCAATCTCTTTAACTTTCAATATGTAATCATTGACCGATGTCCTTGTATCTTTCTTTATGTTATTCAACTCATTTTTGAGTTGAATCTTCCTTGCTCTTGTACCTGTAGCATACAACCTTTCCAATGCAAGCCAAACATCTCTACTTGTGTCTAGATCTTGTATGTGTCCTACCATTGAATCTTGAATATTTTGTGATAAAATGAATATAACCCTTTTGTCTCTCTCATTCCAAAGTCTAAACTCCCTCAATTGTTGCTGATTTGGGTCCTCTGGTAATGTGGGTTTGATATCTGTGCCGTCAATCAAACCATACAAGCCTCTACCTTGCAAGTATGCTGTGATTTTAAACTTCCATGCTTGATAATTGGTCTTATCAAGCTTCTCTATTTGTGCATGTTGGTCTCCCATAATACAAATGCTAAGCTTCCTCCTTTAAGCCTCCTTTCCAATGTGTGTGATGAGAAGAAATATAATATTTACCTTGTAAATGAGGTATGTGCACCTTTCTTTGCTTGGATGTTGCTTCAGATGCCTCCTTGCAATCTTCTTCTACCTTTGTGTAGTGTTGATGATGAACTGCTTCCTTGATAGCTTCAAATTCTTCGTCAAGGTATGATAACCTTCTCCAAGCCTCCAAGTACTTGCTCTGATACCAATGTTGGAGTTTATTGATCTCCAAAGTACAGCTAGAAGTAGGTGAAACCCAACAGGACCTAGTTGACTTTTTCACAAACTTGTATGCACAGACCAATTTTCTTGTAGAGCAAATTTCTCTTTACTCACTTGGAATTTTCCAAAACTGTTTCACACACATAAACTAGACTCTAAGAGCTTTCCAACAAGATATAGAACACCTCAAATGGATAAATACACAATGAGCTATGACCTCTGCAATATGCAACTTTAATGGAGACCTTGAAACAGAGATGAACCTGAGGACACACATCACTTGCAGAGACTACTGCTCTTAACTCACAACTCCAATGACTTTGAAACTTTTCAGAATACAAGTAGACTCAAAGAGCTTTCTAACAAGCCAAAGAACACATGATTTGGATACATACACAAGGAAATATGACCTCTGCAAGTTTGAGGTTTAATGGAGACCTTCAGCAGGGATAAAAAACAGAGAACACACACTACTTGCAGAGAGTATTGCTCTCAGCTCACAAATCCAATGATTATGAAAATTTACAGGAAGAAATTTGACAGTAAGAGCTTTCCAATGAGCTATCAAACATGTAATTTGGATATATAATGAGGGAGATACAAGCTCTGCAATCTCTGCATACAAAACTACAGTAGTGTAGAGATACACATATGACTCTCTTGGACATCCCACAAGATCACGACTTTTCTCCTCTTTTTATAGCATGGGAAACTAATCTAAAACCTTCCTAATACATCTAAATTCGTGGTAGACACTTGGATGGAGGTATTACATGACTCAAGTGCTCAAATAAGCAAAGTATTGATGGACTTTGAGAACTAGCCACATCGACCTTCCACTAGGACACCACTGAAGCTCCCTTGTGACTCACTAATTTGACTCACCATGTTCTAGAACTCACGTGGTATTTTTGCTACATTTTATGAATAATATGAGCCTTCTTGAAGTATTTGAAGACTTCCCAAAGGTATTTACATAATTTGAAACTTGTACCCTACATAAAACAAATGTTCGCAACAAATACTGGCACTAATGACTTAGCCCACTGCGGTACAACTTCCAAATTAAACAAGTAAGCATCAGGAAGGTCATCTGACACTCCTTGTGGGGCTTCTCCAGATGTGAGCCTAGAGAGATGATCAGCTCTCAAATGAGTCCTCCCTTTTCTTACCACAACCTCGAAATCATATTCCATTAGTAAGAGAAACCATCTTACTAATCTTCCTGTATTGCATGGCTTGTTCACGAGATATAACAATGCTTGGTGGTCAGTAAAAAATTTAAATTTGTTTGCAAGCAAATAGTGTCTAAATTTCTTAACTGCATATACCATGCCTAAGCCTTCTCTCTCAGTAGTGGTGTAATTTCGTTCAGCTGCATTCAATTGTCTACTAGCATAGGCAATTGGAAGATCCATATTACCTTCACCAGTAGGTTGAGCAAGCACACAGCCAATGGCATAATTGGATGCATCCACATGAACATGGAATGGCTTGTTCCAATCTGGTGTGGTCAAGATTGGTGTTGAACATAATCTTCGTTTAAGCTCCTGGAAGGAATTCTCACATTCCTCCGTCCACTCAAAGTTGGTCAGGAGTCCATACATGGGCTTTGCAATGACAGCATACATGTGAATGAATCGGTGGTAGTAACCACAATGCCCCATGAAAGCTTGTACTTCCTTGACATTCTTTGGCCTAGGTAACTCGGCTATGGCTCTCACTTTCTCTTCATCAGTGGATATGCCATTCTTTGACACTATGTGTCCTAAAATCTTACCTTGCCTGACCATGAAAACGCACTTTTCTGGGTTTAGGCAGACTTGATATTCTCTACATTTGTCAAAGATTTGTCTGAGTTCAGGGATATGGGTTTGTCTAATGTTGGAATGAGCACAAAGATCATCAACATAGACTTCTAAATTCTTCCTCAGGAACTCCTTAAATACATGGCACATCAGCCTCTGGAAGGTTGCTGGTGCATTGGTAAGCCCAAATGGCATTACCCGAAAGGCGAATATGCCCATTCTGTGGCAAAAGCTGTTTTATGCTGATCCTCTGGAGCTATGGCTACTTGATTGTAGCCCGAAAATCCATCAAGGAAGCTGTACACTTCCTTGCCTGCTACTCTTTCTAAGAGATGTTCTGTGATGGGAAGCGGATAGTTATCTCGGATTGTGGCTGCATTGACCTTCTTCAAGTTAATGCATACACGCAGCTTGCCATTCTTCTTGGGCACCACTACGATGGGGGATACCCACTCAGTGTGCTCAATTTCATAGATAAATCCAGCTTCGACCAGTCTATCTATCTCCTCTTTGATCTTAGCAGCGTAATTATCGTTATATGTATAGGGCTTTTGCTTAGAGGGTTTAGCATCTGAGGTCATGGGGATAGTGTGTGAGCATATGTCAGGGTCAACACCTTTCAAATCCTTGTAACTCCAAGCGAATACATCTCTGTATTCTCTTAGCAAGGCAATTAATGCATGCTCTTCTTCCTCTGTTAGGTCATGGCCTATGTGCGTGCATCTCTCCTCTCCTTCTTCTAGGGCCACTACTATTTTCTTGGTGGTTTCTTTGTTATCATATGCCTCTCCTGATTGTGCCTCTCGTTTAGGCATTCTTATCATGACCCTCCAGTCGTCTATCTCATACTTCTTAAAATTTTCCGGGACCTCGAACAAGGATTCTTCCTCTTCGGGTGAGACTTCTCTCTTCTTTCGTTTCTTTCCTTCTTCCTTCGGGGTCACATGTGTGGCTAATCTTACGTCATTTGTAAGCTCTCCATGCCTTTGGGGTTGAAATTCTACTTCCTGGAAGTATTCTTCATCTGATGCAAATGGTGGGTCCATAATGATTGACTCTAGATCGGAGTCACTTGCATCCTCAAATGCATCAGGGATAGGTTCGCATTCTTCTAGAACTGCCTCTCCCATGATTGGCTCTATGGAGAAGACTGAAATGTCATAGCCATCCTCATCACAGTGAGGTGTCCGTTGTTCCTCATTGATGGCTACATCCATGGTTGCTAAAATTTCTGCCCAGCCATGGGGTTCAAATTCCTCGTCTGGAAAAACCACAGGTGCATAGGCTGGGTCTTGGATTGATCTATGGGTTTCTTTTGCACCTATCTCCCTGGCGTTTTCTCTCTTCTCTTCTTCTACTGCTACCTTGCACATCCATAAGTGGGTGTCTTCATGCATCCATGAGGATCTTGATCCTATGGAATGCACAGATTCCGTATCATCTTTGGCTCTATGGATGGGATTCCATTGAATAGGAGGAACATCTCTATGAGAGTAATCTTTGAGATTCACTTTGGTCGTAACACCCAAGTGTTGCAGGTACAAAGAATTGGTTCCCCAATCCTGTACCACTTGCAACTGTCGCATAAAAGGTCGTCCTAAGATCATCTCATAGGCATGATTTTTGCTGAAGTCACATATGGCAAATGTGTGCTCAAATTCGACACCACAGGTGGTGAGAGTTATTCCTTCTAACAATCCTAGGGGTCTCTCTATGTGACCATCGGCCATCTGCAGTTTCATTCTCGTTGGCCTGAGTGCAGGTTTGCCCCAACGCTTCCATAGGGAAGTGGTGGCAATTGCAACTCCTGCACCTGAGTCCAAAATTGCCTTGGTGGTGTACTCTTGGTAGGTAATGGGAAGATAGGTGTTCCCTTCTTCACCTTCACACATATCTCCTATCTTATCCAAGGGTATCTCTGGCACCGTTCTATGTGATCCTGCCTGGGAACAAGGTTTTGCTATCTCTGGTACTTGTTTGGCTACATATTTCCATAATTCAGGTTTAACCTTGAGTAGCTCTTCCAACTTGAGATTGCACTGTACTTTAGTGTTTTTCACTACCTCTGTGTTCCTAGGTAAAACTGAGTCCTCGTTTCGTACCATGACTGTGGGGGTTCTCATACAAGTAGACTTGGCTTCCCATGGGCCCGTGAAGTGGGGTAACTCCTGTAAAGAATTAGACTCGAAGTCTAATCTTTCTTGAGATTGGGTGCTCTCCTGCTCCTCGTAAATGGATGGGATGTCTTGTGGGAATTGATCGTGTGCATCATCCACAAGTTCAATAGGAGGAGGGATTTCACTTTCTTTAGCCCATTTGTCTTCTTGAATCTCTCGTAGAAATTCTGGTGTGAATCGATTCATAGAAGAAGATGTGTTTGGCTCCGTAGAGTTCGGCACGTAGGCTTCAGGCATATAGGCTTTAGGCACATAGGCTTCCTGGGCAGGAAGACTTGCTCTTTCACTTGCCTTGTCCTTTAGTTGAGAGGTGGGTTTCTTTTCTGATTGCGCAATCAGCTTCTCTATTCTCTCTAACAGTCCATCAAAGTGCAACTGTGTCTTCGCTGAACTAGAGATGTTAAAGAGGCCACTGGCTTCAAACATGGTCTGAGCCAATTCCACCATCTTAGAACAAATTTTGGTTCGTTCTAACTCTAGTTCTGCTCTAGGGTAACACTTTTCATGATCAGCTACGTTTGGCCCTTCTTGGATTCTAGCCTGATATGCTTTAAGCATCATATTAAGGTCCTCGGGAGTGGGATCTGCTAGGACTGATCCTACTCTTGGGGGTGGTGGGTTTAGGTGAGGCGGGTTGGATGGAGATGGTATGGAGGGTGGCGGAGGGGGTGATATGTGAGAGTTCGGTTGAGAGGTGAGCTCCACAACTTTGGTTTTTGTTTCTCTTATGCTTTCTTCTAATTCGTTTATTTTCTTTGCCCATTGTCTTTTCATTCTTTCACGGCTATCTCTCCAGGCTCTAGTCCTTTTCTTGGTTATTCTCTCAGTTTCACTAGCTTCTGGGTTCTTTTCCTGATCTACAGCTTGGTTTTGCTGCAATGCTTGAGCTCTAGTGACTACCTGTACTGGTGCGGTGGAAGTTACGCTCCCTGTGGAGTCTACCACTAATCCAACAACGTTGATAGGAGTGATTTTTGGCATGTTATTGGGATTTTTAGGGCAATCTCGTAAGAGATGCTCCTTCCCACACTCTTGGCAATAGCCTTGGATCGTCACTGACTGGGGTTGTGTAGGTGGAGGTAAGGGACAATCACGGATGAGGTGATCTCCCTGACATCTGTAGCATGGTCCTCTAGGGAACGGGGGTCTTACCTGCCTAGGTTGAGGTCTAGGGTTGGGGTTTGCATACATGACATTTGTGTAATCTGATTCCCAACTAGGTTCATTTGGCTCTTCACTATAGTAGGACTCACCATGTTCAGGAGACTGCATGAAGTAAGCCTGGGGACTCTCAACATGCGTAGAATCGAAGCTATGGTCACTGGGATCACTTTCTGAAAGCAAAGGTGTGACGGGGACTATAGCTCTATTCAGGTTCTCTTCTGCCACAGCATACTTTACAGGAATCACATTAGCTGGAGCTGGGGGTTGTTGTGCTAGCACAGGCTGCGGCCTTTGTTGGTTTTGGTAGGGTTGGTAGGCTTGTTGAGGCTTAGCATATTGCTGAGGTGGGTACTGGTTCTGGTATCTTCCTTGTTGAGGGTATGGCTGTGGGTACGTCTGCCTAACGGCTTGCTTATTGTAGGGGCAGTCTTGTGCTATGTGATTTGTGTATCTTCGTTCGATAGTGCAGTACTGGCTACTAGGATTAACTTGGGGTTGAGCCATAATGGGACATACGTTCGCCATGTGGTCGCCACCACAAGTATAACACCTTTTCACAGGGGCAAACCTTGGGATCTGTTTGCTAGTTACCCCTAATTTCTGAGCTACTTTCTCTGCAAGTTCCTCGATTGATGTGGATTGCGCGGACGAGAGGTTAGAGGCACTGTCCGACTCTTTGTATATCTTGGAAAGCTCTAACTCCTCCCCTAGGTTATCCTCAATATCAATGCACATGCGTACACAATCTTCCATGGTCCTAGGGTCCTTCAAGTACACATAAGATCTCAATTTGGTACTTAGCAATCCATCCAAGAATAAAGCCACTTGCTTAGCTGGTGTGGGTAGCTCAGGAACAGGGCATCTTTCAAGATATTGCCTAAATCTTCGTCCTGCAAGTCTCACGGTCTCTTGAGGGGTTTGCTTGAAGCTGTGAATCAGCGAGGAGGTATTATGTCTTATACCACTCTTAGAGAATTCAATAATGAAAGCCTCTAGGAGTTGGTCTATGCTCCTGAACTACCTCTCGTTTAGCGGTTGAAACCATGTCAGGGCAGTGTTTCTAAGGGTCAGACCAAAGGCATTGTACTGAGTGAATAGATCCTCCACTTGTTCAGCTCTCAATACTTGTCTAAACTCAGCCACATGATCGTACGGATCTCCAGTGCCATCGAAGTAGTTCTTCATGGACTTAACTAGCTGAGTTGGTCTCAAAGTCCTTGTGTGCTCTCTAGGTCGTGGTAGAGGGAACTCATCCGCATTTCTGTGATTCCTGTGAGCTCTAAGTATCTCAGGTTCTACTCTATTCGTTTCCGTCCTCGTTCTTTCTCTGCCCACTGGGTTGGCAAAGCTTACTTCTGGTCTATCTCTGCTTCTATCTCTTTGCATTCCATGAGCTTGGGATGTTCCAGCTCCAGGGTGACCATAGGATACATTCGATCTTGGTTGGGGGAAAACGAATTCACCCTTCCAAGTGTAAGCATGCCTATCATGTTCTGTCACCACAAAGATCCTCTCCGAAGCGTGATCTAAGTAGATCACTCTACCTGGGCTATCAGGATCCTTAAACTCATAGATCATGATTGCTCCTATATCAGTTGGCCGATCAGGTTTGTACCTCCAAAAGACTTCGTCAGTCTCTCAATTGAGGAGCAACTCTATGCTCTTATTATCCTGGGGAATCCACTCTGGTGTGATAATTCTAGTGAGAACCGATTCGCCTCGAGGGGTTCTAGGTTCTGCACCCATGTTTCCTTGCTCCAGGTCACCTAAGTCTGCTTCGGGGATCACATTTCCAAATTCGTCTGTCCTATCTGGGTGACTGGTGACTACGTATATGGTTCCTTCTTTGTCCGAGTATGCTCCATTTTCAAACTTGACAGCTGGGTGCTCTAATCCAATGGATTGATCAGGATTCCTAATCTGTACCATAGATCTTCCTAGGCCGTCCTCATAGATGCTAGCACCTAATCGGTTGGTCCTAAGGTATTCCAACTGTGTTTTGTAAGGGCCTTCTACCCTGTGCAAGTATGGCACTCCTGTACTGCCTGTAGGTCTCTCCATACCTTGAGACATCTCGGATTCACTGGTCTCAGAACTTGGGTAGTACGAGTGGTGACTCAATTGCTGGGCCCACGACCTAGCAGTGTGGTTGACACTAGCCTCTGAAGACCTAAGGCTTTGTCTCTCCCTTACTAGATGCCGTCCTGATCTAAGGTTCATATGCCTAGTTAGGTAGCCCGATTTTTGCCCAGAGTACAACCTCGTTGCAGATCAATTGGTATCAGTCACTTGATTCTTTCTAGTTATTTATCGTGTTTAAGGTCTTGTCTGATATTACGTCGTCAGGAATACTTGAATGTTCTTCGTACTTTGAGGTTGATCGTTCCACGTTAGATTCTTTTCTTAATGGTCATCACATCACAAAGAGATTATATTTAATCTTGGACTTGAGTGCATAGGTAGTCTTCAACTTGGTTGATGCCTATCGTTGCCCTAACTTACCTCTAGCACAATTCGTACTTAGCCTGAGCTAAAAAATGACAGAGGGAGTTGAGAATATTCCAACCTTTTGTTTCCTACTTGGTTGGCCTTGAATGCCCAGGAAGTGTGTTCCCAAGCTTGCACTTACACTTGCTTAGAGCGCCTTTCGATGCTCTCAATAGATCTGTAAGAGTTCCAAAGTTAGCTTTAAGATTTAAATCCCAAGGACAGAACCAATGATTTTCATTTCTGAAGCATAAACACTAATTTGCATAGTGATTTTTAAGAAAACAATTCTAAAGACCCTTGACTTTGATCCCCCTGGGTATGGTCAACTTCAAAATACCCTATCTGATGATCAACGCATTATCTTTATAAAAAACAGTTGAGGGCGTGTAGTATATGCCACGAGCTTTCCAACAAGCCCTAGAGCTCAAAAAATGGATTTCGTATGAAAAATATATGACTGTTCAGGGTTTAGGGGGTTAAAACAGGATTCGATCTGGCTGACAGATCCTAGGATTTTCTCCCAATCACAAGTGTAGGAACCTCCAAAGTGCTAATGGATTGACTATTTTGCCCCAAAATTATCCCAATTTTAAACAAAAACCAAACCCTAATTTTTGGCCGAAAAGCCTGTCAATCGCGATCGACAGGTCTGTCAATCGCGATTGACAGAGGTGTCCGTCGGGCCTGTCAGTCGCGATGGACAGTGTCAATCGCGATCGACGGTATCAATCGTGATCGACAGAGTCGATCGTGGCTGTCAATCGCGATCGACGGTATCAATCACGATCGACAGAGTCGATCGTGGCTGTCAATCGCGATCGACGGTATCAATCGCGATTGACACGTTTTCCGGATTTTTCGCCAAAATTTCAGTCAATCGGGGCCTATCAGTCGCGATGGACACGTGGCTACGCGCAAAAGTCAATCAATCGTTGAATTTCAGTCAATCGCGATTGACGGTGTCAATCGCGACTGACAGAGGTGTCGGTCGTGGCTGTCGATCGCGATTGACGGTGTCAATCGCGATTGACAGGGTCCTACGTGGCAGTCTGTCGGTCGTGAAGTCTGTCGATCCCGATCGACGGTGTCAATCGCGATTGACAGGGTCTGTCGGTCGCGATTGATGGTATCAATCGCGATTGACAGTATCAATCGCGATTGACAAAGGCTGTCGGTCGCGATTGACAGAAAAGCTCGGGATTTTTCTATTGTTTTAGGTGATTTGGGATGTGCTCATCATGCTTGTGCTAGTGGTGTACTTTGTTTTACCAAATGATCGAATTTTCTCTCGATCGCGATCGACAGAGGCTAGCGACTGCGAGACAGATTTGACGAGTTTCGTACCTGCACAGCGTGCTGGAGGGGATGATGATGATGATACCTGCAAGAAACACAATAAACATGCAAAAAACAGTGCAAGCAATATCGCTCTCTCGCTCTCTCTCACAAGTAGAATGAAGGAAATGAGGTGGAGATGGTGATATGATCAAAACTGAAGATTTTTCGCGATGATGGAGATGGAGGTGGGAGATGGTGAAGATGATGATGGTGATAAAGATGGTGAAGGAAAAACAAGAAGATAGATGAAAGTGAAGAAAATACCTACAACTCCAACGCGTCAACTCTACGTCTTACCATCACACGCTCGTCCTCAAAGCTCGATCCCCGGCAACGGCGCCAAAATTTGGTGTAGCTCAATGATGAGTAGCACCTCCTTTAATGTCAATCCGGGAAGACGTGAGGATGGTATGAAGACCTCGAGCAAGTGGAGGCGCAAATGCGTGAGTGAGAAGCACACAAGCATGCACACACATACACACACACGTGCACACACAGCAAGACAAAGAGTGAGTAGCAATGGAGTTCTTAGATTACTTTCAAGAGCTCTTACAAGTTTGTTTCAATTACAATCTAACCTCAAAAATGAGCTCTCTAGCTCCTTTTATAGTTTTTGACTAGCTTTGGCCCTGTCCAGACCTAGTGTCCGGCCTAGTTAAAAATTAGGTTCCAGGGCTTATTTGAGGGCTTAAACGGAGTCTAAAAAATACGAAAATTGATATGTAGGTACTTCTAAGGCTCCTCAAGCTCAAGGACTCCTCGGCTTGCACAAAATGGAGCCACAAAAAGGTGAACATGGTATTTACAAGGGTTGATAGTGATGAGAATCACTTTTAATTGGTGTAAGGGTTTGAAAAATTAAAGGCTGCCTTAGTGCTAGATCTGCGTGAATGCTCATACTTGCTTCTCCATGAAGAAAATTATTGGCCTACTTGCCAGATCGTCGTTGACTCCCTTGTCTGCTGCTAACAAGGCTCCTCAATCTTCTAACCAGTACAAATGGGGGGAGAGGCCCTCCTTATATAGATTTGGGAGGGGCTCTCCAAAGTACATCTCATATGGGATAACTCCCCTTAAAGGAGAATGAATACAATGGTAGAACAAAATTAATGAACTTGCAACCTTGCTTTGACACCCTTGAATAGCTCTCAATGGACCTCTAAAAGTCCCAAGTTTGGATCAAGCTTTAAATCTAATTTATTTGATAGACACTTTGATTCAAGCATTTTTAAAGACCCATTTCCCCTTTTATTGCTGAAAAATCCTCTAGAGCTCCCTTGGCTTCCTAATCCCACTTGAAGGTCAACTCCAAATTAGCCTATCTAAAAATCAACACATTAGAGCTCAAAATCCCTTGGCTTCCTAAGAATTTGATGCACTGTAGAGCTCAAAAAAATGGATTTTTGATGAAAATGATATGTCAATTTAGGCTCTTGAGGGTCAAACAAGCAAACAAAATATTATGAGAAAATCACTATTTTGTGATAGTTAGACAATCGTGATGTTGAGACAACCAGAAAATCATGATTATGAGAGCCCGACAATCGCGATGTTGTGAGACAATCATGATGTTGAGACAACCGGAAAATCTTGATTTTTAGACATAATCGTGATGCTGAACAACCTCAAAATCAAGATTTTGAGAGACAATTGTGATGCTAAACAACCCAAAAACCATGATTTTGAGAGACAATCACGATGCTGAACAACCCCAAAGTCAGGATTTTGAGAGACAATCGCGATGCAGAACAACCCAAAAATTGCGATTTTGACAACCCGACAATCACAACGTTGTGAGACAATTGCAATACTGAGACAACCAAAAAATCATGATTTTGAATCATGATTTTAAGAACAACTTGAGAATCATGATTTTGAGAACAACCTGAGAATTTTGAGAACAACCTGAGAATCCCAATTTTGAGAACAACTTGAGAATCGAAATTTTGAGAATGATTTTAGGTGGGAACTTCCAATACGAAGAAAATCTTGATGCTTAGTAAGAATTGGAATTTTCCACAAAATCAAGATTTTCACCATAGAATCGTGATTTTCTGAGAGTTTTGGTGGGAACTTCAAAATTGAGTACTGAGGCCGGTGTCTCATGCAAAGGGTTGTGAAAATCATAGAATCATGTACACACAATCACTTTCTCTCCCACTCTCTCTCTCTCTCTCTCTCTCTCTTGCATAGCCACCAATGAGAAATGAGGTGAAAATGGGGAATATACAATAAAAAACAAAAAGTTCCTATGAGGATGAAGATGGAATAAGATGTTGATGATGATGATGATGAAGGTGGAGAAGAAAAAAACATAAAACTAACAAAAAAATGACTACTTTTAACCTTCCAACATTGCAAGTCTACATATTTCCTATCCCAACGTTGTTCTCGAGCAACACTCCCGTACAAGGGGGCCAAAATTTGGTGTAGGCCAAGCATGAGCACCACCTCCTTTACTTGTTAATCCGTAGAGACATGAGGAGGATATGAAGATCATGAGCAATCATGGCAAGAAAATGTGAGTGACAAGCACAAACATGCACACACACATACACACACAAAGTAAGATACAAAGATAGGAACAATGGAAGGTTTGATTTCCAACAACCTAATTACACTCTTCAAGAAGCTCTTTTCTCTCTCTAACTTACTAACTTCTAACTTGCCAACCCCAAAAATGAGCTGTCTAGCTCTTTTTTTATAGTTTTCACTAGCTTCAACCCTGTCCAGACCTATTGTCTAACCTAGTTAAAAATTAAGTTCCAATGCTTATTTGAGGGCTCAAATACAGTCTAAAAATCATGAAAATTGGTACATAGATACTTCTAATACTCTTCAAGCCCAAGGACTTGTTGACTTGAACAAAATGGAGTTGAAAAAATATGAAATGATATTTACAATGGTTTTTAGTGATAAAAATCAATGTTTTTATAGGAGTTTCTTCTGAAAATTCGACATATACTTCTTGGAGCTCCCTACATGCTCCCTCTTCTTATGTGTCCACTTCTGCAATGTTGTCCCCATGCTTTGTGATTGAATTTGAGTGCCGATAGTGGGAGATATGTAGGAATACTCTCACTTGTAGTGGGTACAATGTAGGCTTAAACTCGTAGTCCAAAGCTTTGAGAATAGCTCTATATGTCCTATGTCTCGAAGAAGATGTACTTATATATAAATTTGAATTCCAATGAGATTGCCTCTTCACCTAAAAGTGATCCTATGTTTTCGGGATGATATAGCTTTGATTCCAACTAAAAAAAGTTGTGGAGTTAGCTTCCTATCATCACAAAATTCCATATCCTTTTCGCCTTTTACAATTAGTTGAGATAACGCCAAGGACTAACCTTTGAACTTTTACGAGCATAAGTTCTCATGTGGTATGTGATGAAAGGTGAGAGTAATCGAAGACATCTAGCAAAGTCTTAGGCTTCCTAATTTCGCCAAGAACTCCCCCCGAAGCCTAAGAAGCTTGAGTCTTCAATCCTTCAAGATCTCTTACAATCCAATTATTGATTTGAATTTGTTTAGATCGCTTTGATCCAATACCTTTGTCATCATATTTGCACATTGTTGATGAGTTGATAGATATGATAATTGGATCTCCTCACCTTTAATCTTCTCCCTCACATAATGATAAAGAACTTCTAGGTGTTTAGTCCTAGCATGATAGACTGGATTAGCAACTAGATGCAATGAACTGATATTATCCCCATAGATATGAGGAGTAGATGACTTAAGACCTAAATCAAAGTATAGGGACTTATTCCACATTGCTTCCTAAGTAGCATTTGCAAGTTCTCTATATTCAGCCTTATTTTATGAGAGTGCAATAGTTGATTGATTCTTTGAAGATCAAGAAATCAAATTTGTACCTCCAAAGGTGAGGTATCCATATGTGCTTCTTCTATCATCTTTAGAGCCTACCCAATCTGCATCAGAAAATAGCTTGATGTCTAGATCAAAGGTATAAATATAATATAGACCTTCATTGATGGTTCTATTTAGGTATTTGAGAATTCTTCGTGCTGCTTCCATGTGAGTTTTTCTTGGAGTATGCATGAACAGAATCAAGATACTTACTCCATATCAAAGTACCCTGGTTAATGTAGCATTATTCAAACTACCAACTAGACTTTGTTAGCTAGTTACATCCTCAATTTGTTAACCTTCGTGAGCACATAAGTTCAAGTTCATCTTTATAGGAGTACTTGCGACCTTGGATTCCTCCATTTTGAATTTAAGAAGCATGTCTTTGATGTACTTTCATGATAGGTACATACCGCTCTGTGTATATACCACTTCCAATCCTAAGAAGTATGTGACTGGACCTAGATTACTAATTTTAAACTCCTCTTTCATATGAAGCTTGATCTTCCTAATGCCTTCATGATCATTATCTGTGATTATATAATCATCAACATATACACATAGGTATATGACTTATAATTGGTTCCTCTTAACTAAGAGAGAAGGATCTACTTTGCTCACGTTGAATCCCTTATCCTGCAACTAGGTAACAAGGCTATGATTCCAAGTCCTAGGGTCTTGCTTCAAACCATGTAAAGATTTTCTTAACATGCGTACATATTTTGGACATGATGAATTTTCAAAATTAGGAGTTTGAGCCATGTATACCTCTTGAGATATTCATCCATTGAGAGAAAAAAAAAATTTGCATCCATTTGATCAATCTTCTAATTCTTAGAAGATGCAAAAATCATAAATACACTACCCGTAGGATTTTTTGCAACAAGTGAGAATGTTTCTCCAATACCTTGTGTTTGTGCATACCCTTTGTTCACTAGCCTTGCTTTTTACCTATTAATAGATCCACTGCATTTTTCTTTACCTTATATATCCACCTTCAGCATATGACCTTCATAGATGGAGTCTAAGGCACCAATTCCCAAGTTTGATTTTCTTGCAAGACATCTATCTCTTCTTACATAATATTCATCCATTCAAGATTTATTTTTTCTTCATATGATGAGGATTCTTGAAAATTTGAGCTGTGTGCTAGATATATTGAATGATTACTAACCAATGAAGTATCATATCTATACATTTATGGCTTTTTGTTTTCTCTGGTTGATATTCTAATGCTTTTTTGAGAGGAATCTGCCAAATCTCTTAACTCTTGCACTTTGGATTTGCCTTTAGAGTTCCAAGAGTTGATTTCTCTTCTTGGAGTCCTTTGATCATCTTCTGCATCAATTGATGCTTCACGTCTATGCTCATTTCTTTTTCATAAGGTTGGAAGTCCTCCTCTAGTTCATAAGAAAGTTTGATTTTCATACAATTATCTTCAAGCCATGACATTTTTTCATAAAAAAAAACATCCTACTTACAATGAATCCTTTGTTGTTTGGATTGTACAACCTATAAGTTTTTGTATTAATTTCATACCAAACGAAGATGCATTTCTCTACCTTAGGGTCCAATTTGTCTCGAATTTATGAAGGTATCTGTGCATATGCTATGCACCCAAATATCTTGCAATGATCAAGAATCATTCTTCTTCCATTCCAAGCCTCATATGGCCTCATGCCATCCAGATCCATAGATGGAAGTCTATTAACTAGATATGTAGTTATTGATATTTCCTCTTGCCACAAGTAGCTAGGGAGTTTCTTTTCATTGAGCATTGACATTGTAGCTTCCACAATTGTCCTATTCCTTATCTCTAACACTCCATTTTGCTCAGGAGTATATTTGGTGGTGATTTCTCTTTTGATACCTCTCTCTTGGAGAGAGGAATAAAAAACATAGGAGAAGTATTCTCCCCCTCCATCGGACCTTAGTCGGTTTAGGATTTTGCCCATTTGGTTTTCCACAAGATCTAGATAGTTTTTTTTTTACATCAAAACACTTCGCAGTTATCCTTCATGAAATACAAGATAGTCCATCTACTAGACTCATCTGTGAATGACACATAATATCTTGATCCAGATATTGAAGGCTCCTTGCTTGCTCCCCACACATATGTATGGACCAACTCTAATAAGTCTCCATGAATGTAGCCTTTCTTGGTGAAGGTTTGCTTTTGTGAATTACCAAAGATTCCACAAGCACGACATTTATAAATCATGTGTTGTTTTGATATGTTTGGTGACCAAGTACAATTTGATTTATTCATTTTTTAAAGAGATTTTTCACCTATGTGAGCTAATCTGCTATACCAAATCTCTAACACTCATGAAGTTTGGGTGCGATAGTTGAAAAATGCAATGTTTTTGGTGTCTTGGCATTCAAAGGTGAACAATCTACCTGATTTTTCTCCTTTTTCTATCTTCTTGAATCCTTGATGTGGGTCTTCAACAAATGCTCCATGCTTCATGAATCTGAATTACAATCCCTTCTCAACAATTTTGTCCTATAGTGATGAGGTTCTTGGTAATAGTAGTGTTGGAGTTAGACGTCTTCGGAAGCACGCGAACAGCACAAGGAAGAAGAAGAAGCTTGGAGCACAACACACAAGACTGAATGTATTACTAGAGAATGTACAAAGATAAGTAGCCCATTAGGGCAATAGGCGTATATACAAGCCGGGGGAAAAAAACCTCCTAAAGAGGGAAAAAAGTGCCCCGGCGGTCCTAGAGTGTTCACACACATCACTACCTAAATATATCAACAAATCCCCCCGGGGAGTGATGCGGTGAACAAGGAGCTGGCACTCATGTATAAGGAAGTGCCGAGCTATGTGGAAATCACTCCACAAAAGGAAGTAAGCCCAAAGCTTTGCGGAAAGCTTCAAACTTCTCCCTAGGCAGAGCCTTCGTGAAAAGGTCTGCAATGTTCTCCTGCGTGGGCACATATGCCAAGCTGATCTCCCCAGCAGAGAACCTCTCCCTGACATAGTGATAATGCACCTCAATGTGCTTAGTGCGAGCATGGAACACAGGGTTCCTCGCAACTGCCAATGCGCTCTGACTGTCAGTGAAGATCGTGGTGGCAGAAGACTGGCCAACACCGAAATCAGCCATAAGGCGTCTGAGCCACACACACTCAACAGTCGCTGTGAAAGCTGCCCTATACTCAGCCTCACAACTGGAAGTGGCCACAGTAGGCTGCTTCTTGCTCAACCAAGATATACATGAGCTACCAAGCATGAAGCAAAAACCACTGGTGGACACACGAGTGTCATAGCAACCAGCCCAATCTGAGTCAGAAAAAGCATGCAAATCTGGCGGTAGTGATCCCCCCTTGGGATAAAACAACCCAAGTAGCCGAGTACCACTCAAGTAGCGAAAGATGCGCTTAACCGCTTTCCAATGCGTGACTCTTGGGCAATGCATAAACGTGCTCATCTGTGAGACAGCAAACTGAATATCTGGCCGAGTAATGCATAAGTAAATCAAGCATCCAACAGCCTGCTGATAGAGAACAACATCAAATGCATCTCCAGCATCATGAAGACTCAATCGTAAACCTGTCTCCATAGGAGTGGCAATAGGCTTACAGTCTTCAAGGCCAAAACGCTGCAATAATGTGTCAATATATTTCGTTTGACACAAAGCCATTCCACCATCAACTTGCATAAACTGAATGCCCAAATAGTGATGCAAATGCCCCAAATCAGACATCTCAAATGAGGCATGCAAATCAGCCTTGAAATCAGCAATATGCTTCTCAAGAGGACCAGTGAGCAGCATGTCGTCTACATAGACAACAATGATCAGAAGCACATCATTAGCACGCTTAACATATAAGGTGCTTTCAGTTGGACTGTTCTCAAAACCATGTGCAATTAGATAGGCATGTATTTTCTCATACCAAGCACGTGGTGCTTGCTTTAAACCATATAACACCTTCTTTAACCTGCACACCTGGTTTTCATGCCCTTTCTGCACAAAGCCACGGGGCTGAAAAACATACACTTCTTCATGCAAGTCACCATTCAGAAATGTTGTTTTAATGTCCAACTGATGTACATTCCAACCATGATGGGCTGCAAGTGCACAAATGCTCCGAACAGTAGTCATACGGCATGTAGGTGCAAAGGTCTCATCAAAATCAATGCCTCTTTCCTGCGCATAACCCTTTGCAACAAGCCTAGCCTTATACCTGTCAACTGTACCATCAGGTTTACGCTTCAGCTTGTATACCCACTTAGTGCCAATGGCCTTCTTGCCAGGAGGCAAGTCACATAAAGACCATGTACCATTCTTCATTATAGCATCATATTCAGATTGCATAGCAGCCATCCAATTTTTTGAGTTTTGTGCTTCATCAAAAGAAACAGGCTCATTCTCATCACAGAGACTAGATGCAGCCATAGCATAGCAATCTGATGCAAAGGAGGTACTATGAGAGCCTGAACGAGTACGATATGACAAAGGTGCATCTAATTTGCTGTCACGCAAAGTCTGCACCAGCCATTTTGGCATAGTTTTTGCCTGTTCAATATCAGCTCTCTCATCAACAAGTGCATCATGTAAATCTGCATCAGAAATGGAATGATCTGCATCATCATATGAAACCTGCAAAGGCTGAGAAGTTGCCTCATTAGGACCAGCGTTAGCCTGTCCACCTGTGAAAAGAGGCATCAAAGTATCATACATGTCTTTGGAGCTAACAGATGTCTCCTTAGTACATGAAAGCAATGGCTGAATAGCATCTTCCACAAAGACAACATCACGGCTAACCAGAATGCGTTTAGTCTGTGGATGATACAGACGATAGCCTTTACTTTCAGAACTGTACCCAACAAAAATACATTTTACTGCCTTATCATCCAATTTTCTGCGATGTTGTTCAGGCACTAATGCATATGCCAAACAACCAAAAACACGCAGATGAGCAACAGATGGCTTGCGGTCATGCCAAGCCTCATATGGAGTGATAGACTGCAACGCTTTGGTGGGACACCTGTTCAGTACATATGCTGCACACATGACAGCCTCAAGCCAGAAACTATGTGGTAAAGCGTGACTTTTGACCATGCACCTCGCCATCTCCATGAGTGACCTGTTCTTTCGTTCAGCAACTCCATTCTGTTGAGGTGTATACGGCACTGTACACTGGTGTTTTATCCCATGTTCAGCCAGAAATGCATTAAAATCTGAAGACATATATTCCCCCCCTCGATCAGAATGGAGGGTGCCCATTTTACATGCTGACAGATTTTCAGCCAAAACCAAAAACTGTTTGAATCACATGAACACTTCGGACTTTGCTTTGAGTGGATATACCCATGCATGGCTGGAAAAATCATCAATGAAAGTCACGAAGTAAAGGTAATTTCCAAAAGAGGGTGTCTGCATAGGACCACAGACATCACTATGTACAAGCTGCAATTTCTACATAGCCGGAACTGAACCATCTTTTGGAAAGGAAGAACGCTGCATTTTGCCCAAAATACAGCCTTCACAAACATGTTTTCCAGGTGCCTCAAGTTTGGGCAAAGAGGACACCATTTCAGATTTCTGCAGGCGTAACAAACTAGCAAAATTCACATGACCAAAGCGTGCATGCCAAAGCTTTGCATCTGACATAGCCTGAGAATCATGAACTGCACATGCCGAATCATTCACAGATCTTTCATAGTCTATGAGCTTATACAGCCCACGACATAAAATGCCAGAAGCAATAATCACATCGCCCTTTGAGAGATCATGGACTGTACACCTGTCATCAACGAATTTCACAACCAAGCCAATCTTGGCTAATGCAGAAACTGATAACAGGTTCTTTTTGATCCCTGGCACAAATAAAGCATCTGACAAAGTGAAAGAACTACCATCAGCAGTAGTCAGAATGATCTTACCAACTCCCATAACAGGATAAGAGGAGTTATTGGCGCATGTGACAGTATTCCCTGTAGGGGCAGGCTCGAGTGAAGAGAAGAAACTGTGCTACGAGGTAATATGTTTGGTCGCCCCACTGTCAAAGTACCAAACATCTGAGTCTACTGCAGACATGCACTGATCATGAGAAGATGGGTCAAAACTGCAGACAGTAGTAAACGCCCATTCTTCTTCCTGCACAAGATTTGCAGACTCTGTTTTTGGTGTAGAGGCCTCTGCAACAACCATTCCAGCCTCTTTCTTCTTTGCCTCTTTAGCAGCCAGTTTTGGACAGTTCTTTATAATATGATCATTTCCTTTATAGTACTTGCAGAACAATTTCTGCTTTTCTGATTTCTTCTCATCTTTATCCTGGTTCTTCGATTGTGCAGCATTTGCAGATTTCTGCTTACTAGTAGAAGAGCTCCATTTTCCTTTGCCCTTTTGACTAGCCAGGAAAGCTTGATCTGCAACACGCATAATGGACCTATTCTGCCTGGACTGATCTTCCTGCAACAGAATAGAGACTAATTCCTCAAATGACAAGGCATTCGGATTGCCTTTCATCATCAATCGAAGAGTAGAGGCAAAACTCTGATATGAATCAGGAAGGCCATTCAGAACGGTCTGCACAAGTGAGCTATCTGGTATAACCTCATCAGCAGAAATCAATGGTTCCTTCAGGTCTTTGATCTTTGTAAGAAAACTGTCCATCGAATCACCTTCATTCATGTGCTCACTCTCCAACTGTTTTCGGAGGTAAGCAACACGAGCCTCATTCCTAGCCTGGTACAAAGTGGTAAGTGTATCCCAAGCATCCTT
Source organism: Ceratopteris richardii (assembly GCA_020310875.1). Lineage (NCBI taxonomy): Eukaryota > Viridiplantae > Streptophyta > Polypodiopsida > Polypodiales > Pteridaceae > Ceratopteris > Ceratopteris richardii. Next base: position 8,569,964 of record CM035431.1, on the reverse strand, counting down.
TGCTGTTCTGCAAGAGCGAATGTGAGGAATAATGGCACGTTTGACAGACAAAGCTATCAATGCATGTGCCTGGGCATCTCTGCCATCCCAACGAATCTGCTCTGCAGTAGGTGCAACAGAAACAGCAGCACGAACAGGAATCTGCGGAATATCATCTTCGACACCATCTTCATCAGCTCCAACACCTGTATTTGCAGTACCTGTCGTTACAGGTGTAACAGGACGTCTTTCAACACCCTGCACAATGTTCCACAATGCTTTTGCAACCAGTACATGTCGCATCATATAAGCCCATAATGGGTAGTTGGTACCATCCAACTTATCCTCAACAGCCAACATACGGAATACATCACTGCTTTCCGCCATGGCCGATGACTAAAATACCTTGATGCAGAAAATTGATTGTATCTCAAAAAGTTGAACAGAATTGCCCAGACGAGTTCTGCTAGACCTGTAGCAGACTTCGAGACGCTTAAACTGGCGAACAGAAACTGGTATATACCTTTGGCACAAAAGGACGAAATAGCCTGCACAAGCACTGCGATAGTGCGTTCGGAGGCCGAAACGAGCTCAGATCGCGATTTCGGCAAACGGAGGAGTGTCGACGATGCCCTAGAAGAAGCAATGACCTGCTCTGATACCAATTGTTGGAGTTAGACGTCTGCGGAAGCACGCGAACAGCACAAGGAAGAAGAAGAAGCTTGGAGCACAACACACAAGACTGAATGTATTACTAGAGAATGTACAAAGATAAGTAGCCCATTAGGGCAATAGGCGTATATACAAGCCGGGGGAAAAAAACCTCCTAAAGAGGGAAAAAAGTGCCCCGGCGGTCCTTGAGTGTTCACACACATCACTACCTAAATATATCAACAAGTAGGTACATAGAGCCCTCTACTTAATAACTTCATATTACCATATGGAGTCTTCACATTACCTATCTTCTCAACTGGATGCCTTGTGTCATCTTCATTTTGGACTTCATGCATATCCCTTAGGTCCTCAAAATATGAGAGTAGAGCTACATTCCCTACCACATGATTTGAGCATCCTGAGTCTATATAAAACACATGTGCATATGCTTTACCTTTTTTCATAGTCACGTTCATGAGAAGAAGTGATTCTTCTTGAAATTGATCATCTGCATAGTTGTTGTAGTGTCTCCTTCCTTTGTTTCCACCTTGGTAGTTATTGTTGTATGAGTTGTTATTAATCCACATGATTTGTTGAATATTCCTCTTTTGCTTCCATAGTATGCAAGGATGAAGACCTTATTGAAAATCTGATCCAATGACAAGACTCAATCTTTGAGAATGAAGTTAGTATACACCTTACACAAGGATACATATTCGCCAAGGTAGGGCATAAAAAAGTCTTTAGTTTGTTGGAAGATAGGTCGTCACAAATCCATAATGTCATCGTACATAAGGAAGAGAACTCAGAGAAGGAAAAAGGAAATGATTTAGGAAAGGATGTGTCTCAAGAGTGCCCTGGTCTAGATTTGCCTGCAAATAGGGAAATATTGCATGATTGTATGACTACTTCTCCCATGGGACATGAGCCTGAGAGAAATAGTGAGGACATTTCTTCTCAACCTATCGACACTATAAGAAGGAGACCTACATGAATGTCAACTATCGAAACATCACATCCATTCAATATGTGACTATAATGGGTACGTAAGGATCGACTAACTCAAGATGATAGTAGAACGCATGAACAGATCGACCATCCCATAGAAACAGAACAAAATGACCATTGAAGAATGAACCAAAAACCACAGAAAGTGGAACTTGACAGAAACTAATGCCACAAACACAAACTACAAGGTGGGTATGGCAACCCAAGGAGAAACAACAAATAGAACAAACAAATTGAGATTCTACTTGCACTCATGAAGAATCAATCACGTCTAGAGTATGCATGATAGGGCCACATTACAAGGCCACGCATTCAGCACATAACTTCTCCAATAAAAATAGTGGTGCTCATTTCCATAACTAGAATAGGACATAGCTTCTACAGTCATACGAATGATCATCTGGTGTAAAAATAAATAAATGCTTCGGCTATAAACTAACTTCTTGTTTTCTTTCAAGATTAAAACTTAAGAAAAGTGTGGTGAGATACCTTACTTACTTACGCAAGGGGTTATGGAGTGGAGAAAAATGACACATTATTGAACCACACATAAACACGTGGAATTGGTTTCTTCTATAAAATAAATCTCTACTACATTGTGAGTGCAGATAGGTTTTGAAGACTCTAAAGCAACAATTCAAGAGGAGGTGCTTGAATTTCCAATGCAAAGTGTAACAAAAGCCAAAGGACATTGGTTCAGAGAAGACCAACTAGCGGGGGAGCATTTGCTCTTGTTGACCATTAGGATCATGCACACAGATCATCAGTTTCCAGTCATGTTCCAAGACTTCAAGGTCTTAAATGAGCTTCCAACAACGATGAATGTAATGACAAAATGTGGAATCCATAAGTATTTTGAGTTACCAATCTATATGCCATATTTTCAACAGTGCACTCAAGTCATGAACACCATTTAGCGAGCCTAAACCAACCATCAATACCAGAAGCAAAAGTTCTCGATGCAGAAGGATAATGGGTAACTATACAATTCACACATGAGCTAATCAAAGAAGCATTTGGATGGGTCAGGGACGGGACCACAGATCTCAAAGATGAAATCCATGGAACTAAAACCCGAACATTTGTGAATATAAATCGTGTTGATATTGAAGAGGAAGTCACATTAGTGCATCAACATTTTTGTTTTCCCAATATGCATAGATACATGGCATCGCAAAAAATAATAGTGCAACTATTATCTCATGCCACCAAACATATCGGTAATCAGATAAACATGACACCCTATATTCAAGAACATTTGTTCGAGGCCAAGAAACAATGGGGTCAGAAGAAGTTTCTGAATGGAAGTGTGGCTTCCACAATACTGATACACCATGCATTAGGAATTCAAGAATATCTCAAAGAGATGCCATCCTCAGCTGAAATGGCAAAGTATGTGAAGCCAGCCATAGTACCAAAAGAAGAAAGGAGTGAAGGTAACCATTAAAGTAGGAACGAGCTCTCAACCAATGATGAGAGGTGCAAAGAGATTAAGAGAAGCATTGAAGCCAGAAGAAGCAACTCCTCCATTAAGAAGGGCACATATACTTCCAAGAACCAAAATCAAATAGCCCAAGCCTATCATTGAAGAGGACTTAAAAGAAGGTATGGAGAATAATCTCAAATTCATGGAAGGACAAATAAATCTACCAGCTCAAGGCACCATTATCAACAAAATCATATAACTACATTGCAAGGAAAGAGACTAACCAAATTCCATAGATATAGAGAATTGGTATTTGTTAATTCCATCTCTTCTTTTGAAGTCCAAGAGGAACGTGAACCATCACTGTTGCTCTAGCACAATGGTGAGAACCACGTTAAGAAGCTCCACCTCCTTAATGTCAATCCGCGGAAGAGATAGGAGTGATATGAAGATCGTGAATGTGAGATGAAGTGAGAGTGAAGGTGAGAAGCATAGAAATGCACACACACATACACACACACTACGAAGAGACAAGCAAGACACGATGGAAGGTGGGAAATTAGCTCTATTACTCAAGAACACTATTACAAGCTCAAAATAGCTCTAAGCTCACACTAGCTAACCTCAAAAATGAGCTCTCTAGCTCTTTTTATAGTTTCTAGACTAGTTTTGACCAGTTTCACATCTAGTGACCGGCATAGTTAAAAATTAGGTCCTAGATGCTATTTGGAAGGGTAAACAGTATCTAAAAATAACGAAAATTGGTACGCGCATTCTACCTAAGCTCCTCAAGCTCGAGGACTCCTCGACTTGCACAAAATGGAGCTATGGATTACAAAATGGGGTTTTCTATGTTACATATGTTACAATAGTGATAAAAATCACTGTTGGAGGTTTTTGGAAAGTATTTGAAAACATAATTATTTGAAAAACGATTCGACTGGCTCCCTGCTTTGTCATTACATGCTTCCGTGTCGTCTGTGCCTCTAGCTGCTTCCAACACCCCCTCCCTCTCGCTTCTGTCGTCCCTGACAGAACCTTGCCGTGAGGTCTGCCGGATATAGTTCTGTAGTAGGTCTTGAGCGAGAGTGTGCTCGGAGATACGAATGCCTCGGGCCAGGTCGGCCTCGAGTGTCTCCCAGTCGATTGGTTGCGGTTCTTCCGGTGGCGGGAGCTGATAATGTGTGGAATAGACCATTCGTTCACAGGCAAATAATTGTAATAAATGAGTAGGCCTGCTTATGAATACCTCTGAATGGTATTCCCAAAAATCGGTTGTGAACATCTCTTCGAATGTCTGCTTGTAGCACGCCGGTAGGTACTTTATTCTGCAGTGCCAGGCATAACAAACCCGTAGCGATGGCGTTGTACTCATATCATATACCAGATCAAAATTGCCATGCTCAAAGCCCGGGGTGTTGACATGGGGTGCCTTGACGCGTCGGAAGACTTTAAAAATCATTTGCATCATGTCAAAGATTTTGACAGTCATATGCGCCGCTATATCATCCATATGCTTTAATCTAGGGAGCCAGTGGCGAATTGTAGCCATCATGTAGCCAACAGTTGGTAACTCAATGGGTGGCTTAAAATAGGGGTAATTCAACCAGTCTTGGCACTGCTTATTGTTTTGTACCTTAATAGCAAAGGCAGTCCAGGAGCGGCGTCGTGGCACTGGTCCCCAACACGGGTTATACCTCAGGTGCAAAGGTGCCTTTACCCATGTACTCATCATCTCTGGATACTGCTGTAGTAAATTTTTTTGCCACTCTGGTTGATAGATCCTTCCTTTCTGTGCATCTAGTGGCAAATCAGCCGCCTCGAATTGAGTTGCATGCGATGGTTTTTTACCTGTCTCTTTCTCAATGGCTAACTGGTATTCGGCCATTAACATGAAGTACGGTTTATACTGTAGCTCGTGCCCAGATATGTATCGTCGCGGGGCCAATTGAGCAAAGAATGGAGACTGTAATATTCGTTCTTCTATCATCGCCATGGCATGTAATTGTGCCTCTACTCTAGCTGAGTGCGTTGTTCCAAGTTCCTCAATAGTCTTCATCCACGCGGGGGTCGGAAGTTCGTATGTCATCTGACCTTCGGCCGTGACGCGTCCGCCTGGGATGGGTTGTGGCTCGTATGCTTCTTCAAACGTTTCCTCCACCGGGATGGTGACCGTTTCTTCCTCAGCTGGAAGCTCAGGTGGGGAATCTGGCCTTGGTGGCGCTTCGTATACTGCAATCCTTGATTCAAGGGTCGATACCTGGGCCCGTAATGAGTTGAGTTCCTCTAGGAGGTCAGGAGAGGGGTCCACAGGTGCTGGTACGTCTTGGTGTGCCGGTTCTCGTAACTGGAGTAATTTGTGATCTTCTTTGAGTTTCTGTAACTCCTCGTTCATGCGGTCATATTCATCTAGCAATCTTACATGATTGTCTAGCAGCATCCTCATTGAGTCTGAAGGAATGGCTTTGAACCTGCTAGGACTGAGTGGTTGGTCTGGGTGGTCGAGTGCTGCTTCTAAGTTTTCTCGGTTCTGATCGTGTAAGCGCTGGTTTTCTTCCTTGGCGGCTGCTAGGTGTCTTCGTAGTAAGCCCATGTTTCGTGTTAGCGTTGCATTGCGGACTGTCTGGGCTGATAATAAATTATCCAGGTCAGCCGTGGCTTCCTTGGTCTTTTCTTCACTTTCTAGTTCCAATTTGTGATAAGCCTCGCGTAATTCTTGGTAGCGGGTGTTCAGAGAGGCATTCTCAATGGACAATAAATTAAGCTGCGACTGTAAGTCATTGGTTGTCCTCTGCACCTGCTGATAATTATCACCAAGAGATGTGAACTCATCTCTGACTTGTGTCATACATATGAACATCTGTCGGAATGCATTATCTACAGTGGGTGATAGTATTAACGGGGTGCTAAATGAAGATGCAGTTGGTGTGGATGCAACGGGAACGGGGAATGGGGATGGGAAGGTGGATGATGTAGTGATTGTTGAAAATTGTGATGTGCCTAAAAATGTTTGTGCCGTGAGTGAAGTGAGCGATGGTGCAGTGGGTGGTGAGATGTCCATGTCGGTGGACGTATCTAGTGCGGTGACTGTGAATATGGGTGTGATTGTGGGTACTCGTGCTGGTGTAAATACGGGATTTACAAAGGTTGAGGGGTAATTTACAGGGGGGCTGGCTGGAGCAGCTTGGTGGAAAGGGGAAAGAGGGGTTACAGTGGATCGGGGAGGTGAGACGGGGGAGAAGGTTAATGGCGGGGGGAATGGGAAAAGGGGTCTTGGAGTTGTGGGGAAAGATGGAAAAGATTGATGAAGGAATGGGTTGGATAGAAAGGTGGGTGTGGGAAGGGGTAGATTAGGGCTAATGGGCGCGGGAATTGTGGGGTGAGTGGTCGTAAAGAAGGTTTCTGCAACACCACCGGCGAATGAAGATGTGGGTCTGGGGGAAGGAGGGTGAAGAGGGGAGGTTGGATGGACGGGTGGTGAGAGAGGGGCGGTTGGGGTGGTCGGTACTTCAGTGACTACTGAGGTAGGTACAATTGTAGCGCGGGGTGGGGAATCTACAATGATGGTTTCTATGGCCAATGATCGTTCGGGGACGAGGCATGCCTCCCTGGCTTGTTCTGAAGATTGTGCTCCGGTTGGTACACGAATGTATTCGCCGGGCTTTGAAAGTAGTTGTACTCTGCGGGGGTCAAACTGTGGCAGTGGTTTTCGTTGCAAGTACCTGAGTGCCTCGTTGGAGCCTACTGATTGGACTAATTCTTTGAATCCTTTGATATATGCGTCTTCGAATCCGCCTGTGACAAGTTCTTGTTCTATTATTTTTTGGCTTTCTTCCTCTGTCAGCTTCTTGCGTGCCCAAACTTTTTCCATAGTTCTATACAGCTTCTTGATAGCTAGAGTGTAAGCTGCTGCCTCATAAGTTTCATCTTCATGGGTACTTGTATCGCCATGTGTGTCGGTTTGTTGGCCTTGGCCATCTGTTTGTTCCTGCTCTTGGGATTCATGTGTTCCCTGGCTAGCTTCGTCGTCTCCTTCGTCATCATCGGTTGGTGTCCTTTCATCATCGGAGCTGGACACGACCTGTCCTTGTGGCTGATCCCTGGGTGTGGTAGGGTAGCTAGGCCTTTCAAATTCTTGAGAAAACATTTGCCCTTCTGAAAACTGGAACTCATTGGAGAATGCATCGGGCATCTCAAAATCAAATGTTTGGTCCAGTGGCTCTGCTTGTCTTGGTTCTAAATGTGGTATTGGAAAAGAGAAAGTTTCCGCACCGATAGTGGTGGGAAGTTCAACTGCTGTGGTGATAGGTTCTGTGGTTGTGGCTGCTTGGGGTGCGACAGTACTGGTGGTGCCCTCCGTTACCACTGGTCTAGATAACCTTATGCGGATAGGTTGTACTGTGGGAGTGGCTGCTGTTGGTGACTGCTCTGGAGATGGTTGTGGAGAGGGTGATGCTGGGACTTGTAGGCACGGGATAGTACCTCTCATTCGCTTTCCGGCTCTGCCTTTGCTAGACTTTCTAGCCTTCCTAGTGGTGCCTTTGAATGCTTTCAGTTCCTCACTGGTCATGGCACGCTCTACGGGTAAATCATATGCCAAGCACATATATATGATCCTGGTGAGGGCACAACATCCATTGATTACCTTTTTTCGCTCCCATCTATGCTGTGCCAAATAGAGCTGATCAATTATCCAGCTAGCTAGATCAACTGTTTGCGGTCCAGAACATGCTAAGTATAATCCAAACCAGATTCTCTTATGGGGCATGGTAAAACGATCCTGAGCTGGGAAAGCAAAGTGCTGCATGCATATCCGTAATGGCTTAGAGAGCTCAAGTGTTATAGCAGAAATATCCTCCCACTTAGTTACGTCACCACGCTTCATCTGCTCTGGGACTAGCCGTTCTTTCTCCGTTGGAGTGTGTGTTCCATGAATCTTGATGGCCGCTCTGATTAAATCCTTTGAAAGATAAAATCTTTTGTAAGGTGGATCATCCACTAAAGAAGGCAAAATAAAGGTTCCTGGGATGTCCTTGTTCTCTGAGGCCAGCAAAGTGGTGATTAAGTAATAACACCTATAAAAGTCAGGTTTGGGCAGAGGATCATTGAAATACTCCGTGAAGCCGGCTCTAGCCCAAACATGAGTTAAGTCCTGGGTGTTCTGTAGGCCTTCGAATTCTCTTGAGAAGAATTGATACTTGCCCCATGTGCGGTCATCAAATGTCATATTTGCTTCAAAAATGAAGTCAGCATCAGCTAATGGTCCTGCTAGGCCTTGGAACCAGTGAGAGTTACGGTGTATCTTCTCTGTGTATCCCATAGGTGGGTTATCGATTGGCATGGGTCCCGGAAATCCTTGGAACTCTGGCGGTGGAGCGGTCGGGTGGGATTCTGCGCGTAAAACATTGAGGGGCACCGCAGCCACGCTGGGGCCTGCTTCCGATGGTCCTGCTTCGGTTTGCATGATGACTGGTGAGCTAATGGAAAGGATCTGCTACAAAAGATTAACACATTAGTATGGAAATTAATTATGATCCCATTAAGGTGAGACCGCAATCCCTTTCCATAACCGATGTGTAACCCGTGTAGCCAAGTGTCGTGAAGTGATTGATGCAATGATCTTTTTGCAGAGCTAATGCAGGTCCCTAGATGCCTACATGCTTCAGATTATGCATACATTTCTTGATGAGCTTTTATTATGCATGATGTGGGGTTTGGGTGTATGAATTTATACAAGGTTTGGTTGAGGGTGAATTAGTACAAGGGTGGAGTTTAAACGGGGCGGGAGAATTGTTAGATAAGGGGGTACAAGAAGACGTTTGGATACGTTTAGGTATCCATTTCCTAAGAGTCTTGGAGTGGGTGGTATGTTTCTGCTGAGGTACAAAAAGTGGTATCGGGTTTGGTGGTATTGAAGGATGAAAAGGTTTCTGAGGGGTATATATTACATGGCTTGAGGGTTGAGATATAATACATTGTTTGGGTATCCAAATCTGCATGGGTGTGGGTCTATGGATAAGGTATTTCTTGGCGATCCAAATCTGTCGAGTATTGATGCTTGTAGAAGAAGATCGAGAGGACTTTGTATGCTGACTCTGCTTTTTTTGAAACTCTGTCCTGTTCTTGTCTGCAGTGTTGCCAATAGCCTGTGGTTGTTGTCCTTTTGGCACCCATATTTGTTTCGTGCCACTTGTTCTGTGATGTTGATACTGCTGCTTTCCTTGCCTTGTCTGGTGGTGTCGTTGGTCTGGGTTCCTCTGTTGTGGTTGACTCCTTCGTGGTTGGGTTTGAGAGGTCCATTGGACGCTCTGCTTTGGAAAAGAAGGGAGATCCAACACTTGCGTGACCTGCCCATTAGGAAGTGATTCGTTCTTCATCTTTAATCTAGGCCAGTCCGCAGCAAGTTTGGAAGGATGAGCACCGCAGGGTGTTGTGCTCATTTGGCCGCTGATGCAGCCCACCTGACCGCTGATTGTGTTCATCTGCCCTAGCGGTTGGGTAGCTGCCCTCTCTAGTTTGCAGGAAGCCCCAGGGAAGATCTCCTGTCGTCCTTCTAATTGACAATTGTCCCTAGCCAAGCCCGAGTGGGTTGGTGTAGACATAACGTGACAGGTCTGACCCAAGATCTTCCGGTCTTCCGTCGCGTGCGTTTCATAGGGTCTAGGGTTATAAACCTCAATCGAAATGCCGTTAGGGAAGTCAAGCGGTATCACTCGCTTCTGTTCTAAGGTTCCAATCTGTAAGGAGCCTTGTCTAAGATTTAGGTCCACTGAGTGATCGTATAGCCAATCTTGGCCAAGGATTAGGGGTTCTATCAGGTCGTCATCATGGCACACTAGTAGCTTCGCTGTCATGGTCACATCCTTAATGAGGATAGGAAGGTCCACCTCACCCATGCAAGGGGTTTCCATGCCTCCTAGCCCTATGAGGTATGCCTCAATTGGCCGCATTTCTATTCCTGAATCCTTATTGTGGGACCATCTAATCGCACTAGTCGCAGCACCTGAATCAATTAAAGCCCTGAGCTCTTGGCAAGGGTTGTCGTGCTCTAGCCTGACTGTAATGAATGGTCTCCTGTCCACTATACTAGGGCGAGTGGTTGTCTTTACTTGACACATGGCCATGGGATATCTGGGTGTAGTTTCCAGATAGTTATAATGTTCTTTCCCTAGTCCTTGTCTTCTTAACTTCATGCGTTTAATGCGTTCTATTGCTTCTGCCTGAGCTTCTGCTCGTATTCTATTTTCTTCCTCCTTACGCTTCTTTGCCCACGTGAGTCGTCTAAGCATATCCTCAGTAAGAGGTTCCTGATATAGCTTGACTCTACAGCCACTAATATAATTAGGCATTATATCTCCTTCTAAAGTGGCTAACTGTACTGCTCCACTTGTTGAGAGTCTGTTAATGATCATAGGTCCATAACCTCGCTTTTCTAACTTACGTGCGTGTTGCTTTAACGTATATACTAGAACTAAATCTCCTTCTTTTAAGCCTTTATCTTTCACATGTGCATCAAAATACACTTTTTGTCGCTTCTTCGCTGCATATATTCCCGTTGCTGCCTTGAGCCTGGTTTCTCCTAATCGTTCCAAGTCCATTATTCTCGCTGATAATTCATGGCCGGTCCACTGATGTTCTTGTGCAACCTTAAGGTTCGGTATCAAGAAGTCCAAAGGAAGCACAGCATTCTGACCAAAAACCATCTGAAAGGGAGTTGCATTGAGTACGGTCTTGTAGGCCACTCGATATGCCCAAACAGCGTGGTGTAACTGTTTGTCCCAATCTGAACGTTTGTTGTTCACGAGTTTCGTCAGTACGTTTCAAAGGATCTTATTAGTGCTTTCAGCCTGACCATTGGCCTGAGGATGATATGGTGCGGATTTCTTGTGAATCACCATAAAATCCTGTAACAAATATTCAATGACTTGGTTTAGAAAGTGAGTGCCTCGATCACTCACTAACTCTATAGGCAGTCCGTATCTTGTAAAGACATTTTCAAATAAGAATTTTGCAGTTGTGTGTGCATCATTCTTTTTTGTGGCTTTTGCCTCTACCCATTTCGTAAGATAATCTGTCGCAACAATAATGTATTCCGCATGTGTACCTTTTGCAGGGGGGTTAATGGGTCCTACAAAGTCTATACCCCACTTAGAAAATGCACGTCCGCCCATCATGGGTTTCAATGGCATTTCATCTCTGCGAGTAGGAAACTGAGTTCTTTGGCACACATCGCATCTCTTGACATAGGTATGAGCATCCATGTGAAGAGTGGGCCACCATAATCCTGCAAAGAGGATAACTTTGATTATCCTATCGGGTCCAAAATGACCTCCTGCAACACCTTGGTGTGCAGTCTCTAGTATGCTCAGATAATCGCTCTCATGAACACATTGTCTTAGATATCCATCTCGTCCTCTTTTGTATAGGTTATCGCCAATAAGTGAATAATCTTGAGCTTCCTGCTCTAGACTGCGTTGTCGAGCTAAGGTCATGCCTTGAGGGAATGTGTTCGTCCTCAAGTATGTCACTAATTGTTCACTCCAGTCTGGTGTGAGAGACACGTGATATAATGTAGCATGCTCTACTGGTGGTCTTTCACAACAAACATGGCATTCCTTACACAACCTGTGGACATCTGCTTCCATCGTAGGCCAATATACTCCTAATCTATGCAGAGTCTGTAACGTTCGATGTTTTGAATGATGTTGCTTTAATGCACCTATGTGTGCTAATTGCAACCAATTCGCATGTTCTGATTCATCTACACAACAAGCAAGAATCTTTTGATTATCCTGTTTATATATGCTTCCTGCCATTATTTGGTATCTTTGGGACTTGGTAATCTCTCCCTCTTTGATCTTTAACCTAGGATTCTTGGGTCCATATGTGAGAATAGGGACTATAGGCTTAGCCCATTCTGGTGCTATCTCAAGGTTAAACAAGTATGCATCTGGTAATTCATCCGCTACTCCTTGAGGAGCTTCTCCTGAGGTTAATCTTGAAAGGTGGTCAGCTCTAAGATGTGTCTTTCCTTTCCTGACTACTACTTCAAAATCATACTCCATGAGTAATAGAAACCAACGTATCAGTCGTCCGGTGTTACATGGCTTGTTGACTAAGTACAATAGGGCTTGATGATCTGTAAAGAACTTGAATTTGTTGGCCAACAAGTAGTGCCTGAACTTCTTTACTGCGTAGATCATCCCTAATCCTTCTCGTTCCGTCGTGGTGTAATTCCTTTCTACTGCGTTCAATTGTCTGCTCGCGTAAGCTATGGGAAGATCTATGTTACCTTCATTCGTGGGTTGTGCTAACACACATCCTATGGCGTAATTGGATGCATCCACATGTACATGGAATGGCTTACTCCAATCTGGGGTAGTCAATATAGGTGCTGAGCACAAGCGTCGTTTAAGTTCATTGAATGAATTTTCACATTCATCTGTCCATTCAAAATTGGTTAAAAGAGAGTACAAAGGCTTGGCTATGATTGCATACATGTGTATGAATCTCCTATAATATCCGCAATGGCCCATAAATGCCTGTACCTCTTTCACATTAGTTGGTCTAGGTAAATCTGCAATTACCTTCACCTTTTCTTCATCCGTAGAGATTCCATTTTTTGACACAATGTGTCCTAGAATTTTGCCTTGTCTGACCATGAAAACGCATTTTTCTGGGTTCAAACAAACCTGATATTCTCGACATTTGTCAAATATTTGCCTTAACTCTGGGATATGCGTCTGTCTTACACTTGAATGAGCACATAGGTCATCGACATAAACTTCCAAGCTCTTGCAGAAAAATTCCTTAAAAACATGACACATGAGTCGCTGGAAAGTGGCGGGTGCATTTGTTAAGCCAAATGGCATCACACGAAATGCAAATATGCCCCATTCAGTGGCAAATGCCGTCTTGTGTTGGTCTTCTAGAGCAATAGCTACTTGATTATAACCTGAGAATCCATCAAGAAAGCTGTAAACTTCCTTGCCCGCAACTCTTTCCAATAGATGTTCTGTGATAGGAAGAGGATAACTATCTCTAATCGTTGCGGCATTAACCTTTTTAAGGTTAATACACACACGCAATTTTCCATTCTTCTTGGGCACTACCACAATGGGAGATACCCATTCGGTATGCTCAATTTCATAAATGAATCCTGCTTCTATCAAGCGATCTATCTCCTCTTTGATCTTCGCAGCGTAGTTATCATTGTACGTGTACGGTTTCTGTTTTGTCGGTTTTGCATCTGGAGTCATAGGGATTCTATGAGAACATATATCTGGATCTACTCCTTTCAAATCTTTGTAACTCCACGCAAAAACATCTCTATATTCGCGTAATAGGGCAACTAGCTCTTCTTCTTCTTCAGTTGTCAAATCATGCCCTATGTATGTACATTTTTCTTCTTCTCCTTCGATAGCAACTATTATTTTCTTGGTTTTCTCTCGATTATCATATACTTGTCCGTCATTCGCCTTTCTATTAGGCATTCGTACCATGATTCTTCTATCTTCGATTTCATATTTCTTGAAATTCTCAGGTACTTCAAATAAAGATTCTTCTTTTTCCGTCGTGGTTTCTTTCTTCTTTCTTTTTTTGCCTTCACTCTTGTTAGTCACTTCCGTGGCTATCCTCACCTCATTCGTAATTTCCTCGTGTCTCTGAGGGTGAGTCTCTACTTGGTAGAAATATTCTTCCTCTGATGCAAATGGAGAGTCCATGATAATTGATTCTAAATCAAAATCACTTGCATCCTCAAATGCACCAGTGTTAGGTTCACACTCTTCTAAAATCGCATCGCACATGATTGGCTCTATCGTAAAAACTGAAATGTCATAGCCATCCTCGTCACAGTGGGGAGTCCATTGTCCTTCATTGATGGCTACATCCATGGTTGCTAGAATTTCTGCCCAACCATGGGGTTCAAACTCTTCGTCTGGGAATACTACAGGTGCATAGGCTTGATCTTGTAGGGTTCGTGGATGTTGTTCTGCACCTAAGGTCCTGGCTTCTAACCTTTCTTCCTCTTGTTTGGCTACTTTACACATCCATAAATGAGTATCCTCATGCAACCAAGAAGGATCTGATTCTAATGAGTGCACGGATTCTGTTTCTACTGGTGTCTTATGGATGGTATTCCATTGTATTGGGGGTACATCTCTATGTGAATAGTCTTTAAGATTGACTTTGGTAGTCACTCCTAAATGTTGCAAGTACAAAGAATTAGTTCCCCAATCTTGTACAATTTGCAACTGACGCATGAATGGTCGTCCCAATATCATCTCATAAGCATGGTTTTTTGCAAAGTCACAAATGGCAAAGGTATGCTCAAATTCTACACCACAAGTGGTGAGAGATATACCTTCTAGTAAGCCTAATGGTTTTTCTATGTGTCCATCAGCCATTTGTAGCTTCATCCTGGTGGGTCTTAATGCTGGCTTATCCCAACGTTTCCATAAAGCGGTGGTAGCTATGGCTACTCCGGCTCCTGAATCTAAGATGGCTTTCATGGTGTAGCCCTGATGGGTTATCAGAAGATAAGTGTTACCTTCCTCTCCTTCGCTCACATCGCCAATCTTTTCTACAGGTATCTCTGGTACCTTATCTTGTGATCCTATTGGTGAGGGAGTAGTAGCAAGCTCGGGGAACTGATTTGCTACATGCTTCCACAATTCTGGTTTTACCTTCAATAACTCCTCCAGAGTAAGGTTACATTGTACTTTGGTATTCTTGATCACTTCCGTGTTTCTAGGGATTACTGATTCTTCATTCCTCACTATTATCGTGGGTGCTCTCATACTAATAGACTTTGCTTCCCAAGGTCCTGTGAACTGAGGTAATTCTTGTAAAGAATTAGATTCAATTCCTGTGTGTTCACTCAGTTGTTCTTCCTCTACATCATCATATATAGAGGGAATGTCTTGGGGAAATTGTTCCTGCAAGTCATCTATTTCTTGAATAGGAGGATGGGTTCCTTGTTCCTTTCTCCATTTCTCTTCTTGGATTTCTCTCAAAAATTCATGTGAATATTTATGTATGGAAGACAAATTGTCTTGACTTTCTGTATTGGGTACTTGAGACAGGGATGGTGCATTCCTTTCCTGTGTCTCTGGGACAATAGGGTTCCTATGCTGATCCTTTTTCTCTTTGCTTTCAATCAAGTATTCTAGCCTCTCCATTAGTCCTTGAAAGTGTAACTCCGGTTTTTCCATGTTATTCCAATTAAGATATCTAGAGGCTTCGAACAAAGCTTGTGCTAGTTCTACCATCTTCATGCAAAGTTTAGTTCTCTCAATTTCCAGATCAGCTCGAGGGTAGTTTTTGCTCATTTCAGCTACCTGAGGTCCCTCTTTTAATCTAGCCTGATATGCACGAAACATCATGTCTAGATTCTCTGGTATGGGTTCCGCTAAAACTGTTCCTGATTTTTGAGCTGGATTCTCTTGATTCAATTCCTGTGAAGTCAATTCTTGGATTTTGGCTCTAGATTCCTTTAAACTTCCTTCCAACTCCGTTATCTTTTTACTCCATTTTCTCTTAATTCTTTCTCTAGAATCTTTCCAAGATTTTGTCTTCTTACTGCTAGATTCTGCAACTTCACTGGTTTCGGCTACTTTCTCTTGATTAAGCTTTTGGTTCTGTAAGAGCGCCTAGGCTCTTGTTATAGCTTGGATAGGCACGTATGTAGGGTTGGATCCATCTGCATTATTTACAATACCTATCACGTTGATCGGTGTCACATTCGGAGCGTTAACAGGGTTCTTAGGACAATCTTTGATTATGTGCTCTTTGCCACAATCAGCACAAAAGCCTTGGATGTTATAGTACTGTGATTGTCCTGCTATCGGGGGGTGTGGACAATCCTTTATGAAATGATCTCCTTGGCACCTAAAGCATGGTCCTCTAGGGCCCTGTGGTCTATGTTGTCTTAATTGGGGTCGTGGATTTGGGTTTGTGTACATCACATTAGCATAGTCGGGCTCCCAACTAGGTTCCACTGGTGGACTATCGTAATGATATGTCTCCACGTGTTCTGGTGACTCTGTGTAATATGCGGGTGGACTATCGACATGCGTAGAGTCAAAACTGTTTGAGTGTGGGTCACTCTCTGTGATCAAAGGTGAAGAAGGCACTAAGGCCCTACTTAGGTTCTCTTCTGCAGCAGCATATTTGACTGAGATGACATTCGCTGGTGGGGGTGGCTGCTGAGCCAAGACAGGTTGAGGTCTCTGTTGAGCCTGGTATGGGTAGTTCTGAGGAGGCCTATAGTAATAAGGTTGAGCATTGTATTGGCCTTGATACCTACCTGGCTGTGCGTATGCTTGCGGGTAGTTCTGTCTCACGGTTTGTTTGTTGTACGGGCAGTCCTGAGCCGTATGATTCGTGTATCTTCTCTCAATTGTACAGTATTGGCCACTAGGGTTGGCTTGTGGTTGTGGTGCATTGGGACACATATTTGCCAGATGATCACCACCACAGGTGTAACAACGCTTGTTTGTTAGCACCCTAGGTTTACTAGAAACTCCTAGTTTCTGGGCCACTTTTTCTGCTAGGTCTTCTATTGAGCTAGACAATTTCGTGGATGCTAGAGATGAACAGTCTGAGTCCTTATAGACCTTTGAAAGTTCCAACTCGTCTCCTCAGTTGTCTTCAATGTCTATGCAAATTCTTACACATTGCTCTAGCGTTCTGGGTTCTTTTAGGTACACGTAGGAGCGTAGTTTAGAGCTCAACAAGCCATCTAGAAACAATGACACTTGCTTAGCTTGTGAGGGTAGCTCTTGCATTGGACATCGTTCAACATATTGTCTAAACCTACGTCCTGCGAGTCTAACTGTTTCTTGAGGGGTTTGTTTAAAGCTACGAATCAACGAAGACGTATCATGTCTAATCCCACTTTTAGAGAATTCAGTGATGAATGACTCTAAAAAGTGATGGATGTCCCTAAATTGCCTTTGTTGCAATGGTTGGAACCAAGTTAAAGTTGTATTCTTTAACGTTAGTCCAAATGCGTTGTATTGCGTGAACATGTCTTCAACTTGTTCGGCTCTTAGTACTTGCTTGAATTCTGCGACGTGGTCGTAGGGATCTCCTGTCCCATCAAAATAATTCTTCATTGATTTTACTAATTGAGTGGGTCTCAATATTCTTGCGTGTTCACGTGGTCTAGGTAGAGGAAAATCATCTCTACCACCTGGTATTCCATGATCTCTTTGTCTATCCACTCTATTAGTGTCCGTGGTTGTTCTATCTCTCCCTATGGGATGAGTGAAGCTTACTTCTGGTCTCTCTTTATTTCCCTCTCTTTGATTTCCATGGGCTGAGGATGTTCCTGCCCCTTGTTGACTTGTATTCATGTTTGTTCTAGATGGAGGGAATACCAATTCTCCTCTCCATGTGTATGTGTTTTTAGCGCGGTCGAGTACCACAAAGACTCTTTCTGAAGTCTCATCCAGGTATACAACCTTTCCAGGTGTATCCGGGTCCTTGAACTCGTATATAGTGATGATACCTACCTCACTAAGTAGTTCTGTCTTGTATCTCCAAAAGGCTTCATCCGTTTCTTTATTTACAAACAACTCTATGCTTCTGTTATCCTGAGGGATTCATTCTGGGATTAGTACTCGTGTCAGTACAGATTTCCCTCTAGGTGTTCTAGGCTCGTCCAATGGTTCCTTTCCTGGAGATTTTGCTTCCGTCTCTGGTTGAATCACGCCAAACTCGTTGGTATTGTTTGGCTGCGTACTTAAGATGTACATTGTTCCTTCCTTGTCTATGTACGCGTCTCACCACTGGACGTTCCAATCCAATGGGTTGATCGGGGTTGTGCATTTGCACCACTTGCCTTCGCAAACCATCCTCATAGATGCGAGCACCTAATCGGTTGGTTCGGAGAAACTCTAGTTGTGTTCTATAGGGTCCTTCAGGTTTTTCTAAATAGGCTACATTCGACCCTCCTTCTGGTCTTTCTGTGCTAAATGCCATTCCTGAATCACTAGTGTCTGAGCTCTCGTAGGGATAACTAGTGTTCAATTGTTGAGCCCACAATCGTGCAGTAGTTCTTACACTTGCCTCTGATGATCTAAGGCTTCGTCGGTCTGACTTACCTATATGTTTGCCCGATCTAAGGTTCATTAATTTTCTTCCTTGCACACTCAGTACACGCTCAGATTGTCACTGATTCTTTGTTATTACTTTCTTGATTCTTTTTAGATTTCTTTAGATTCTTGTCTTAATGTATGCGTCAGGGATTTGACTTTCCGTGATAATTTTGAGTTCTTGTTCCGTCAGACTTAGGTTCTTTCCTTTAGGTTTTCGTCACACACACCTTTACTTTAGTCTTGAACTTGAAAGAATTAAATATCTTGAACTTGAGGCGTTCCTATCGTCTTAATCCACAATGCCAACGTTTATCCTAAGCTAAGAATTGACTGAGGGGGTTGAGTAATCTTCCAACCTCGAATCAGCTTTTTCTGGTTGCTCTGATGCCCAAGAAGCCGCGCTTCCCAAGCTTTATGCCCTTCACAGCCTTGCTTTGGTTGTCTTTGATTGCCCTTGCTAGACCTGGAAAAATCCAATATTAGACCAATTCACAGTTGGATGATCAAGCACTTAAGTACATACACCTTTTAAGTCCCTTCCCTTTTGCCCAACTTTTTAATGCTTGCCCCCTGGCTTTCAAGTCCCAAACTAGGTCAACCTCAAAATAGCTTATCTAAAAATAGATGTATTCTTTAAGAGCTTTCTAACGAGCTATTAAGCTCAAAAAACGGACTTCGGATGAAAAAGTTATGACCGTTCAGGCCCCGGGGGGTAAAAACTGACAAATAGGTTTTTCTCCAAATATGAGCTAAGGGGTCTCCTATGAGTCTAATCACCCAAAAATTTCCCAAAAATAGCCCCAAAATTGGCCAAAAAATGAAACCCTAAAATTTGCGATGGGGGTGCACAATCGCGATGGTCAGAGATAATCGCGATGGTCTGGGACCGTCGCGATGGCGTGAGGGTGCACAATCGCGATGGCGTGAAAGTGCACAATCGCGATGGCGTGAACTTGGACCGTCGTGATGGCGTGAACTTGCACAATCGCGATGGTCTGAAAGTGCACCGTCGCGATGGCGTGAAATTGGACCGTCGCGATGGCGTGAACTTGCACAATCGCGATGGTCTGAACTTGCACAATCGCGATGGTCTGAAAGTGCACCGTCGCGATGGCGTCAATCAACGGTCAACATGCACAATCGCGATGGCGTGAACTTGGACCGTCGCAATGGCGTGAACTTTCACAATCGCGATGGTCTGAAAGTGCACCGTCGCAATGGCGTGAACTTGCATAATCGCGATGGTCTGAAAGTGCACCGTCGCGATGGTCTGAAAGTGCACCGTCGCGATGGTCTGAAAGTGCACCGTCGCGATGGTCTGGGCGCGATGGTCTGAGCGTGATGGCGTTGTTGCGAACATTTGTTTTATGTAGGGTACAAGTTTCAAATTATGTAAATACCTTTGGGAAGTCTTCAAATACTTCAAGAAGGCTCATATTATTCATAAAATGTAGCAAAAATACCACGTGAGTTCTAGAACATGGTGAGTCAAATTAGTGAGTCACAAGGGAGCTTCAGTGGTGTCCTAGTGGAAGGTCGATGTGGCTAGTTCTCAAAGTTCATCAATACTTTGCTTATTTGAGCACTTGAGTCATGTAATACCTCCATCCAAGTGTCTACCACAAATTTAGATGTATTAGGAAGGTTTTAGATTAGTTTCCCATACTATAAAAAGAGGAGAAAAGTCGTGATCTTGTGGGATGTCCAAGAGAGTCATATGTGTATCTCTACACTGCTGTAGTTTTGTATGCAGAGATTGCAGAGCTTGTATCTCCCTCATTATATATCCAACTTACATGTTTGATAGCTCATTGGAAAGCTCTTACTGTCTACTTTCTTCCTGTAAATTTTCATAATCATTGGATTTGTGAGCTGAGAGCAATACTCTCTGCAAGTAGTGTGTGTTCTCTGTTTTTTATCCCTGCTGAAGGTCTCCATTAAACCTCAAACTTGCAGAGGTCATATCTCCTTGTGTATGTATCCAAATCATGTGTTCTTTGGCTTGTTAGAAAGATCTTTAAGTCTACTTGTATTCTGGAAAGTTTCAAAGCCATTGGAGTTGTGGGTTAAGAGCAGTAGTCTCTGCAAGTGATGTGTGTCCTCAGGTTCATCTCTGTTTCAAGGTCTCCATTAAAGCTGCATATTGCAGAGGTCATAGATCATTGTGTATTTATCCATTTGAGGTGTTCTATATCTTGTTGGAAAGCTCTTAGAGTCTAGTTTATGTGTGTGAAACAGTTTTGGAAAATTCCAAGTGAGTAAAGAGCAATTTGCTCTGCAAGAAAATTGGTCTGTGCATACAAGTTTGTGAAAAAGTCAACTAGGTCCTGTTGGGTTTCACCTACTTCTAGCTGTACTTTGGAGATCAATAAACTCCAACATTGGTATCAGAGCAAGTACTTGGAGGCTTGGAGAAGGTTATCATACCTTGATGAAGAATTTGAAGCTATCAAGGAAGCAGTTCATCATCAACACTACACAAAGGTAGAAGAAGATTGCAAGGAGGCATCTGAAGCAACATCCAAGCAAAGAAAGGTGCACATACCTCATTTACAAGGTAAATATTATATTTCTTCTCATCACACACATTGGAAAGGAGGCTTAAAGGAGGAAGCTTAGCATTTGTATTATGGGAGACCAACATGCACAAATAGAGAAGCTTGATAAGACCAATTATGAAGCATGGAAGTTTAGAATCATAGCATACTTGCAAGGTAGAGGCTTGTATGGTTTGATTGACGGCACAGATATCAAACCCACATTACCAGAGGACCCAAATCAGCAACAATTGAGGGAGTTTAGACTTTGGAATGAGAGAGACAAAAGGGTTATATTCATTTTATCACAAAATATTCAAGATTCAATGGTAGGACACATACAAGATCTAGACACAAGTAGAGATGTTTGGCTTGCATTGGAAAGGTTGTATGCTACAGGTACAAGAGCAAGGAAGATTCAACTCAAAAATGAGTTGAATAACATAAAGAAAGATACAAGGACATCGGTCAATGATTACATATTGAAAGTTAAAGAGATTGCAGATCAACTAGGATCAATTCAAGCTCATGTGGAGGACGACGACTTGGTTGCACATACTCTCAACGGACTCAAAGATGATGAGAGATGGAAACCCTTCATTACTTCAGTTTATGTCAGAGGAGAATTACCAGATTTTGATCAACTTATTGCCCTTATGGTCACGGAGGAGATGAATCTAAATGGTTCTACTTCAAATCAAAAAGGATCTCAAGGACAAGCTCTTTATGTAGGATCATCAAAAGGTGGAAACAGAGGTGGAAGAGGTTCAAATAGAGGTCGAGGAAGAAGGAGCGATGAT
Source organism: Ceratopteris richardii (assembly GCA_020310875.1). Lineage (NCBI taxonomy): Eukaryota > Viridiplantae > Streptophyta > Polypodiopsida > Polypodiales > Pteridaceae > Ceratopteris > Ceratopteris richardii. Next base: position 8,548,456 of record CM035431.1, on the reverse strand, counting down.
CAAAGGACTTCAAGTGGCTTCTTCAACACAAGAGGAAGAGGAAGATCAAGCGCTAGAGGTACGAGAGGCTACTACAACTACAACCAAAGACAAAGGAGTGAAGATAATAAGAACAATTGCTATATATGTGGAAGGTATGGACACTATGCCAAAGATTGTTATCAAAATGAAAATAATCAAGGTGGTAATCAAAGAGGAGGCTATTCAAGAAGAGGTAAACAACAAGGAAATTATGCAGTTGAAGGTAAAAGTGATGATTATGATTCTCTTCTTATGATGAATGTAGAAACTAAGATGAATTGCAATAGCGATGTATGGTATGTAGATAGTGGTTGTTCTAATCACATGTCTCATGATGCTTCATGGTTTTCTAATATGCATAATCCGTCATGCAAAGGTCATGTTGAAACAGGAGATGATACAACACATAAGATTATGCAAGTTGGAGATGTTGTTATGCAGGATAAGAGCAAGACAAATTGCTTGAAGGATGTACTTTATGTGCCAACGATCACTAAGAATTTGATGTCGGTTGGTCAAATGGTAGAAAAAGGTCTACAAGTGAGATTTAATCATGCAGGTTGCTTCATTGAGGATCCAAAGCAAAGGAGGTTAATTGCTAGAGGTCAAAAACAAAGTAGATTGTTTACATTCAAGGTAAACCCAAATCATACAAACTATTTCTCTTATGGTATGCATCGAATAGCAGAGCTTGATCTATGGCACAAAAGGATTGGACACATGAATGTACACAGGTTAAAGGAGCTATCAAAGAAGAGGATTGTTGAAGGATTACCTGATCTTACTAAGCAACATATGGTGCATCTTTGTGAAGCATGTCAAATGGGTAAGCAGAGTAGACAACCTTTCAAGCATTCAAGCTATGTAAGTGATGGTTTGCTAGATCTCATACACACAGATGTGTGGGGACCTACTAAAGAGGCATCCTTGGTTGGTAATAAGTACTATGTATCATTCATTGACGATCATAGTAGAATGACAGTTGTGTATTTTATTAAACATAAGAGTGAGGTCTTTGATTGTTTCAAGAAGTTCAAATCATATGTAGAAAAGCAAACAGGAAGGTATATTAAGAAGCTAAGATCCGATGGAGGAGGAGAGTATTTCTCTCAAGCTTTTACTGATTTTTTGTATGATGAAGGTATCAAAAGAGAAGTTACATGCAGGTATACTCCACAACAAAATGGAGTCGCAGAAAGAAGAAACAGAATCATAGCAGAAGCATCTAGAAGCATGCTTAATGATATGTGTTTGCCTAATTATTTTTGGGCTGAAGCTGTTAGCACAAGTGTTTACATTATGAATAGAGCTCCGACTGCTGGAGTTCATTATTTGACACCATATGAGGTATGGCATGGAAGGAAACCAAGTGTAAGTCATTTGAAAGTATTTGGCTGTGTATGTTATGTACATGTACCTAGTGAGGTGAGATCTAAACTTGATGCGAAATCAGAAAAATGTATATTTATTGGTTATGCAGATACTCAAAGAGGATATAGATGCTATAATCCTCATACCAATAAGGTTGTTGTGTCAAGAGATGTAAACTTTGATGAATCATTTTCATGGTATGCAGATAAGAATCGTTTGCAGGTCATGGATGAAAATGAAGAAGGTGTGGTTGAAGGAGATGAATGCATAGTTCAGCCATCAGGAAGTTTAAATGATGAAAGGAGTGGTTTAGATGAAGAAAGAGGATCACCTTTCAATGGAAGATTAAGGCAAGAGTCACCTCCAAGTGTTAAAAGTAAAGGTAAACTCAAACTTGTTGAAGTTAATGATGAAGGAGAGGAAATTAGTGATGTATGTGAGTATGGAGAATCATCAAAGGTTCCTAATAAGAAAGGAAGAGCATCTACATTGGAGGTAAGAAGAACTTCAAGAGTAAGTAAGCAACCTCAAAGGTATACTTATGAATATTTCATGAATACTCATTATGCTTTTATGACAAAAGTTGAGCAGGAAAATGAACCCACATGTTATGATGAGGCCAAAGGAGATGAAAAGTGGGAGAAAGCAATGAGAGAAGAAATGGAAGCACTACAGGATAACAAGACTTGGAATTTAGTTCCAAGTACACCAAAGCAAAAGGTAATTGGTTGCAAGTGGGTTTTTAAGATTAAAAGAAATAGTGATGGTAGTGTGTCTAGATATAAGGCTAGACTTGTAGCAAAAGGATATAATCAAACTCAAGGTGTGGACTATGAGGAAACATTTAGTCCAGTAGCAAATATGGCAACGGTGAGAACTTTGTTGGCTTTGGCTGCAAGTAAACGGTGGAATATATATCAACTCGATATAAAGAATGCCTTTCTTAATGGTGAGTTAAATGAAGAAGTGTATATGTCACAACCAGATGGTTATGTGGATGCAAAATGTCCTAATCATGTATGCAGGTTAAAGAAGGCATTGTATGGTCTTAAGCAGGCACCAAGGGCATGGAATGCAAGGTTGGTAAAGTATCTTATGCTGCAAGGATACACAGCGAGTCATGCTGATCCTTCACTTTATGTAAAACATGTAGATGGCATGTGTGTCTATGTATGCATTTATGTGGATGACTTGTTGATTACAGGGAATGATGCAAAAGCAATTGATGAGATAAAAGGTAATTTGGGAAAGGAATTTAAAATTTCAGATCTTGGTTTGCTCAGATACTTTCTTGGGATTGAAATTGTGTATAGCGATGAAGGTATGTGGTTGATACAAAGAAAGTATATATGTGATATGCTGAAAAGGTTTGGTATGCAGGAATGTAAATTTGTTTCTACTCCAATGGAATGTAATGTAAAGCTAAGCGCAAAGGAAGGTGATGAGTTGCATGATATGAATGTATATAGATCCATGGTAGGATCTTTGATTTATGCAACAAAAACTAGACCTGATATATGTTATGCAGTGGGAGTATTGTCACAGTTTATGCATGAACCTAGAGTACCTCATATGCATGCAGCGAAAAGAGTGCTTAGATATTTGAAAGGTACCATGAACGAAGGATTATTTTATAGTCATGATGCTGATCTAACTCTTAAAGTCTTTAGTGATGCAGATTGGGCTGGAAGCAAAGATGACAGAAGATCCACAAGTGGATATGTGGTAATAGCAGGAAACAAGACATTAACATGGAGTTCAAAGAAACAGCCTACAGTTGCTTTATCTTCTACAGAGGCTGAGTATAGAGGTTTAGCATTGGCTACTACTGAGATTATGTGGTTTAAAAAGTTGTTTCATGACTTGAATGTGCAGGTTGATGTACCACTGATATATGGGGATAACTTGAGCAGCATTCATATGACCTCAAATCCTATTTTTCATGCTAGAACAAAGCATATAGAGGTTCACTATCATTATGTTCGAGAGAAGGCCATGAACAATGAAGTGCAGGTTTCTTTTGTTGGAACAAAGGATCAAGTTGCAGATATCTTCACCAAATCCTTGGATGGACCAAAGCTTCAAAGATTCAACTATATTCTTGGCATGAAGGAAATACCCTTTGAAACTTGAGGGGGAGAATGTTGCGAACATTTGTTTTATGTAGGGTACAAGTTTCAAATTATGTAAATACCTTTGGGAAGTCTTCAAATACTTCAAGAAGGCTCATATTATTCATAAAATGTAGCAAAAATACCACGTGAGTTCTAGAACATGGTGAGTCAAATTAGTGAGTCACAAGGGAGCTTCAGTGGTGTCCTAGTGGAAGGTCGATGTGGCTAGTTCTCAAAGTTCATCAATACTTTGCTTATTTGAGCACTTGAGTCATGTAATACCTCCATCCAAGTGTCTACCACGAATTTAGATGTATTAGGAAGGTTTTAGATTAGTTTCCCATACTATAAAAAGAGGAGAAAAGTCGTGATCTTGTGGGATGTCCAAGAGAGTCATATGTGTATCTCTACACTACTGTAGTTTTGTATGCAGAGATTGCAGAGCTTGTATCTCCCTCATTATATATCCAAATTACATGTTTGATAGCTCATTGGAAAGCTCTTACTGTCTACTTTCTTCCTGTAAATTTTCATAATCATTGGATTTGTGAGCGGAGAGCAATACTCTCTGCAAGTAGTGTGTGTTCTCTGTTTTTTATCCCTGCTGAAGGTCTCCATTAAACCTCAAACTTGCAGAGGTCATATCTCCTTGTGTATGTATCCAAATCATGTGTTCTTTGGCTTGTTAGAAAGATCTTTAAGTCTACTTGTATTCTGGAAAGTTTCAAAGCCATTGGAGTTGTGGGTTAAGAGCAGTAGTCTCTGCAAGTGATGTGTGTCCTCAGGTTCATCTCTGTTTCAAGGTCTCCATTAAAGCTGCATATTGCAGAGGTCATAGATCATTGTGTATTTATCCATTTGAGGTGTTCTATATCTTGTTGGAAAGCTCTTAGAGTCTAGTTTATGTGTGTGAAACAGTTTTGGAAAATTCCAAGTGAGTAAAGAGCAATTTGCTCTGCAAGAAAATTGGTATGTGCATACAAGTTTGTGAAAAAGTCAACTAGGTCCTGTTGGGTTTCACCTACTTCTAGCTGTACTTTGGAGATCAATAAACTCCAACAGGCGTGAGCCAATCGCGATGGTCTGAATTTTTGAAGCGTCGCGATGGTCTGAAGTGCACCGTCGCGATGGTCTAGACTGCCACGTGGCACCGTCGGCGCGATGGCGTGGGCCAATCGCGATGGCGTGACACAATCGCGATGGTCAGAGACCGTCGCGATGGTCCGGCCAAGCCGTCGCGATGGCGTGAGCCAATCGCGATGGTGTGACACAATCGCGATGGTCAGAGACCGTCGCGATGGTCCACCAAAATGCAAATTTTGTGAATGCAGCTGTGGATTCCTAGAGGCGCTGGTGTCGCCTACACGCTGGTGTGGTCGCCTTCTCCAAATTCCGAACTTTGCAGACCATCGCGATGGTCTGACACAGTCGGAAATTTCTGACAGAAACTAAAAATTTTATCTTTTCCAAGCTTTCCTGATGCACTGGAGCTCTGGACCTACAAGAAAACTCAAGAAAACAAAAGTACACACAAGCACAAAAGTTCTCTCTCACTCTCTCGCATGCACAAATGAGGGGAAATGAGGAGAATGGGTGGATATGGTGAATTTTCTGATTTTTTTGGAGATGAAGATGATGATGCGGTGATGAAGATGGAGTGTGGGGGAGGTGAAAAACACTAAAAGCTAAGTAAAAACAACAACAAAAACTGAAATTTTTACCTTCCAACGCCACTTCTTGCTATACTCTTACCATCACACATTCGTCCTAGACTCGATCCCCGGCAACGGCGCCAAATTTGGTGTTGCTCTAGCACAATGGTGAGAACCACGTTAAGAAGCTCCACCTCCTTAATGTCAATCCGCGGAAGAGATAGGAGTGATATGAAGATCGTGAATGTGAGATGAAGTGAGAGTGAAGGTGAGAAGCATAGAAATGCACACACACATACACACACACTACGAAGAGACAAGCAAGACACGATGGAAGGTGGGAAATTAGCTCTATTACTCAAAAACACTATTACAAGCTCAAAATAGCTCTAAGCTCACACTAGCTAACCTCAAAAATGAGCTCTCTAGCTCTTTTTATAGTTTCTAGACTAGTTTTGACCGGTTTCCAATCTAGTGACCGGCATAGTTAAAAATTAGGTCCTAGATGCTATTTGGAAGGGTAAACAGTATCTAAAAATAACAAAAATTGGTACGCGCATTCTACCTAAGCTCCTCAAGCTCGAGGACTCCTCGGCTTGCACAAAATGGAGCTATGGATTACAAAATGGGGTTTTCTATGTTACATATGTTACAATAGTGATAAAAATCACTGTTGGAGGTTTTTGGAAAGTATTTGAAAACATAATTATTTGAAAAACGATTCGACTGGCTCCCTGCTTTGTCATTACATGCTTCCGTGTCGTCTGTGCCTCTGGCTGCTTCCAACAATCACCCATGAATGTCGATATCCATAGCGAATTGAATGACGATGGTAAGTGGGAGGAGACAAATCAGGTCAAGGATTCCCTTGAAGTAGAACGCACAAAGTTGGATCAAATGCAGGAGAATCCAGTCACAAAGAAACCAAAGTAAGGGCCAACTATAGAGGATGTACATACATTACAAATAAATGAAATCACGGAGATCCACTTGGACAATCAGGCTACAATAAAGATTCCTAAACAAGAAAAAGACCAAGAAGAAATGGATGAACTAGAACCATTCATGCCTATAAGGATTGTAGGAGAGCCTTCCCCACTTGATGTCACATTTCAAGGAAGTACTACAAAACCTAGCACACATGAAGAAGAAGAACCTCACATACATCTACAAATAAGACAATCACATAACAAAATGGTACAAAGGAAAAGATATACATACAAGCACAGAACGAAGCATACCAAAAACATGGTTGAATGTAGATATGGCACAACTCAAGCCAATGGTAAAAAAATGATCCACACAGCCATGGACACTAAACAACAACTCATGGAAGCAGATAGTGATTATGACAAGGCATTAATGGAGCGAAATCAATTCAAAGCCTTAAGTGAAAAGCTATCTGCATAAGCACTTACAAGTTCAACAAGCACTTGAAGCTATGGAAAAATGCAACCTACTCACTGAAGCAAATCAAAAGATGCAAGATCAACTCAAAGAATTTCACGAAAGCTATGAAGCCAGTGAGGCCGAAAAGGCACATTTGATAAATAGAAACAAATCTTTAGAAATTCAAATCAAGGTATACATGGATGAGGCAGATAATCTGAGGAACATAAATAAAGAATAAATGAATGAAATTCTATTAAATCAATTAGTGGAGGTACAAGAAAGTCAACAAAATAATACACAGGAACTAGAAGCTCAGATGGATAAGTATGTAGATCAACTAAAGAAAGAGCAAGGGTTACACAAGGAATGGGAGCAAATGTTGGAGTTAGATGTCTGTGGAAGCACACGAACAGCACAAGGAAGAAGAAGAAGCTCGAAGCACAACACACAATACTGAATGTATTACCACTAGAATGTACAAAGATAAATAGTCCGTTAGGGCAATAGGCATATATTGAAGTATTTCGATGGCGATGCACCACACTGCACTCTCCTTCTCGAGAGCTCCATGACGATATGCTCGGAGTACAAAACCGAGCTCCTGACGCCACACACAGTACTCCGCACAGAGGTTGTAGAATACGTAGAAAACGCAGTACACAGGGAGCACGAAGACAGACTTCTTAGGTCTTACAAATGAGGTCGAACTTACAGTCTGTGACTGACCAGGCCACTATATGTTTTATTAAAGAACATATACAAAGAAGTGTCCGGTGGCCATTTGGTCTTTCACATGGACACTAACGGTAACAATCTCCTACTAAAGGCCAATATGGCCAGAGTAACTATGGGAGAGAAAAGAAAGAATGATAAAGAATACCTGAGTGTAAGTATACAAACTATACCTCCCACCTGATGGGCATGTTACACAGTATACAAGTGACTGCGTAAGATCAAGAATCAAGTAACCCCCATCAAGTGACAACAGTGTCGAAAGCTATCTTGTGGTAGAGCTTTAGTCAAAGCATCTGCAGCATTATCTCGAGTGTGAACCTTCTCAAAAATAATGCTCTCAGTGGCTAAGCAATCTCTAATGAAGTGATACCTCACCTCAATGTGCTTGGTCTTTGCATGATAGACCGGATTCTTAGCCAAAGCAATGGCACTCTGACTATCACTGAGCAAGTGAGGTACATGCTGAGGCAAAACCATATCACAAGCAAGACGAGAAAGCCACAATGCTTCCTTACATGCCTCACTTGTTGCAACATACTCTGCTTCTGTGGTGGAAACAGCTGTACATTCTTGAAGACGAGATCTCCAAGAGATAGCACCTCCAGCAAAATGAAAAATGTACCCTGATGTAGACTTACGATTGTCTACACAACCAGCATAGTCAGAATCTGTGTAACCAATAATGGATGCTTTCCCTCTACCTAAGCATAGACACTTGTCCTTAGTGCCACTCAGATATCTCAAAATCATTTTGACCGCTTCCCAATGTTTCTTGCCAGGATTAGACATATATCTGCTCACAACTCCCACTGCAAATGCAATGTCTGGTCTCGTAGCTACCATAGCATACATGAGACTACCAACAGCAGACTGATAGGGAATTTTGGTCATGAATTCCTTTTCCTCATCTGATTTGGGGCAGTCATCCTTGCTTAATTTCACATATGTGGGTAAAGGTGTACTCAATGCCTTTCCACCCTGCATATTGAATCGATGAAGTACTTTGGATATGTACTCACTTTGAGACAAGTATATGCATCTTTTACTCCTATCACGAGTAATGCGCATGCCAAGAATATGTTTGGCATCCCCCAAATCCTTCATATCAAATGTCTGACTCAACTTCTTTTTGAGAATTGACAAATCATAAGAGGACTTCCCAGCAATCAACATATCATCGACGTAAAGTATCAAGCATATCAAGCTGCCATCAGAACATCTCTTTGTGTAGAGACAATGATCCTCATTGCTCCGAGAATAGCCTTGGGACTTCATAAAAGCATCAAACTTTTGGTACCATTGTCTAGGAGACTGTTTAAGTCCATACAAGCTCTTCTTGAGCTTACAAACTAGACTTTCCTTGCCAGGAACTACATAACCCTCTGGTTGTTCCATATAGATCTCATCTGTAAGATCTCCATGCAAGAAAGTTGTTTTCACATCCATTTGTTTTACTGTGTGTTCTGTTTCATTCTGATCTTCAATCTCTCATTCTTCACTTAATTCCTGATTTTGATGTATTTTGAACCATTCTTGAGGGGACATGTCACAATATTGACCATTTCTTAGATTCACTCTGGTTATCCTTCCTTTGCTTTGAAGATATAGGCAATCATTACCCCAATCTTGCACAATTTGCATTTGTCTCATAAATGGTCTTCCTAGGATGATTTCATATGAAGTGGATTGTGGGAATTTCACTATGGCAAAAGTATGCTCTATTTCTATTCCACATATTTCCACAATCACCTTTTCCCATATTCCTAGGGGTTTTTCTATGTGTCCATCTGCAAGTTGTAATCTCATTTTAGTGGGTACTAATTCATTTTTTCCCCATCTTTCCCAGGTCTGTTTAGTCATAATAGCCACTCCTGATCCACTCTCCAATATAGCTTTGGCATGATTTTTACCAAAGTGTATTCTCAGAGTTGAGTTCCCTTCTTCTCCTTCACAATATCCTCCTATTTTATCAATAGGAATGTACAACAATTCTTCCAATTCTTGTTGCTGTGGATCAAAATTCCTTGGCATTGCTTCCCACTTTTCCATATTATGTTGTAAGTGAGGATTTTGTTTTACCAATTCCTCCATTGTGGTGTGGTATAAAAATGTACATTGTTTGTCTATGTTTACTTGGAATGTTATTTGTGAGTTATCTTCTTGATCAGTAGCTTTCCTTGTTCATGTTGCATTTGTTTCCTCAACTGCTGTTTGATAATTGTCTGGTTCCCCCATTTTCAGTTGTGCTTCTTCTATAATTTGTTTGCATCTTTGCATCCTTTCATGCTCTATATCTGGCATAGGATAAGCCATTACCTGGTCCGTAGGATTTGGTCCCTCTTGAATTCTTCCCTTGTATGATCTTATCAAAGTTTCCAGACTTTGTGAATTTTTTGTCTCTTGCTGAGTTTGTGTGTTCTGAGATTGGCTATTGTTTGCTTGTTCCATAGTCTCTTCTTCCAAACTTTTACCCATTCTCATTTTTCTTTCCCATCTCCCTTTTTGTCTATTTTTCTTTTCTTTTGGAAATGGAATTTTCTTATTTTCCTGTGTATGTGTCTCTTTTGTTGTTTCTTGTTGTTTAGCTTGTGCTCTTGTTATAGCATTTATAGTTACTTGATCATGGTCACTCGATTCTTCTTGCTCCATTATATTTATTGTTTTTAATGGTATGTTACTAGATGTGTTCTGTTGTTTTTGAGGGTTTCTTGGACAATCCTTTATTAAGTGTTCCCTGCCACAATCCTTGCAATAAGCTCCTTCTATTTTTAGTGTAGGAGGTTGTGGGCAGCCTCTAATGAAATGTTCCCCTCCCCCCCCCCCCACATCTATAACAAGCTATCTTTTGACTCCCTTTGAACTGAGGTTTCTGATTGGACATGTAATTATTGGTTATGTACATGAATGTGGCTATGTCTATTTCAATTCTCCCATTTCCCAAATCTAGGGCTTGCAATTCTGGTTCCCTCTGTTCATATCCTTCCCACTCTACATGATATCCTTCATTCCAATGATAATCCTCTCTGTAAGATGATCTAAGTCTTGAGCTTTCTTCTTCTATTGGTGTGTATTTGACTGGTACCACATTTGTTGGTAATGGTGGTTGTTGCCCAAGTACATGTCTTGGTTTCTCAACATATACAGATTCTCTTTGTAAATTATGTTGGTTCACATATTCTCTTTCCTTAATGGGTTTTTTATTGTAGAAGCATTCTTCTCTGGTATGGTTTGTCCATTTTCTTTCTACTGTGCAGTACTTGAGTGTTTTTCTATCTTGCAAATGTTGTGGTTTTTTATATGGGCACTGTTGTACCGAATGCTTTTCTCCATAAGTATAGCATTTTTTATTTGTTGCTATCCTAGTGTTTATCAAGTTTGTCTTGGTGCTAACTTCTAAGGCTTTAGCAATGGCTTGTGCTAATTCTTCTATTGGTGGGATTTTATCTTCATTTGTTCTAGGTTGATCAAATGCTAATAGATCTTGTCCCCTGTTATCCTCTAAGTCTATTGCTTCCTTTACACATGCTCCTAGGTCAGGGCATCTCCTATAATACACCAAGGTTCTTCATTGGGCACTTCTCAGTCCTTCTATGAATAGAGATACTTGTGTTGCCATGGATGGTACCTCCTCTCTAGGACATCTATCAATGTATTGCATGAATCTCCTAGCTGCCTCTCTGACATTTTCATCTTTTTGCTGCTTAAAGCTATGTATCAAGGTAGTTGTACTATGTTTTATTCCGGTTTTTGAGAATTCCCCTATGAGGGCTTCAAGGAAAGATTCAATGTCTGGATACATTTCCTTTCTCAAGGGAATGAACCAAGATAGTGCAGGTCCAGTTAGGGTTAGACCAAATGCTTCAAATTGTACTTTGTAATCCTCTACTTCTTCTGTCCTAATTAATTGTCTAAATTCTGCAGCATGAGCATGAGGATCAGAATATCCTTCATATTGATTCTTCATGCATTTAGCTACTTGATAGGGCCTAAGCATTCTTCCATGATTTTGCCACTGATGTCTCCTTCTGAATGGAAAATCATTAATTCCTTCTGCTTCTCTTTCAAAAGGATCTAGGGAAGTATGTATTCTCCTACCTTGTGGTTGTTCAATATTATTGTGAGTTTCATTTTGTCTTGGCAATTCTGGTTGCCCTAGGTTTTGTTCCCAAGGTCTCTTGTGTGCACACTGCCCTAAATCATTAGAGTTTTTTGGATCCTGTGAGAAGATGTATACACATCCTTGTCTATCCATCCTTAAATTGTGCCACTGGTGTTATGTTTAGGGAAACTTCTAAGTTTCTCAAACTCATGAGGAAATTATGCATCCCATCCTGATACACATAGGTTCCAAACCTATTTGTATACCTATATTTGAGAATATTTCTATAATCACTAGTTTCAGAGGGTTCATTGGTTTCAGTTAAGTTTTCCATGTTATTTTCCTGCCCTAAATCCTTTTCTTGTAAATCTCCTATTACTGGCTCTATCTCCTTCCTTTTTAAATCTTGTTTGGAAGGTGTGATCAATTTATTATCAGATCTCAAAATCATCCAACTAATTCACTATTCTATGAAGAGAATCGTGTTTTCCAGGATCTTGTGAATAGAATCGTCTTTTCTGTGATCTTTGAGAAAATTCTAGATTTTCTCACGATTCTATGAAAAAGACTTGTCTTTTTCACTATTCTTTGGATATTCTATATTTTCTATGATTTTGTGAATGGAATCCTGTTTCTCTCGATTATGTTGATAGAATCGTGTTTTGCACAATTATGTGGATAAAATCGTGTTTTCCACGATTCTGTGGATAGAATCATGTTTTACCACAATCCTATGGATAGAATCGTGTTTTACCACGATCCTATGGATAGAATCATGTTTTACCACGATTATGTGAATAAAGTTGTGATTTTCATGCTTCTGTGAAGGGAATTGTGTTTTCCACGATTCTGTGAATAGAATAGTGTTTTTCACGATCCTATGAATAGAATCGTGTTTTTCACGATTCTGTGAATAGAATCGTGATTTTCACGATCCTGTGGAGAGAATCGTGATTTTTGCGATCCTGTGGAGAGAATCGTGATTTTTGTGATCCTGTGGAGAGAATCGTGATATTCACGATCCTGTGGAGAGAATCGTGATCTTCACGATCCTGTGGAGAGAATCGTGATCTTCACGATCTTGTGGAGAGAATCGTGATTTTCACAATCCTGTGGAGAGAATTGTGATCTTCAAGATCCTGTGGAGAGAATTGTGATTTTCACGATTCTGTGAATAGAATCGTGATCTTCACAATCCTGTGGAGAGAATCGTGATTTTCACGATTCTTTGAATAGAATCCTGATTTTCACGATCCTGTGGAGAGAATCCTGATTTTCACGATCCTATGGAGAGAATCGTGATTTTCACGATCCTGTGGAGAGAATCGTGATTTTCACGATTTCTGTGGAGAGAATCGTGATTTTCACGATTTTGTTCCCAGACAATCCTGATTGCTCACAATCATTAAAAACACGATTTTCTTATGAAAATCGCGTTCTAAGAATCGCGATTTTATGTTTAAATCAGAGAATCGCGATTTTGTGTTTGATCACAGAATCGCGATTCTGAGCAGATTTTATAAATTTTTCTACTTCTTGTTTTTTAAGTTTTTTTTCTCAAATAGAATCGCCTTATTAAAGTTTTAACATGCAATAAAATACTTTGAGCAAAAATATTATTTTTTCTCAAGAAAATTCAAAAGTCTGAAAATCGCGATTCCGTGTTTTTTACAATTTTCTGTGTTTTTGTGCTCTAATCATCATGTGAGAACTTAAAATCATGCAAAGTTTTATTGGAAGATCATTACCTTGCTTGCTTGATAAAAAAAAATCCAAAAACTTGTAGTTGCACGAAGTCGCAATTTTGTCAAGTTCTCTCACTCTCTCTCTCACTCAAATGAACCTTTTTTCTGAGTTTCCATACTTTTATAGCCTTCAGACAATCGCGATTTTGTATGAATTTCTCAGAATTTTCACTTTCCACTGTATGAGCCTTATCCCTTAACAATTTTGTGGTTTTGATTCACAATTCTTATCTTTTTAACAAAATTTACTTCCTTTATCCTACTGATGAAAATCGCGATTCTATACCCAATTCTCAATTTAATCACTTGATGCTCAATTCTTACTGATAATTTGAAATTTGATTTTTTTTACTCCCTCAACTTTATGAAACCTCTTCCAATCACTTACCTCAATACCCAAAAGTGTAAAATAAATCAAATTCTTTTTGTTACAGAAAATCGCGATCCTGTGAAGAGAATCGAACTTCCAACTTTTGCACTTTTTGTCTTTTCTTTCCACCTAATCCCCTCCAGTGTTCTTCTCCAACTCCAGATCACTTGTCACCTGCAATTATACACCATCAAACTCATTTAAAAAGTCTTTTTTGAAGAAATTTAAACAACAACGTCTACTCCATATATTTTTTATTTTCTTTCAATTTTCTAAAAATTTTTCCACTTTTTCTTCTCCACATTCAACAACAATCCTCCTGTCCAACTTTCTAAGAAAAAAGGAAATTTGTTTGAATTTTTCTAATGGATTTTATGAATTTTTTTAGTATTTTTCCCTAAATCAAGGTAAACACTTCACTTAGGGTTTTCTTGTTTAAAGATCTACTGATCTTTTGTTTCATGATTGGTTATATTCTTCTATGCTTGCAATCTAATCAGTTTAGGAGTAGAGCTTTCCAAAGAAATATGTGCTAAGAAGTGCAATTATCAATTCATGCAAAGATAAACTCAAACATTTTTCTTTTCAAGATGCAACTAAATCTTCTCTCAAGATTATTGCTTTGCCTTAGCTAAACAAATGGATCTTATCTATTTGCATGTAGCTAATTTACTTGACTTTCCTCAATGCAATCATGTCATCTTTTCCAAGACTAAAAAATTTTCTTGGTACTTGGTCAAAACGAACTCTACAAATGCAAAAAATAGTCACATTTTAATCTTGATTCAATTTTCCACATAGCTGCACTTTACTCTTAAAAATGATATGAGCAACTATCAATTTGCAAGAATTTCATCACTTCTTTATCTCAAAAGGTTCACTCTTGCTTCCATTTCCCAAAAGACAAACAAAGAAACCTACCTTTTCATGTTTCCTTTTCTTGATTAAAGAGTAGTACCTTTTCAATGTGTTCAATACCATCAACAATGGAAGATCCAGCAAGGTCCAAACTTCAATGAAGCTTTTGCATCTTTCCCCGGCAACGGCGCCAAAAAATGTTTGTTGTTACCCTTTGGCGTTGTCCTCTCCAATCATTTTAGCATAAAGGATCAACAATACATTTTACATTTGTCAATCCGGGAAGTATACAAAGACCGCAACCCCTTCTAAGTTGATGGAATCCAAGAATAAGAGGAAAATGGCTGTTTTTCTGAGAAATGGTGAAGATGAAGAGAAATTTCTAGGGTTTTGATTATCTTGAGCTACACTACATTATTTTCAATGATCTTGGTGCCTAAAGTGTGTTATTTTCTCAGCAGATCACAATTATGAAGTCAAATCTCAAAAATGATACCTGTAACCTTTAGACGAGACAATCGTGATTTTGTGAAATTTGCTAATTTCCATCTCCAGCTCTATTCTTTAGCACTTTATCACTCAATATTCTAAGAATCACCTCTCTTCATACACATTAATCAGAAATACACAACTGAAGCTTGCAAATTCCATGGATCACACATAGAATAGACTCAACAAATCAAAGAAAATCACATGGAAGTAGAAAACACGATTTCTTGCAGGAGAGCTCTTCACATTACTTGGATAGCAAAAATAATATAACCAACCCTCTCAAAATAGAGGAAATTATCTTTTATACGTTTTCAAGTGTCCCTTCTCACACTTGAATTTCGGTCCTTTTCTCTTCTAATCTAAAAATATGCTATCAAAGAGCTTCCAAAAATTCTAGAAAAAATATATATGATTCTAATTTATATGAGGAAGACTCTTCCTCATTTTTACATCATGCATAAATATTTGTGTTTGATATTTACAAATATTTCTCTTCAAAAAATGCTTCTTCTAATAGAAGAGATGGAAAGCAAGTGAAACTCGCTATATTGAAGAATGCAATAAGGATGCGGATCAGATGGCCATATTAGGAGAAAACAAAAAACAAAGCGACGAAGAGCTTACAGTAGCAAGGGAACAACTAAAAGAGAAAGATGAAACAATAAAAAGCTTACAAAACCAAATCGTGCAACAAAACCATATGGGGACACCAGTAGTTCAAAGCTCCCGAGTGGCTACTGTGGAGAGTGAGGTATGTTCTCTTTCTCCCCCCATACATCGTTCACCAATAAGAGAAGAAGAAGCAGAGAAGGGCATTGATAGACATAACTAGGCCATTGCAGAACTAAGTCGTAATGAGAGGACACTACTGGTGTCCCAACTTACATAACACTTTGAAGATCAAGTGGTGAAAGTAATGAACGAAGCAAAGATCAAAAGTTAAACTTTAGAGCAAATGTTGAAGCCCTTCAATATACCATATGGCCTACTAAAAGAAGAAACTAGGCATTACATTAAGAGAATTACACAAAAAGAGCTAGATCAAGATTTGTAATTCAAAATTGATACATTTTTTTACACACAAGAAGAGTTTGATAAAGCAGATCCGGTCTAGAGAAGGAAATTTTTGGAAAAGAATCCAACTTTATGGGTGCACTAGGATTTTGCATCATACTTACTACAAGTAAATCCATCTTCTTGCCCAATCCGTAGAAGAAGATCCTGGATGCAATTTTGGAAAGCACAGCGTTAGGGAACAATCAATAAATAGTGGCTCACCTATCCATTATTACTGAGCCCACCACATAATTACTTACCTACGGAAGAATATATGGTATATATTCAAGCTGGGGAAAAAACCTCCTAAAGAGGGAAAAAGGTGCCCGATGGTCCTAGTGTGTTCACACACATCACTACCTAAATATATCAATAGAGAGGGACAATGTATTTTTGATGATTACATTTGAAAATAAGCTCATGTCAAGACCAATCCCGCAAGACTTTAGCTTGTTTCACCTAGGATCTACCAAACAATAGGTTATAGTCCAAACTTGATTCCGATAAGTCAAGAACAACAAAGGTAATGTGAAAGAATGCTCCTTGCAATGTGATTGGAATATTTTGAACCACTCTTATTGGGTGCAATCAAGAATGAATAGCCATATGAACAAAAACTTTGATTGATTTATATGATTCCACCCTAGTTTCTTACATGATGTGGCTGAGACTATGTTAACTCCTAATCCACCATCAATTAAGACCTTATAGATGTGGTGACTTTTATACCACAATGTAATTAAGTAAGGGGACCACATGGTCCACCATTGTATCTCTTTCGGGATGAATTGCTATGATACTTGGTGCAAAAATTGGTTCTCCTATATGTTGTTGAAAATATTGTCGGATACTCAAGAATAATGTTAATAGCGGACCCAATGGTATGATGATAGCTGCTCATGATAAAATGTCCCATACCTTAGTATGTGTAGGTTCTTCTGATGCCATGTTCTATTGAGATGTGGATTCTAGTATGCTTTTCTATGGTACTTCAGGTATAGGCTCATTAACTGGTTTTGGTGTAGGGAAGACTTGGGCTTCAACATGATCCCACTTTTCAACTTTGGCTACCAGTCTTTGTTTTTCTTTGAAGCTCAATTCAAATGCCGATGTAGTTGATTGTAACATTTTCCTTCATTGTCTTTGTACAGTGGTCGCCTATGCTTCAATATGTGTGATAATGACCATGTTTGTCATACGGTCTTATCTATCCTTCTTGCCTTTATCATACTCTTGTGCATCTTTGGAGTTTCGTCTAATGTGACCCATTTCTCCACAAAAGTGACAATTCATATGTAATCCTCGATTATTAGCATTTGTAGATCCTTTAGTCCATCATGGTGGTGAGTTATAATTTCCCTACCTTTGCATACAAAAATGAGAATACACGAGATATGAATTTTTACAGAGATGTTTGGAACATAATTGGTGCATGGCTCTCTTGATTCCTATATAATTGCATTCACTGCTGACCTATTTTGAGTTTTGGCATTATATGGGCAAGTATCTATAGAGTGACTAGTATTTTCATAGATAGCACAATATAATTGGTTCAAAGCACAATTAATGGCAACATGGCCAGGATTCTTGCATTTGATGCAAAAAAACCTATTTGAAAACTTCCTCTGATTTGTTCTTTTTGGTTCGCATTGAATCTACGTATTTAGTGAATCCTACGATTTTGTGTTCCAATTGTAAGGCCATTTCTAGAATAGCATTGAACATCATTATACCAATCCATTTGATGATCATGATTTGGCAAAATCGTGGATTTAATCCATTGATAAACCACCCTCTAATGACATCTCTAGGTAGATCTACATTGACTGTAGTCCATTGCCTTAGATGAGTTTGAAATATAGTTGCATATTCATGTTACTCCCTAATTCTGTTTCCATTCGTTATTCTATAAAAAATCAAAAAAATTGTGTTAGGCTCTTTTTTTACTTAAATTGTTGTAAAAAAGGATCACAAAGTGCATCATATTGTTGAAAATGATTTAGGTAAAATTCTATCAATCACTTCACTACTTCATTTACTAGAGTTGATTGAAATACTTGGGCCTTGTATGTGTTATCATCTAGGTTATCCAATACATTGTACTTGATCTCAAAAGTGCATGCATGTGCATCTCGGTCATCATCAGGGAACTTGCAAAAGTTGGCATATGTCATTTCAATCGGGTATTATAATTATCTTCTCTAGAGTAATTGGAAATAGGCCATACATCTAGGAGTAAATTCTTCTACCACGTCTACTGCATCCTCCGAATCTGAACTTATGGATGATGCTTGTCTGATAGTTTGTACTCCTTTCGTTAGAAGTTTTGAATTCAACTATTGAATGGATTCTAGCTCACTAGACAAAATTATGTTTTTGCTGTTGCAAAATCTTGGAAATGTTATAACGATTCTCTTTCTGATTAGTGTCCTCCACCCTTCATTGGTGTTGCCTCTTCTATAATTTTTGAGATATCCATGACTCGCTCTTGCCATAATTCCATCTATACTGATTCGTTTTTTTGCTTCTTTTCTTGATTAGTCATTGTGTTTAAAATGACCAAACTCCCATCTGACACCTAAATTTTAGCCAAAGGTTCCAAAGAACTTTCAAGTATTTCTGTAGACCAAAAAATAAAAAATGCTTCCACTCCAAAGTTTCCTTGCTTAACACTCTACTACTTATTGCAACCATCTCGTCTAGTATTGGTGTACCTTCATTCCTACTACTCAGTGTTCCTAACACACTATTCACTCGTACAAGATTTTTATCACTCTTGTACTTTGGTTATGATTCACTAGACCTTGTTACTAGTATATAGACTGCAAAGACCACTTCCTAGCATGGTCTCCAATGCTAACCTCTCTTTCTTCAAATCTGGCTAAGAATAGGAGTAGGTCAATGAAGGGTTCTTATGTGGGATGATTTAGATTACTCTAAATCTCTTAGTTTCTCCATCCTCACTTTAGTTCCAAGGTTTGGCTAATTAGTTACAATACCGGATAATGTTATAATCCACAAATTCTAGAGTACTATGCTTGAGAATTTCATAGAATACATTGGCCATTGCATTGCACAGTTCTTCAGTGAATTTCCAATACTGAATCTAACAATGGTTGACTACAACATGATTTTAGTTACAAAAACTTTTGAAATTACATAGGTGCTTAAACACTAGATCATAAATACATTCAATGCACAAGTTATTACTAAACAAAATAGAAAGAGTACTAGAATAGATGACACATTGTGTACTCAAAAAACGTGTCCACAACACTATTGGCATAGACCTTTTAGTATTGTCTGGTCTCTATCTCTACCCCGAAGGCCAAAGAACACACCCTTTAATTCATAGTCAAAGAGTTACGTAATACAATCCTATCTTTTTGGTTAGGACTGTTCGCCAAATTACATAGATTGAAATACAAGATACTCTGGCACCAAATATTTACAGAAAAATGAGGCTCATGTTGTTCTCTTCTGCCAATAGTTAGAAATCGAGCATATGAATGAAGGAGATTCTATCGACAATTTTTTGAGAAAGATCAAAGATTTGAATTTGTAATTGATTTTTGTAGATGAATTCTTGCTAGATAGATCACTTGTATAGACTATTCTTAATGGTCTTCTTGATTCATATCAGATTTTTGCTTCTACTCTTTGGTTGATGATGAAAGGAAATCCAAATGCCTTATCATTTGAGAAGTTAGTCTCCATTTTACTCTAGGAGATCATTCTAGGTAGAATAAGTCCATTATGCATGTTGCAGATCAAGATTTCATAGCTACTTAGAAGGGCAAAGGTAAATGGAGCTCATCTAATAGTAAGCAAAAATTTGCTAGTTCTACAGAGTCTAAAAAGGAAGACAAAGGCAAAAAGAAAACATAAAAGCAAAAACAATTCTACAAATACTATAAATCAAATGATCGTGTCATAAAGAGTCTTCCAGAATTGGCTGCAAAAGAGGCAAAGACAGAAAGAGGATGGAATAGTTGTTTTTGAGGCCTCTACACCTAAAACATAGTTCTCTAATCTTGTGTAGAATGAAGAATGGGTGTTTAATACTATTTGTAGCTATGAACCATCTTCTCATGAACAATCTATGTCTACAATAGACTCAGATGTTTGGTACTTTGATAGTGGGGCAACCAAACATATTAATAACATTGCAGCACATTTTCTTTAGTTCACTTCAGCCTACCCCTACAGGGAATATCTTCTTATCCTCTAATGGGAGTTCATAAGATCATTTTAACTAATCTTGATGGTAATTATTTCACATTTTCAGATGCTTTGTTTGCACCAATGATCAAGAAAACATTGTTGTTAGTTTCAACATTAGCGGCCAACATCGGCTTGGTTATCAAATTTTTTGATGACAGATATACAATTTATGATATGTGAAATGGTAATGTTATTATTGCTTTTGGCATTTTATGTCATGGGCTCTGTAAGCTCATAGACTATAAGAAATCTCTCAATGCTTCAGCATCTGTAGATCAAGATTCTCAAGCTATCTTAGATGCAAAGCTTTGGCATGAACGCTTTGTTCATCTCAATTTTGATGGTTCGCTACATCTATAGAAATATGAAATAGTGTCTTCTCTACCCAAACTTGAGGCACCTGGTAAACATTTCCATGAAGGCCATATTTTTGAAAAAATGCAGCATTCCTCCTTCCCAAAAGATGGTTCAGTACAAGCTATTCAAAAGTTGCAGCTTGCTCATAGTGATGTCTGTGGTCCTATGGAGACACCTTCTTTTGGAAACTACCTTTACTTTTTGAATTATATTGATGATTTTTCTAGGCATGCATGAGTGTATCCATTGAAAGAAAATTCCAAAGTGTTTATGTGCTTCAAGCAGTTTCTCATTTTGGTTGAAATTTTATGAGCATGTAAAATGGGCACCCTCTATTTCGATCAAGAATTGGAATACATGTCTTTTGATTTTAATGCATTTCTAACTGAACATGGGATAGAATATCAGTTTACAATGCTATATAAACCTCAAGAAGATGGAGTTGCTAAAAGAAGGAACATATGTCTAATGGAGAGGGCATGGTGTATGGTCAAAAGTCAAGCTTTACCACATAGCTTCGGGCTTGAGGCTGTTATGTGTGCAACATATGTACTTAATAGGTGTCCCCACCAAAGCACTACAGTCTATCATTCCATATGAGTCTTGGCATGGTCACAAGGCATCTTTAGCTCATCTGCCTGTCTTGGTTGTCTAGCATGTGCATTAATGCCTAAACAACAATGTAGAAAAATGGATGATCAAGTAGTAAAATGTATTTTTGTTGGGTAGAGGTCTGTAAACAAAGTCTATCATCTGTACCATCCACAGACTAAACACATTTTGGTTAGGCATGGTTTTGTTTTTGTGGAAGATGCATGTATTAAGGAGACATTACTTAGCTCAAAAGATGCGTATGACACGTTGTTGCCTCTTTTTATAGGTGGAAATACAAGTGTTGGTCCAAATGAAGCAATTTTTGAGTCTTTATAGGTCCAAATGATGATGAAAATAATTCCATTTTTCATGCAAAGTTACATAATGCACTTAATGAGATGGTTGATATAGAGGGTGCAAAAATTATGCCCAAATTGCTAGTGCAGACTTTGCAAGATAGGAAATTAGATGCACCTCTATCATACCATACTCATTCAGGCTCTCATAGTGCTTGTTTTGCATCACATTGCTATGCAATGGCTACATCTAGTCATTATTATGAGAGTGAGCCTATTTCTTCCAATGAAGCATAAAAGTAAGAAAATTGGATGGCTACTATGTAATTAGAATATGATTTTATTATGAAGAATCATACTTGGTCTTTATGTGATTTTCCTTTAGGCAAAAAGGCCATTGGCACTAAATGGGTATGCAAGGTCAAGTGTAAGTGTGATGGGAATAGTTGATAGGTATAAGGATAGGCCTTTTGCAAAAGGTTATGCTCAAGAGAAAGGCATTGATTTTGATGACACCATTGCTCCCACATGTTGAATGACCATCGTTCATAGCATTTGTGCACTTACCACTCATCATGATTGGAATGTACATCACTTGGACATTAAAAGTGAATTTTTGAATGATGACTCACATGAAGAAGTGTATGCATTTCAGCCCTATGGTTTTGTGCAAAAAGGGCATGAAAACAAAGTCTGTAGGCTGAAAAAGGAATTATATGGTTTGAAGCAAGCACCACATGTTTGGTATGAAAAGATACATCCCTACTTGATTGCACATGGTTTTGAGAACAATACAATTGAGAGAACCTTATATGTTGAGTGTGCAAATGATGTGCTTCTTATTATTGTTATCTATGTTGATGACAATACTGCTCACTGATCCTAATGAGAAGCATCTTGCTGATTTTAAGGCTTATTTACATGACTCCTCTGAGATGTCAGATTTGGGGCATTTGCATCATTATTTGGCCATTCAGTTTATGCAAGTTGATTGTGGAATAGATTTGTGTCAAACAAATATATTGACACATTATTACAATGTTTTTGAATTTTCCAAAACTATTCCCACACCTATGGAAATTGGTTTACGATTGAGTCTTCATAATAATGGAGATGCATTTGATGTTGTTCTCTATCAGAACATTGATGGATGCTTGATTTACGAATGCATAACTCGGCCTGATATTCAGTTTGTTGTCTCTTAAATGAGCAAGTTTATTCATTTCCCAAGTGTCAAGCATTTCCATGCAGTTAAGAGCATCTTTGACTGCTTGAGTGGTACCCATCTACTTGGATTGTTTTATCCCAATGGTGGATCACTACCACCAGATTTACATGACAGTCATGTGTCCACTAGTGGAATTTGCTTCATGCTTGGTAGCTCATGCATATCTTGGTTGAGTAAGAAGCATCCTACTATGTGCCCACATATGATAACATTGTAGATCTTTTCACAAAGGTTGTACCTTGGGAGAAATTTGAAGCTTTCCACAAAGCTTTGGGATTACTTCCTTTTGTGGATTGATCTCTTTCCACATAGATTGGTACTTCATTATACATACGTGCCAACTCCTTGTTCATTGCATCACTCCAAAGGGGGATTTCTTGATATATTTTGGGTGTGATGTGTGTGAACACATTGGACTGCCAGGACACTTTTTTCCCTTTTTACAAGGTTTTTCCCCTCAGATTGTATATATGCCTATAACCCTAATGGGTCACTTATCTTTGTACATTCACTTGGTAATACATTCAATGTTGTGTGTTTTGGTCCAATATTCTTCTTCTTCCTTGTGCTATTTTTCTGCTTTTGTAGACCTCAAACTCCAACAACTTGATGAATTTATATGAAGCATACAAATCGAAATGACTCTAATAAGTATGGAGGGTCACCCCGACTTTTTAGGAGCAGATAAAGTGAATACATAGTCAAATTGAAACATTCATATCTTAAGGTCTAGGGATCCAATGACAATGAAACATGGTATATAGGTACAAGACATTCCTATCTAATTGATCCAAGTGAAATCATATTAATTGGGTACCACACACCGAGAAATGGATTAGAGAAGTTCATTGCGTACCTCAAGGTACTGTAACAAAATATAGAGAATGAATACTCAAGGTAGATGAATCAAAATGTGTATGATATTGAACATACAATACATGCCGCATATGGAGGACTACTCTTTCTTGTAGCAAGCACAATGTAGGATAAAAATCTCACTCCAACACTCAGAGAATAGCTCTATCTTGTGACTTGAAGAAGATGTATTGATCCATAAATTTGAATTTGAATGAGATTGATTCTTCACCTAAAAGCCATCCTAGATTTTTGGATTATATAACTTTGATTGAAAGCAGTGAAGTTAGCTTCCTATCATCACAAGATTCCATATGGTTTTGCTATTTTACAACTAATTGATATAAATCCAAGGATGAACCTTTGAACGTTTACAAGCATAAGTACCATGTTTTATGTGATGAAAGGTGAGAGTAGTCCAAGAAGTTTAGCAAAATTGTTGTAGAGGACAAAAGATAAAAGAGAAGAGAGAGAAGATGAAAGAAGAGAAGAAAAGGCCCATACAATTTTATGCAATTAACCAACTTCTTTTCATAAAATCCTTCATAAAGTATCAATAAGCCTTGTAAATGCATTAGAGGAGTCCTTTAGATAGATAATCTTGGAAGATTGTAACATTACTTTTGTACAATAGTAGGAACTTAATGATTTATATGGAAAGTGCCGATCTCCTATGTGAAGGGACCAAACTTATTGCATATGTATACAAGTCACTTGTGGCTCTTTTGTGAAGAATGTTTCCAATCTAAGAGATAAATTTTTGGAATTCAAAATTTCCTCTTCTTGAAATAACTTGGAGAAGCTTGTAGGAGGTAGAAAAGTGAGTTGCAAAGCGACAAGTTGGGTCCTGCCAACCTGCACACAAGTAGTCCTTGAGCTTATGGAGACTCAAATAGACCTTATATTTATGTGATAAGTTCAATAAAATGCATTGTGTACTTTGGAGCATCAAGGAGAAAGAGTTGATACAAAATAGATAGGTCTGCACATTGACTAGCTGAAAGAACTTACTATCTTTGGATGATATAATCAACTTCAAATGCGCATAGCAGCCAACATGCTTACAATTGGAAAACATCCTTTTGGAGGAGTGATAAGAAGAGGGTTGAGTGTATAGAATGCACAAGAGTACAAGAAATAAGCAAAATATACTTTTGAAATGAACCTAATACTCAATAGTGCTTCCTCCTATTTTTCAAGAATGCACAAAGATAGACCCCAAGACAGAAAAATGTGATTTCTCCCAATCTACTAACCAAATGCTTTGCAAATTTATATACGTACACTAGACACTAATAGCTTTCCAATGTGTGAGCATGCATCCAATTTGGCAATATCTAGAGAGAGAAATACCCTCTACAAGCTTACTTTTGTTGAAGAGGATGATGCAAAAAAATGAAGGAACAAGACAATGATGGCCACAAGTGTATGCATATTCCTTCCATGTAATGTACAAATGCTTTGAAGTCTTTATATAGAATGTTTAAGTGCTCCACTAAGTCTACAAAGATTTTGAATTCAAGTGAAGGCGGGATTAGTTGTTGGAGGGAATCAAATCACTTTCCTACAATCTAGAAAAAGTGAAGATCTAGTTTGATCTACTTTTAGGTGATTGATTGATTCATTGATTGCAACTCAACTACCTCATATTTATGGAAATTGAGCTATCTTTTTCTACTTTTTCATGTGTAAATCTCTAGTATTTTACAATGGTAAATGATCCAAAAAAAATCTTTTTAAAAAAATACAATAAATGAGCATAGGTAAAAGAACACTTCAATGCATATTTTGGCATTGAAACCATAGCTTTTTTTATGTAGATCAAATCCACCTCAAGCATAGTGTAAGCTTGATGTTCCAATAGCTCCCCCTCAAGCTAAAGTATGTTTGAGTCTTGATTCTCTAATAGGTTGAGTACCTACCATTGATTTAATTCTGCAAAGCTTTATTCCATTAAGTGCCTTTGCCATCATATATGCTACGTGCTTTTTAGTTGGAACAAAAGAAATGTCAATTTCCTTTGCCATGGGATTCTTTGCGATGAAGTGGTAATGAACCTCTATGTGTTTGGTTCTTGCATGGAAAATAGGGTTTGCTGCTAGATGCATGGAACTTACAGTATCTCCAAATATGTAAGGTTTAGAACTCACAAGTCTCAAATCTGTATACAATGCTTTTAACCATATTGCCTCTTGAGTTGGTGCAGTCAAATCTCTTTACTTTGCTTCAGCTGAGGATAAAGCAATTGTTTGTTGCTTCTCAGAGCTCCATGACACTGGTTTTGAACCTGCAAATGCTAAGTAACCAGAGGTACTTCTCCTATCATCCTTAGCTCCTACCCAATTTGCATCTGAATAGATTTTGATATCAAAATATGAAGAGTTAGGATAGAATATACCTTTGTTGATTGTACCTTTGAGATACGACTCTTGAAGTGCTCCAAGACTTCCACAAGTGGATTTTGAATTCAATTGAAGGCAAAATTAGTTGTTGGATGGAATCAATTCACTTTCCTACAATCTAAGAGAAGTGAAGATCTAGTTCTATCTACTTTAAGGTGATTGATTGATTGATTGATTGCAACTTAGCCACCCCAAATTTGTGGAAGTTTAGCTCTCTATTTCTACTTTTACATGTGTAAAGCTCTAGGATTTTACAATGGTAAATGATCCATAAAGAATCTTTTTCAAAAAATACAATAAATGAGCATAGGTAAAAGAATGCTTCAATGGATATTTTGGCATAATCCAAACCATAGATTTTTTGATGTAGATCAAATCCAGCTCAATCGCTGCATCAATTTAAGCCTTTGCAGATTTTCATGTCCAATTCATTTGTTCCATGTCTATATATGAGCAATAAATCTTGCACCTTTTGCAAACATGACTGCATTCATTTCAAGATTTTTCACATTTAAGGTGAATGTCCTACCCACTTTGTTTCCTTTGGCAATCAATCTTCCATCCTCTTTGTACTCTTCTACATATAACCCATCAGCATTGAACCTGACTTGTAATCCCTGGTCAACCATTTGTCCAACAAAAACTAGATTCTTTGTTATATTTGGAACATGCAACACATCAACAAGATGTTTTACCTTTCCATTCTTGAGTTGCAGTTTCCGTGCCTTTGTATTAGTCTCATACAATGTGACCAAACTCTTCCAAACCTCTTTCAGAGTCTTGACATCCTATATGTGCCTAATCATGCTATCTTGTATGCTAAGAGATAGCCAATACATTAACTTTCTTGCTCCTTGATTCCATTCTTCATACGCTCTTAGCTAGTCTGCAGTCCGATTCCTCTCTGGTAACTACGAAGCGTATTCGTTCTCTCCTTTGGTGTACTTCGAGTAGCCTTTTCCCATTAGGAAATTTGTCATCTTGAATCTGGAAGCATGGAAGTTGTACTTGTCCAGCTTATCGCTCATAAGCTGACTCATTCCATCTGTATTTGCCATTTCTACAACTATTCACAACACTACAAAACACTACAAGGAGCACTTCTACTTGAACACTGCCGCACTATGACGTGATAGTTTGATCTCATAAAAACACAATTTTCGTGTATCAATAGTACATGCAATCACTTGAAATTCTGGATTTGGAATATATGAGTGTTGGCAAACACGATGCAGGTTACAGTTTTGCAAACTGATCTAGTTTTTCTGTGGGCTCCACTTTATGGGCTCAAAACAGAGGTCGAGATGGCCTCGAAACTTTGGTTTGACAAAAACGAGTAACCCTAAATGGATAACTCACGAAAATATTTTGAGGTCTTCTATTCATGCCAATTTTTGTAGCAATCTAAGGTCATTTGTAAATCATGCTTTCTCCATGCCTTCTCGTGTACTCTTCACTGTTGGCCTTCTCCATGAGCTCTCTACAGCCATACTGGCTCTCATACCATGTCACGAGGAAGGAGATAAGAAAGACACAATCTCACAATCAAGGAGAAGCACACACATAGATTGAGGCAAGGAATTTAGGAAGGATAAAGTCTTTCATATGAGGACTGAGTCTCCTAGCGAAGGAAGAGGCTATGATTTTGTAAACTGAGGTCAAGCAAGTTATAGGTCTCCAATCATTTAGGTCCTCCTTAGGACCCCTCTTATGAATCAGTTTTATAACTCCAATGTTGATCTCAATATGAAGAGCGCCTTTTCTAACAGCTTCTTTCTGCACCAAGAGAATGAAGGGGCTCAGGAAGTCATCAAGAGCAATGAAAAACTCATTGGGAAGGCCATCAAGACCAGGAGATTTGTAGGGTTTCAATTTACCTATGGTTTCTTTAATCTCATCGGTAGTGAGGGGCAGGTTCAACAAGGCAGCCAAGCGGGGAGCTAGAGTTTTTTTCCTTTTTAGAGAAATGGTGGCTCTGGCTCCATGGATATCCTCCCCCCACTTGAGAAAAATAGAAAATATATGTAAAGGAGCGGGTTGCCTCTTGCATATTCTCCTCAACACGGTGAAGCTTCCGTGCCCAAAAGTCTCTTGAAGCAGGGAGAAGGCTACTAGCCTCAAGGTACTCCTCAGATTTTAATCTCTGCTAAAGGAGAGATTATAGACTCCATCTTTACCTTTAAAGGATACCACTATTTTTGGATGGTCTATCCAATAGAAACTTGAGAATCTTAGTGTATATGAAATGCTTACAAAAACTAGATGAATGTCTAAGAGAGTGCATATTTTTAAGATAATTTAGCAAATGTTTTGAAGATTCCACAAACTTTAATGAAATCTAATGATGCTACAAGTAATGACTCTTCCAAATCTAACAACATTGAAGAATTAGTGGACCTAGTGGCAAAAAAATAGAAGTTCAAAACTAGCAAGGTCAAAAACCTTATCAAGTCCAATTTATGAAAATGTTCATGTTAAGAAGGTGTGTGTACTATGGAGGAGACCACCCATCTTATGCTTGTGCAAGAGGAGAAACTTCTCACCTACAACCATATCAATACAATAGGAAGCCGACACAAGGGCCTAATCTCTATTGTGTTATTGAACAAAGCTACACCAATCATATCACTGCAAATTGTCCTTATAACAAGTAGTCTAGACCATGCACGCCACCACAATATCAGCCATTTGTATATCAACCGAGAGAACAAGTCAAGGAGGCTCCAAGACATGTTCCATATCAAGGACCACCTATGGCTCTAAGGCTGTATGAGTATCAAGGATATAACCAACCTCAACCAGTGCTACAGAAACAACTGTAGTTTTATTTAAGTATACACAATGATAAGTGAACCTATAAAGGTCTATAGTACCTGTGTTCCCATCCATTACCACAAAAAACCTAAAATAAGGCTATGAAAAAAGCTATGGAGATTATTATTAATATGATAATAATCTCATAGAGTATCAATCTTCATATGAGCAACAATATTAGGAACATGATGGCTATGAAAATTCATATAGATCTGAATATGCCAATTTAATGTATAAAGCACCTAGTGCCCAAGTTCTAGGAAAACCCACATCAAGACCACTTGCACCTAGAGGACCATGTCATACATGTAGAGGAGACATTTTCATTAGAGATTGCACAAGGCCTTACCACCCACCACCTCAGAGGGTCTGGGAAGGGTATTGTAGTAATTGTGGAAAAGAGCACTGTTTAGAGGTTGCCCCAAAGATCCTACTAAAGCATCAACCACTACACAGATTAACATGATTGAAGTAATAGAGTCCTTCAAAAGTGATAAAAGGTACACATTTCCTTTAAAACCCACCATGAAAGCTAAAGTTAAGGAAAACCTAGGAAATCAAAGACCTGATAGTCCCAAGAGTGAGAGTGAGGTAGATTCTTCACCTCAAGTAGTAGAAGATTCGAAAGAACAATCAAACACCTCAAGAGGGAAGAAAGCTCAAAAATGAAAGCCAGATGGGAGAAAAGTATGAACAAGTGGATTAGGAAGTAGGTTGAAGAGAAAGAGAAAGTTGTAAGACATCGAACCTAAGCTAAGTAGTCCAACCAATCAGAGCATGAGGGTGGTAAAAGATGAAAAAAACAAAGGAATAGGCAGGATCAACTCTAGCGGATCCTATATATGAAGATTTAAAAATGTGGTTGAAAGCTTATCAAGATAGAATAAAGAGAGGACCTAGACTAGAGCAATATGACCAAAGTTACCCAAGAGGATATCTCAAAAAGGAAAGTCTTGAAATATGTAAATAATTGATCAAAATTGCTCAGACTATGCTAGAATAAGCAATACCCAACTTGCCTGAAGTGAGAATTCTAGAAGAAACATTCTAGGTATGTTTAGGAAATTTCAACTCACAATAGAAGGAACCCAAGCAAGTTAGGGACTTTGAAGGAAAATTAGGTTTTGAGACCATAGCAAAGGACTCCATGATTTTAGAAGTGGAAGCTAATTGGTCACATGACCTGTGGGCCACATTCCAAGAAGAGAGGTGCAAGCAAAGTAAAAGACATATCCCTCCTTTTATAGAAATAGATGCTTCGATTAACAAAATTATGGTGAAACAAGAAATGAACTCAAAGAATTTAAGCAATCATGATGAGAATAGAGATGAGGCTATTAGCTTGACTACAATTCCAAATTATATGGGTGAATATGAGCAAAAAACAGATTTCTTGTATGCCCAACAATAAGATGCAAGGAGAAGCGAACGTTAGAGGAAGTGTCGACCACCCTACAAGAATTAAAGAAAGAGAAAGTTGAATGTTCTATAACCCTAGAAGAAATTTTGCAAGTGAAGCCCCATCTATGGAGAAATTCGGAAAATCAATTGAAGTTGATAGGGCAAAGCATATCAACTAAGAAAGAGAAGGTGGAAAGAACATCAACTATCAAAATACCTATGGATAAACCTGGAGACTTGAGTGAAGGTGATGAAGGAACTACTTGTCTCCAAACAACCTTTCAAGTTATATGGCCAAGGACATACTAGATACTAAGTTGGAGTAGGAATAGCAACCAAAGAAATTTGGGAAAAATGGGGAAAACCAGCCCTATGACCAACTATGATGAAGTTACAATTGGTAGATGGTCATGTTGAATGACCTTTAGGACTCCTAGAGAATGTAATTTTTACTACATGTAGAGTAGCATTTCAACATACCCTATGTTAAAAGATGGATTTGTAGTTGATGAAGATGAAGTTGTGCTGCAGAAACGTTGCACTACACCAGCCAAATAAAGTCCAGAGATGTGTTGTGGGACCTTTTAGCTTGCCAAGGGATGTATTAAAAATCCTATGTACCTTGGAATATCACTCTCAAATAGTTGAATCAAAATAGATAAGTTGGAGTAGATTCAAGAGGCAAAAACTTGTTATTTATGTTCATACACTATTAGCAGTAGTCAAGGAACTGAAGGACTAACAAGACAAGGAAGCTTACGAAGGGAGTCAGAGCGAAGAGAAGGTACAAGTAGATAGAGTAGTCAAAGAAGATCGGGCAAGTAGGTCATTATTTTTTCAGGAAGCTAAAGCATATCAAAGAGGTGGACACATAAGGAGAAGGAGCAAGTAGGGAGCTCGAAGATGTGTATGTCAAATCGTTAGAGGAAATCCCTACAAAAATAGTGATTCTCATCACTAAAAGCCATTGTAAATACCATTTCATATTTTTGTAGCTCCATTTTGTGCAAGCCAAGGAGTCCTTGAGCTTGAGGAGCATTAGAAGTAGCTACCTACCAGTGTTCATAATTTTTAGACTCCATTTGAGCCTTCAAATGGGACCTAGAACCTAATTTTTAAATAGGCCGGACACTAGGTTTGGACACGGCCAAAACCTAGTAAAAAACTATAAATAGAGCTAGAGAGCTCATTTTTGAGGCTAGCTTGTAATTGATTTGAACTTGTATGAGCTTTTTGAAAGTAATCTAAAGAACTCCATTGCTTCTCACTCTTTGTCTTGCCTTGTGTGCGTGTGTGTGTGTATGTGTGTGCATGTTAGTGTGCTTCGCACTCACGCACTTGTGCCTTCACTTGCTCGAGGTCATCATACCATCCTCACGTCTTCCTAGATTGACATTAAAGGAGGTGCCACTCATCACTGAGCTACACCAAATTTGGCGTCGTTGCCGGGGATCGAGCTTTGAGGACGAGCGTGTGATGGTAAGATGTAGATTTGAGACATTGGTGTTGTAGGTAATTTCTTTACTCTTCTTTATTTTTCTCTTTCTTACTTCATCATCATCATCACCATCATCATCCTCACCACCTCCCACCTCCATCTCCACCATCGCGAAACATTTCAGTTTTTGATCATATCACCTTCTTCCTTCCATGTCCCTCATTTCACTTGTGACAGAGAGCGAGAGAGCGAATTGTGTGCATTGCTTTTTGCCTGTTTTCTGAGTGATCTTGTAGGTACAGCTGTATCATCCCCTCCAACACGCTGTGCAGGTACGGACGAACTCGGAACTGTCTCTGTGTCGCAGACCTCTGTCGATTGCGATCGACAGAAAATTTCACCTTTTGGTAAAACAAAGTGCACCACCATGACATGCACAAGGAGCACATTCCAAATCATTAGAAAAAACTAAAAATTTCCTTGTTTTTTTGTCAATCGCGATTGACACCGTCAATCGTGATCGACAGCCACGATCGACAGATTCTGTCGATCGCGACCGATAGACACGACCGACTGACCCTGTCAGTCGTGATTGACACCGTCGATCGCGACCGACACCTCTGTCGATCGTGATTGACACCGTCGATCGCGACCGACTAAATTTTGACGATTGACTGAATTTCTCGCATTGCCACGTGTCTATCGCGATGAACATATCCCTGATCGACTGAAACTACGGTGAAAATCCCGGAAAATGTGTCGATCGTGATTGACACCATCGATCGTGATTGATAGGACCCACGACCGACTCTATCGATCGCGATTGATAGTGTCAATCGCGACTGACGTGTCGATCGTGACCGACAGACCCCGACGGACACCTCTGCCAATCGCGATTGACAGACCTGTCGATCGCGATTGACAAGATTTTTTGGCTAAAATTTTAGGGTTTTATACTCCAAGATTTGGGGATAATTTTGGGCATACTTGTCTATTAATTGGCATTTTGTGAAGTCCCTACACTTGTGTTTCGAGAAAAGTCCTGTGAACTGTCAGCCTGTTTGAGCCCTGTTTTAAACCGAGAACCTGAACAGTCATAACTTTCTCATGCGAAATCCATTTGGGGTGATCTTGGGCTTGTTGGAAAGCTCGTGGGGGGTACTATCAAAACTTCCACTGGTTACGGTAAAATTAATACCAGGATTATTAGACATAGTATTTTTAAGTGAACCATATCCAGGGGGAGGAAAACTCAGGGAACTTTAGAATTGTGTCTCAGAGAGACTTGGTGCAAATTGACATATGAATTACATGAATGAAAGTGATTTTTTGTGTCCTTTTAATCTAAGTCTTGAGCTGACTTTGGGACTTTTACAGGTCCACTGAGAGCACTAGAAGGCATCCAAATCTACAAGCTTGAGAACTGGGTTCTTGAGCACCAAAAGAGCACGGGATCTGCAAGAGAGGTTGGAATATTCTCGACACCCTCTGTCAATTCCTAGCTTAGGCTAAGAACAAATAGTGATAGAAGTAAGTAAGAGCAACGATAGGGATGAGACAAGTCAAGACTATCTAAGAAATCAAGTTCTAGTCAAGAGATAACCTGTGTGTGACTGACAACTTTAAAGGAAAAGAACCTAATGTGAGACGATCAACTTTAAAGTGTGAAAATTAACTCAAGTGTTCCTGACGACGTGATATCAGACAAGGTCATAAACACGATAATCAACTAAAAAGAATCAAGTGACTGATACAAAAGAACTCAGCAACGAGGTTGTACCTTGGGTAAAAATTGGGATTGCTCAGCTAAGCATATGAACCTTGGATCAGGACGACACCTAGGAAGATATAGACAAAGTCTTAGATCTTCAGAGGCTAGTGTCAATCATACTGCTAGGTCTTGGGCTCAATAGTTGAGCCATTATTCGCACTACCCTAGCTCTAAAACTAGTGAGTCAGAGATGTCCCACGGTATGCAGAGATCTACAGGAAGTTCAGGTGTGCCATACTTACATAGGGTAGAAGGCCCCTACAAGACGCAGCTGGAATACCTTAGGACCAACCGATTAGGTGCTAGCATCTATGAGGACGGCCTAGGAAGATCTGTGGTCCAGATCAAAAACCTAGATCAATCCATTGGACTAGAGCACCCAGCTGTCAAGTTTGAAAATGAAGCATACTTGGACAAAGAAGGAACAATATATGTAGTCACCAGTCATCCAGATAGGACAGACGAATTTGGAAACGTGATCCCGGAAATGGATTTAGGTGACCTGGAGCAAGGAAACATGGGTGTAGAACCTAGAACCCCCCGAGGCAAATCTGTTCTCACTAGGATTATCACACCAGAGTGGATTTCCCAAGATAATAAGAGCATAGATCTACTCCTGAACCGTGAGACTGATGAAGCCTTTTGGAGGTATAGATCTGATCAGCCGAATGAGGTAGGAACAATCATGATATATGAGTTCAAAGATCCTGATAGCCCAGGCAGAGTGACCTACTTAGATCACGCTTCAGAGAGGATCTTTGTGGTTACAAAAAATGATAGGCATGCTTACACCTGGAAAGGTGAATTTATTTTCCCCCAACCAAGATCGAATGTGTCCTTTGGTCACCCAGGAGCTGGAACATCCCAAGCTCATGGAGCTCAAAGAGACAGACATAGAGATAGACCTTAGGTAAGCTTTGCCAACCCAGTGGGAAGAGAAAGAGCAAGAACGGAAACAAATAGAGTGGAACCTGAGGGACTTAAAGCCCCAAGGAACCAAAGGAATGCGGATGAATTCCCTCTACCAAGACCTAGAGAGCACACAAGGACTTTGAGACCGACCCAGCTAGTTAAGTCCATGAAGAACTACTTCGATGGCACAGGAGATCCATATGATCATGTGGCTGAGTTTAGGCAAGTCTTGAGAGCTGAACAAGTTGAGGACCTATTCACGTAGTATAATGCCTTTGGTCTAACCCTTAGGAACACAGCCCTTACGTGGTTTCAACCATTGGATGAGAGATAGTTCAGGAGCATAGACCAACTCTTAGAGGCTTTCATCACTGAATTCTCTAAAAGTGGCATAAGGTATAATACTTCCTCATTGATACATAGCTTCAAGCAGACCCCTCAAGAGACCGTGAGACTTGCAGGAAGAAGATTTAGGCAATACCTAGAGAGATACCCTGTTCCAGAGTTACCCACACCAGCCAAACAGGTGGCATTATTCTTGGATGGATTGCTAAGCACCAAATTGAGGTCATATGTGTACTTGAAGGACCCTAGGACCATTGAAGAGTGCGTACGCATGTGCATCGACATAGAGGATAACCTAGGGGAAGAGTTAGAGCTTTCTAAAATCTATAAAGATTCAGATAGTGCCTCTAGCTTTTCTTCCACACAATCTACATCTATTGAGGAACTCGCAAAAAAGGTAGCTCAAAAACTAGGTGTCTCTAGCAAACAAATTCCAAGATTTGCCCCAGTAAAGAGATGCTATACTTGTGGTGGTGACCACATGGCGAATGTATGTCCCGTTATGGCTCAACCCCAAGTAAATTCTAGTAGCCAGTACTGCACCATAGAACGGAGGTACACCAATCACACCGTGCAAGATTGCCCCTACAATAAGCAAGCAGTTAGGCAGACGTACCCACAACCATACCCTAAACAGTACCCACTGCAACAGTATGCTAGGCCTCAACAAACCTACCAACCACAATACCAAAACCAACAAAGGCCTCAGCCTGTGTTAGCACAACAACCCCCTGCCCCAGCTAATGTAATTCCGGTAAAGTATGCAGCTGCAGAAGAGAATTTGAATAGAGGTATAGTGCCAGTAACACCATTGCTTTCAGAAAGTGATCCTAGTGACCATAGCTTTGATTCTACACATATTGATAGTGCCCAGGCTTACTACATGCAATCTCCTAAGCATGGTGAGTCCTACTACAGTGAAGAACCAAGTGAACCTAGCTGGGAGCCAGAGTACACAAATGTAATGTACACAAACCCTAACTCTAGACCCCAACCTAGGCAGGTAAGACCCCCATTCCCTAGAGGACCATGCTACAGATGTCAGGGAGATCGCCTCATTCGTGATTGCCCCTTACCTCCACCTACACAACCCCAGTCAGTGACAATTCAAGGCTTTTGCCAAGATTGTGGAAAGGAGCATCTTACGAGATTGTCCAAAGAACCCCAATAATATGCCAAAAATTACTCCTATCAATGTTATTGGGTTAGTAGTAGACTCTACAGGAAGTGAGACGTCCACTGCACCAGTACAGGTAGTCACTAGAGCTCAGGCATTGCATCAAAACCAAGGGGTAGGCCAGGAAAAGAGCTAAGAGGCTAGTGAAACTGAGAGCATAACCAAGAAGAGAACTAGAGCCTAGAGAGATAGTAGAGAAAGAATGAAGAGGCAATGGGCTAAGAAGATGAGTGAACTCGAGGAAAGCCTAAGGGAAACAAAAGCCAAGATAATTGAACTCACATCTCAAACTCCCTCTCACACTACCCCACCCCCACCATTCCCATCATCATCCGATCCAACACCTTCCAACCCTCCTCACACAAACCCACCAACCCCTAGAGTAGGGTCAGTATTAGCAGATCCCACTCCTGAGGACCTAAACATGATGCTCAAAGCATATCAGGCCAGAATCCAAGAAGGGCCAAACGTAACCGATCATGAAAAGTCTTACCCTAGAGCAGAACTAGAGCTTGAACGAACTAAAATTTGTGCTAAGATGGTGGAATTGGCTCAAACCATGTTTGAAGCGAGTCGCCTCTTTAACATCTCTAGTTCAACTAAGACGCAGTTGCACTTTGATGGACTGCTAGAAAGATTGGAAAGGCTAATTGCACAATCAGAAAAGGAACCCATCCCGCCAAATAAGGGCAAGACAAGCGAAAGAGAAAACCTACCTACCCAGGAAGCCTATGTGCCTAACTCTACGGAGCCAGACGCATCTTCTTCTATGAATCGGTTCACCCCAGAATTCCTCCAAGAGATTCAAGAAGACAAATGGGCTAAAGAAAGTGAAGTCCCTCCTCCCATTGAACTAGTGGATGATGCACATGACCAATTCCCACAAGACATCCCATCTATTTATGGAGAGCAGGAGAGCACCCAGTCTCAAGAGAGATTAGACTTTGAGTCTAATTCTTTACATGAATTACCCCATTTCACAAGCCCATGGGAGGCAAAGTCCACATGTATGAGAGCACCTACAGTCATGGTAAGAAACGAAGACTCAGTCATACCTAGGAACACAGAGGTAGTAAAGAATACTAGAGTGCAGTGCAATCTCACTTTAGAAGAGCTACTCAAAGTTAGGCCAGAACTGTGAAAACATGTAGCCAAACAGGTACCAGAGATAGCCAAACCGCGTTCCCAGGTAGGTTCTCATAGGACAGTGCCAGAAATTCCTCTAGACAAGATAGGAGACATGAGTGAAGGAGAAGAAGGAAACACCTATCTTCCCATCACCCATCAAGGATACACGACCAAGGCAATTCTGGACTCTGGTGAAGGAGTTGCAATTGCTACCACTTCCCTATGGAAACGTTGGGGCAAGCTAGCACTCAGGCCCATGAGGATGAAATTGCAAATGGCTGATGGTCACATAGAAAGACCCCTAGGTTTACTAGAAGGAATAACTCTCACTACATGTGGTGTAGAGTTTGAGCACACGATTGCTATCTGTGATTTTAGCAAGAACCATGCATATGAGATGATTTTGGGAAGACCATTTATGCGACAGTTGCAAGTAGTAGAGGATTGGGGAACCAATTCCTTGTACTTGCAACACTTAGGTGTTACGACCAAAGTGAATCTCAAAGATTACTCTCATAGAGATGTCCCTCCTATCCAATGGAATCCTATTCATAGGGCCAAAGATGATACAGAGTCTGTGCACTCCATAGGATCAGGATCCTCATGGATGCATGAAGACACTCACTTATGGATGTGTAAAGTGGCAGTGGAAGAAGAGAAGAGAGAAAAGGCCAGAGAGATAGGTGCAAAAGAAACCCATAGATCCATTCAAGACCCAGCCTATGCACCTGTAGTATTTCCTGATGAAGAATTTGAACCCCACGGCTGGGCAGAGATCCTAGCAACCATGGATGTAGCCATCAATGAAGAACAATGGACACCACACTGTGATGAGGATGGCTATGACATATCAGTTTTCTCCATAGAGCCAATCATGGGAGATGCAGTTTTAGAAGAGTGCGAACCTAGCCCTGATGCATTTGAGGATGCAAGTGACTCCGATCTAGACTCAATCATTATGGACCCACCTTTTGCGTCAGATGAAGAATACTTCTATAAAGTAGAATTTCAGCCCCAGAGACGTGGAGAGCTTACAAATGATGTGAGATTAGCCACACAAGTGACCCCTAAGGATCAGGGAAAGAAAAGAAAGAAGAGAGAAGTCACACCAGAAAAGGAAGAATCTTTGTTTGAGGTCTCTAAGAACTTTAAAAAGTATGAGATAGATGACAGGAGAGGCCTAAACAAGAGGCACAGCCAGGAGAGGCCTATGATAACAAAGAAACCACCAAGAAAATAGTGGTAGCTCTGGAAGAAGGAGAGGAGAGATGCACTTACATAGGACATGACCTGACGGAAGAAGAAGAGCATGCGTTAATAGACTTGCTAAGAGAATACAGAGATGTATTCGCTTGGAGTTACAAGGACCTGAAAGGTGTAGACCCTGACATATGCTCGCACACGATTCCCATGACCTCAGATGCGAAACCCTCTAAGCAGAAGCCATACACATATAATGATAATTATGCTGCCAAGATAAAAGAGGAGATAGATAGACTGGTGGAAGCTGGATTCATCTATGAAATTGAGCACACTGAGTGGGTATCCCCCATCGTAGTGGTGCCCAAGAAAAATGGAAAGTTATGTGTGTGCATTAACTTGAAAAAGGTTAATGTTGCCACTATTCGAGATAACTATCCGCTTCCTATCACTGAACACCTCTTAGAAAGAGTAGCAGGCAAGGAAGTGTACAGCTTCCTTGATGGATTTTCAGGCTACAATCAGGTAGCCATAGCCCCAGAAGATCAGCATAAAATGGCTTTTGCCACAGAGTGGGGTATATTTGCCTTTCGAGTAATGCCATTTGGGCTTACCAATGCTCCTGCAACCTTTCAGAGACTGATGTGCCACGTGTTTAAAGAGTTCTTGAGGAAGAATTTGGAAGTCTATGTTGATGACCTCTGTGCTCATTCCAACATTAGACAAACCCATATCCCTGAACTCAGACAAATCTTTGACAAATGTCGTGAGTATCAAGTCTACTTGAACCCAGAAAAGTGTGTTTTCATGGTCAGGCAAGGCAAGATTCTAGGACACATAGTGTCAAAGAATGGCATATCCACTGATGAAGAGAAAGTAAGAGCCATCGCCAAGCTACCTAAGCCAAAGAATGTCAAGGAAGTACAAGCTTTCATGGGGCATTGTGGTTATTACCGACGGTTTATACACATGTATGCCATCATAGCAAAGCCTTTGTACGGACTTTTGACCAACTTTGAGTGGACTGATGAATGTGAGAATTCCTTCAATGAGCTTAAACGGCAATTATGTTCATCACCAATCTTGACCACACCAGATTGGAATAAGCCTTTTCATGTTCATGTAGATGCATCCAATTATGCTATTGGGTGTGTACTCGCACAACCTACAGGCGAAGGTAATATGGACCTTCCAATTGCCTATGCTAGTAGACAGTTGAATGCAGACAGACTCTAAGGAGACTCGGAGTGCATTGGCCGACTATGGAGGCTGATGTCCACAAGTTGTGCAAGGAATGCCCAATCTGTTGCACTAAACCACCTGTGGAGCATGCCACTCTTTATCAAGTGTCCATAGTGCCAGATTGGAGTGAACCATTAGTAGATTTCCTGAGGACGAGAACATTCCCTCAAGATATGACACTGACCAGACAAAGAAGTCTAGAACAAGAAGCCCTAGATTACTCACTCATTGGTGATAATCTATACAAGCGTGGTAAAGATGGTTACCTGAGACTATGTGTCCATGAGAGCAAATATCTCAAGATCTTGGAAGCAGCTCACCAAGGTGTAGCAGGAGGACATTTTGGACCAGATCGGGTGATCAAGGCAATACTATTTGCGGGCTTCTGGTGGCCGACCCTTCACATGGATGCACATACCTATGTGAAATGATGTGATGTCTGTCAGAGAACTCAGTATCCTATATGCAAAGATGAGATGCCTCTGAAACCTATGATGGGTGGACGTGCACTCTCCAAGTGGAGAATAGACTTTGTAGGTCCTATTAATCCCCCAGCTAAGGGTTCCCATGCTGAGTATATCATTGTTGCCACTGATTATCTAACCAAGTGGGTAGAGGTAAAAGCTACGACAAAGAACGATGCTCAAACGACGGCCATTCTTATTTGAGAATGTGTTCACAAGATACAGGCTGCCAATAGAGCTAGTAAGTGATAGAGGCACTCATTTCTTGAATGAAGTTATTGAAAATCTTCTCCAAGAGTTCTTGGTAGTACACAAGAAATCCGCCCCCTATCACCCACAAGCTAATGGACAAGCCAAAAGCACAAACACGATCCTGTGCAATGTGTTGAACAAACTAGTGAATAATAAACGCTTTGATTGGGACAAACAGCTACACCATGCTGTTTGGGCATACCGAGTTGCCTATAAAATGGTACTCCAAGCCACCCCCTTTCAGATGGTATTTGGCCAAAATGCAGTGCTACCATTGGACTTCTTGATACCTACATTAAAAGTAGCACAAGAGCATGAATGGATGGGTCATGAACTCTCCTCTAGACTCTTTGACCTTGAACGGTTAGGAGAAACAAGACTGAGGGCGGCTGCGGGGATATATGCAGCTAAGAAACGAACTTTGATGCCCATGTTAAGGATAAAGGCTTGAAGGCCGAAGACTTAGTGTTGGTGTATACCCTAAAACAACATGCAAGAAAGCTGGAAAAGAGAGGCTATGGACCTATGATCATAAATAGGATCTCAACCAGTGGAGCGGTTCAACTCGCTACACTGGAAGGTGATGTTCTCCCTAGCTATATAAGTGGATGCAGAGTCAAGTTATATCAAGAACCCCTGACAGAGGAGATGCTTAATCGACTCAACATTGCCAAAAAACGCAAGGAAGAAGAAAAACGAGTTCGAGAAGAGGCACAGGTGGAAGCCTTAGAACGCATCCGAAGGATGAGGTTGCGAAGACTGGGTAGAGATGAGGCCAGGGTAGATGACTATGCGGACCCACGTTATCATATGGCAATGTGTGAAGTCTCAAGAATAAGTTCTCATAGAATAATTGATAGACGACCTTTTGTAGCCTTAGAGATAGGACAAGGAAAGGGTGCAAGGACTGTAAGAGCCTTGATTGACTCAGGTGCAGCCACTAGTGCTGTTAAATTTTCTTACTGTCAAAAGTTGAAATTAACTGTCAATCCTATAGAAGTATATCTCATAGGATTGGGAGGTGTGGAAACCCCTTGCCTGGGTGAGGTGGAACTTCCCCTCTACATTCAAGATGAAGTAATGACAGTTAAAGTGCTAGTGTGTCAAGATGAGGACCTCACGGAGCCTCTTGTCTTGGGTCAAGATTGGATCTATGATCATGCAGTCAACCTAAACCTAAGAAGTGGACTCCTTCAGGTCTGGGTAAATCAGAATCGCGTTATAATTGAGTTAGAAAATGAAGCACTCAAGGAATTAGACAAGGCACACACTCCTGGTCCTTCCAGGGGTACACATGAAGATGACCATGTTGTTCTTGTCCAAAACTGTGTGATGCAGAGGAATGATGAATTCAATCAAGAAGTCAGGGGTGCAATGGAACTCCCTTCTTTTCCAGAGACCAGAGGGATGCAGCAACCAAAGGCAGATCAAATACAGATGGAGCAGAGTAATACCTATGCTAGAGGTCAAAAGAACGTGCGAAGCAGAATGTCTCAGCCATTGAAACAAGTGTGGGTGCGAAAAGGCGAACACCCTGTTGCGATCAAGCCAACCACACGGGCAAAACTTCTTATTAATAATCAACAACATGACACTCATAAGAAGTCTTTCAGAAATTCTTCTGCGAAAGTAAAGTCTATTTGGGTACCCAAGAAGTCGATGAAGGCCATCCCACAATCACGACAAATTTGGGTGCCTAAGGCTTGCTTGCGGGCTCAAATAGTTACACCGAGGTCACACCCTGTACAACATGGTTCACTCACTCGAACATCTGATACCCTTTCTTATACAACACGCACATACACACATTGGTCCATGAGCACAAGCAGAATCACTTGTAAATGGGTCCTTAAAAAGCCTCATTTCCAAGTAGACACTCCTGAAAAGCCCTCCAGAGTCTCCACAAAATCAAGACCAACAGGAAATCAGTTTGTTTGGAAACCCAAAACGTGTAATAAACCCCCCGACCCTCATTTGTAAATTCATATCCACTTACTCACCACATCACTCATTCACCGCATCTTTCCATTTAGCTCTTAGGAATACCCATTCACTAACTACACACACGATCCCCAAGCACTTATTGACCTACTAACCTCTCACTAAAATCATGTTAATGTTGTAATG
The DNA here is from genome assembly GCA_020310875.1 of Ceratopteris richardii. NCBI lineage: Eukaryota > Viridiplantae > Streptophyta > Polypodiopsida > Polypodiales > Pteridaceae > Ceratopteris > Ceratopteris richardii. The sequence continues at coordinate 8,506,324 of CM035431.1, read as the reverse complement.
GGGACGCATGAACGCTTGGTATCCATTTGCAATGTTAACATTCATTTGTCTATTCTCACAGAACTGGTGACCAGTCTCTTCACCATGGCCGAGGTAGGAACTAGCTCCCAGGCAGGCACCAGCCCCCAAATTGTGGACATTGAAAGTCTTCCCATTGAAGAGAAATTGAAGGAACACCCAGTGGCATTGAGGGCATTACACGCCATACCGATTCAGAATCCTCCACAGGGGCACTCAATGCCGGTTTGCAAAAACTCACATTGGTTCAGTGATGTGGCCGGATCTCTGGGTGAAGGCACTTACATGTGGGAGGCCGAGATAGAGTTCAACGGGCGATGGGGCAGATATCATTTTTTCACCAAGGAATTTGAGAGGCTTCAGAATGATGAAGGTCTGAAACCCATCTGGAAGAAGGCTGGACTCTACGACTATTTCAAGGCTCAATTACCCAAGCCAGATTTTCTACGGTGTTCCTACTTAATTAGCACTCTGACCCCTAGTAAAGAGAAAAAGGGATATAGTACCTTCGTTCTATCATCACTTACCAGAGGTAATGAATTAAAGCGTTTCAAATTGACGAAAAACTTGGTGAGAGAAGCTCTTGACATGAAAGGCATGCATATCCCCACCGAAAAAGAGACGATGGTCCCGGATAACATGAAGAACAGGAACCTGACTAAGCTCAAAGACATGGTAGCAATGACACCCACAATCGCCATCCACTTGCGAATGGTCATACAACATTTCGTGTTCACAGCTCAGGAGAGGTTCACAATGCCACCCAAGAAAATATGGTTCAATCTATATTTGGTGGATGCCTTCAATTTGACAATCAACATGCCGCATTGGATTATCGACCAAATCCACTTGGCACATCAACGGTGGTATGAAAAGCAAAAGTCGGTACTGTATGGATGTTATGCCCTCACCGGGATTGTGTATAGATGTTTGGCTTATGATGTGCCAGTTCAAACGGCATTAATTTGGACCAGGGTACAGGAATTTCAACGTAGACTATCAACCGTAGGACCTCCATCAAAGAAAATGAGAGGTGCAGTTCAGATGCCCTGTTCACAAGCCCCTGGTGCGACACTGATACCAGAGACAACTCCACGACTTCCAAGGCGTGTACAACCCTTCACTATCAGATTACCAAGACACGGCACTGATGGACCAAATCTGGTGTTTCCACCTGTACCAACCGACCTAGAGTTTCCTCATTGCTTCACATTAGAAGACCTAACTGATGAGGAGGTAGCCAGAATAATCGAGGCTGTTAACACAGAAGTCGAGGCAGAGCAAGATAGTGGGCAACAAACTGCTACAGACCAACCCCATCCTAGACAACCAGGAGTAGTTGAAGTGGAGGATGAAGAAGAAGAAGAGCAGGAGGAGGAACGAGGTGGACAAACAGAGGAAGAAGAGCAAGAATATGAACAAGAAGTACTACAGGAACTTGAGGGTGCCCCTGCTTATACGAAGGAATTGAAAAAGCTGTATGATACCATCAACAGAGTTCAAGAACAACACAAACAGTCCCTGGCAGCAGGAAAAGCCCTCATGAACCAAATTCTTGAAGAGGAAGGTGTGGACGAGCAATACCGAGCAACACTTGATATGATTTCTGATGTGTTGGGGGTACCTGAGACGGTGCATACAGCTCTTGCACACTCAAGAAGATCTGAGCGACGATACGGCAGACGCCCCCCTCGATCAGGAGAACAAATGAATATATTAGTATCTGAACCACAGGGAACCACATCCACAACAACGGGCACAACTCATATCATTCAAGAAACTAAGGAAGCCCATACATCCAGCGCACCCCCATCACCCCCTTTACCACCCCTACCTCCAACTCCACCAACTTCACCTCCCACTACCAGTGTAACCACTACTGTCACCGCCTCAGAGTCCACTGCCCATACCGAAGCACAGAGTGTCAGTCAATCCACACAACCCACACACCCTATCACCACCTCACTTGTATACACTACCACTGACACTATAATTCTAATTGCAGCCACGGAAAACCCCATTCCCCCGATCACACTTCCTGGCGGTTCATATTCACAACTCTACACACCACTTTACACTTTCACCACCATCACCGCACCCACAATTCCCATGTTCACAATCACTCCCACAACTGCATCCACTTTTGACCTCATGGACATATCACCCACCTGCGCACCTCTCCCTCCCCCCATAAGTCCACAATCTCCCATTCCCCCACCACCAACTTCACCCTTTTCGAGCACAGCATACACGCTCCCATTCCCCTTTCCCTTCCCTTATGCATTCAACACCTTTCTCGCATCCACTCCCATTAATAATGTATTTAATAACATGTACGAGTGTATGTCTCAACTGCAACAGCATTATCAGCACCTAGATGCTCAGCGTACAAGTCTGTTCAGAAGCCATGAAACATTACAAGGACGATTCAATGACTTAGAGAGGGAAAAGCGGATACTACAAAAACAGTATGTCACTTTACAGGAACAACATGAGCAGTTAGTGGCCAATCCACCCCAGTCAAATGCGGAAGATAAACAACAACTTGATGAGCTGCTACACTCCCAGATAACAGAGAACCTCAAGCTTCGACGCAACCTGGCCCTACTACGGAAACACATGTCTACAGCACTCGAGGAAAATAAGCGACTACAGAGACAGAACAAAGAAAACTTGGAAGCAGCAATGGAGGGTTCACCACAGGAAATCGACCCAGAGAAATTCAAGGCTATCCCATCTTTAAATATGCAAATCGTCTTGGAAACTCATGCTGACCTCCTGGAAGCCCACGCAGCATTAGAAAGAGAAAGAGATGACTTATTAAAGCAACTGGAAACCCAGCAGGAGTCACCAAGCAAAGTCACAACTGAAGCCGACACATCTGAAGAAGTCGCAAAACTCTGAGCAGAATTAGAAGAACTACGAAATAGAGTTCTACAATACGAGCGTCAACCCTCTCCCCTGGTGGAACTAGAACCTGAAGACTTAGTGCCAATTCAAGTTGAGGAGATCTTTGAAGACCCATACGTTCCCATGCCAACACCCGGAGGTAAGCAAATAGAAGAAGGAATGGACACGATTGAGATCGAAGCGCCTGAATGGATGCAAAGGTTGGAAAAGGTTGCTACAACCCATGATGAGAGAGTTGCAGTTCAGATAGCGTCTATGTCACGATTGGAAGAAGTCGTCATAAAATCGGATTACTTTAGAAACCTCTCTCATCATAGGTGGATTGGCACATCTGATGATCTATATGTTCCATTCTGTGTATTAATGGCAGATTACAATGCTGAAATCAAGCAACGCACAACAAAAGAACCAACCTCGGCGACACAGTTTGCACCGGATGATATCCCTGCAAGTGCCAAGCAAGGGAATATACATCAACCTACTTAGAGGATCCGCCTGCTTGAAACCTACCCTAAGATGGTACGCACGTGGAATAACATGCCTCTATATATCAAGTATAATCCTTGCTACTGCCCTGTCTTTCGAAGAAGGTCTTGGGCGGAGTACACAAAAATAGTTTTGATGGTTAAAGGATGTGAAAAGTAGTTAAATTATGTGTACCTAGCACCTCCTAATGGCCAACCCACAGTCAACTACATGATTTCAACCATCAGACACTGGGCAGTACGGTTCAAGAATGTCCCAGATGTCATGGCACAGATGTGCCTAAAAATTTTTGAGCTCATGCTGATTACATTCAGGACATTTAAGAACGTCAAAGAACCTCATCTTTCGGCTATTGGATTTAATGAAGGGAATCAGGACCTTGTCTATGACATGAGCACCACGCCCTCCATTAACATTGTCTATGCCTGGCATGCCCGTATAAAGTATCTACTTGCTTGCTTCAAACAGATGTTTGAAGAAATGTTTATCACGGGGTTCTGGGAATATCATTAAGAGATATTCATTCCCAGACCATCTCATCTATTACAGTTATTTGCCGTGGAACAAGCTCTCCATTCAGAAAAGCTACGTATACCACATCCAGAGGCTCCCGGGCCTGTAGATTGGGATGCTCTACTCACTGACTTTGCCAAAGGGTTGAGAATTGCAGAACATCATTTAGCCACAGACGTTGTGGAGTACTACATCCAACGACTCACTCAACAAAGGGTCTGTCAGAGACGACAGACCCGAGAGAGGGGGGGTGTTAGCAGTAGTCAAGGAACTGAAGGACTAACAAGACAAGGAAGCTTACGAAGGGAGTCAGAGCGAAGAGAAGGTGCAAGCAGACAGAGTAGTCAAAGAAGATCAGGCAAGTAGGCCATTATTTTTTTAGGAAGCTAAAGCATATCAAAGAGGTGGACACATAAATAGAAGGAGCAAGTAGGGAGCTCGAAGATGTGTATGTCAAATCGTTAGAGGAAATCACTACAAAAATAGTGATTTTCATCACTAAAAGCCATTGTAAATACCATTTCATATTTTTGTAGCTCCATTTTATGCAAGCCAAGGAGTCCTTGAGCTTGAGGAGCATTAGAAGTAGCTACCTACCAGTGTTCATAATTTTTAGACTCCATTTGAGCCTTCAAATGGGACCTAGAACCTAATTTTTAACTAGGCCGGACACTAGGTCTGGACACGGCCAAAACCTAGTCAAAAACTATAAATAGAGCTAGAGAGGTCATTTTTGAGGCTAGCTTGTAATTGATTTGAACTTGTATGAGCTTTTTGAAAGTAATCTAAAGAACTCCATTGCTTCTCACTCTTTGTCTTGCCTTGTGTGCGCGTGTGTGTGTATGTGTGTGCATGTTAGTGTGCTTCGCACTCACGCACTTGTGCCTTCACTTGCTCGAGGTCATCATACCATCCTCACGTCTTCCCTGATTGACATTAAAGGAGGTGCTACTCATCACTGAGCTACATACACCTATCCAAAGTTTTGAACAATTCTCTGGCCACAGCAACAATCAACTTAATTCCTTTTGGGGAACTCTTATACACTTAATAAGCTAACAATCATGAGTGATTTGACAAAAAAATGATGATTGTTGGGGGATTCTTGGACAAGAAGGGATTTGAATGTTTGTAGGAGAAAAGGGAAAGACAAAAAGAAAGATACACACTAGAAGCCTCTGTTGATTGATTATAATAAGACAAATACAATGGTGACGCACAATACAATCCAATGCTTCTGTGCAAAATCCCACAGAGTGCTAAATTACAAAATACCAAATACCCAAGGTCTTGTTGCTGCCGGCCTCCTCTGCACCAGACCTCCACCTTCTCCAAGCCTGCACTTGTGCACACCTTGGACCAAGCTTCCAATAAGAGGGAGGGATGGACACCTTCTATCGGCATGCGCACACTGCAATGAGACCTTGGGATCCTTGGGGGACTAGCTTAGCACTTCTCTGCACAATTCTAGTCACTCTTCATGCACACCTTGCACTTCACTTCTCTGCGTCGCACACTGTGTGTCTCTTGCACTTCTCTCTCTTGTCTAGCTTGGACTATGCTCTCTTGCTTAGTCTTGCTTAGTCCAAGAATAGTCCTTGCCTTGATTTGAGTTCACGTACACTCCTAACTGCAAGAGTATCTTGGTGCTCACTTTGATTCCCAAGATTGTCTCCACAAGTGGGCAGCCAACGAATCCCTGTTTTGTCATGTAGTGACTTTAGAGTAAAACAGAGATTTTAATTGGGGGACCATAATTTCGCTTCTGTGTACGCTATCGCGTCACATACCTTCACATTTTGTCTTTTAATTCTTCACTTGGTCACATAAGGGAGGGTTCACCTGAACCTTGCAAAACACTTTGAACCTTAGGGAAATTAGAGAAATACCTCTACAACCTGTGTTTTGTTTTGGACTCCAAGTTGTCCTCTCCAATCATGAAGTAACAAAGAATCAACAAATCATCTTTATTTTGTCAATCCTAGGAATATCCATAAGACCACAGCCCCTTCAAGATAATAGATTCAAGGAAATAAGAGATTAATGGCTGGATTGCTGAGAAAAATTGAAGATGAAGAGAAAATCTAGGGTTTACCATATCTAAAGCAAATCTCCATCATTTTCTATGATCTTTGTGTCAAAACCATGCTATTTTATCAGTAGAATACAAATATGAACTCAAAATTGAAAAATATCACTTGTATCCCAGAGACGAGACAATCGCGATTCTGTGCATTCAGACGATTTTCACAATTTTGGAACTTTCTTCTGTCCTTTTCCACTCATTACATCAGTAAACCTCTTCCTTCATACAACTCACTCAGTAATACACAAATGTAACTCACAAATCTCCATGATTAAGCAAGAAACAAGCTCTCACATCAAAGAAAATACACTCAACAGGAGAAAACACGATTTTTGCAGAAACTCTCTCTTCTCTATTGATAGCATGAGCAAATGACTAACCAACCTCTCCAAATTAGAGAAAATTGACTTATATACATTTTCAAGTGTCCCTTTTCACACTTGAAATTAGGTCTTTTTCTCTAATTTTCTAAAAATATGCTATCTAAGAGTTTCTAAAAATTCTACAAAAATTACATGAGGTCCTTGACTACATAAGGAAGACTCTTCCTTTTTTTTTTACAATCATTGCATAAATATTTTACAAGTTTTTTGGCTTTTTACTAATTTTCTACATCAAAAATGCTTTCCAAAAATACTCCTTCCAACATTCTTCCCCTCCTAGAGCTTTTGGCTCCTGACAAAAGACTTCCTTATGTGAGCTCAACTTTATTTCTTCTTCCTTTGGTACACTTGTGACACCAAATCATGGCTCTTCCTTTCTGTGACATTCAAGTTATTGACCATTTCAAACAAGGCTTTCCTCCATTGTACTGCAGCTTCAGGCTTATCTATGACATCCTTCTTCAAGTATTCTGTGTAAGCAGCTTCATAGGCGGTAAGTCTTGCTTTTGTAACAACAGATAAGTTTCCAAAAATTTTTGACTCCCTTTCAAAGAATCCATAATCAAAAGCATCTTCAAATATTTGCAAAAAATGACTGCCCAAAAATATTATTCTACTGTAGTAGGCCATCAAACAAATCCTGTCTGGTGTCTCACTTAGATCAAACAATAGAGCATCTGTCGGAGAATTAAAACCTATGTAGTTCAAAATTCTGACATCTGTATCAGTGTAGGTCTCTATACAGGCTAGAATTAACCTCATTATTCTGACAAGTAATATACAAGCAGGGTCATTAACATCTTTATAATCTGATATGACAGCCTCAGCAGTATTCACCATGTAACTTTTAGTAGGCCAAGTTCCTGCCTTTGGACCTGCTATTTTTGGAAAGTTCAGCCATTTTGCTGGAATCTGCCCTGTTTTTCTTCTTTCCCAAAAAAACAGTCCACTCCCTTCTTTTGGCCACGGGGCAATAGGCTGGGTTAATCTTTAAGTGCAAAGGTGCCTCCTTCCAGATTCTCCTACACTCCTTATTAGCATCCAACCATTTATTCCTCCATTTTGGGTTAGCTCTTTCAAATAATTCCTTTGTAACATTAATATCCTCTTCATATTCAAAATATTGATTTGGAGATAATCCCACTCTGGCTAACTGATAATTTTTTATGCTTTCCAATATCATACAAAAAGGAATTCCTAATCCATCTGCAGCCCAATGGTGCTGATCTGGATTGATGCCTTTATTTAAAGCAAATGTGACAATCTGGTTCTCATAATCATCATGCATTTTTCTCATAAACTCCATTCTTGATTCTCTGTTAGTCAGCAACTTCTGAACAAATTCCTCAGTGTACTCTTCCTCAGATCTTTTGGCTAATACTTCATAGTTTCCCTGTTCTCTATCAACATCTCCTGTTTCATACTCTCTTGTATTTGTATCTTCTGCATGTACCTGATTCTGAACCTCTTCCTGAGCTTTTGATTTCTTCAGTTGTTTCTGTAAGTCTTCTAAGGTCATCATTAAACTTTTATTCTGAGTTGTCAAATCTTCTCTTTTTTTCATCCAGTCTATTCTTTCTCTTTCCAACTTTCTCTGCCATTCCCGCCTTTCCTTTTCTACCTCCATATGTAATTGATGATACCCTCTCATTGATGTAGCAGCATGAGAGTTAGCCTGTTTCTCCATTTCTTTTGCCTCTTTTAATTCTGTTTGAAGTCTTTGAATCTCTTTTTGCAACTCTTCCTTTTCTTCTTCTTTTAACTGAGTAGGTTTGCCTTCCTCTTTAAGTAGACCCTCTTCTAACAACAATTTATTAATATCCTCATGAGCCCTGGTCAAAATTTGATAAGAGGTTTGTAGGGTTTTGTATCTCCCTCCTATGGTTTTTAATTCCATTTCCATTTTAGCATTCTGCTCTGATAACTTTCCACTCTTATCTTCCAAATATTGGATTTTGTTCTGCTTCTGAACCTCAGCTTCCTCCAAAGCAATGATCCTATTAACATATTCTTCATTTTTTTCCTTCATCATCCTTAACTGCTCTGACATCTGCTCTTTTTCCTTCTTGTGCTCTTTGATAATCAAACTTCCTTTTTCAAATTCAGATTCAGCCACCATACCTGATATAATCATATTCCTGCTAGATGGTCTGAACTGTTCAATATTGCTCATGATTATTTGACAGGCTGACCTTATATTCTTGGGTATCCTTTCCAAACCAACTTCCACTTCTATCTGTCTGATTTCAATTTGTTTATCTCTTTTACCTTCCTCATCTTCATCTGCTTTTGTTTCATCCTCTATATCCTTTGTATCTTGTTCTTCATTACTGGAAGCATCATTCTCTGTGTCTTGATTAATATCATCTTCTTCAAGCTCCAATACTCTGTCCTTTGCACTTTTCTGATCTGAGAGGTTTGAAATTCTATTTTCTTCCAATGAATTCCTTCCTTCTTGACCTTGCATTTCTTCTCCCTGCCCTAGGGTTTCCTGATTGTTTTCTAGCTTTTTTTCATCCTGACCTGATTGATTCTTCATAATTTGCTCTCCCTGTACCAATTTTTCTTGAACTACTATTGATTCAATATCTTCCACATGGATAACCTGATCATTATTTTCCTGTCTTCTCGTTTCTTGAGCTGTGTCTGATACATTTGCATGAAAAGCTTTTATTTGATCATCACTCCCCTGATTTGTATATTCATGATCTTGCTCATCCACATCCTTCTTCCTGTTCCTGCTCACCATTGTATGTAGATTCCTTATTACTGTTTATCTCCTGCAGTACATCTTTTATACTTTGAATAATTCCTTCTTCTTCCACCTGTCCTAAGACCTCTTGAGCACTCTTTTCTAGTTCTATCTTCTTGATTTCCTGTTCTTTAGGTGCATCCTTCTGCTGAATATACGAACTGCCGAATACCTTCTTTGCTAGTTCCTCTAAACTTGTATTCATTTTGAAATATGTCTGTGAAGGTTTGGTCCATATTGACTTTATACCAACATTCACTACTCCAAAGCTATCTTCATCTCTCCTTTGGTTTTCCCCTTCTGTCATTCTTGCCTTTCCTTTTAACAGTCTTCTTTCTTCTTCAGCACTCATCTGTTGTACAATTTCTTCATGAGTCTGCCTTTCTTGAGACTTCTTATTTGTATCCTCAGGTGTCTTCATTTTTTCTACAGTCTGTATAGCTACATTAGGAGTGTTGGGTATTGACAAGTTTAAACTTTTCAACAAAAAACTCTCAATGTCACTATCTGACTCGGATAAGAATCGTGAGGATCCTCCTACTTCTTGCTCTGTAGGCTTTGATACTTCCTTCACTGTGGTAGACTTCTGAGTTTCTTCCATGACTGTTGCTTCTGTGTCTTTAACTGTTGTAGCTTCAGCTACTACTTTTTCTTTTCCCTTCTTGACTAGTTTCTTCTGTTGGACTTGCTTTTTTGGCACTTTCTTTTTTACCACAACAGTGGTCCTGGTCTCTGGAGGTCCTTGCAACTCTTTGAAGTATGCCAGCAACTCTACTTCTTTTTTCACAAATATTTCTTCGGTTTCGGCTGCCATCATTTCCTCATGTAAAACTTCATAATGCTCCACCTCCTCCTGTATCCAATCTGTAGCCTTGCAGGAATAGTCTTCCAGCATTTTCTGATATTGGGCTTCGTACATTGCTCTTTTATTGTTTCCCTGAGTTAGATAAGTAAATAATTGCTCTTTACTGGTCTGTGGGGGGTGAGGTTCACTAGAGGATTGTACTCCTTTTTGGGCTGCCACATGTTCTTCTTTTGTTGCTTCAATCTGCTCCATTTCTATTTTTCTTGGATCCACTTTCCTCTTCTTAACAGGCACTACTTCTTCAGAGATAATTCTCCTCTTCATCCCAGCTCCTCTCATACTGGTTTGTCCCACTGTGTCTTTAGCCTGCATCCTTTTGGGAGGACTTTTTACTCCTGACATCAAATTTCTAAAGTATTGTGCTTCTGGAGCTAATTTCAATTGTTCTTCCATACCCAAGATATGATAAATAATTCTTGTCAAAAACTGGGCTCCATTCATAGATTTCTTCTGTTCCCAACGTTTGGCTGCTTCCTTTAACTGTTCATGGATGTATGGTGAGACATCCATAACTCCAAATGGTTTAGTTTTGTCTTTATTGTTGAACATCAATAGAGTTACTGATTTGTGAGGCTGGGTGTATCTAGGCAGCTTGGGAAAACAAAAATATTGCAAAAACATTCTGATTGCGTATTCTTCATTCTCTTTTCCTTTAAAATCCGTGAACTTTCCATATCCTGTATAAGTATCCTTATTCTTTTTTACAAAGCTTTGATCCAGTTTGGTGCCCATTGGAAAAAATTGTAAAGCAGCTCTAATATGTTCTGCCTTAATGGTAATACACACCTCCTGATCATCTTTGTTCTTCACTTTGCACCTGAAATAAGCATCATTCTTTGTTCCAACTTCTTCCAAACTGCTCATTACCTGTGCTACCCTTTCAAAGTCAATGAAGAAGATTGGTTCCTCCAATAGTTTATGCAATCCCACAGCTTTCCATCTTTTTACGTTGACAGTAGTTCTTTGAAACCTATAAAACTCCTGGCACAACATGGTGTATTTATAACCTCCCATTGCTACTGTGAAGATGTGCTGACCTATTACTCCCAGAATTTCCTTCAGTTCTTTTACTGCTTTTCCTGCTTCTGGAATTTCTGTATCTTCATCTGATTCCAGGTCCACCTGCTCCACTGTGGTTTCACTGTCCAAGAACCAATGTCCTCTTGACAAGGTTACTGAGTCAGCTTTGAAGTCATGAATGGTCAATTCTTTTGTATTCACCATCCTGTGTTTATATATAAAAGAAAAGAAAAAACACTCCACCCACATGAGTCACAAGAATTCACAAGAAAAATACAGTCTCATTCCGGTATGTCACTGATATAAACAAATGAAAGAGACAAGTTCCAAACAATTTTTTCTTTTTCCAAAGGACTCAATTTTTAAGTGAGCAATACAGGTGTAGCAAGATATCTAATGTGCTCTCTCCAATTGTCAATTCCTTACTCAAAAAAGAAAACAATTCTTAAATAGAAAGAAGATGATGGAAAAGATGATTAATGTAAAGACTTCAAAAAATTGAAAATAATAAAAAAAAATAAAAAATAGTCACAAAATTTTGAACAAAATAATACAGATTTTCCATAATAAGTTATTTTCTCCCTCCCTATATCTTGCTTTTGTGCTTTTAATTTTAGATAGAAATTGAAATACATTTTTTTTTTTTATAATAATAATAATGTCTCTTTTTTCCGCTTTCCTTCCCCTCCTAATTCCCTTTTAAGGAAAAAGAATTTAGAAGAACATGTTGCTTTTGTCATTCATTCTCCCTCCTTTTCTCTCTTCTTTTTTAAATAGTATTTTGTTCCACAGATCTGAAAATAGGTTAAGTGTAGATGATCTCTCTTCCATTGACTCAATTCTGATTTTTTTATCCAACAATGTTTCACTCTCACTGTCTTTGTATCATACAAGTATCCATGTTTCATAGTCAAACTTCTTGTAGCCTCTTTTGGTTTCCATACCCATTTTATTCCCTCTTCCTGTTTTGGTGGATACCATCTGTGCGTACCCTTTCTCCATGTGTTTGTAGTTCTGTTTTGTTGATGGGTCCATAACTGTCTTCTTATTTTTGTCTCACCAGTTGTTTTTACTCCCAAGATGTCTTGTGTGGTTTGATTGTATGAAGCTTGAGCACTTGGTATTGGTAATATGTTCCTGTCCTTCATTGAGAAAGTAAACGCTTCCATATCTGGGTCAAGAACATCTAGAAAAACCTCCTGTTCTTCATTACTCAGAAAAAACATTAAAAACTTTTTGTCATTTATGGTCAAATTAAGCTTCATTTTCTCAAAGTTCAAAACAACTTTACCTTGTTTGAGCCAGGGTTGTCCCAAAATCAACTTTTCAGTCATGAATTGGTCTGGCCACTCTTCACAATCTATTTCCATATATTCATTATTAAATTTAACTTTAATAGAAAGTGAAGATATGCTCTGAATTATTTTTCCTTCTAGGGTTTTGATCAAAATTCTGCTTTCAGCCCTCTTTAAGTTAAATTTGTTTACCAGAGCTGAGCTAATCAGATTCACTTGAGCTCCTGAATCTACTAACACCCTAATATTTTCATTTTGATAATTCATCATGATCACAGGCAAATGTTCTTTTTGTTTTAGAGTGTTTTCACATAAGCACACTTCTTTCAATTTCCTTATTCTCTCCTTGGCTTCTTGTTGAGCCTCTTTTCTGATGTTCTTCTCTTCTTTTTTTCTATTTTGGGCCTTTTGCAGTCTTCTCCATTCATCAGGAGTTAATGGACAATCATACCTCTTAACTCTGCATCCACTTATGAAATTTGGCATGATTTCTCCATCAATATTAGCTAACTGAATGGCTCCACTTTTACTTATCTGATGTATAATGTATGGCCCATGACCTTTTTTCTGAAATTTTCTCTGATGTTCCTTAACTGTGTAAGCCAAGACCAGGTCTCCTTCTTGTAGATCTTTGTCTTTAATGTGAACATCATGATAAGCTTTCTGTCTTTTCTTGTCTGCGTATATACTCATCACTGCTTGGAGTCTAGATGCTCCCAGTTTTTCCAAATCTATGACTCTCTCGGATAATTCATGTCCTGTCCAATTATATTGATTACCCACTTTTAATGTTGGAATAAGAAATTCCATGGGTAAAACTGCATTTTGGCCATATACTAAATTAAATGGGGTAGTTCCTATTGCAGTTTTGTATGCCACTCTGTAAGCCCAGAGAACATGATTAAGTTGAGAATCCCAGTCATTTCTATTTGTGTTGACTAGTTTGGACAATACTGCACAAAGTACTTTATTAGTACTTTCTGCTAAGCCATTAGCTTGTGGGTGATATGGGGCTGATTTTCTGTGACTGATCAAAAAGTGGTTGGTCATGTTTTCTATGATCTGATTTAAAAAATGAGTTCCCCTATCACTTACCAGTTCAATTGGTAGTCCAAATCTAGTGATAATGTTTTCATACAAAAATCTGGCAGTAGTGTGAGCATCATTTCTTTTAGTAGCTTTGGCCTCAGCCCATTTTGTCAAATAATCTGTAGCTACTATTATGTATTCTGCATGGGTTTGTCTGGCTGGAGGATGTATCGGTCCAATAAAATCCAATCCCCATTTGCTAAAAGCTCTGGCTGAAATTAAAGGAATTAATGGCATATTATCTCTTTTGTTTGGTTGGGTCACCCTTTGACAGACATCACATCTATTTACATAAATCCTTGCATCAGCAAATAGGGTTGGCCACCAAAAGCCAGAGTACAATATGAGCTTGGCTGTTCTATCACTTGAAAAGTGTCCTCCTGCCACTCCTGAGTGTGCCATCTCCAACATTTCTAAATACTTTCCTTCAGGAACACAAATTCTCAGATATCCATCCATTCCTCTCTTATATAGTTGTTCTCCTATGAGTTGATATTCTTCCGAGATCACTTGTAAGTTTCTTGAGTCAGCACCAGCTATTACCTGTTTCCCTTTCCTCTTTCTCTTCAATTCCTCTACAATATGTTCACTCCATTCAGGGTTTTTTTGAAACCAATATAAAGTTATCAAATCTGATTCCTCCAATGTTTGACATTTTCTACAATTATCAACATATTTCTCCACATCTTGAATCTTGTTTGGCCAATGCACTCCCATCCTATTAAGGTTGCTTAAAGTGACTATCTTGGAAGCATGAGTACATGGGTTCCAGTAATGAGCTCTTCTTACATATTCATATTGCTCCTCCTCTGGAGTACAAAATTCCAGTATGCCGGACTGACTAAGGTGATACAAATGTCCAGCTAACAACATGAAATTTCTGCTTTGTAACATCAGATGTGTGTTATTCCCTGATGTGCTACAAGGTCCCATGGTTAGTAAAGGAATTAATGACATAGACCATTCAGGAACACTTTCCACCTTGAATAAGTATGTATCTGGCAAATCATCATCTATAGGTGAACTAAGTTCTTTTGACTGGATTCTTGACAAATGATCTGCTCTCAAGTGTGTTTTCCCTTGTCTAACCACCACCTCAAATTCAAATTCCATTAGTAAAAGAAACCATCTTACTATTCTTCCTGTATGACATGGTTTATTTACTAAATAGAGTAGAGCTTGATGATCCACAAAGAATTTAAACCTGTTGGCCAATAGATAATGTCTGTACTTTTTGACAGCAAATATCATTCCCAATCCTTCTCTCTCAGTGGTTGTGTAATTTTTTTCTGCAATGTTTAATTGTCTACTTGCATATGCTACTGGGAAATCTAATTTGCTTCCTTCTATAGGTTGTGCTAACACACATCCCAGAGCATAATTTGAAGCATCGACATGTACATGAAAAATTTTATCCCACTGAGGTGTTTTTAAAATTGGTGCTGTCACCAAACAAGTTTTTAATGTTTCAAAGGCTTGGTCACATTCTTCAGTCCATTCAAACTTTGTGATTAAGGCATATAAGGGTTTAGCTATATCAGCAAATTTGTGTACAAATTTTCTATAGTACCCACAATGTCCCATAAAAGTTTGGAGTTCCTTCACATTTGTAGGTCTTGGAAGTTCTATTATTGCTTTTATCTTCTTCTCATCTGTAGAAATTCCATTTTTTGAAACTATGTGACCTAACATTCTACCTTGTCTCACAAAGAATACACACTTTTCAGGATTTAAGCATACTCTGTATGTCCTGCATTTCCTGAATATTTTTTCTAAATCTTGTAAATGATCTTGTCTTTTTAAAGAAAAAGTGCACAGATCATCCACATAGATTTCCATTACATTTCTCAGGAATTCTTTGAAAATATGACACATCAATCTTTGAAAGGTTGCTGGAGCATTGGTTAGTCCAAAGGGCATAACCCTAAAGGCATAAACCCCCCATTCTGTAGAAAAGGCAGTCTTGTGTTGGTCCTCTAAGGCTATTGGCACTTGATTGTAGCCTGAGAAACCATCTAGGAAACTGTAAACCTCCTTTCCTGCAACTCTTTCAAGAAGATGATCTGTTATTGGCAGTGGATAACTATCCCTTATAGTTGCTGCATTCACTTTTTTCAAGTTGATACAAACCCTAAGTTTTCCATTATTTTTTGGCACCACAACTATAGGTGATATCCATTCAGTGTACTCTATTTCATAAATGAAATTAGCCGCCAACAACTTGTCAATTTCTTCCTTTATTTTGGCAGAGTATTTATCATTAAATGTGTAGTGTCTCTATTTGCTTGGTTTTGCATTAGGTGTCATAGGAATCTTATGCTCACAGATTTTTGGATCAATCCCTCTTAAATCTTTATAACTGTAAGCAAATACATCCCTATAGTTCTTTGCCAGGCTCCTTAAGGCTTCTTCTTCTTGTGTGGTCATATCATCAGCTATCACTATCTGTCTCTCTTCTCCTTCTTCCTGAGTATCACAATATTTTTTGTTTGTTCTTCATTGTCATAAGCTTCTCCTTTTTTCTTCTCTCTTTTTGGTTTCATTTTCAGGAGTAGTCTGTCTTCTACCTCATAAGTTTTAAAATTTGCTGGTACATCAAAATATTGATCCTTATTGATCTCTTTCTCTTTCTTCTCCTTTGTCTGATCTCTTTCTATTTCCTTGTGTTTATGTTCCTTGTATTTGCCTGTGATTTTGTCCTTGATTGCATCCTCGGCTTTTACTGTTTCCAAATACTGTGTTTTTCCTTTTTGTAATATTATTTCTTTATTTTGCTCCTCTTCTGTTTTTGGTACACTTATCATGTGTATGCTAATGTAGAAAACATCAAAGCCTTCTTCATTTTGGAATTTCACTCCTACATACTCTTCACTGGCCAGATCCATAGTAGCCAAGATTTGATTCCAACCATAAGGCTCAAACTCTTCATCTTTAAATTGTTGTGGCACATAGCTTTCATCCTGTACTTTTCTTTCTTCCACACATTCCTCTCTTTTCAGTCTTCTCTTTCTATTGATGAGATTTCTTATCATGTTGCACTTCCATATTGCTGATTCACTCTCTTCCTGATCCTCCATGTCTGATTCCTCACTTTCTTCTTGATTTTGATGTATTTTATACCATTCTTGAGGAGATACATCACAGTAGTGCCCATTTCTCAAGTTCACTCTTGTTATTCTTCCTTTGCTTTGGAGATATAAACAATCATTACCCCAATCTTGTACAATTTGCATTTGTCTCATAAAAGGTCTTCCTAGGATAATTTCATATGAAGTGGATTGTGGAAATTCTACTATGGCAAAGGTATGCTCTATTTCTATTCCGCATATGTCCACAATCACTTTCTCCCAAATTCCTAGGGGTTTTTCTATATGCCCATCTGCAAGTTGTAATCTCATCTTAGTGGGTAGTAATTCATTTCTTCCCCATTTCTCCCAAGTTTGTTTAGTCATTATGGCCACTCCTGATCCACTATCCAAAATGGCTTTAGCTGAATTTTTTCCATATTGTAATTTTAGGGTTGAATTCCCTTCTTCTCCTTCACAATATCCTCCTATTTTATCAATAGGAATATACCATAATTCCTCTAATTCTTGTGTTGGTGAATGAAGGTTTCCAGGTATTGTTTCCCCTTTATTCATTTTGTTTTGTAGGTGAGGATTTTGTTTTAACAAGTTTTCCCATGTTGTATGACATGTAATGCTACATTGTTCATTTATGATCATTTGGAATGTTAATTGTGAATTTTCCTCTTTGTTAACACTTTCCCATGTTCTTGTTTCCTCAATTTGTTCAATTGTTCTCTGAGAACTGTCTTCTTCCCCTAATCTGAGTTGTGCTTCCTGGATAATTTGTTTGCACTTTAGCATTCTTTCTTGTTCTAACTCTGGTATAGGATAAGCCACTGCATGATCTGCAGGACTTGGTCCTTCTTGGATTCTTCCCTTATATGCTTTGATTAGGGTTTCTAGACTCTGAGAGTGTCCTATTTCAGACTGATTTTGAGTGTTTTGGGGAGGAGTACTTTTTGATTGTTCCTTATTATTTTCTTCCAAGTTTTTGCCTATTCTTTTTTTCTTTTCCCATTTTCCTTTTTGTTTATTCATTTTCACCTTTGAGGCTGAGCCTTCACTTTGTTCCTTATTTGTTTCCTGTTGCTTAGCTTGTGCCCTTGTTATAACATTGATTCCGACTTGATCATTGTTACTCAATTCCTCCTGTTCCATAATATTGACTGTTTTTAGTGGTATGTTATTGGGTGTGTTCTGTTGTTTTTGGGGATTTTTTGGGCAATCTTTGATCAGGTGTTCTCTGCCACAATCCTCGCAGTATGCTCCCTCTATCCTGAATGTTGGAGGTTGTGGACAGTTTCTGATGAAATGCTCTCCCCCACACCTATAACATGTTATCTTTGGTCCCCCTTTGAATTGAGGTTTTTGATTGGACATGTAGTTGTTGGTAATGTACATGAATGTTGCTGTGTCCATTTCAATTTTTCCATTTCCCAACTCTAGGGCTCTAAGCTCAGGTTCTCTTATTTCATAATCTTCCCATTCTTCCTGATGTCCCTCACTCCATTGATACTCTTCCTTATAGGGTGATCTGAATCTTGAATTTCCTTCCTCTATGGGTGTATATTTGACTGGTACCACATTAGTTGGAATAGGAGGCTGTTGTCCCAACACTGGTCTTGGTTGCTCAGTATAACCTGATTCCCTCTGAGCCATGTAGTCTCTTTCCTTGACGGGTTGTTTGTTATAGAAGCATTCCTCCCTGGTATGGTTTGTCCATTTTCTCTCTAGTGTGCAGTATTTGAGTGTCTTCCTATCTTGCAAGTGTGGAGGCTTCTGATATAGGCATTGTTGTACCAGATGATTTTCTCCACAAATGTAACATTTTTTGTTTGTGTTTATCCTAGAGTTAATCAGATTAGCTTTAGTGTTTACCTCTAGGGCTTTAGCAATGGCCTGAGCCAATTCTTCTGCTGGAGGAATTTTGTCTTCATATGGTCTAGGTTGATCAAATGCCAACAGATCTTGACCTCTGTTGTCCTCCAAGTCTATTGCCTCCTTCACACAGGCTGCTAAGTCAGGACATCTCCTATAGTACACTAGGGTTCTTAGTTGAGCACTTCTCAAACCTTCAATGAGTAGGGATACTTGTTTTGCCATGGAAGGTACTTCCTCTCTTGGGCATCTATCAATGTATTGCTTAAACCTTCTGGCTGCTTCTCTAACATTTTCCTCCTTTTGTTGTTTGAAACTATGTATTAATGTGGCTGTACTATGTTTTATCCCAGTCTTAGAAAATTCTCCAATGAAAGCTTCTATAAAAGATTCAATGTCCAGATACATTTCCTTTCTGAGGGGAATGAACCAAGATAAGGCTGGTCCTGTTAGGGTTAGTCCAAATGCCTCAAATTGCACCTTGTAATCCTCTACTTCCTCAGCTCTAATTAGTTGTCTAAATTCTGCTGCATGAGCATGAGGATCTGAATACCCTTCATATTGGTTCTTCATGCATTTGGCTACTTGGTATGGTCTAAGCATTCTACCCTGAGGCTGCCAATGAGGTCTTCTTCTAAGTGGGAAGTCATTGTATCCATCTGGTTCCTTGTCAAAGGGATTTGGGGAATTATGTGTCCTCCTCCCATGTTGTTGTTCATTGCTAGTGTGGTTTTCATTTGGCCTGGGCAAATTTGTTTGTTCTATGTTATGCTCCCAAGGTCCCTTATCAGCACATTGCCCTAGGTCATTTGAATTTTCTGGGTCTTGAGAGAGGATGTATATACATCCTTGCCTATCTTCATATCTTCCATCCTTGAATTGTGCTACTGGGGTTATATTCAAGGGAACTTCTAAATTTCTCAATCTAATGAGGAATTTATGCATTCCATCCTGATATACATAGGCTCCAAACCTATTTGTATACATGTATTTGAGGATGTTTCTAAAATCCCCAGTTTCTATTGACTCATTTGTTTCATTTAGGTTTTCCATGTTATTTTCTTGCCCTAAACTTCTTTCTGATCTTTTACTACTTCTTGGCTCTTTTCCCTTCCTTGCTAGGTCTTGTTTAGAAAGTGTATTTAATTTATTTCCAGACCTAAGTATCATTCACCTATTTTCACAATTTTCTGCTTAGGTTATGTATTTTCACGATTTTCTGAATAAAATCGTGTTTTTCCACGATTTTTTTGTGGAATTTATGATTTTCACGATTCTCTGAATAAAATCGTGTTTTTCCACGATTTTCTGTGGAATTTATGATTTTCACGATTTTCTGAATAAAATCGTGTTTTTCCACGATTTTCTGTGGAATTTATGATTTTCACGATTTTCTGAATAAAATTGTGTTTTTCCACGATTTTCTTTGGAATTTATGATTTTCACGATTCTCTATTGAAAATCGTGATTTTCACGATTTTGAGTGAAAATCGTGATTTTCTCGACTCTTTGAGTGAAAATCGTGATTTTCACGATTCTCTATTGAAAATCGTGTTTTTCACGATTTTGTGTGAAAATCGTGATTTTCACGATTCTCTATTGAAAATCGTGTTTTTCACGATTTTGTGTGAAAATCGTGTTTTTCACGATTTTGTGTGAAAATCATGTTTTTCACGATTTTGTTCACAAGATCGTGTTTTTCACGATTTTGTTCACAAGATCGTGTTTTTCACGATTTTGTGTGAAAATCGTGATTTTCACGATTTTGTTCACAAGATCGTGTTTTTCACGATTTTGTTCACAAGATCGTGTTTTTCACGATTTTGTGTGAAAATCGTGATTTTCGCGATTTTGTTCACAAGATCGTGTTTTTCACGATTTTGTTCACAAGATCGTGTTCTTCCCGATTTTGTTCACAAGATCGTGTTTTTCACGATTTTGTTCACAAGATCGTGTTTTTCACGATTTTGTTCCCAGACAATCGTGATTGCTCACAGATTGTTAAACACGATTTTCTTAATGAAAATCGCGTTCTGGGAATCGCGATGTTGATGGCACCTTTCACAGAATCGCGATTTTGAGTTAAAACTCAGAATCGCGATTTTGTCCAGTCTTTGACAAAATTTCAAAATGTTGATTTTTTTATATTATTATTTTTTTTTCACCTATAGAATCGCCTTATGAAAATTTTAACATGCAATAAAGCAACTAAAGCAAAATTTAATGATTTCTTAGTAAAAACTCAAGAAATCAGAAAATCGCGATTCTGTTCTCCTCTTATTTTTTCTATTTTTTGGTGTTATTTTTCACAAAAAAACCAAAAATATGTGCTCAAGAATGATGTTAGGATTCTTACCTTTCTTGCTTGGGTGAAAAATTGTTCCAAAGGCCACTGTTTGCTGAAAATCGCGATTCCGGCAGCTCTGCTCACTCTCTCTCTCCCTCACTCTCACTCTCAAATGAATTTTTTCTTCAATTTTCTGTTTATATAGTGCTCAAAAAATCGCGATTTTGTGTGATTTTCAATTTTCCACACTCTTTCCCTTGTTCCAATTCACTTACTCAATCTTACTGGTCTCCTTTACACTTTCTTATCTCAATGTACTCAAATATGCAAAAAATTTCCAACAATTTTCCTCTACAGGAAATCGCGATTCTGTGCAGAAAATCATGTTTTTTGCATATTTTTGACTTTATGCCAATTGGGGTAGTCTCTTCTTCTTAATTCCCTTCAATACCCTGTATCAACCTCAATTCAACATGTGGATGACATGTAGCTCCAGTTTCAATATTTTTTTCAGTAAATCGCGATTCTGTGCAGAGAATCGTGTTTTCTAATGTTCTTGTTTTTTGACCTCTCTTTTTTCTTTTTTTTTTTTTTTTTTTTTTTTTCACTTTTTCACAATCACCCTTGTCCACAACACTTCATTTCACATGTGGATGAAATGTTACTCCAGTTTTAATATTTTTTTCAGAAAATCGCGATTCTGTGCAGAGAATCGTGTTTTCTAATTTTCTGGTTTTTTTTTTTTTTTTGACCTCTTCTTCACTTTTTCACAATCACCCTTGTCCACCACACTTCACTTCAACTTCCTAACAAGAAAAGAAATTTGTTTGATTATTTTTGAGGAATTTTATGAATTTGTTTGGTATTTTTGCCCTAAAAATAAAGGAGAGCACTTTACTTAGGGTTTCTGGTTTTGGAGATCAGCTGATCCCATAGTTCTTGATTGGTTATGAGTTTCTATGTCCTTAGCTATCACTAAAGTACAAAAGAAAGTTTCTCAAATGAAAAAGTGTTATGAAAGGCAATCAATTTTTGTAAAGATAAACTCAATCATATTTTTTTCAAAATGCAGAACAACTCAAGATTAATGCTCAGATTTGGTCAACAACTGAATCCCTCATTCTTACATCTAGCTACTTTAACTGTCCTTTCCTTAGTATCACCATGTTATCTTCCCAAGATCACCCATGGTGTTTAGTACTTGGGCAAAAAGAAATCTAGAAATGCAAGAATAGATTCAAGTTACCTCCATCTTCAGCTTCTTGGCTCAAATCCTCCACACACCTGCACTTTTACTTCATCAATATGATGAGCAACTATCAATTTACAAAGATTTCAGCACTTCCACTTCTACAAGATATCCATTGCTTTCTTCTTCCCTAAAGACAAACAATGATATCTACCTATTCATGTGCACTTTTCCTAATTGATGTGCTTTACCTTGTTCTTGTGTTGGTTACCATCATCAACTGAAGATCCAGCAAAGGTCCAACTTCAAAGAAGTTCTTGGAATATTCCCCGGCAATGGCGCCAAAAAATGTTTTGTTTTGGACTCCAAGTTGTCCTCTCCAATCATGAAGTAACAAAGAATCAACAAATCATCTTTATTTTGTCAATCCTAGGAATATCCATAAGACCACAGCCCCTTCAAGATAATAGATTCAAGGAAATAAGAGATTAATGGCTGGATTGCTGAGAAAAATTGAAGATGAAGAGAAAATCTAGGGTTTACCATATCTAAAGCAAATCTCCATCATTTTCTATGATCTTTGTGTCAAAACCATGCTATTTTATCAGCAGAATACAAATATGAACTCAAAATTGAAAAATATCACCTGTATCCCAGAGACGAGACAATCGCGATTCTGTGCATTCAGACGATTTTCACAATTTTGGAACTTTCTTCTGTCCTTTTCCACTCATTACATCAGTAAACCTCTTCCTTCATACAACTCACTCAGTAATACACAAATGTAACTCACAAATCTCCATGATTAAGCAAGAAACAAGCTCTCACATCAAAGAAAATACACTCAACAGGAGAAAACACGATTTTTGCAGAAACTCTCTCTTCTCTATTGATAGCATGAGCAAATGACTAACCAACCTCTCCAAATTAGAGAAAATTGACTTATATACATTTTCAAGTGTCCCTTTTCACACTTGAAATTAGGTCTTTTTCTCTAATTTTCTAAAAATATGCTATCTAAGAGTTTCTAAAAATTCTACAAAAATTACATGAGGTCCTTGACTACATAAGAAAGACTCTTCCTTTTTTTTTTACAATCATTGCATAAATATTTTACAAGTTTTTTGGCTTTTTACTAATTTTCTACATCAAAAATGCTTTCCAAAAATACTCCTTCCAACAACCTGCAACAAACTTTCTCCAATTTACCCTTTGTGGACAATTAATTGTGCACTACCTGTGCACTTTGACACCTGAACTTCGAACACTTTGACTTTGGCCATGTTGACTTTGACCTTGACCATGTTGACTTTGATCAATTTGACTTTGACCTTTTGACTTTGACTTGTTGACTTTGACTTGTTGACTTTGACTATAGTTGACTTTGACCAATATGACTTTTATGGGCTCAACAGTTGCCCACCACCTAATGTGCTCTCCGTCTCGGAGAGCTACAGCCACAATTCTGAGCAAACATGCCACCATGATTCTTGTGCTACAAAATCTTCAGAAGGACACCTGAGGAGCTACCAAGTCCACCAGAAGCAGGAGAGAAAAAGCACCAGAGAAGAACCCAAAATTGGAATTTTTGCATGGAAAAGCAAAGGAGAGCAATGGGAGGGTAGAAAGGAGGGGGAAGGGAGGGCTGAGGGGTCTGAGATGGATAGGGCAGGAAGGGGTAAGGATGTGGCGGTGCAGAAGGGTAAGCGGAGGGTGAGGGAGTAGGATTATGGGTCTGGAGAGGGTCAAAATGATCAAACAATAGAGCTACAGAGGGTGCATATGGGAAAATGTGAAACATATGGTGAAATGAGGTGAGAATAGACAATGTGGACCATGTGTTTAAATAAAAACATGTGATAAATGTGCTCAAAACATGTGGGTTTTGACCAAAAGTCAGAGAAAATGTGGGATTTTGGAGAAATGAGGTCAAAAAATGAATCCAGATGGGCCAAAATACATGAAAATGACCCCAGTTTTGAAAAAAAACGGCCATCCGAGGTGCGATTCAGAGCCAAAAGGTTTGAACCAAGAAAAATAAAAATATATATAATTGAAAATTAAAAAATATATATATTTTTTAAAAATAAAAAGTCTTTTTTGAGACGTGAAGGCCTCGGAGCTGGGAAAAAATTAAATTAAAATTTAAAAAATATTAAAATAATTAAAAATAATATAATAATTAAAAATAAACAAAAAATAAAACTTAAACAATAAAATAAAATCAAATAAAAAAATAAAAATAAAAGAAAAAGAAAAGAAAAGGGGGGGGGCGCGAGGGGCGGAGGGTTTGGCGGGGGGGAGAGGGGGGACAGGGGGGGTGGGGGGGGGGAGGGGGCCGAGG
Organism: Ceratopteris richardii; assembly: GCA_020310875.1. Lineage (NCBI taxonomy): Eukaryota > Viridiplantae > Streptophyta > Polypodiopsida > Polypodiales > Pteridaceae > Ceratopteris > Ceratopteris richardii. The sequence goes on along the minus strand of CM035431.1, from coordinate 8,482,141 downwards.
GGGGGGGGGGAGAGAGAGAGAGAGAGAGAGAGAGAGAGAGAGAGAGAGAGAGAGAGAGAGAGAGAGAGAGAGAGAGAGAGAGAGAGAGAGAGAGAGTTTTTTTGGTACAAAAAATCCGTAGGGGGCCTCTTTTTTTTTTGAAAAAATCCTAAGAGGGCTTTTTTTTTGTTTAACTATTTTTTGAAAATATCCAAAAAATAGAGAAACATACAGAAAAAATGCAAAAGAAATTAAAAAAAATGAAAAAAAAATCTGAAAAAATTCTTAGAAAATTCCCTACATGTCTATGCCAATTTCCTCACTCAAAATCACAGAGAGCTTCCTTTATTCCCCCAATTTGGCAAGAAAATGACATAAAAGGATAAAAAATGCTAGAAAATTTCTAAAAATGCTTGAAAAATTCCCAAAAATTTCCAAAAATTGTACTTATGCAAAAGCTATGAAAGCATTGCTAAATTTTCTAAAAACGCAAGGAACAAGCATGAAATGGATAGAAAAACTACTAAAAACTTAAACAAAATGAAATGATAGGGCTATGTACAACTTGGACAGATTTTGCAGGTTCTAGGTGATCCATAATTCTTCAGTTGTGTTGATGATAGGCCTTGAGGCTCGATATATTGACCAATGGCAAGGCCTCTCCTTTTAGCACCTCTAACTTCACAGCACCCCAATTTAGCATTGTTTTAACTTGATAAGGTCCTTCCAAGTGTGGAAGCCATTTTCCTCTGACTTGTGTTTGGATTTGAGGTCTATGAAGAAGAACTAACATGCTTGGTTGTATGTTGTTGTTCCACAGATTCTGATCATGTGCCTCCTTCCTCTTCATTTCAGTCTCTATCAATCGTTTTGCTGCATATAAACGTATCTTCTCCACTTTATGCAGTGCTCCAAGCCTCTGAGAGACACCACATTTTCTTTCCCTGCACAAATGCTACTTTTGGTGATCCATGTAGAAATTTAAAGGGTTCAATAGGCAATATCCCATAAACGAGTTGGAATGGAGAGTAGCCAGGAACCTCTTTGTAAGCTACCCTATATGCCCATAGGGCACCTTGATAAGCAATGCCCCAGGAAGTGGGCTGTAACATACATTCTTTCCTTAACATGGCAATTAATACTTTATTAGTGGATTCTGCCTGTCCATTAGCTCTTGGATAGTAGGCACAAGAGGTCCTATGTAGAATTCTATACCTGTTGAAATTTTCCTGTAGGACCTTATTCACAAAATGAGTACCTTGGTCTGTACAAATGATGCTACTATAAATGAAATCAGCAACTGTTTGAGTGGTGCAGTCAGGTGAGGCAATAGCTTCAGCCCACTTTGTCGCATAGTTTGTGGCGATCAATAGATACTTCTCTCTTTTTGGAATCGACGGAGGGTAGATGAGCTCTACAAAATCTAGCCCCCACTTCTCAAATGGTTGCCAAGAAGTGGAAATAATCAAAGGGTTGTGCCTCTGCTTTGTTGGTTTGGGTCCACACCTTTGGCAAACATCACATGCCTTCCCCCATTCATCTGCATCTTTGAATAATGTAGGCCACCATAAACCAGCATCAAGGATCCTCTGACTCATAATATGTTCTGGAAGGTGCCCACCACCTGTTCCTTCATGTGCAGATTGAAGGACTTCCCTCACTTCTTCTTCTTCCATGCACTTCCTAAACCTGTTGTGCTTCCCTGTCTATATAATATTTCTTCAATGAAGGTATAAGGTCTGCTCTTGATTAGCAGTCTCTTTCTTTGCACAACACTTGCCTTCTCTTGATACACTCTAGTTTTAATGAAATTCTTGATCTCATTATACCAACCTTGAGCTTGTACAGCGAACAGATTAGCATTTGGAAAATAATCATTGACTCCAATAGCTTGATCCATCATATTGATCCTGGATAGGTGCTCTGCCATGACATTTTCTTTACCTGGTCTATGGACTACAGAAAAATCAAACTCTTAGAACAAAAGTAGCCGCCTCCATATCCTCCCAGTTGCTTGTGGCTTGTTCAATAAATACCTAAGTGGTTGATGATCAGTGATGATAACAAACTTCACACCTAGCAAATAATGACGAAATTTTTGTACTGCGAAAACCATTGCTAGAGCTTCCCTTTCTGTTGTGCTATAATTCTTTTCAGCTTTAGTCGACTAGCATACTGAATAGGCCTATCAAGTTTGAATTCTTCACTATGTTGAGCCAATACTGCACCCACTGCATATGCACTGGCATCTACATGCACATGAAAAGTATTTGACCAATCTAGGGTGAGCAGGATTGGTGTAGCCACCAATTTGGATCTTAATGTCTTATAAGCATTCTCTTCTTCTTATTCCCATTTGAAGGGTACTTCTTTACTTGTAAGTCTAGCCAGTGGCCTGGCTATCTCTGCATACAATTTTATAAATCTTCTGTGGTACCCAGTATTCCCCAAGAAGCTTTGAATTTCTTTAGGAGATTTGGGTTTACGCAACTTTAGTATAGAAATAATTTTATCCGGATCTGGTGCCATACCTTTAGCTGACACAACATGTCCCAAGAGGGTTCCTTCTATTACGAGGAAATGACATTTGTTTGGGTTTAGCTTTAGTTTAGTCTCCCTGCATCTCTTAAAAACATTCTGCAGCTCTTGCAAGTGATGGTCCAAGCAATCTAAAGGGGTCTCTTTGTGAGATCCTGAAAATGAAGAAAAGTCATCCATGAAAATCCTAAGTGTTTCCAGCAATAAGGGTCCAAAAATGAGGTTGACAGTTCTATTAAAGGTGGTTGGAGCATGTCTAAGTCCAAAGGGCATTTTTACATACACATATGTTCCCCAAGGTGTGATAAAAGCAGTCTTTTCACCATCCTCTGGGTGTATGGATATTTGATTATAGCCACTAAAGCCATCCATGAAACTATATAATGCATGTCCAGCCACTTCTTCCATGACCTGCTCAGCAAATGGCATGGGGAATCCATCTGGAATGGTCACCTTGTTGAGTGCTCTAAAGTCAACACAAATTCTGATTTTGTTGGTATTCTTCTTTGGTACTATAACCATAGGTGACAGCCATTCTGAGTGTTCCACAGGAATGATGATTCCTGCATCCTCCATCTTCTGTATCTCCACATAAACAACATACGATTCATTGGCTGCCCACTTGTGGAGACAATCTTGGGACATCAAAGTGAGCACCAAGATACTCTTGCAGTTAGGAGCGTACGTGAATCGAAACTCAAATCAAGGCAAGGACTATTCTTGGACTAAGCAAGAGAGCATAATCTAAGTTAGGCAAGAGAGAGAAGTGCAAGAGATGTTGCGAACATTTGTTTTATGTAGGGTACAAGTTTCAAATTATGTAAATACCTTTGGGAAGTCTTCAAATACTTCAAGAAGGCTCATATTATTCATAAAATGTAGCAAAAATACCACGTGAGTTCTAGAACATGGTGAGTCAAATTAGTGAGTCACAAGGGAGCTTCAGTGGTGTCCTAGTGGAAGGTCGATGTGGCTAGTTCTCAAAGTCCATCAATACTTTGCTTCTTTGAGCACTTGAGTCATGTAATACCTCCATCCAAGTGTCTACCACGAATTTAGATGTATTAGGAAGGTTTTAGATTAGTTTCCCATGCTATAAAAAGAGGAGAAAAGTCGTGATCTTGTGGGATGTCCAAGAGAGTCATATGTGTATCTCTACACTGCTATAGTTTTGTATGCAGAGATTGCAGAGCTTGTATCTCCCTCATTATATATCCAAATTACATGTTTGATAGCTCATTGGAAAGCTCTTACTGTCTACGTTTTTCCTCTAAATTTTCATAATCATTGGAGTTGTGAGCTGAGAGCAATACTCTCTGCAAGAAGTGTGTGTTCTCTTTTTTTTATCCCTACTGAAGGTCTCCATTAAACCTCAAACGTGCAGAGGTCATATCTCCTTGTCTATGTATCCAAAGCATGTGTTCTTTGGCTTGTTAGAAAGCTCTTTAAGTCTACTTGTATTCTGGAAAGTTTCAAAGTCATTGGAGTTGTGAGTTAAGAGCAGTAGTCTCTGCAAGTGATGTGTGTCCTCAGGTTCATCTCTGTTTCAAGGTCTCCATTAAAGCTGCATATTGTAGAGGTCATAGCTCATTGTGTATTTATCCATTTGAGGTGTTCTATATCTTGTTGGAAAGCTCTTAGAGTCTAGTTTATGTGTGTGAAACAGTTATGGAAAATTCCAAGTGAGTCAAGAGCAATTTGCTCTGCAAGAAAATTGGTCTGTGCATACAAGTTTGTGAAAAAGTCAACTAGGTCCTGTTGGGTTTCACCTACTTCTAGCTGTACTTTGGAGATCAATAAACTCCAACATTGGTATCAGAGCAAGTACTTGGAGGCTTGGAGAAGGTTATCATACCTTAATGAAGAATTTGAAGCTATCAAAGAAGCATTTCATCATCAACACTACACAAAGGTAGAAGAAGATTGCAAGGAGGCATCTGAAGCAACACCCAAACAAAGAAAGGTGCACATACCTCATTTACAAGGTAAATATTATATTTCTTCTCATCACACACATTGGAAAGGAGGCTTAAAGGAGGAAGCTTAGCATTTGTATTATGGGAGACCAACATGCACAAATAGAGAAGCTTGATAAGACCAATTATCAGGCATGGAAGTTTAGAATCACAGCATACTTGCAAGGTAGAGGCTTGTATGGTTTGATTGACGGCACAGATATCAAACCCACATTACCAGAGGACCCAAATCAGCAACAATTGAGGGAGTTTAGACTTTGGAATGAGAGAGATAAAAGGGTTATATTCATTTTATCACAAAATATTCAAGATTCAATGGTAGGACACATACAAGATCTAAACACAAGTAGAGATGTTTGGTTTGCATTGGAAAGGTTGTATGCTACAGGTACAAGAGCAAGGAATATTCAACTCAAAAATGAGTTGAATAACATAAAGAAAGATACAAGGACATCGGTCAATGATTACATATTGAAAGTTAAAGAGATTGCATATCAACTAGGATCAATTCAAGCTCATGTGGAGGACGACGACTTGGTTGCACATACTCTCAACGGACTCAAAGATGATGAGAGATGGAAACCCTTCATTACTTCAGTTTATGTCAGAGGAAAATTACCAGATTTTGATCAACTTATTGCCCTCATGGTCACGGAGATGAATCTAAATGGTTCTACTTCAAATCAAAAAGGATCTCAAGGACAAGCTCTTTATGTAGGATCATCAAGAGGTGGAAACAGAGGTGGAAGAGGTTCAAATAGAGGTCGAGGAAGAAGGAGCGATGATCAAAGGACTTCAAGTGGCTTCTTCAACACAAGAGGAAGAGGAAGATCAAGCGCTAGAGGTACGAGAGGCTACTACAACTACAACCAAAGACAAAGGAGTGAAGATAATAAGAACAATTGCTATATATGTGGAAGGTATGGACACTATGCCAAAGATTGTTATCAAAATGAAAATAATCAAGGTGGTAATCGAAGAGGAGGCTATTCAAGAAGAGGTAAACAACAAGGAAATTATGCAGTTGAAGGTAAAAGTGATGATTATGATTCTCTTCTTATGATGAATGTAGAAACTAAGATGAATTGCAATAGCGATGTATGGTATGTAGATAGTGGTTGTTCTAATCACATGTCTCATGATGCTTCATGGTTTTCTAATATGCATAATCCGTCATGTAAAGGTCATGTTGAAACAGGAGATGATACAACACATAAGATTATGCAGGTTGGAGATGTTGTTATGCAGGATAAGAGCAAGAAAAATTGCTTGAAGGATGTACTTTATGTGCCAACGATCACTAAGAATTTGATGTCGGTTGGTCAAATGGTAGAAAAAGGTCTACAAGTGAGATTTAATCATGCAGGTTGCTTCATTGAGGATCCAAAGCAAAGGAGGTTAATTGCTAAAGGTCAAAAACAAGGTAGATTGTTTACATTCAAGGTAAACCCAAATCATACAAACTATTTCTCTTATGGTATGCATCGAATAGCAGAGCTTGATCTATGGCACAAAAGGATTGGACACATGAATGTACACAGGTTAAAGGAGCTATCAAAGAAGAGGATTGTTGAAGGATTACCTGATCTTACTAAGCAACATATGGTGCATCTTTGTGAAGCATGTCAAATGGGTAAGCAGAGTAGACAACCTTTCAAGCATTCAAGCTATGTAAGTGATGGTTTGCTAGATCTCATACACACAGATGTGTGGGGACCTACTAAAGAGGCATCCTTGGTTGGTAATAAGTACTATGTATCATTCATTGACGATCATAGTAGAATGACATTTGTGTATTTTATTAAACATAAGAGTGAGGTCTTTGATTGTTTCAAGAAGTTCAAATCATATGTCGAAAAGCAAACAGGAAGGTATATTAAGAAGCTAAGATCCGATGGAGGAAGAGATTATTTCTCTCAAGCTTTTATTGATTTTTTGTATGATGAAGGTATCAAAAGAGAAGTTACATGCAGGTATACTCCACAACAAAATGGAGTCGCAGAAAGAAGAAACAGAATCATAGCAGAAGCATCTAGAAGCATGCTTAATGATATGTGTTTGCCTAATTATTTTTGGGCTGAAGCTGTTAGCACAAGTGTTTACATTATGAATAGAGTTCCGACTGCTGGAGTTCATCATTTGACACCATATGAGGTATGGCATGGAAGGAAACCAAGTGTAAGTCATTTGAAAGTATTTGGTTGTGTATGTTATGTACATGTACCTAGTGAGGTGAGATCTAAACTTGATGCGAAATCAGAAAAATGTATATTTATTGGTTATGCAGATACTCAAAGAGGATATAGATGCTATAATCCTCATACCAATAAGGTTGTTGTGTCAAGAGATGTAAACTTTGATGAATCACTTTCATGGTATGCAGATAAGAATTGTTTGTAGGTCATGGATGAAAATGAAGAAGGTGTGATTGAAGGAGATGAATGCATAGTTCAGCCATCAGGAAGTTTAAATGATGAAAGGAGTGGTTTAGATGAAGAAAGAGGATCACCTTTCAATGGAAGATTAAGGCAAGAGTCACCTCCAAGTGTTAAAAGTAAAGGTAAACTCAAACTTGTTGAAGTTAATGATGAAGGAGAGGAAATTAGTGATGTATGTGAGTATGGAGAATCATCAAAGGTTCCTAATAAGAAAGGAAGAGCATCTACATTGGAGGTAAGAAGAACTTCAAGAGTAAGTAAGCAACCTCAAAGGTAAACTTATGAATCTTTCATGAATACTCATTATGCTTTTATGACAAAAGTTGAGCAGGAAAATGAACCCACATGTTATGATGAGGCCAAAGGAGATGAAAAGTGGGAGAAAACAATGAGAGAAAAAATGGAAGCACTACAGGATAACAAGACTTGGAATTTAGTTCCAAGTACACCAAAGCAAAAGGTAATTGGTTGCAAGTGGGTTTTTGAGATTAAAAGAAATAGTGATGGTAGTGTGTCTAGATATAAGGCTAGACTTGTAGCAAAAGGATATAATCAAACTCAAGGTGTGGACTATGAGGAAACATTTAGTCCAGTAGCAAATATGGCAACGGTGAGAACTTTGTTGGCTTTAGCTGCAAGTAAAAGGTGGAATATATATCAACTCGATATAAAGAATGCCTTTCTTAATGGTGAGTTAAATGAAGAAGTGTATATGTCACAACCAGATGGTTATGTGGATGCAAAATGTCCTAATCATGTATGCAGGTTAAAGAAGGCATTGTATGGTCTTAAGCAGGCACCAAGGGCATGGAATGCAAGGTTGGTAAAGTATCTTATGCTGCAAAGATACACAGCGAGTCATGCTGATCCTTCACTTTATGTAAAACATGTAGATGGCATGTGTGTCTATGTATGCATTTATGTGGATGACTTGTTGATTACAGGGAATGATGCAAAAGCAATTGATGAGATAAAAGGTAATTTGGGAAAGGAATTTAAAATTTCAGATCTTGGTTTGCTCAAATACTTTATTGGGATTGAAATTGTGTATAGCGATGAAGGTATGTGGTTGATACAAAGAAAGTATATATGTGATATGCTGAAAAGGTTTGGTATGCAGGAATGTAAATTTGTTTCTACTCCAATGGAATGTAATGTAAATCTAAGCGCAAAGGAAGGTGATGAGTTGCATGATATGAATGTATATAGATCCATGGTAGGATCTTTGATTTATGCAACAAAAACTAGACCTGATATATGTTATGCAGTGGGAGTATTGTCACAGTTTATGCATGAACCTAGAGTACCTCATATGCATGCAGCGAAAAGAGTGCTTAGGTATTTGAAAGGTACCATGAACGAAGGATTATTTTATAGTCATGATGCTGATCTAACTCTTAAAGTCTTTAGTGATGCAGATTGGGCTGGAAGCAAAGATGACAGAAGATCCACAAGTGGATATGTGGTAATAGCAAGAAACAAGACATTAACATGGAGTTCAAAGAAACAGCCTACAGTTGCTTTATCTTCTACAGAGGCTGAGTATAGAGGTTTAGCATTGGCTACTACTGAGGTTATGTGGTTTAAAAAGGTGTTTTATGACTTGAATGTGCAGGTTGATGTACCACTGATATATGGGGATAACTTGAGCAGCATTCATATGACCTCAAATCCTATTTTTCATGCTAGAACAAAGCATATAGAGGTTCAATATCATTATGTTCGAGAGAAGGCCATGAACAATGAAGTGCAGGTTTCTTTTGTTGGAACAAAGGATCAAGTTGCAGATATCTTCACCGAATCCTTGGATGGACTAAAGCTTCAAAGATTCAACTATATTCTTGGCACGAAGGAAATACCCTTTGAAACTTGAGGGGGAGAATGTTGCGAACATTTGTTTTATGTAGGGTAGAAGTTTCAAATTATGTAAATACCTTTGGGAAGTCTTCAAATACTTCAAGAAGGCTCATATTATTCATAAAATGTAGCAAAAATACCACGTGAGTTCTAGAACATGGTGAGTCAAATTAGTGAGTCACAAGGGAGCTTCAGTGGTGTCCTAGTGGAAGGTCGATGTGGCTAGTTCTCAAAGTCCATCAATACTTTGCTTATTTGAGCACTTGAGTCATGTAATACCTCCATCCAAGTGTCTACCACGAATTTAGATGTATTAGGAAGGTTTTAGATTAGTTTCCCATGCTATAAAAAGAGGAGAAAAGTCGTGACCTTGTGGGATGTCCAAGAGAGTCATATGTGTATCTCTACACTGCTGTAGTTTTGTATGCAGAGATTGCAGAGCTTGTATCTCCCTCATTATATATCCAAATTACATGTTTGATAGCTCATTGGAAATACCTTACTGTCTAATTTCTTCCTGAAAATTTTCATAATCATTGGATTTGTGAGCTGAGAGCAATACTCTCTGCAAGAAGTGTGTGTTCTCTGTTTTTTATCCCTGCTGAAGGTCTCCATTAAACCTCAAACTTGCAGAGGTCATATCTCCTTGTCTATGTATCCAAAGCATGTGTTCTTTGGCTTGTTAGAAAGCTCTTTAAGTCTACATGTATTCTGAAAAGTTTCGAAGTCATTGGAGTTGTGAGTTAAGAGCAGTAGTCTCTGCAAGTGATGTGTGTCCTCAGGTTCATCTCTGTTTCAAGGTCTCCATTAAAGCTGCATATTGCAGAGGTCATAGCTCATTGTGTATTTATCCATTTGAGGTGTTCTATATCTTGTTGGAAAGATCTTAGAGTCTAGTTTATGTGTGTGAAACAGTTTTGGAAAATTCCAAGTGAGTAAAGAGCAATTTGCTCTGCAAGAAAATTGTTCTGTGCATACAAGTTTGTGAAAAAGTCAACTAGGTCCTGTTGGGTTTCACCTAATTCTAGCTGTACTTTGGAGATCAATAAACTCCAACAAGAGACACACAGTGTGTGATGCAGAGAAGTGAAGTGCAAGGTGTGCATGAAGAGTGACTAGAAGTGTGTAGAGAAGTGCTAAGCTAGTCCCCCAAGGATCCCAAGGTCTCATTGCAGTGTGCGCGTGTCGACAGAAGGTGTCCATCCCTCCCTCTTATTGGAAGCTTGGTGCAAGGTGTGCACAAGTGCAGGCTTGGAGAAGGTGGAGATCTGGTGTAGAGGAGGCCGGCAGCAACAAGACCTTGGGTATTTTCAATTGTTGATGAGTGGACACATATGATATTTGAATCTCCTTGCTCACAATCTTCTCTCTTACATACTAATAATGAACTTCAATATGCTTAGTCCTTGCATGAAAAATTGGATTAGCATCTAAGTGAATAGAACTCATATTGTCATGAAAAATAGTTGGGGTCCCAAATTCCAATCCAAGATCTGTGACTAGTGTCTTCATCCACATAGCTTCTTGAGTAGCTATAGAAAGACCTCTATATTCTGCTTTAGTAGAAGAGAGAGCAATTGTGGGTTGCTTCTTAGATGACCATGAAACAATTTTTGAACCTGCAAAGGTAAGATAACATGAAGTGCTCCTTCTCTCTTCCTTGGAGCCAACCCAATCTGCATCAAAGAACAATTTCAAACTTAAATCAAATACATAAGGGTAATATAATCCCTCATTCATGGTCCGTTTGAGATATCTGAGTATCCTCTTAGTAGCCTCCATGTGAGGTTTCCTGGGTGTGTGCATAAATTGACTTAGCACACTCACACTATAACATATATCAACCCTTCTCAATGTGGCATAGTTTGTTGGAACAAAACAATCACAAATTGATGATTACAAAGATCTTGAAGCAAGTCTATGATCAGATTGAAGTGAAAGAAGTCATTTGAGAAGATGAAGAGATCTCAGAAGTAAAGCTTGTATACATATGTACATTACAGTTGGAAATTCTTGTAATTTGAGTATAGATAATCCTTAGGATGATAAGGAGTAATCTAATAGACATGGGATAAGTCTAGAATCATATGTATATAAGTCAATGATGTAAAGAAATACATGAGAGAGTCATTAGAAGACAAGTGTCATTCTGATAGATGTGTAGAGAGTCATTCTCAAAAAATAGTGACAAGTATTTCGTAGATTTCTCTCACTCTGATCATGTGGATCAAAAATCCTTTTGTACACATCTAATCTAGAAGCTAATGAAGCTATTTTCAAAGTTTCATGGTCTAATTCTTTTCATGCTGTGAGTATGATCAATAGGAACATGTGTATGTAAAGTCTGCAGGTGGACCTCTCAGAGTCGTGCACTTTTTCGTGTCAATGTTTTGCTTAGATCTCAGTGTAGAGTGTAAAGTTTTTGATGAACGAGCATTCAAAATCTAAGTTAGAAGGTAAGGAAGCTATGGCTAAAAGCATTTAGCAAAACGGCATCTGTTTTGTGAGAAATCAACCTTAGAAGTTACCTATGTCAAAGTCACTTGCTCAAGAATACAGTTTCTGATATACTTTTGATCTTAAGGATCAAATTAAAGTTTTAATGATTCTTTTGAAGGACTAATGGTTGATATGATTGCATAAAGGCAGCATAGAGATATGTGCATCATTATATTGAAGAAATCTGAAGGTATGTGCAGGTAATGAAGTCAATATTTGAAGCAGACTTCTTGAAGAAGAAAGATTCTCACTCAAAGAAGTGATAATTGAAGATTTGGTAAATGAAAGTAACATTTGTGTAAATTTTGGTCCATAACTGATATAGAGGTGCTCTTAGATCAGTATAGATCAAACCTTTGGAGATTAAGAGGTCTCCAACAGTGGTATGAGAGCTGAAGGTGCAATACAAGTGAAGTAAATAGCATTGGAAGTCCCAAGTATTGTAGATATTGAAGTCTTTTCAAATTGAAGGAGCAAAGGATCAAATTTTGGAAGAAAACTTGAAGGAGAACCAAGCACGAGTTGAAAGGATCAAGAAGGATTAAAGCTTTATACAAAAGGTACATTATATCATCATATATCTTAGTAAATTGCAGACATAGAAGATCAAAGATGTGAGAAAGCTTGCAGATTGATAAGCTAGATAGGGAGAACTATCGAGCTTGGTCTATGAGGATGGAGGCACACCTCATGAGCAAAGACTTGATGGCATTCATCACAGGAGAAGAAGAAAAGCCTGAGTTTGGAGATCCTAGTATTCAAACTAGGGAAGAGCTTGCAGATTTGAAGAATTGGATGAGAAAGGATGCTCAAGCTAGGAGTATCATTTACATGGCTGTAAATGATTATCTTCTACCTCACATCAGAGGATTGGAAAGTGCAACAGATGTGTGGAATGCTTTGGAAGAGCATTTCCAAAACACAACCAAGTCTAGGAAGTCCTCATTATGGGTAGAGTTTACAACTTTCAAGAAGAAGAGCTCACAATCAATTTCTGATTATGTGGCAAGAATGAAGGATATTGTAGATAGCTTGGGAGCAGTAGATGAAGACATTGAAGAGGATAAGTTGTTAAGGAAAATACTTACAGGTCTGAGAGGAGATGAGAAGTGGAAGCCTTTCATATTGTCCATAGAATTATCACTAGATCACTTTACTCCTGATCTTAATCAATTGCTAGGACACATGCTAACTTTTGAGCAGGACATTAAGGGATACAATGATAGGAGTGTAAGCCAAGCTATGTACTCCAAGGACAAGAAAAAGAATGGCAAAGGGAAGCAGTCAACTAATGATGAAGGAACTTCAAGTCAAGCTAACTTGACAAAAGGGAAGATGAACTTCAGAGGTAAAGGGAGAGGAGGTAAGAACAAAGACGATACTAAAGCTTGTTGGATTTGTGGCAGAACCAATCATTTGGCAAATGATTTTTGGTATAACAATCAAAATGGTGGAAGTAATAATCAGAGCTTCAATCAAAGAGGCAGAGGAGGCAGAAACCAAAGAGGCAACTTCAGAGGAAGAGGTGGTAGGACATCATATGCTAGAGGAGGTGGAAGAAGTTTTCAACCTCAGTCCTACAACAATAATTACTATAATTATGCATTAGATCAGAAGGATGACATGACTCTCATCTTGAATGCAACTCATGAAGCAGTAGCTGAAGACCAAAGGGTGTTCTATATTGACTCAGGATGTAGCAATCATCTGAGTGGCAATATATCATTGATGACTGACATGAAGCAAAGGTGAATGGACATACAGTTCAAACAGGTGACAACACCAAGCATAAAGTGGACAGCATTGGATCAGTGAAGACAAAGAGTGGAAGTACACTCTTGAGCAAGGTACTTTATGTTCCTACTATTCCTAAAAACTTGATAAGTGTAGGGAAAATTGTGGAGAAGGCATATGAAGTCAGATTCACAAATGATGGTGTTTATGTGCAAGATCCAAATCAGGGATATAGAAATATCATTGCAGGTAAAAAGGAAGGAAGGCTGTTTACTCTCAAAGTCCAAGGTAATGTGGGACATGCTTTATTTACTTATGGAAGTCAAAAGATGTCTGAGTTAGACCTATGGCATAAAAGGGTAGGTCATTTTAATGAGAGAGCCATAAAGGAAATGTCAAAGAATGATGTGGTGCTTGGTATGCCAAATGTTGAAGGTCAACACATGGTGTACAAATGTGAAGCTTGTCAATTAGGTAAAGCACACAAAAGTTCATACAATAAATCAGGGTACAAGTATTCAAACATGCTTGAGTTAGTTCATACAGATGTGTGGGGTCCTTCAAGGGATTATAGCATAAATGGATCCAAATATTATGTGTTGTTTGTTGATGATGCAACCAGATGGATTACTTTATATGTAATCAAGGCAAATCAGAAGTGTTCAAGACATTCAAGCATTATCATGCTTATGCAGATAGGATTACAGGACAAAAGCTTAAGAGGTTGAGATCAGATGGAGGGGGAGAGTATTTCTCTAAAGCGTTTGATGATTATTTATGGAATGCAGGTATAAAAAGAGAAGTAACTTGCAGGTACTCTCCTCAACAAAATGGAGTTGTAGAAAGAAGAAATAGAACTCTTGTAGAGTTTGCAAGAGCAATGATGAAGGAAAAGAATTGTCCAAACTACCTATGGGCAAAAGCCATCAACACTGCAACATATCTTGTGAATAGGTTGCCTTGTAAAGCTTTGGATGGAAGAACTCCTTATGAAGCATGGTGGGGTAAGAAACCTACTCTTGATCATTGTAAGGTATTTGGATGTTTAGCATATGCTTATGTTCCTTCACAATTGAGACATAAGCTAGAACCCAAAGCAGAGAAGTATGTGTTTATTGGGTATGATGATAGACAAATGGGTTATAGATTGTGGAGTCCATCCACAAAGCAGTTTCTTGTTACCAAAGATGTTACATTTGATGAGCAAAGCACATTGTATACAGGGTCAACAAATGATTATGCAGATGTTAAAGAAATACAAAGGAAAGGGAAGACAAAAGTAATTGTGTATGAAGAAGATATTGATGATGTTGATTATAAACGTAAATTGCAGGATAATGTTGAAGATGGGCCAAGATTTGATCCAGAATCAAATGTGGCCGAGACTTCAAGAAGTGCAGAGGTCAGAAGATCCTTGAGAGAGAAAAGAGCCTATCAGGTATAGCTATGATACATCTTTCCTAACAACAAAAGATTATGCTTGCATTGTGAAGATAGAAGAGGATCCAATCACATATGAAGAAGCTAAAGATTACCAAACAAAATTGGGAGAAGGCAATGCAAGAAGAGTATGATGCTCTACTTGAAAATGAAACATGGGAATTGGTGCCAAGACCAAAGAATCAGAAGGTCATTGGATGTAAGCGGGTGTATAAAACAAAAAGGTTTGTAGATGGTAAAGTGTCTAGATACAATTCTAGACTTGTGATCAAAGGTTATGCCCAAACTTATGGGGTAGATTATGATGAAACCTTTAGTCTTGTTGCTAAGATGTCTACAATTAGATCATTGATTGCTATTGCTGCTTGTAAAAGGATGGAAGTTATCACAATTAGATGTGAAGAATGCATTCCTGAATGGATACATTGCAGATGAAGTGTACATGGAGCAACCAGAAGGCTTCATGGATTCAATTGGATCAGATTATGTCTGTACGCTCAAGAGAGATTTGTATGGGTTGAAGCAGGCCCCAAGACCATGGAATTACAGGCTTGTTAAGTTCTTGAATGAGTGTGGATTTCAGGCATCAAAGGCAGGTAGTAGCTTGCTAGTGAAGGCAAGTGAAAATGGAAACATATACATGTGTATTTATGTTGATGATATTATTGTCATAGGTACAGATGCTCAAGGAATCAATGATCTTAAGAAACAAATAGAGAAGGAGTTTAAGATAAGTGATTTGGGAAACTAATCTTATTTCTTAGGAATGCAGATTGTGTATACTCAACATGGAGTATATGTCACACAAGAAAGATACTTGAAGAATCTTCTAGTCTAGTTCAACATGGAGCATTGCAAGCCTTAAACCACACCATTGGAGGTAAATCATAAATTGAGCAGGTATGGAGGTGAAGAGTTTAATGATATGAAGAAATATCAGAGTTTGGTAGGTAGTCTAATCTATGCTACCTTGACAAGGCCAGACCTATCATATGCAGTAGGTGTGTTATCACAATTTATGCATTGTCCAAAGAAGACTCATTGGATTGAAGCTCAAAGGGTACTCAAATATATCAAAGGAACCCTAAGTGAAGGCTTGTATTATGGATTTACTTCTGATACAAGAATCAAAGTGTTTAGTGATGCAGATTGGGCAGGTGATTCAGATGATAGAAGGTCTACTCATGGGTATCTCTGTTATATTGGAGATAAGTTAGTTTCTTGGCGCTCAAAGAAGCAACATACAGTTGCTTTGTCATCCACAGAAGCTGAGTATAAAGGAATGGTAGAGGTTGCAAAAGAAGTGATATGGTTAAAGACCTTGTTGAAGAGTTTTTCAGAGTACTCCAATTATTTTTAGAGACAATATGAGTTCATTGTATTTGGTAGCTAACCCTGTTTTTCATGCCAGGACTAAGCATATAGAGATTCAATGTCATTTCTTGAGGGAAAAGGTAATTGATAAAGAGATTGAAGTGTTGTATACTCCAACAAAAGAACAAGTTGCAGCTATGTTAACAAAAAGCTTGGATGGACCTAAGCTACAAAGATTCAAAGAGATGGCAAGAGTAAAGAAGAATGGAATAATTACAATTAGTGATTGAGGGGGAGCTGTTGGAACAAAACAATCACAAATTGATGATTACAAAGAGCTTGAAGCAAGTCTATGATCAGATTGAAGTGAAAGAAGTCATTTGAGGAAATGAAGAGATCTCAGAAGTAAAGTTTGTATACATATGTACATTACAGTTGGAAATTCTTGTAATTTGAGTATAGATAATCCTTAGGATGATAAGGAGTAATGTAATAGACATGGGATAAGTCTAGAACCATATGTATATAAGTCAATGATGTAAAGAAATACATGAGAGAGTCATTAGAAGACAAGTGTCATTCTGATAGACGTGTAGAGAGTCATCCTCAGAACATAGCGACAAGTATTTCATAGATTTCTCTCAGTCTCATCATGTGGATCAGAAATCCTTTTGTACACATCTAATCTAGAAGCTAATACAGCTATGTTCAAAGTTTCATGGTCTAATTCCTTTCATGTTGTGAGAATGATCAATAGGAACATGTGTATGTAAAGTCTGCAAGTGGACCTCTTAGAGTCGCGCACTTTTTTGTGTCAATGTTTTGCTTAGATCTCAATGTACAGTGTAAATTTTTTGATGAGTGAGCATTCAAAATCTAAGTTAGAAGGTAAGGAAGCTATGGCTAAAAGCATTTAGCAAAATGGGATCTGTGGTGTGAGAAATCAACCTTAGAAGTTACCTATGTCAAAGTCACTTGTTCAAGAATACACTTTCTGACATACTTTTGATCTTAAGGATCAAATTAAAGTTTTAATGATTCTTTTGAAGGACTAATGGTTGATATGATTGTGCAAAGGTAGCATAGAGATATGTGCATCATTAGTTTGAAGAAATCTGAAGATATGTACAGGTAATGACGTCAATATTTGAAGCAGACTTCTTGAAGAAGAAAGATTCTCACTCAGAGAAGTGATAATTGAATATTTAGTAAATGAAAGTAACATTTGTGTAAAGTTTGGTCCATAACTGATATAGAGGTGCGGTTAGATCAGTATAGATCAAACCTTTGGAGATTAAGAGGTCTCCAACATAGTTTAAACTACCCACAAGGCTTTGACAACCTATCACATCATCTATAAGTTCACCTTCATGTGAGCTCAATTTATGATTAACCTCCATTGGATACCTGCAATTCTAGGAAGTAGGTAAGTGAACCCAAATTGCTTATCTTGAATTCTTCTCTCATCTGTTCTTTGATTCTCTTCATGCCATCTATATCATTTCCTATAAGTATAATATCATCTACATACACACACAAATAGATGACTTCAGAATTACTCCTTTTTATGAATAGTGATGGATCTTCCTTGCTAGATTGAAATCCTTTTCCTGCAAGAATGAGACAAGCCTGTGATTCCAAGCCCTTGGGGCTCATTTGAGTCCATATAAAGCTTTATTAAGTTTACACACATAATCAAGATATATGTGATTCTCAAAACTAGGTGGTTGTGCCATATATACCTCTTCTATTATCCATCCATTAAGAAATGCATTTTGTACATCCAACTGAAGTATAGGCAATACTAAGCAAAACCCTAATAATAGGCATCTTTTCCACAGGAGAGAAGGTCTCCTCATAATCAATTCCCTGAGTTTGTGCAAAGCCTTTTGCAACAAGCCTTGCCTTATACCTGTTAATGGAGCCATCTGAGTTCTTCTTCAATTTGTAGATCCACCTTGAGCCTATCACTTTCATTGATGGAGACTTGGGAACCAATTCCCAAGTGTTATTCTCCTCAAGAGCTTCAATTTCGTCTTCCATTGCATGCCTCCATTCTAATTTCTTCTTTGCTTCCTCAAATGTTGAAGGTTCCTCTTGATTTATGTCTTGTGCTAGATAGATTGAATGTTTAGTGACTAGAGAAGTATCAAACCCATACCTTTCTAGCTTTCGTTTCTCCCTCATGGACCTCCTTAGGCCATGATGTGATGATTCTACATCTTGTCCAAGTTCTTGCATTTTTGCTTTACCATCACACTTCCACATTTTGAGTTTTTCATACTGAGTTGCTTCGTCATCTTCTGAGGTATCTTGCTCTTCAACTTTAGAAGAATTATCCTTAACAAGTTTTGGAAACTCTTCTTCAAGATCATAAGGTAGGTTGACCTTTCTACATGAATATTCATACCAAGAACTATTCTCATCAAATACTACATCTCTACTCACCAAGAATCCTTTGGTTGTTGGGTTGTATAATATGTAGCCCTTTTGATTGTTGTCATATCCAATGAATACACACCTTTCTACTTTGGGATCCATCTTGCCTCTAACCTGTGAAGGAACATGAGCAAAAGCAAGACATCCAAAAATCTTACAATGATCCAAGCTTGGTCTTCGTCCATTCCAAGCCTCATATGATGTCATGCCATCAAGTGATTTTGAAGATAACCTGTGAATCAAATAAGTGGCTGTTGATACAACCTCAGCCCATAAGTAATTAGGTAAGTACTTTTCATTTAGCATAGACCTTGCAACTTCAACAATTGTCCTATTCCTTCATTCTGCCACTCCATTTTGCTCAGGTGTGTACCTTGTAGTGATCTCTCTTTTGATTCCTCTTTCTTGAAGAAAGAAGTCAAATTCATGGGAGATGTACTCTCCCCCTCCATCTGACCTTAGCCTTTTTAGTGTTTTACCTGTTTAATTCTCCACAAGAGCCAAATATCTTTTGAAGCATGAAAAGACTTCATCTTTGTGTTTCATAAAGTATAATATAGTCCACCTACTGCAATCATCAATGAAGGAGACATAATACCTTGATCTAGATATTGAAGCATCCTTGCTAGGTCCCCATACATCTGTATGAACCAACTCCAAGAGATCTCCATGCATATATCCTTTCTTCATGAATGGTAACATGTGAGACTTTCCAAATTGACATGCACTACACTTATAAATCATGTGTTGTTTTGACAAGTTAGGGAGTCCAAGTACACTTTGGTCCCTGCAAATTTGCTTTAATGATCTTTCACCAATATGTGCTAACCTTTTGTGCCATACTTCCAATTCTGTGAGTGTCGTGTCTTGTACCTCATGCTTGTTCCTTGGATCTTCTAAATCTGATAGGAGGGCCACATTTCCTGCCACATGATTGGAACAACCTGAATCTATGTAGAAAACGTGCTCATCAGATTTACCTTGTGGCATGGCCATATTCATGATTAGCAATGAGTCCTCTTGATTTGAGTCTTTTGTGTAGTTATTGAAGTCTCTTCTTCCTCTATTGCCTCCTTGATAGTTTGAATGGTTGTAATTGTTGTAGTTGCCATGGTAATTGTTGAACCTTCCTCTTGAGTAGCCATAACATCCTCTGTTGTAGCCTATGCCTCTTTGATTCCTGGAATTCCTAAAGCAATTTTCAATTGTACGATTAGTTAATCCACAAATAGACCATGAATTAGAGTCTTGGGATCTCCACCTACCTTGTCTTCCTCCTCTGCCTCTACCTCTACCATGTCTTCCTCTACCTGTATAGTTAGCTTGATGTGTACCTGCTTCATCATCCACTTTCTTTCCTCTTCCTTTGTTTTCTTTGGACTTGCTTTTATCAGTATACAAAGATGAAGATTGATTACCTTTGGAGCTTTCTCCATTCTTGATAAGCTTGGCCTCTTGCATAAGTAGTTGTCCTATGAGTGTGTTGAAATCTGGTACATGCATATCCATGTATAGATCCATAGCTGTGGTGAATGCTTCACACTTCTCATCTGCCTTCAAGCCATTGATGACTTGCCTTACAAGTTTCTCTTCATCTATTACCTCTCCAATGCTTCCCAACTGATCTGCTATGTCCTTGAGCTTTGTGAAAAAATCAGTCACATTTTGTTTGGGAGCTTTCTTGAGAGTTGTGAAGTCTAGCCGTAGTTGATGCTTCTTGGCCTTTGTACTTGAAGAGAAGAAGGCTTCAAGTGCATTCCACACTTCCTAAGATGTTTTAAAACTTCTAATGTGAGGCAACAAAAAATCTGAGATAGTGTTGAGGAGGTAACACCTTGGAAGTGCATCCTTGGAGCACCATGTGCTCAATCTTTCTTGCTCTTCTTGTGTTGGTTGACTTTTGTTCTTGAAACTTGGCATAACTTCATCTCTAGCTATATAACCATATAAATTCCTTCCTTGAAGATAAGCTTCCATCCTTAATGACGAGGCTAAGTAGTTACCTCTATCCAATTTCTCAATTGATGAAGAAAATCCATCTGCCATGTTGTCCAACCTTGATCTGATACCACTGTGAAGAGATGGATTTGTAGTTGATGAAGATGAAGTGATGTTGCAAAAACTTTGCACTACACCAGCCAAATGAAGTCCAGAGATGTGTTGTGGGCCCTTTAGCTTGCCAAGGGATGTATTAGACACCCTATGTACCTTGGAATATCACTCTCAAAGAGGTTAATCAAAACAGATAAGATGGAGTAGATTCAAGAGCCAAAAACTTGCTATTTATGTTCATACACCTGTCCAAAGTTTTGAGCAATTCTCTCACCACAGGAGCAATTAACTTAATTCCTTTTGGGGAACTCTTATAAAGTTAATAAGCTAAAAGATCATGAGTGATTTGATAAAAACTAATGATCCACACAAAGAGAAACAAACTTAGCAAGTCATAGGATGACCCCAATTTTCCCCGGCTGCAATAGTACTCAGACCCGTGATCAGTAAAATGCAAATATCTCAAGATTCATGAACCCAATGATTATGGATTTTTGTGGGCATATACTAGACATTATATAAATTCAACAAGCTTTAAAGAATAGAAAATGGTGAAGCACACACTGAGAAAAAGCTCTGACAAAATGACTATTTTGAGAGAGTGCTACTAGAGAAGAAGAAAACCAAGTGACATAGTGGACTTCAAATGATCATAGTTGAAGATTGAAAGATCCAATTGTAATTAACATTGGTGAGCATACGGTAGACTTAGAGAGCTATCTTAACCAAGTTAAAGCACTGAAAATGATTCACCAAGCTCAGAGAAATCATCTCTGCAATCTGACTGAGAAAACATAGAGATATAGTAGTGAATAGTACACTTCACAAGAACATGAAGATATGAACCCAAATGATCATGAAAATGAGAGTATATTGATTGTACAATACAATGGACTTGCAGATACATGTGTTCCTTGAAATCACACCTTGATATGGCATAAAGCTCAGCTCTTGGATGTCTTCACTTAACCACGACTAAAACTACCATCTATTTATAGTTGATCTTTGGAGCCTAACTTCCCTCAATCACTCTTCAATCTATTAGTGATTGATTTGATTCTTCAACTACTATCAATCATGAATTTGTGGCTTCTCTTTCCTCTTTTGATCAAGTGGACTCAACCACTTAAGATTCTTTCACTTTTACATCAAGTAAGACTTCAAAAAGTCACAAGAGGTAGTTCACAAGTGAACTTTACATAGTCTTCATTTTAAAGCTTCTTCTATGACTTTGTGGGACTCAAGCCAATACTTAGGCTTGTCATAGACTTTATCCAACACCCTAGCTATATGTCAATTTGGTAAGGAAAGCAACTATGAGATGATCCTAGGAAGACCATTCATGCAAGAGCTAATGGTGGTTCAAGATTGGGGACGAGATGCCTTGTATCTTCAACACCAAGGAATGACAACCAAACTAAATCTCAAAAATTCCTTGTATAGGATGTTCCACCCCTTCAATGGATTCTTATACATAAAGAGGAGGAGGATGGATCAATCCATAGTGCTAGATCTAGTGAACAATCCTGGATGAACGTGAATACACAATTGTGGATTTGTAAGGCAATGCAACAAGAGGAAAAAAGATTACAACATTGAGAATTAGGACAAGAGGAAGATAGACCAATAGAAGACCTCACATATATGCCTCATATATTTCCTAATGAAGCTCTTGAACCACACAAATTGATGGAAATATTAGCAACATTTGATGTATGTGTAAACGAAGAGGTGCTAACCATGAATAAATGTGTAGACAAAGATGGATATGCTTTGATCTTATACATGGTAGTACTCAAGAAGGCGAACTAATAGAAAAGGAATAATTATAAGGTGAAGAACCCATTCCCATGTCAAATTATTATGCTATGAATATCAAAACCCTAGGAATCCAAGTTCGTCAACCTTATTTAAACATAGGGATTTGAAAGGAGGAATACCACTTGGTACATTCATTAATTGACACAAGAACGTCCCTAAGTAGTGTACATACTTCTTTAGAGGAAAAATTAAAGATGTCACTCACTCCTATAGAAGCTTATATGATTGGGATCAAAGTTAATATCATTGAATGCCTAAGAGAAGTAACCTTGGCCTTATGCTTAAGGAACAATACGATGCAATAATGACTTTGGGTATGTAAGGAATCTAACCTACTAGAAGAACTAGTTCTAGGAGAAGATTGAAGCAAGGTATATATATATCAACCAAGGTAGGACATAGAGAAGGATTTAGTTTCCTAGATGAGAAAACTTTAAAGATAGATGAAATGGAAAACCTGAATGTACGCAATCAAAGTATGCAGGATTTAGAAGCCCAACCAAAATTTTTGTCTACATATTCTATTCTTCAAACCACCTTAAGTGTCAATGAAAATTCTTGTTCAACTACATGTAATCTGCCCATCACTCCTTCTAAAGAGATAATTGTGGAGAGCCACATTGAAGTCATTCATTCTCTAGATAAGAGTATAGAGGAATCTACCAACTATGCATATGGAGACCGAAGGAAACACAAGCAACACAATAGCTAGAGAAGTAGTGTCAAGATTGCACTCATGCTAAGCTGAATGCACTTAGAGTATGCATGAGAGGGCCACACTACAAGGACTCGCATTTGTCACATATCTTTTTAAAAATTTTTAGTGGTGCACATTTCCTTCCAAGGAAATAGGTCTTCACTTGTACTTTAGTAGTATAGGATTTCTACTCATTACAACTAACTTTTTGCTTCGGCTATAACTAAACATTTTATGTTTCTTTTTAGCAAATGAAAATAAATAAATATATATCTTCATGTATAATGATTTGCTCAACTTCTTTGAGAGGGTTAGTATGATTAGATAAGCCACATATATTGCAAGGTTGAGATGATTGGAATCTCCCCTGGCCTTGCTTTCCACCTCTACCTCTTCCTCTAGTTCTTCCTCTACCTGCGAAATTTTCTTGGAAAGAGCTACCTTCATCTTCATTCTTCTTATTCTTTGACTTGTCCTTAACCTTAGCTTTATTAGAATATAAGGTAGAAGTTTGATTACCTCTTGAGGTCTCACCACCTTTGCTAATCTTTGCTTCAATAGTGAAGAGTTGGCCCATGAGTGTAATGAGGTCAGGTACATGCATACCCATGTACAAATCCATGGCTGTTGTGAAGGACTCCCGCTTGTCATCTGCTTTGATTCCATTTATGATTTGCCTAATGATTTGTTTCTCTTCAATTACCTCTCCAATGCTTCCAAGTTGATCTAAAATCTCCTTCATCTTTGTGACATAATCAGTCACACTTTGCTTGGGGCTTTTCTTCATTGTTGTGAACTCCATCCACAATTGGTTCTTCCTTGCTCGAGTGTTGGAGGAGAAGAAAGAAGCTAGTGCATTCCAAGTCTCTCTTGATGTCTTTCATCCTCTGACATGAGGTAAAAGAAAAATCAGAGATTGATTTTAGAATATAGGACCTTGCAAGTGCATCCTTTGAACACCAATTTGAAAGTCTTTCCTCTTCTTCATGTGATGGTTGCCCTTTGTTCCTCATGGTTGGCATAGCTTCATCTCCAGATGTGTATCCAAATAGATTCCTCCCTTGAAGATACGCTCCATCCTTAAGATTTTTCTATCCAATTTGTCAATTATTGATGGAAATCCATCTCCCATGTTCATTAACTATGCTCTGATACCATTGTAAAGAGAGATGGTGGATGCAATCCGAAGATGAGTTGGTGCTGCTACAACCAGCTTTAACCGAGACTTTAGAGTTGGTTAGTAGAGCTTTTGACCTTCCTAAATCCACAAAAAAAATCACCCAAGTGCTTTGGAACAAGTATCTCAAAAGTTTGAGTGAAGACAGACTAGTTACAAAATGACTAGCTCCCAAAACTTGCTATTTTTGTACATACACCTATTGGAAAAAATGAACAGTGCTCTCAACCTGGTAGCAACTAGATAAATTATTTTTGGACATAGCAAATAGACTTAGATAGCATGAAACTACAAGCTAAAACACTTCAACTAATCAACTAAGCATTGAGAAAAAGATTTAGCAAAATCTGGAACACTCCCACCATTTTTGGGGCTCTATAGAGATTCGACTAGTGCGTAGAAAAACACAGATTTCTCACAAATCATATAGTCATTGACCATGAAATTTTGTGAGCATAACCTTGACTGAAATAGAAATCCAATGCACTTTAAAATGTTGAAAAATGGTATGTATAACTCGAGATATGTGCTTTTGAAGTTACTATTTTGTGTGAGTATAGCAGAGAATAAAACAGAGAAGATGTAAATGATGAATGTATAGATTCACATATAATTACAACCACATTGGCCATGAATACTTGCACAATGGGATTAGAATGGTAGAGCTATAGAGTAAGCTCTTCAATCTCTACAAATGAACATGAAGTGGGCACAAATCAAGCTCTCTAATGGCGACTTCCTTCTTGCTCTTTTTATAGCTACTTTTGGAGGTACTTTTGAATTTAAATTCAAATAACTTCACCTAAAACTGATGTTACGAATTAGGAGATATTCTCTTAGCTGATGGATTCGTGGTTTTAGGTTGTTATAGCCACGAATTTCCTTTTTACATCATGGATGACTTAAGACATTCTTTCTTTCACAATTACAAAAGATAAAATATACTCTTTTACAAGACGTGTTCATATGTCTACAGATATGACTACAAATGAACATAAATCAAATCATATCAAGCATGTGGGCTTGGGTGAAATGCACCAACACTAACCTCCAAAAGTTTTAAGATGCATTTCTTTAGGGGTTTTTGAAATGGACTTTGAGATCTTTTAAAAATCTCAATGAATTTAAATGCTAGACTTGTAGCATACCAACTTCACTTTTTTGCTGACCATCTTCAAACACCAAATGATGATGCAAAGTTAGAAAAATGGAAGAGGTTTATGATCAAAGAAGCAAATCTAATCAATGCCACCCAATAAAAGTTATAGCAAACAGACATGCATCACCATAAAGAGCATGTCAGAGAGGATAGAGTTCAAGAGGAGGGACATATGGAGGGAGAGTCTAGTAAAAGAAAAAGAAGAAAAGCAAAGAAGAAAGTGATTCATTAAACAATACATCCTACCTAGAGCCCCCAAAGGGCACACATCCCACTGAAATGAAATATAAAGAAAGAAAAGATACATATCCCAAAGGATGTAAACAAAGAAATACAAACACGACCTTTGAAGCACCACCCTCCAAGACACAAATAAAATTCCAGCCACGAGTTGTGTAGCCAACAATGATAATGCAAAAACCACATTGTATGAATATAAGGAATACCAAGGGCAAAAATGCAAAAAATCAAACTAAGGCTTGGATAAGGTGACAAATTTCCTCCGATTCTTGAAGGCTTCCTCTACCATTGATGGCATGCAATTAAAAGAAGTATATACAGGGCAATTACAACATCAATTTGGAGAGGAACAAGTTGGCAAGAGGGGAATGAGGACATCAAGCCTCAATTACCATATGTATCCGAGGTTCAACCACTTGTTGATCATTAAGAAAACCCACAGAAGCCTATCAAGGGAACACATAGACCTAGAGGGAGAGAGTGTTGTAGAGGATAGAAGACAAGAGATAAGAGAGAGGAGATGAAAGAAGACAAGAAAAGAAGGCCCATAAAATTTAACAAAATTACCTAATTTATTTTCTTAAAGTGCTTCATAAAGTATTACAAAACCTTGTAAATGCATTACAAGAGTCTTCTAGATGCATTTACAATAGTAGGAATTTAGTGATTTATAGAGAAAATTCTTGTCTCTTATGTGAAAGGAACAAAATTAGGGCACATGTATATAAGTCACTCTTTTGTAAAGACGTTTTGCTGATTGAAGAGTTAACTTTTTGAAATTTGAATTTGCTTCTTCGTGTTTGTGTAGCTTCTTCTTTGTGAGCTTTTGTGTGTGTTTGTGGCATGGAATGCTTGTCTAGAGTTGTTGTCTAACCCTTCCCCATCTCTTTTCACTATTTAGGTATGTGTGTGTGTGTGAAGCATAGGAAGTCTATAAGTGAGAGTTGGTGCTTCAGGCCACTCTAGATTTTTGTCATAACTTGAAGCACAGACTTTCGATCGAGTTGAAAATACCACCATTGGATGTGTCTCCCTGAGACCTTTTAAAGAGATTCTATTGACTATATTTGGATATCAAAGTTGAGAGATATCACTCGATTTGTGTCATTGTTGCACCAAGTATCATGATGCACACTTTTGTGTAAGAGGTGTTGTGTGATGTGGATGTTCCCTTTTTCATGCGTTACTTGTCCCGTTCCCACATTAACAATCATTCATGCATTCATTTCCATGCACTTGAATGGTTCAGGCTCTTAGATTGATAATTTAAGGCATGTATCAACCCACCACTATATGCATTTGCTTGATGATGGAGATTTAGTCACTTTCATTTCAAATCCCTAAGACTTTGTGAGTCTAGGTACATAAAATCTCTTAGGCTTGATAATTGCAGCAATAGTACCTTCCATTGTTAACTTATAAAATTGAACCTTTCGTAGTAGGGTTACCTTTCATTTTTAACATTGTAATTTGCACAAAAGAGGAAACATTACCTTAATTTAATACTAGAATGTAATAAAATGTCAAAATGATTTAAAATGTAGTAGGGGTACCTTTCATTTTTAACTTATAAAATTGAACCATTGCTCATTGAAGCTTCCAAAGATTCACAAATATATTGTTGACTTTAGTGTAAGTAATGCCATGAGTAGATAAGATCTTTAATTTCTTTTTTGGAAATAGTTGGATGATAAAAAATGTAGGAATAGTGTATTCTATGAATAAATATTTTTCAAAAACATGAGCCACATCCTCATTATAAGTCTTTTTCTTGATAGAAACTTTATATGGGCATAAAAAAATATTTTGAGAAATAACTTGTTTTTGTAAGGCTTGCTTAAAAATGTTTTACATATCAATATACCCATTTCTACTAATGCTTGCTTCATCACATATTTCTTGCACATCTTGCACTTTGATAATCTCTTTCAACGTCTTTTGAGAACTCAACTTGAACAATAGCTCTAATGCACTTTCCTATGGGTTCGTCTATAATAGAAGTGATCTCTTTATTGTTTATACAAATATTCATCAACTTGAATCGTTCTTATGTTGTTGATGAAGGAATTATGTCTTGAATAAATGACATACATAATGAAAGCTTCAATTCCAAAACTTCATTAAAAGACAAGAAAGAAATCAAATACTCACATTGTTGCAAAAATATTCCATCCTCGTGCTCCACCACCAATTGAAAGAGCTTCGAAGGATGATAATACTCTTTTACTATATCTCATATCAAGTGGAGTCTCTTTCGATGGCTGAAGATTTGCATTTAACTTTGCAGTTATGCTTTTCTTTTCTTCCATATCCTTTTCAAACTCTACAATTTGTTCTTCTAAAAGTATGATTGTGCTTTTTAAAGTGACTACCATCATATGAGAGCGTTGATATTATTGGAACCAATACTTAGTTGTAGCATGTGAATGTGTGGATAATTGCTTGCAATAACCTAATAGTCCATCTTCACCTGCACCAATGAACTAAATTAAAGTTGAAGATTATGAAATGTTAGAAGGTAAGAAGAGATTGGATCACGAGGACATAGTAAACCATGAGTCCAAAGATCAATACTCTTCTCTCTACCTACATGAAGTTCATTTTGAGAGTCCATACCATTCTTACACTATGTATTTTGAGAAAACTCTCTAGGCACATGAACATGGATACTTGTTGATGCAGGAGCATGAGGACATCCTAGTGTGAGGTTTGTAATAGATCTTAACACCATATTTTCCAACGACTATATGATATCAAAATCTAAGTGGAAAATTGTTTGAAGGACTCTAAAGCATGCATTTAAAAAAAAAAAAGGTTTTCTTGTATGTCAATGGGTCAAAGTGTGTTTTTACATTGTTTATGGTTTGAAATGATGAAATTTGTAAAAAGAATAATTCTTTAAGGAAGCATAGCTATGTATTTGATGATGTGCCACTTACTTTTGGAGGTATTTTGAAAATTCTACTTTTTCTAAAAGAGTTAAAATATGTCCTTTTTGACATATATATTAGAAAATGGGCGCTTTTAAGTAAATATTCACCAAAAATGAGATTTTTTTTTAAATCCTTATTTTTTGCATACATGCATGAATTTGATGATTTGTAAATTAGATTCTCTCGATCTTTATCTCTTGAGGAGAAGAGAGAGAAGAGCCTAGTAAAGCCTTAAAAAAATCCTATTGTAGCCTACTAAAATGTTCCCTTTCAATGCACTTTGTCCTTTTAAAAAAAATAGAATCAGGCTTAATCCCTAAATACTAGGGATCTTTAAAAGGCATATGAAGGGTTCATTTTTTTCTCGTAATGAAGTACATGATTCTTCTCAAAGGGCGAGTGCCTCCTAGACAGACTATTCACTACCTTCAATAGACACACTCGTACTGATCCATTTTCACCTTAGACACCATTTGTCTGATAATATGCAACAATAAGATAAACGCTTTAAAGAAACTTTAGAAGACTATATTATCTTTCTAGCAAGACAAAGATTACAAGAAATGGATAGCATAGAGAGAGAGAATCCTACTCTACATACATAACGATGTAGCTTCTTGACTTCAAAACAAAAAGTGAGATATGGCTACCTAAACTTGAAAAAATTCATTCAAGCAAGTAGGGGGCTTGATTAGAAAGGGAGATACTAGATTATTTAGATTCTTAATGAGCTAAGACATGATGGATCTAAACAATTCAAGGTTACTGGCATGTTTATATGACTGCTGAAAGATTCCCTAATAGTTAGGAATCTCTTTCCCTAGAAATTGGATCCATCAAACCTAATTGTGATACATTATTGATTGCAAGATATGAAAGAGATTAAAATTGAAATTGGATACACAAGTTCTTATGAGAAATACTCTCCCCCTCCATCTTGCCTTACACATTTGATATATCTATCACATTCCTTCTCTATAAGATCCTTGAACTTCTTGAAGAAATGAAAGACTTTTACTTTATGTTTCATGCAATAAAGCCAATTCATCCTTGTGCAATCATCAATGAAGTTCAAAAATTATCTATTATCTCCATTTGAATTCTACTTTTTTCATTCCAAAACATCTATGTGAACCACATCAAGTGGATTGTAGCTCACATAATTGCTTTATTTAAAAGGTATCCTTGTGTAAGAAACTACTCACACAATGATCTTGAGAAATATGCAATAGAAGAAAAGAACATAGATATTGCAAAAATTGAAAATTTCATTACTAGCAACAATACAAAATGATAATTTCATCCACCCATGCTCTCTCAATGTAGAGCTTCAATGGCGACCTAGACAACACTAGATGGGGAAATACAAGATAGATTTATGCTTTTTGCATTGCCTCATTGGGCTCCAATAATAGGTCCTTAAATAGGCCATGAATAGAGAACTCTTTCCATGCAAAACAACATGGATGATTGTATGTGGATGGCAACCACCCTACGAACTAGACCACTACCAATACCCAGCCTCCATGTGGGATCTACCAACCTAAGCAAAATCCTATTTTATGAATTGAGCTCACAAATGACAAAAGACAAAAAAAAGAGCCCTATCAAGAAAAACATCAAGGTTTGAGCTTAGATTAAGAATCAAAGTCATCTGGAACATGAAGTGGGGCTCAAAAATTAAATCATTCAAATCTTTAACTTTGCATTGCATACCAAACTATATAATATTCCACTTGGCCATATACCAAGTCTACCTAAGCCATCTGCTAACCATCAATGGTCCAAAGTTATCTTCTTTCAACATCTAAGCTAGGGTTTGCACCGATGGGGTAGTTCACAATTGTCTTCTCCTCATAATGGGGGCCTTACATGTGTGCACTAAGATACATTCATGGAATGTAGACATTGTTCATATACTAAACCCCCCCCCCCCCAATGTTTACCTCAAGCTGATTTATGTGAGTCTAGGACCAATACCCATATGTTGGAGATGTCCAGTGAGTTGATCCTTCCGAAGTTCTTTGGTGAACATGTATGCACAATTTGCCTCCATAGGACAATATTACATCCCTATAACTTCATCTTCTATGAGTTCTCGAACATAATGGTACTACACCTCTATGTGTTTTGTGCATGCATGAAATATTGGGTTCTTTGCAATAGCCATGGAACTTTGATTGTCATATTTAATTATCATTGTCCTTTGCAACAAGAATCCTAAGTTTGCAAGTATTCTCCTGAACCAAATCAATTCACAAGAATCAAAACATGCAGCTTTGTATTCTAGTTCAGTGGAAGAAAGTGCCATGCTAGGTTGCTTTTGACTTTCAAACTCAGTACCCAAGCTCATCTGTTTGATTGAAGAGTTCTTCATAATCTCCGATAATGATTAGATCATCTACATACACAAAAACAAGAACTGCTTGCTATCCTTTTCATAACATATAGGTTAGTATTAGAATTACTTCTTTCAAACCCATATTTTTGAAAACCTTATATATCCATTAGTACAAAGCTCGTAGTGCTTGCTTAAGGCCATACATAGATTTCGTCAGCCTGCAAACTTTATTTTCTCAATTGAGCATCTCGAAACGTGTTGGTTGAGGTAGATATACCTCCTCCTTGAGGTGAACATTCAAAAATTTAGATTTGACATCCATCTAGACAATAGGCCAGGCTTTTGTGCAGCTACCGCAAGTACCATCCGATTACTTGTCATGCATGTTGTTGGTGTGAAGGTGTCTTGAACATCAAAACCTTCAATTTATGAAAAACTCTCTACAACTAATCTTTCCTTCTACTTTTCTAATGTGCCATCTTCTTTATAATTAGCTTTCCAAATCCATTTAGTATGGATTTCCTTCCTCTTTGGCAGTAATTTAACTAGCTCTCAGGTATCATTTTTTAGTATATTATCATACTCAGAGTGCATTGCTACTCTCCAACCTGGATCATCAAGGGCTTCTTCAATGGTCATAGGTTCCTTACTGAGCCCATGATATTTGCCATTAGAGTCATCTTAACAATGTGTTCTAAGGCTCGTCTTTGCTCCTCTAGTCTCATTGATTAACATTATCCATATGAGGATGAATCTCATAACATCTAAGTGTGGATTGCGATCATTAAAGAGCTATTGTGCCCACTTTAGTAGTGGCTTACATTATGCAACTACAATTGATTGGCTTTCTATTGAGGAAATTTAACTATTAGATGTTTCATCCTCCTCAACTTAGACTGACTTTTGATATGCAAAAGTTGAGGTATTTTTGTGGTTGATGAGATAGTAGATTTACCTTTATCTTCTACTAAGTGTTTTCATTTATCAAACACCATATGTCGCTTGAAAAAAATCTTCCATGCCTTAGGACTCCCATAACTTGTATGCTTTACAATCTTCAGTATATCCTAGGAAGACACACTTTTTTCTTTTTGAATCCGACTTTGATTTTTATTGAATCAAGAATACGTGCATAACAGAAACAACTAGAATTTCTAAAATCCAAAGCTCAAGGCTTTTTATCAAAATATGCTTCCTCACAATTCATCCCTTTCAATGCTTTTGTGTAGGTTCGATTGAGAATGTAAATTGTTGTATTGACTACTTTTGCCCATAATGAAATAGACATGTCTTGAGCCTTCAACATATAGTGAGCCATTTCTACTACTTTCATGTTCCTTTGCTCAACAATGCCATTTTTTTTAGTTGTATTAGGTGTAGGAAATTTCGGTTTTACACCATGCTCAAAGTTTTTAAATTCTATTGATACGGATTCCCCTCCTCTATTTGTTTTGAATTTCTTCAATTTCTTGCTTGACTCATTTTCTATATACTTATGCCATGTTTTAAAATTTTCAAAGGCATCAGCCTTCTCTTGAATGAAATTAACCCACATCTTTCTACTATAATCATTGACTAACAATAGAAAGTAGAAAGATTCTCCTAAAGCAAGTGCAAACATTTTACTGCAAAGATTAGCATCTAGCAACTTTAGAGGATCCTAATCTTGATTACTATTCTCTCAAAGAAATGCCTTCCATTGTTGATTGCCCATCATTCAAGCTTCAAAAGTTTGTTGCAACTCTAAAAAATGCAAGGAAATGAGCCATGTTCTTTGCATCTCCTTCAAAACCACAAATCTGAGATGCCCAAATCGTTGATGCCATAACCTGCTTACATCTTTATCTTCTATAGCAATTAAGACACTTAACTCACAAAAGTTATCATGTCTTTTGCCTTTTCCTACCACATTACCTGATGAATCCATGATTTTTGCACCACTCTTGTTGAAGTGAACTTTGTGTCCATGATCTTTTATTGAAAAACTAACAACAAATTTCTCTCAAGCATAGGTACATAGAGAACATCAGATAATTATTCTCAACACTTGGATAAATGATAAAAGAGATGGTCAATATTCTTTTAGTTACACACTTGGAGTCATTTCCCACCACTACATTGATGGGTTCTCATAGAGGCACTAGGGAACTATACCAATCCTTTTTGTTGGTCATATGGCAAGAAGCTACACTATCTAAAATCCATGGTTGATCAATGGGAGCTTGTGCAGATGAGCATACCTCTTCAATAGCTACCCATATTTCTAGCTTTATGTTGTTTTTGGACTCTTTGTTCTTCCAAGATGATTTAAAAGTCCCATTTTGCTCATCAACTTACTTCTTTCTACAATCCTTGATGGCATGAGCTTTCTTTTGACAATAGTAGAAACTTCTTCTGAAGTTGTTCTTCTTTGGCTTCTTCTTTGATCCATGCAAAGAGCCTTTTCCTTTTGCATTGGATGAGAATGCAGCATCACTTGTACATTTCTAACTCTTTGACCACATCTCCTCTTCTACGATCATAGCACAAAACTTTTCAAACATAAAAGGATCTGATCTTGCCTAAGTGTTAAGGGATGTTACTAATCCATCATAATTTGATGGAAGAATATACACACACATCTTGAATCCAGCTCTTCCAATGTTATAACAATACCAATTGTAGCCAATTGATCTTATATATGTTTTATTTTTTTGACAAAAAGTTCAACCTTTTCAGAATCAAAATGCTTTTCATTTGCCGATTGGTTTTCTAGTGTTAGACTCAAGATATGAAATGTAAGAGATGGTTGAACCACACCCTAAGAGGGAGGATTAGGAAGTAATCCTCAACCATGGATTTTGGGGCAAGTGGTTAGCCAATCATACTCCTAATCAGTAGGTCATGAGCTTAGTTCCCACAATTGGTATCACAGCCTAGCAAGTAGGCTCAGGCAAGGTGAATGGAAGTCATGCACATCACTTTCAAAGATGAACCCATCAAATATTAGAGTATATCTCACAATCCATAGGTGAACTTTAGACATATAAGATACCATTGGAAATCTCTCAAAACGAGCATTCCAATGAAGGCACTAGATTGAGGACCCACGATACCTAGCATGGGTGAGAATTAGGTTCAAGATAGTGAGGGTGAGAACAAGAGGCTCAAGAGACCAAGGTTGTGAACAAGGCAAGTGGCCAAGAAGAGGAAAGAGAGGGTTGAAGAGACCAAGGTTGAGAGCAAGGGTTCAAGAGACCAAGGTTGAGAACAAGAAGGTTCAAGAGAGCATGTAGGGGTGAGGAAATCAATCAAAGGGGAGATCAAGGATTCATAATTGAGGACAATGATCTCTATAAGGGGAAGAGAGTATTAGAATCAAGATATGACATACAAGAGATGGTTGAACCACACCCTAAGAGTGAGGATTAGGTAATCCTCAACCATGGCTTTTGGGGCAAGTGGTTCGCCCATGATACTCCTAGCCGGTAGGTCATGAATTCAATTCCCACATCTAGATTTTTTATCCTAATGTGGTTCTTGGTCTCATACTAACAAGCTAGTATGCCGCAATACTCATGTGCTTTAGTAGTGTGTTGAACTAAAGTAAGCACAAAATCACTTACACTAGTGACAATTACAAATAGTGCATCATCATTCTTCCTGTTCCAAGGTTGTAGAAGATCTCGATCTAGTTGAATCATCACTCTTGAATTTTTTTGGATCTTCAACTAATATAGGCTCTGGATCCTATCCCTTTGGTCCCATGACAATGTCAAATAATTTATAGGAGGCCAAAATTCCAAAAATTCTGAGCGTTTAGAGCATATAGTTAGCTTCATCCAACTTCCCTTCAATGAATGCAAACAGACAAATTTGATTAGGTGTATGATTAATATTTATTGGAGCACCAAGATCAATGTTGGATAATGAAGCCATCATGTAATCACTCAGATAATCTAGTGATATTCTAGTGTTCTAGTAGGATGCCATAGTGATACTTCTCAAGCTATTCAGACCTTAGAACTCTGATACCATGTAAGAAACTACTCACACAATGATATTGATAAATATGCAACACAAGAAAAGAACATAGATATTATAGAAATTAAAATTTTCATCACTAGTAGCAATAAAAGATGATGGCATCATTCACCTCTGCGCTCCCAAAGTAGAGCTTGAATGGCAATGTAGACAACTCTAGATGGGGAGCTACAAGATAGATGTATGCTTTCTATACTCCCTCATTGGCCTCCAACACATCCTTAAATAGGCCATGAGCAAAGAAGACCTTCCTAAGAAACTAAGAATGGACACTTGTACGTGGGCAACCACCACCCTACAAATTGGACCATCACCCATACACGACCTCCACATGGGGTCCACCAACCTAAGGAAAAGCCTATTTCTTTAAACTGGGTTCACAAATAAAAAAAGATAGCAAAAAAGCCCTATCCAACTATGGGTCCAAATTTAAGCTCAGATTACAAATATGAGGTCATTTGGATCATGAAGTGGGGCTCACAAGTTAAAGCACTCAAAGATTTAACTTCCATTCCATACCAAACAAGCTAATATTTCATCTGGGGCTATAACAAGTCTACCTAAGCCATCTACTAAACATAAATGGTCCAAGCTGACCTTCTTCGAGCATCTAAGCTAGGTTTCCCAACAATGGGGTAATGCATAAATGGCTTCTCCTCATAATGGGGGCCTTACATGTGTGCACCAAGATACAATCATGGGAGGTAGACATTTTCATATACGGACACCTATTTTGTTTATCTAATTTGCACGCTTCACACAAATTCTTGAGACTTTTATTATGAAGATTTGGTAGTCCAAGTACTAACCTCTTCTTCTCTATGTCTTTCAATATCTAAGTATTGATATGTCTATACCTCTTATGCCAAGGCTCCAATCCTCCTACCTTCTTGTTTGTTGGTGCAATTAAGGCCAAGCCTACATATGTGATCACCTCATATAAGCTTGATGTATTGACATTACACTTGGAAGGCTTCATATGTACAACCTCTTGTAATTGTGCTTCACAATTACCCATTGTAAAAGTGGAATAAACCCACGAGGAGTTAGGAAGCATTTAGTACACACATTAGTTGAGCTATACCACTAATTCCATTGTAATTTCCATTCAATATACAATTGATTTCATGATCATTTGTGACCATATCTTCATGTCTATGTGAGTGAACTGTTCACTTTCATAAATCTCAATTTTTCAATCAGATTGTAGAGATGATTTCTTTGTGCATGGTGCATCATTTTCAGTGACTTAGCTTGGTAATGTTAGCCTTTTAAGTCTACTATAAGATCCTAAAGTTTTGTTGCATTTTAATTTTTCACTTGTGAGAAATATTTGTTAGAAGTTGGCTATGTCTCTACACCTTCTTCTTCTTGAAAAGTCAGGATTACCTATGTGACTTGCTAAATTTATTTCTCTTAGTATGGTCAATCATTTTTTATGAAATAACTCCAAATAGGTTGCTTTGCTTTCTAATTAGATTCCTCTAAAAGCTTTCTAGCGAATTTTGATCAGAGAATGAGCACTGAGTGAAATACTGAAGCATATATGACCAAAATAGAAAGTTTCTCCATGGTGACTATTGGTCAAACTTGTCTATTTTGATTCATCCTTTTGAGAGTGATCTTCCAAGGTACATAGGGCATCTAATACATCCTTTCGCAAGCTAAAAGGGCCCACCACATATCTTTGGAGTTCATTTGGCTGGTGTAGTGCAAAGATTTGGCAGCACCACTTCATCTTCATCAAGTATCAATCTATCTCTTCACAGTGGTATCACAAAAAGGTTGGACAACATGGCAGATGGATTTCCTTCATCAATTGACAAATTGGATAGAGGTAGCTACTCATCTTTGTCATTAAGGAAAAAATCTTATCATCAAGGCTGGAATTTATATGGTTATGTAGCTGGAGATGAAGTTATGCCAAGTTTCAAGAATGAAAGGCAACCTACACAAGAAGAGTAAGAAAGATTAAGCACATGGTTTTCCAAGGATGCACTTGCAAGGTCTTATTTCCTCAACTCTATCTCATATTTTTTTTGTTGCCTCATATCAAAAGTTTCAAAACATCTCACGAAGTGTGGAATGCACTTGAACCCTTCTTATCTTCAAGTACAAAGGCCGAGAAGCATCAACTATGGTCGGATTTTACAACTCTTAAAAAAGCTCCCAAATAAAATGTGACTCACTTTTTCACAAAGATCAAGGACATTGCTGATCAGTTAGGAAGCATTGGAGAGGTAATAAATGAAGAGCAGATTGTAAGACAAGTCATCAATGGCTTGAAGAAAGATGATAGGTGGGAAGCATTCACCACAGGAATGGACCTATACATGGATATACATGTAATAGACTTCAATTCACTTATTGGGCAGCTACTCAGTCAAGAGGCTAAACTTATGAAGAATGGAGAAGGCTCCAAAGGCAATCAATCTTTTTCTTTGTATATTGATAAAATCAATTCCAAAGATAAAAAAGGAAGAGGAAAGAAAGTGGATGACGAAGCAGGTATACATCAAGATAACTATGCATGTAGAGGAAGACATGGTAGAGGTAGAGGAAGAGGAGGAAGACAAGTAGGGGGAGATCCCAAGACTCTAATCCCTTTTCTATTTGTGGATAAACTAATCATACAACTGAAAATTGATTTAGGAACTCCAAGAATCAAAGAGGCAGAGGCTACAATAGAGGAGTTTATGGCTACTCAAGAGGAAGATTCAACAATTTCCATGGCAACCATAACAATTACAATAAATCAAGCTATCAAGGAGGCTATAGAGGAAGAAGAGACTTCAATAATTACACAGAGGACTCAAATCAAGAAGACTCATTGCTAATAATGAATACGGCAATGCCTCAAGGTAAATCTGATGAGCATGTTTTCTACATAGATTCAGTTGTTCCAATCATGTGGTAGGAAATGTGGCCCTCCTATCAGATTTAGAAGATCCAAGGAACAAGCATGAAGTGCAAACAAGTGATGATACAAGGCACCTTGTGGAGAAGATAGGAAATGTGAAAGCATCTGATGGAAATATCAACCTACTAAGCAAGGTACTCTATGTCACTACCATCACAAAGAACCTGATTAGTGTGGGGCAGATTGTGGAGAAAGGCTTACAAGTCAGGTTCACAAAAGGAGGAGCATTTGTTGAAGATCCAAGTCAAGGATTCAAGAGGATTGGAAAGGGTGAAAAGATAGGTAGATTATTCACATTTGAATTACAAGACAGAAGGAACATTGCTCTCTTTAATTATGGTAGCAAGACACTCATAGAACTAGAAGTATCGCACAAGAGGTTAGCACATATTGGTGAAAGATCATTAAAACAAATTTTCAGGGACCAAAGTGTACTTGGACTTCCTAATTTGTCAAAGCAACACATGATTTAAAAGTGTAGTGCATGTCAATTTGGAAAGTCTCATAGGCTACCATTCATGAAGAAAGGATATATACATTGAGACCTCTTGGAATTAGTTCACACAGATGTATGGGACCTAGCAAGGATGCTTCAATATCTAGATCAAGGTACTATGTTTCATTTTTTGATGATTGGAGTAGATGGACTATATTCCATGATTTTTTAGAAAACTGTTGAACTCATTTGACATGTATTCACCTCCTTCGTCAGATCTTAATGTCTGAATGTACTTCCCTATCTGCTTTTCCACCATGGCTTTAAAAATCTAGAAGTGAGTGAACACCTCACTCTTCTCTTTCATGAAATATACCCATACTTTGCGTGTATGGTCATCAATGAAAGTAACATAAAAACTACAACCGCCCATAGTTGTGGTCTTTGTTGGACCCCAAACATCTATATGTACTATTTCTAGTACATTCTCAGTAACATGCTTGTCATGTGGAAATGATGCTCTTGACTGTTTACCAAATTGACATGCTGCACATACCTTTTGCATTTCTGTAACTTTGAAATTTGGTAGCCCATGGACAATCTCCTTTGATTGCATCAATTTAAGCCTTTTCAAGTTTGCATATCCAATCCATTTGTGCCATATCTCTATATCTGCAATAACCCCTGCACCTTTTGCAAACATGGCTGCATTCATTTCAGGAATCTTCATATTTAAGGTGAACATTCTACCCACTTTGTTTCCTTTGGCAACCAATCGTCCATCCTACTTGTACTCTTCTACATATAATCCATCAGCATTGAACCTGACTTGTAACCCTTGGTCAACCATTTATTCACAGAAACCAGATTCTTTGTTATATTTGGAACATGCAGCACATCAGCAAGATGTTTTACCTTTTCATCCTCCAGAGATAGTGCTATGTTTCCTATATGCTCAATAGGATGTGATGTGTCATCACCTGTTTCAACATATCCAGGAACTAGCAATTTCTGCAAAGTACTGAACCATTCTGCATGATTGGTCATGTGATTTGAAGCACCTGAATCGACATACCAGACATTATCATTCCATTTTGAAACTCTAGTAGACATTGTATTCATCATGTGATATTGAACCATGAACAGCTTCTCAGAATCATCTACACTTGTGGATGCATAGTTGTTTTGCTGCCTTCTGTTATTTTGATTCTTCAACCTACAATCATGATCAAAGTGTCCAAGTTTACCACAATTCTAGCATCCTTTACTGTCATTACCTGAATCATTTCTTTGGAAATTTATGCGACTTTGGCTCCCCCTGCCTCGAAACTGTCCTCTTCCTCCTGCATGATTCTGTTGTTGACCTTGGTCTTGGTTACTGTTTCCTCTTCCACTTCTGAAACCTCTACCTCTACTTTTTCCTCTACCAGAGTAGAATACTTTTTGAGGATTGAGCTTTCCTTGGGAGTTTGAATCCTCACCAAGATTCTTTTCTTCAATGATCAGCATGGATACCAAATCAACAAAATCCAGAATATTTTCCCTAATCTATATACAAGTTATGAACTGCTTATATGCAGATCTGAAACCACAAAGGCACACTTCCACCTTATCATCATCATCTACATTCATGCCAATAGATGCAAGTGAGTCACATATGCTTTTGATTTTCAGGGTGTAGTTACTTATCGACATGACCTTCTTCTCCAATGTATGCATCTCGTTCTTGAGTTGCAATTTCCGTGCCTTTGTATTGGTCTCATACAATGTGACCAAACTGTTCCAAGTCTCTTTCGAGTCTTGGCATCCTCTATGTGCCCAATCATGCTATCTTGTATGCTAACAGATAGCCAATACATTACCTTTCGTGCTCCTTGATTCCATTCCTCATATGCTCTTAATTAGTCTACAGTCTGATTCCTCTCTCGCAAATGCGGAGCATTTTTGTTCTCTCCTTCGATGTATTTTCAGTAGCCTTTTCCCATGAGGAAATTCGTCATTCTGAATTGCCAAGCATGGAAGTTGTTCTTTTCCAACTTATCACTCATAAGCTGACTCATTCCATCTGTGTTTGCCATTTCTGCAGCAATTCTCAACACTACGAAACACAACAAGTAGCAGCACTTCTGCTTGAACACTGTTGCACTATGATGTGACAGCTCGATCTTAGAAAAACACAGTTTTCGTGTATCAAGAGTACATGGAATCACTTGAAATTTCGGAGCTGGAATATATGAGTGTTGCCGAACACAACACAAGTAACAGTTCCTGAAACTGACCTGGTTTCTCTTTGTGCGCTGTCGAAAAGAATTATTTCTCTTAAAATTAAAAATTAAAAGATTAATTGATTGGTATTAGTTTGAATAATTTATGAAAATTTTGACTAATGTTTGATTTTAATTTTTGTAGGACAAAAAGTTTGATGACTAATACAAAGATATGAAGTATTTACCAAGGTGTTTTCTAATGAAGTTGTGGATATAACTTAAAAATCAATGGTTAGTCAAGGGTTTATCTAAGTTTTGAAAGTTAATTCAAGGGTATCTAAGGGTTAAATGTAGGTTTTGAACATGTTTTATAGGGTTCAAGCTTAATTTCAAGGTTAATTAAGGGTTAATTATTAAATCTAGAGGGTTATGGAAGGTTAGAAGATTAGTTTATGGGTTAATTGGGGTTAAAAATCATGGTTTGAAGTTAGTTGAAGGGTAAACCTATGATTAAGAGATTAATTAAGTAGATTTTAGTCTATAAATGAGTTAATAAATAGGGTAAATATAATAAATGGAACCTTAGCAAAATATTTCAAATAAAAAATCTGTTAACTATTAATTATCATTATTTTCACTAAGGTTATGGTAATAATTAAATTTATTGATGGGTTTAATTTAATTTATTCTAAAAGTTTGTATTTATTCTAAAGTAATTAAATAAATAAAAAGGAATTGAAAGGTTGTATTTAAATCTAAAGTCTAAGGCCAAGAGATTATTTAGTTGCGTGGTTATATGTATTTTTGGAAAATCAAATGGAGAAAATTCCCATGCCTAAATTCTTGTTGAGTGTTGTTGAGTTAAAGAGGAGTAAATGTAGGCTGCATGGATCAGTTATCTTAGGGAAAATGTGGGCTATAGTGGGCCACTCTCATCTATATAAAGAGGGGAGTCCTATTCACAAGCTCATGTGATTTTTCAGGTACTCTATTTTTCCTTTGCTCTAGACAATAGTCATTTGTGCACACATTTCCATGACTGTCTTCTGGTAGGAGGAGAGAGAAGTCCATCTCTCTTACTTTTGTCATTCATTCAATGTAGAGCAAATTTTTTTGCTTTGAAAATTGGTCGACATAGAGACAATGGGGGGGGGGGGGGCGTTTTATTTTTTTTCTCCTTCAAATTATTTCTTCCTTTTTCTTTTCCCTTCCATTTTTTCCCTTTTTTCTTTTTTCCCTCTCCTTTCTTTAATGCTTCTTTAATTCCCTCTATTCTTTCTCCCTCTCCCTCTCTTCTCTGTCGACAGCGTAGCAGTGCTGCACGCGCAAGAGAGAGAGAGAGAGAGAGAGAGAGAGAGAGAGAGACAGAGAGAGAGAGAGAGAGAGAGAGAGAGAGAGAGAGAGAGTGAGAGAGTGAAAGTGAGGTTTTTTTTGTTTTCTTCTTTTTTTATTATTATTTTATTTAAAAAAACATCACTTTCCCACCCTCCTGCAGCCAGCCAACGGTGAAGCAGCCAGAGAAGAGAGAGAGAAAGAGAGAGAGAGAAAGAGAGAGAGAGAGAGAGAGAGAGAGAGAGAGAGAGAGAGAGAGAGAGAGAGAGAGAGAGAGAGAGGAAGAGAGAGAGAGAGAGAAAGAGAGAGAGAGAGAGAGAAAGAGAGAGAGAGAGAGGAAGAGAGAGAGAGAAAGAGAGAGAGAGAGAGAGAGAGAGAGAGAGAGAGAGAGAGAGAGAGAGAGAGAATGAGAGAGTTTTTTCTTTTCTTTTTTTATATTAGAAATCTTATTTCTTTTTTATGTTTATATAATGAGATTTTATATGTTTTATTTTTGTAACTAATATAAGTATTATTTATTAATTATATATTAAGAAATATATGAAATAAATATTATTTATAAATATTTATGTTTATTTATATATATGTGTGAATGTATATGTATTTATTTATGTATGTGTGTGAATGTATATTTGTATGTGAATATATATATGTCTTAACATATGTATATGTTTTCTATATGTATATGTTTTAATATATGTATATGTAATTATGTATGTATGTGTATGTATGTGTGTGTTTATTTATCTAAATTGATTACATGTATATGATTTGAATTCCTAACCTTCTTTTATGAGTTTCAGGTTACTAGAAGGAGGGTCCATTTAGCTTTAACCCTTATCTTTCTCACAGATTCCATTATTTTATCTAACCTTCTCCTTATCCATTCACTTATCCTTTTCTTTCCTTACCCTTTAGCCAAACTTCTTCAACCCTTAGCTTGATAGAAATTTATTAGAAATGCATTTAGTAAGAGCATGTACCCATGTTAGGTGTTAGTGCATGTACCCTTGTTGAATGTTAGACATGTTAGTTAATGTATACATATTAGATGGTAAGTATTGCATATTAGATGTTAAGTAATGCATGTTAGATGTTAGGTAGTGCATGTTAGATGTTAGGTAGTGCATGTTAGATGTTAGATAGTGCATGTTAGATGTTAGGAAGTGCATGTAAATGTTAGATGTATGTTACTGAATGTTAAATATATGTTAGTGAATGTTATTTATGTAAATGTATGCATAATTAATGCATGAATATTAGATTTTAGTGCTTGCATGTTGTGTGTTTGTGCATGTAAGTTCATGCATGTGTGATAGTGCATGTGCATGTATGCATGTGTGTATGTTAGTGCATGCATATTCATATATGTGTATGTTAGTGCATGCATATTCATATATGTGTATGTTAGTGCATACATGTTCATAAATGTATGCTAGTACATGTAAGTTTATGATAGGAATGGTATATATGTGTGTTAAATGTAAGTTATGTATGCATGTGTATGTATGTTTATGCATATGTGTGTTAGTATAAGTTATGTATGCATGTGTATGTATGTTTATGCATATGTGTGTTAGTATAAGTTATGTATGCATGTGTATGTATGTTTATGCATATGTGTGTTAGTATAAGTTATTTATGCATGTGTGTATGTCATGTATGTATGCATGTTCATTTATGCATGTGCATGTATGCATGATAGTTATGTTAGTGCATGTATGCATGTTCATTTATGTATGTGCATGTATGCATGTGAGTTATGTTAGTGCATGTATGTATGTATGCATGTTCATTTATGTTAGTGTATGTTATGTCATGCATGTATGTTTGCATGTGCATGTATGCATGTGATGTATGTTAGCATATGTAATATGTATGAATATGTATAAGTGTATGAAGCTATGTATAGATGTGATTTATATGATTTATGCTAAAGTAATGTATGAATGAATTATTTTATTGCAATGTGTATGTTAAAATAAATGTATGAACTTATAATATTTATGTTCTAGAAAAGTTAATTATCTTATATTAAACTGAGTTTTTAAATATGTTAATATTTAAATGAGTGTTAATCTTTTATGAAAGTTTACTTATATTTCTCATGTGATTTTTCAGATGATATGCAGCACTGTTGAAGACGAACTGAAGATTTGAAGTGTTGAAAGAATTTACTTAGCTGAAAATCTATTGTTTAGTTTGTATAGGATATCATTTACATGAACAATATCTTATAGCTTTTTGTATAGGAAATCTATCATTAATCTATTTACATTTCATCTTTTATGTCAAAAGAATTTCTTTGTTCCACCTAGTACTAAAAATAGTGAAGATCTTTTCCACCATCCATAGCTAGAAACACTGATAATTCTCAAGTAGATTTAAACGTAACAGAAATCATTAAAGATAAAGT
The DNA here is from genome assembly GCA_020310875.1 of Ceratopteris richardii. Classification (NCBI taxonomy): domain Eukaryota; kingdom Viridiplantae; phylum Streptophyta; class Polypodiopsida; order Polypodiales; family Pteridaceae; genus Ceratopteris; species Ceratopteris richardii. Next base: position 8,438,173 of record CM035431.1, on the reverse strand, counting down.
AGTTAGTGAGGAATTAATCTTACCATCCTAGTTAGATGCAATTGAAAGATATAGGAACACTTTGCCTTACAAACCTTAGGAAAAAAAATACTTGTTCTACATAGTCACCCTGTGTGCACCGTTAGCAAGACGATTGAATTGATCCACTTGTCGTCACAATTCGCTCCCACATTTGAACTCGACGTGAACAACGACACAAGAGGACAGGTATAAACATTTTTCCTCTTCTTGCATATGCAATAGTTTGGTTTAGGTTACGTGGTTGCAGCAGCTTGAGGAGGTCATCTTGGAGAGGTAGAATTCTCAAACTTTGTAATTCCCTGGGTGTTGAGGGCTGAGCTTATGCTCTGAGCACCTCCACCGGAATAGGCAAGTAGATCAGCTTCATCTCGCCACCCTTTCATTGACATATGAAGCGGAGACATTTGCACATTCATTCAATAGATTTTGATGTATTAGAATTTAAGAAACTCAAATTGTATAAAGTTTACACACACATTCACATTGAGCCTCTTCTTTGAACCATCTTTCAGGTATTGATCTATTTTTCGAGATTTATTTTATTGATTTTCAATGGGTAAGAAGAAGATAGTTAAATTAAATACAAACGATAAGAACTCTATTATGGAAGACTTAATTAAGAATAAGATTTTGGATATTGAATTTCAATTCAAAGAAGTAGGGGATAATCTAAAGTCATCAAATCAAGCTAAATTTGAAGAAATATTTCTATTACTTGATAAACTTAGTGAGTTTTCCAATTCAAGTCATGTGATGTGTGGTATGTTAAAAGAAGTTGTTTCAAATTTAAAGAGCCAAATTGATAAATTGAACAAACAAGTAAATGAACTACCTAGATGTAAATGCAAGCATGAACATGAAACTCTAAGCCTTCTACAAAACTGCATAACAAAGATCATATATTTGAGCATAGGTGATCCACCCATACGGCTATGCATAGGAGAATAAAATGTCCAACAAGATGCTTTTGGTGTGACCAGTTAGGTCATGCGTATGATAATTGTCTTTCTTATGATGATGCATGCAAATTACACTTAGTCATTACACATGACCTTAAGATTTGTGACTTTCAAACCCAACTACCTTTGCATTTAAACTTAGGTAGAGGAGGAATGAGAGAATACTTTGCCCAAACTAAATTTAGACCTAAAATATGTAACAACATTCACAAACAGTGGAAACCTAAGAGTTATAATGAGAAAACCAAGAATGCATTAAAATCTATATACAATGAGCAAAATCTTCTAAAACCAAAATTTATAAGTAACCCTGATGATGAAACTAAATCCCATGATAAAAAAGATGGTCAAAATACATTGAGAAGAATTGATAAAGATGAATGTGTAAATATAAAGAATGATGAAATTGAAGTTCAAAAATCAATAAAAGTTGATGAAAGAGAAGACATATATATTATGAATGATGAACTTAAAATCTTAGAGAATGAGAATGGTTGTGATCAAGATACATTTGATGAATTCAAATTTCAATTTAATGATAAAAAGGTTTATACTAAAATTGATAATGACAAAGATATTGGAAAATGGGTACAAAAGGCTATTCTGAACATAGTGCAAAATACTTAAAAATCTTCTAAACTTATGAATAAGAGGGGAAAGAATTTGATAGAATAATTTTCTTGTGGTTTTTTATATCTATGAATTTTTTATGAGCTTTATGTTAACTAAATTTATGATTCAAAATATGAAATATTGATGCTTGATGTTTGATGAACATTCTCCTATATAATTTTTTATGATTGAAAAAGATATTAATAGTTGATGAAAAATCTTTGCTTTCAAAAGGTATATGTGTTAATTGCTTCCGCTTTTCTTTATCACGATATGAAATTCTTATTTTCAATGAAGCTATTTGACGTTTTCTTTATGATTTTTTCTTTCTTAAGAAAATATAAGAATTTTCCATGATAAATATACTATGAGTTTTTTATACCAAATTATGATGATGAATGTGATTAATAATATGCTTCTTTTTTATGAGTATTATGATGGCAAAATATGATGATGATGTGATAATAAGTTGATGACAAATAATGAGTAATGAAAACTACTTAACTTGTAGTTTGAAGTTTATGATTATCAAATGGAATTTTATTCAACACTTTTGATAAAATCTAGAGATTGAAGATAGAAGATGAAGCCTAAAATCTAGTCAATCGAAGAAATGTTTGGATGACAGGGGATGTAGAAGATGAATAAAAATAATCAGGTGAAAAAGTTTTAATAAAAGATTTGTTTGATTTTGTGTATATGCACGGCATTACTGATTGAGTTAAAAGGATATGCTCAAATTTATTTAAAAAAATCAAGTAGAATTTAAGATGTTAAATATCTGATATATTTATGATTGAAGCATAAAAACTTGTATTTATATGACCTGAATCAGATAGTTAAATAGAAATTCTAGAATTGAAATCTTGTGGAAGAAATGGTAGCCTTATTATGAATACATGCATATGCCGAAAACTTTATCCATTGGTAAGTGGGATTTTTGTATCTTGCTATTTATTCCTTATGAGATCTAACCTCTAAATGAATTAAAAAAATAAAACTTCATACCCAATTAGCATATATGTACGTGGTTGTAGTTGGTGCTCTATGTTGGGCTAGTAGGCAGGTGGAGCAACCTTGGTTGGGTGATCAAGGCCACGAGCTGACGCTAGTTTCATCATAGGCCTAACCTTTATGTTGTCATGCGCCTGCATGGGTCGGTAGGCGGATGGAGTTACTCTGGTCGGGTGATCAGAGCCACGAACTGACGTCGATTTCATGTAGGGTTGACATAGTTTTGTCGTGTGCTATGCCGGGTTGGCAGACAAGTGGAATAAACTTGGCCGGGTGGAAAAGTCCAAGAGTCGCACCCAATTTTGGCATAGGCCGATTTGTTAAAAATAAATAAAGAGCTGAGTTGAGATGAAGTAATAAAGCAAGAGAAAAATGATATGAAAAAAAGCAATGAATGGAGAGTCATACCATAGGAAATAAAAGTAGGAGGCATATAATTCTATTAACTGATGAAAAAGTTTTTGGTATATGTTGTTATGCAGGATAAGTTACTTATTCCAAACAAGTTACATGAATAGAAGGACTATGACACTTATGATTTATTCCTATAAATGCTTGTTTAAATCTGGATTCAGAGACATAGCATGATATTTAAATGACTTATATCTACTTTCTTTTTTTTAGAAGATTTGTGCTAATCTTTTTAATTGCACAAAGTATGAATGCATGATAAAATAAAACTTTGAAAATTTAAAACTTATTTTCAAAAGAATTTGATATGTTCCACTTGAATCTGTAGGTTGGCCCATCGGGATGATGTGCAGGTTTAGTGGGGGTGGATGTCGGAAAGAATTATTTCTCTTAAAATATTATTAAAAATTAAAAGATTAATTGATTGGTATAAGTTTGAATAATTTATGAAAATTTTGACTAATGTTTGATTTTAATTTTTGCAGGACAAAAAGTTTGATGACTAATACAAAGATATGAAGGATTTACCAAGGTGTTTTCTAATGAAGTTGTGGGTATAGCTTAAAAATCAAGGGTTAGTCAAGGGTTTATCTAAGTTTTGAAAGTTAATTCAAGGGTATTTAAGGGTTAAATGTAGATTTTGAACATGTTTTATAGGGTTCAAGCTTAATTTCAAGGTTAATTAAGGGTTAATTATTAAATCTAGAGGGTTATGGAAGGTTAGAAGATTAGTTTATGGATTACTTGGGATTAAAAATCATGGTTTGAAGTTAGTTGAAGGATAAACCTATGGTTAAGAGATTAATTAAGTAGATTTTAGTCTACAAATGAGTTAATAAATAGGGTAAATATAATAAATGGAACCTTAGCAAAATATTTCAAAAAAAAAATATGTTAATTATTAATTGTCATTATTTTCACTAAGGTTATGGTAACAATTAAATTTATTGATGGGTTTAATTTAAATTATTCTAAAAGTTTGTATTTATTCTAAAGTAATTGAAAGGTATTGAAAGGAATTGAAAGGTTCTATTTAAATCTAAAGTCTAAGGCCAAGAGATTATTTAATTGAGTGGTTGTGTGTATTTTTGGAAAATCAAATGGAGGAAATTCCCACGCCTTAATTCTTGTTGAGTGTTGTTGAGTTAAAGAGGAGTAAATGCTCTAGACTATAGTCATTTGTGCACACATTTCCATGACTGTCTTCTGGCAGGAGGAGAGAGAACTCCATCTCTCTTTCTTTTGTCATTCATTCAATGTAGAGCAATTTTTTTTGCTTTGAAAATTGGTCGACGCAGAGACAAGGGGGGGCGTTTTATTTTTTTTTCTCCTTCAAATTATTTCTTCCTTTTTCTTTTCCCTTCCATTTTGTTTCCTTTTTTCTTTCTTGCCTCTCCTTTCTTTAATGCTTCTTTAATTCCCTCTTTTCTTTCTCCCTCTCCCTCTCTTCTCTGCCAGCGGTGCAGCAGTGCTGTGCGCGCAGCATAGAGAGAGAGAGAGTGAGTGAAAGTGAGGTTTTTTTATTTCTGTTTTCTTGTTTTTTATTATTATTTTATTTAAAAAAAACATCTCTTTCCCACCCTCCTATAGCTAGCCGACGGCACAGCCGCCGTAGAAGAGAGAGAGAGAGAGAGAGAGAGAGAGAGAGAGAGAGAGAGAGAGGAAGAGAGAGAGAGAGAGAGAGAGAGAGAGAAAGAGAGAGAAAGAGAGAGAGAGAGAGAGAGAGAGAGAGAGAGAGAGAATGAGAGAGTTTTTTCTTTTCTTTATTTTATATTAGAAATCTTATTTCTTTTTTATCTCATTATATATGTTTTATTTTCGTAATTAATATAAATATTATTTGTTAATTATATATTAAAATATATATGAAATAAATATTATTTATAAATTTTTATGTTTATTTATATATATGTGTGAATGTATATGTATTTATTTATGTATGTATGTGAATGTATATTTGTATGTGAATATATATATATATATATGTCTTAATATATGTATATGTTTTCTATGTATATGTTTTAATATATGTATATGTAATTATGTATGTATGTCTATGTTTATTTATCTAAATTGATTACATGTATATGATTTGAATTCCTAACCTTTTTTTATGATTTTCAGGTTACCAGAAGGAGGTCCATTTAGCTTTAACCCTTATCTTTCTCACAGATTCCATTATTTTATCTAAGCTTCTCCTTATCCATTCACTTATCCTTTTCTTTCCTTACCCTTTAGCCAAACGTCTTCAACCCTTAGCTTGATAGAAATTTATTAGAAATGCATTTAGTAAGAGCATGTACCCATATTAGGTGTTAGTGCCTGTACCCTTGTTGAATGTTAGACATGTTAGTTAATGTATACATATTAGATGGTAAGTACTGCATATTAGATGTTAAGTAGTGCATGTTAGATGTTAGGTAGTGCATGTTAGATGTTAAGTAGTGCATGTTAGATGTTAGGTAGTGCATGTTAGATGTTAGGAAGTGCATTTAAATGTTAGATCTATGTTAATGAATGTTAAATATATGTTAGTGAATGTTATTTATGTAAATGTATGCATAGTTAATGCATGAATATTAGATTTTAGTGCTTGCATGTTGTGTGTTTGTGCATGTACGTTCATGCATGTGTGATAGTGCATGTGCATGTATGCATGTGTGTATGTTAGTGCATGCATATTCATATATGTGTATGTTAGTGCATGCATATTCATATATGTGTATGTTAGTGCATACATGTTCATATATGTATGCTAGTACATGTAAGTTTATGATAGTAATGGTATATATGTGTGTTAAGTGTAAGTTATGTATGCATGTGTATGTATGTTTATGCATATGTGTGTTAGTATAAGTTATGTATGCATGTGTATGTATGTTTATCCATATGTGTGTTAGTATAAGTTATGTATGCATGTGTATGTATGTTTATGCATATGTGTGTTAGTGTAAGTTATTTATGCATGTGTGTATGTCATGTATGTATGCATGTTCATTTATGCATGTGCATGTATGCATGATAGTTATGTTAGTGCATGTATGCATGTTCATTTATGTATGTGCATGTCTGCATGTGAGTTATGTTAGTGCATGTATGTATGTATGCATGTTCATTTATGTTAGTGTATGTTATGTCATACATGTATGTTTCCATGTGCATGTATGCATGTGATGCATGTTAGCATATGTAATATGTATGAATATGTATAAGTGTATGAAGCTATGTATAGATATGATTTATATGATGTATGCTAAAGTAATGTATGAATGAATTATTTTATTGCAATGTGTATGTTACAATAAATGTATGAACTTATAATATTTATGTTCTAGAAAAGTTAATTATCTTATCTTAGACTGAGTTTTTAAATATGTTAAGATTTAAATGAGTGTTAATCTTTTATTAAAGTATACGTATATTTCTCATGTGATTTTTCAGATGATATGCAGCCTTGTTGAAGACGAACTGAAGATTTGAAGTGTTGAAAGAATTTACTTAGCTGAAAATCTATTGTTTAGTTTGTATAGGATATCATTTACATGAACAGTATCTTATAGCTTTTTGTATAGGAAATCTATCATTAATCTATTTCCATTTCATCTTTTATGTCAAAAGAATTTCTTTGTTCCACCTAGTACAAAAAATAGTGAAGATCTTTTCCACCATCCATAGCTAGAAACACTTAATGATTCTCAAGTAGATTTAAACGTAACAGAAATCTTTAAAGATAAAGTAGTTAGCGAGGAATTAATCTTACCATCCTATTTAGACGTAGTTGAAAGATATAGGAATGCTTTGCCTTACGAACCTTAGGAAAAAAAATACTTGTTTTGCATAGTCACCCTATGTGTGCCGTTAGCAAGATGATCAAATTGATCCACCAATCGTCACAATTGGCTCCCACAATGCCACCTTGCGGGCTCAAAATGGAGGTGGAGATGGCTCCGAAACTACGATCTGACAAAAACAAGTGACCCTAAAGGGGTAACTCTTGAAAATATTTTGAGGTCTTCTACCTTCACGCCGATTTTCATAGCAAATGGAGGTCATTTGTGAATCGCGTTTTCTCCACGCCTTGCCACGTACTCTTCACTGTCGCCTTCTCCACGAGCTCTCTATAGCTACGCTTGCTCTAATACCATGTCACGAGGAAGGAGATAAGGAAGAGAGCTCACACACACACTCTCGCAATCAAAGAGAAGCACACACTCAGATTGAGGCAAGGAAGAATGATCTTCTTCTTCTTCTTCTATTACATAAAAAGGAATGTACAATAATGACCTAAAAATAAGAATACAACAAGTGCAATATACAAAGATCAGCACATAAGGAAAAACCTAATGTCCACGAATGAGTGAGCTGGTAAGGAACAAATGTGCCATCACTCTCGATAGATAAATCTAATAAAGCTCAATGAAATATCCCTGACATATACTAGCATGACCACTATACATGTCACAGAAACGAAAAACTGATAGGTGTCATCCTAGATCATCACATGTTGAGCTTGATATGTCAACATATGTGGCATCATTCAAATGATAGATTGAATGAAGATCATGTCCCCCTCAAGCATAATAAAAGCTTGATGTTCCAACAGTTCCCCCTCAAGATATAGTATGCTTGAGTATTCATTCTCTAATAGGTTGAATACCTGCCATAGCTTTGAATCTACAAAGCTTTATCCCATCAAGTGCCTTTGTCATCATGTCTCCTATTTGCTTCTCAGTAGGAACAAATGAAATGTCAATCTCCTTTGCCATCAGCTTCTCTCTTACAAAGTGGTAATAGAGTTCTATGTGCTTTTTCCTTGCATGAAATACTGGATATGCAGCTAGATGCATGGAACTTACATTATCTCCAAGTAAGTGAGCTTTGGAACTTTGAAGTCCCAAATCTGAGTACAAATCCTTGAGTCATATTTCGTCTTGAGTTACAATAGTTAGACCTTGAGTAAAAATCCTTGAGTCATATTTCATCTGATTCAGTAGAAGATAAAGCAATTGTTCGTTGCTTTTTGGAGCTCCATGACACTAATTTTGAACCTACAAATGCTAAGTATCCAGAGGTACTTCTTCCATCATCATTTATTCCTATCAAATATGCATCTAAATAGATTTTAATATCTAAATTTGAAGAGTAAGGATAGTAGATACCTTCATCAAGTGTCCCTTTGAGGTACTTGAGTACTCTCTTTGCAACATCCATGTGTTGCCTTCATGGTGAGTTCATGAATTGATTAAGCACTCCCACACTATATGATATGTCGACTCTTGTGTGAGTAGCATATATCAAGCTACTAACTAAGATTTGATACTCTTTAGGATCATCAATCTGATCACCTTGATAAACACTTAGTTTATGGTTCAATTGCAAAGGTGTACCTACAAGCTTTTTGTTCTCCATTCTGAACTTGCAAAGTAGGTCTTCAAAGTGTCTTCTTTGAGTTAGATATATCCCTTCATCTGCATAAATCACTTGCATACCTAGAAAATATGTAAGCTCACCTAAGTCATTGATTTTGAACTCCTCTTGCATGTGTCTCTTGATCCTTTGAATGGCATTTAGATCATCACCTGTCACAATAATATCATCTACAGATACACATAGATAGATAAACTCATTTTGATCCCTTTTGATGAATAAAGAAGGATCTGAGTTGCTAGGTTTGAACCCATGATCTTGAATGTATGTAATCAACCTCTAATTCCAAGCTCTAGGAGCTTGTTTCAATCCATACAATGCTTTCTTAAGTGTGCAAACATAGCATGCACCATTAGGGCTTTCAAAACATGGTGGTTGTGACATGTATACCTCTTCACTTATTAAACCATTTAGAAATGCATTTTTCACATCAAGTTGGAGGAGTCTCAAATTTCTTCTAGTAACTACAATTATCAATTTTGTGATTGTAGTCATCTTTGGAGATCGTGAGAAAGAATGTGATGCACACATCAAGACACGTACATGCAGGTACACCCCTCAACAAAATGGTGTTGTAGAGAGGAAGAATAGGCATTTGGTTGAGATAGCTAGATGTCTCATAAATGAAGGTAAGCTATGTTGGTGCAAGAGAACCCAAGCCCACATACTTTGATGATTAGCATATTTCTCATGGAATCTTATATGATCGATCCCTTGTAAAATCAAGTACATTTATCTTTGTAAAAGTGCATTACTTGCACGTGAATTTAGGAAGCATCAAACCATGATTCATTTGGTAGTTCATTAGTGAGAGAAGATATCCTATAGTTTAGGATTTACTTTTAGGTGGGCCTTTGAATTTGAATTCAAAAGATCAGCTCCAAAATCAACTATAAAAAAGGAGGATCAAAAGACTTGCATGCCTTTCAACTCTATAAGATCATCTTGAAAGGGATTCATTGTGAATTGAGAGCTCACTTCATAGCTCAATCACATCCCTCACATTGTGCAATAGATTATTTCCAATGACATTGTATTTGTACATGATGTAATACATACATTATCATTACATCTTCACTTTACTTCCCTGCCATGACTACATCAGTACAATGATCTTCTCAGAGTTGGTTCTCACTATATGATTGATCATTTGTCGTGATTTAAAGCATCATAGATTCAATATACTATCTACTATATAGCTACAAAATCTCATTATCATTGCTTCTCTGTTCATGAGCTATTATCATTTTATTACTCTTTGGTCTATTGATTGATGCACCCCGAGAATGTCGAGCATGTCCTTTGATTTGCTAAACATCATACTCAGCATGTAGTTCATCATTTTTGTTGAAATCACCCATGATTGGTAGTTCTCTAAGTTAATTAGACATCACCAAAAGGAACTAGACTAGTTGCTACTGTGCTCAGAGCACTATTCAAATTACTGAACATGTGTACACACAAAAATAGCAAGTCTTTGACCTTGGATCAAATTTCTACCTATCTGGTTTTATTCATTGATTAGTGGATCATATTCCAAACATCATAGGTGATTATTTATGATCATTGGTAAGCTAAAGTGGCCCACTACACTCTCTTGCAATTGTTCTTGGCTGGTTTGTAGAAGATTTAAGCAACACCACTTCATCTGTGAAGAATATCCACCATCTCCTCCAACAGTGGTATCAAAGCAACAACAAGCAAGATGGGAGATGGATTTCCATCATTCATTGAAAAATTGGGCAGAAGCAACTACTCAACATGGTCACTAAAGATGCAAGCCTACCTCCAAGGGCGAAATCTATATGGATACATCTCAGGAGATGAAGAGATGCCAACATTCAGGAGCAAGCATCAACCCACAAGGGAAGAGCAAGAAAGGTTGACCACATGGTGTGCAAAGGATGCTCTTGCCATGTCTTATCTATTAAACTCAATATCTGATTTTTTATTACCTCACATTAGGAATTGCAAGACCTCCGAAGAGACTTGGAAGTAATCTCATCATATTTCTCATCAAATACAAGAGCTAGGAAGAATGAGCTATGGATGGAGTTTACAACCCTAAAGAAGCAACCAAAGTAAAATGTGTCTGATTATGTAACCAAGATGAAGGATATGGCCGACCAGCTTGCAAGCATTGGAGAGGATAAAGTTAAAAGCAAGAAGAATGAAGAAGAGGCTAGTATGTCTCAAGTTAACTACACAGGTAGAGGAGGAAAGCAAGGCAAGGGGAGATCCTACAACACTCCACCTTGCAACATATGTGGCATTACCAACCACACCATAGAAGAATGCTTCAAGAACACAAGGAATCAAAGGGGAAGATGATTCCATAGAGGGAGCTATGGACAATCTAGAGGCAGATTCAACAATGGAGGGAACAATTATAATCACAACTACAACCAAGGCTATAACAACAACAATTATCAAGGTGGTTTGAGAGGAAGATGAGATTATAACAACTAAAAAAACGACCAAGAAGACTCTCTACTCATCATGAACATGACATCCAAGCAAGGTAAAGATGATGAGCATCTATTCTATATTGATTCAGGTTGTTCCAATCATGTGGCTGGAAATATAGCATTATTATTTGATCTTGAAGAATCCAAAGGGAAGCATGAAGTACAGACAAGTGATGACACTAAACACTCTGTCAAGAAAATTGGAAATGTCAAGGCTTCTGATGGTAACATGAACCTCTTAATTAAGGTTTTGTATGTGCCAACGAGAACCCAAAACCTAATTAGTGTTGGACAGATTGTTGAGAAAGGCTTATAGGTGAGATTCACAAGGCATGGAGCATATGTGGAAGACCCTCAGTAAGGCTTCAAGAGGATTGCAAAATATGAGAAATCTGGTAGACTCTTTAAATTTGAGATTGAAAACACTAGAAACATAGCACTCTTCAATTACAAAGATCAAAGTCTATCTGAACTAGAGATATGGCATAAAAGGCTAGGTCATATAGGAGAAAGGACACAAAAGTAAATATGTAGGGATCAGAGTGTGCTTGGCATCCCTAATGTGTCCAAGCAACACATGATATAAAAATGTGGAGCATGCCAATTTGGAAAATCTCACACGCAACCATTCAACAGAAAGGGGTACATGTATGAAGACTACTTGGAGCTTGTACACATTGATGTGTGGGGTCCTAGCAAAGATCCATCAATCTCAGGTTCAAGGTACTATGTTTCATTTATAGATTATTATAGTAGATGGATAATTCTCTATTTCATGAAGCATAAGGATGAAGTATTTACATGTTTCAAAAGTACTTGGTATTGGTTGAGAACCAAATAGGTAAAAGCTTGAAGAGAATCAGATCTGATGGAGGTGGTGATTTTTTTAAATTCATTCTTACAAGATAGAGGTATAAAGAGAGAAGTCACAACAAGATATACTCCTGAATTAAATGGAGTGGTAGAGAGAAGGAATTGGTTGATAGTAGAAGATGCAAGGTCAATCTTGAATGAGAAGAAGCTACCCAACTACCTATGGGTAGAGGCTATCTCCACAGCCACTTACTTGGTTAACAGTCTCCCATCCAAATCCTTGGATGGAATGACACCCTATGAAGCATGGAATGGTAGGAGACCCTCATTGGATCATTGCAAATATTTGGGTGCATTTTTTATGCAAACATTCCCTCACAGATTAGAGGGAAGCTTGATCCTAAAGCAAAAAAGTGTATATTCATTGGTTATGACCTAAGTGAGAAGGGTTATAGGCTATGAAATCCCACTAACAAAGGATTTATAGTTAGTAGGGATGTAGTGTTTGATGAAAATAATTCATGGTTTGAAGATGATTGCAGGAATATCAAATTACCTTATAATTTGAAAAGTGATTTTCCAACTCTCACTCAAGAAGATCAACAAGTACTAGAAGATGTCAATTCAGAGGATGAAGAGCAGGGTGACTTCAAGGCTTGGAAGTCAAGGAGCAAGAACAATTTCAAGCAATTGGAAGACATTCTAGAGTTCTCCAATCAAGCACTCAGGAGATCTCAAAGGGAAAGTAAAAAGCCCATATGGTATGGCTATGACAAATCATTAGTCACAAATGCAACTCAAGAGGCTATGTGGCTCAAGCAACTCTGTGCAAATTTGGGGTTACATTCTTACACTCCAATGATTTTTGGAGGCAACACTAGTTAACTTCATTTGGCTGCTAATCCTGTATATCATGCAAGGACTAAGCACATTTAAGTGCACTATCATTATGTAAGAGAGAAATTTCTTAGCAAGGATATTCAACTATCCTATGTATCAACTCATTTACAATGTGCAAATATACTCACAAAGTCTTTGAATGGAACCAAGATGAACAGGTTCAAATTGATGATTGGTTTGTAGGAGATTGTTGAAGCTCAAAGTCAAGGACAAAGCATGGAAGCACATCAAAAGGTGGACACACAAGGAAAAGGAGCAAGTAGGGAGCTCCAAGAAGTGTATGTCAAATTTTCAGAAGAATCCCCTACAAAAATAGTGATTTTCATCACTAAAAACCATTGTAAATACCATTATCTATTTTTAGTAACTCCATTTTGTTCAAGCCGAGGAGTCCTCGAGCTTGAGGAGTATTAGAAGTACCATCATACCAATTTTCATAATTTTTAGACTTCGTTTGAGCCCTCAAATAAGCCCTGGAACCTAATTTTTAACTAGGCCGGACACTAGGTCTGGACAGGGCCAAAACTAGTCAAAAAACTATAAAAAGAGCTAGAGAGCTCATTTTTGAGGTTAGCTTGTTAGAGAATAGAACTTTTGTAAGAGAACTCTTTTGCAATCTAAGCTTTCCATTGTTCCTCTCTTTGATCTTACTTTGTGCGCGTGTGTGTGTATGTGTGTGCATGTTTGTGTGCTTTCACTCACGCACTTGTGCCTTCACTTGCTCGTGGTCTTCATACCGGTCCTCACGTCTCCGCGGATTGACAAGTAAAGGAGGTGGTGCTTACGCTTGAGCTACACCAAATTTTGGCGCCGTTGCCGGGGAGAGAGCTTCGAGGACGAGCGTTGTGATGGTAAGATCGTAGATTTGCGACGTTGGAAGGTAAAAAAAACTGTCATTTCAGTTCATTTTCTGTTTTTTCCTCTTCATCTTCATCATCATCATCATCTCCACCTTCTTCCATCTTCTTCTTCATAGAAATTTCTTGTTTTTTAGTGCATTTTCACCATCTTCATACCATTTTTCATGCATTATTGTGTGGGAAGGAGTTAGGAGAAGCAAGGGAGAGCAAGCGCTGTGTTTTTTTCATGATTTTCTGCTCATACGGAGCTCGCCATAGCCGGCGCTCAGAAATTTGAATTTCCCGCCAAAAAACGCGATTCTGTGATGAAAATCGCGATTCTGTGAAAATTCAAAATTTTTTGAAAAATCACGATTTTCAGTTTTCCCGCCTAAAAGTTGGCTGAAAAATCACGATTCTGTGGTCATTCTCAGAATCGCGATTCTGTGATTGTGCTCAAAATCGCGATTTTCACAAATCACGATTTTCAGCAAAAAACACGATTTTGAGAAAACACGATTCCCTACTCAAAATCGCGATTTTCATGTCAAAAAACACGATTCTCTAAAACACGATTCTGTGCTCAAAATCGCGATTTTCATGTCAAAAAACACGATTCTGTGCTCAAAATCGCGATTTTCATGTCAAAAACACGATTCTCTAAAACACGATTCTGTGCTCAAAATCGCGATTTTCATGTCAAAAAACACGATTCTCTAAAACACGATTTTGTGCTCAAAATCGCGATTTTCATGTCAAAAAACACGATTCTCTAAAACACGATTCTGTGCTCAAAATCGCGATTTTCATGTCAAAAAACACGATTCTCTAAAACACGATTCTGTGCTCAAAATCGCGATTTTCATGTCAAAAAACACGATTCTCTAAAACAAGATTTTGTGCTCAACATCGCGATTCTCTGAAAGTTCACAAAATCGCGATTCTCTGGAAGTTCACAAAATCGCGATTTTCTCCAAAGGTCCTGTTTGCCTGTTTTGACCCCCAGGAGCCTGAATTGGCATAACTTTCTCATCCAAAGTCCATTTTTTGAGCTCTATAGCTCGTTAGAAAGCTCGTTTCAAGTCCTACACGACCTCAACTGTTTTTTTCAAGAATAACGCGTTGATTTTGAGATAGGATAATTTGAATTAGACCCTCAAGTGGGACTTGGAAACCAAGGGGACTCCATAGAATTTTGAACCATACCAAGGGGAAAATTTGGACTCTTGACTAAAGCTTATGAACCTGAGATCTGGTAGACACTTAGGCAAGGATAAACAAAGCATTAGATCTTCTGAGGCTAGTGTCAACCATACATCCAAGTCTTGGGCACAACAAATAAGTGGTCATCTTTTACTAAGTTCAGACACAAGTGATTCAGAAATGTCTTTTAGTATGGGAAAACCTGCAGGTGACTCAGGGACTGCCCATCTACAAACACCAGAAGGTCCCTATAAGACACAGTTGGAATATATTCGGACCAACCAATTAGGTGCTCGCATCTATGAGGATGGTCTGAGGTGATCAGTGGTCCAACTCAAAAATCCAGATCAATCCTTTGGACTTGAACACCCGGTGGTCAAGTTCGAAGAGGGTTCATACATTGATAAGGAAGGAACCATGTATGTGGTCACCAACCTACCAGATAGGACTGATGAGTTTGGAAATGTCATTCCTGAGAATGAAATAGGAGACCTAGAACAAGGAAATGTAGGACAAGGACCCCAGACTCCTAGAGGTAAGTCAGTGTTGACCCGAGTGATCACTCCAGACTGGATCCCTCAAGATAACAAAAGCATAGAACTATTTTTGAATAGAGAAACAGAGGAAGCCTTTTGGAGATTCAA
Organism: Ceratopteris richardii; assembly: GCA_020310875.1. NCBI lineage: Eukaryota > Viridiplantae > Streptophyta > Polypodiopsida > Polypodiales > Pteridaceae > Ceratopteris > Ceratopteris richardii. The sequence continues at coordinate 8,422,862 of CM035431.1, read as the reverse complement.
GCCAGATCAACCTAGCCAATTGGGCATAGTCATCATCTACGAGTTCAAGGATCCAGAGATGCCAGGCAAAGTTGTTTACCTAGATAACACATCAGAGAAAATTTTCTTGGTAACAGAACATGATAGACATGCATATACTTGGAAGAATGAATTGATTTTCCCCCCACCAAGATCCAATGTTTCCCGTGGCCTCCAAGGTGTAGGATCTTCCCATGCTCATGAAGCCTAGAGAGAAAGAACTAGAGAGAGACCTGAGGTAAGTTTTGCACACACCGTGGGCAGGAATAGATCAGGATTTGAAAATGAAAGACCTGAAAGAGAGAGATATCAAGCACATAGGCAAAAAAGAGATGAACATGATTTTCCATTGCCTAGACCTCGAGAGCACCCAAGAACCCTTAGACCCACTCAAGTGATCAAGGCAATGAAGAACTATTTTGACGGGTCAGGAGATCCTTATGATCATGTGGCCGAGTTCAAACAAGTGTTAAGAGCTGAACAGGTTGAGGATTTATTCACCCAATACGAGGCATTTGGTTTGACTCTTAAGGGCACTGCCTTGGCTTGGTTTCAACCATTGAGTAGTCGCAACTATCGCGATATAGGTCAACTGCTAGACGAATTCATTGTAGAGTTTTCCAAGAGTGGTATCAGGCATAACACATCATCCTTGATCCACAGTTTCAAGCAGACACCCCAAGAAACAGTGCGACTAGCAGGTAGAAGGTTCAGACAGTACCTAGAAAGATGCCCTGCTCCCGAGTTACCCACACCAGCCAAACAAGTGGCTTTGTTCTTAGATGGCTTACTGAGCACAAAGTTAAGATCATATGTATATCTGAAAGAGCCGAGATCCATAGAAGAGTGCGTGCGGACATGCATTGACATAGAAGATAACTTGGGTGAGGAGTTAGGATTGTCCAAACTCTACAAAGATTCGGATAGTTCTACTAGTCATACTTCAAAGATCTCCACAGAAATAGAAGAGATAGCTGAGCAGGTTGCCAAGAAGCTGGGAGTCCAAAATAAACAAACACAGAGAGTCACTCCAGTGAATCGGTGTTATACTTGTGGGGGCGACCACATGGCTAATGTATGCCCAATGCAAAACCAAAACATTAGAGAAAGGAATGCTCCATATTGCACTATTGAGAGGAAATACACAAACCACACGGCTCAAGATTGTCCCTACAATAGGCAGGCTGTTAGACAGAATTATCAGCAACCTTACCCACAAGGTAGGTATCAGAACCAATACCAACAGCCATATTATAGACCACAACAGCAATATCAGGTACCATATAGGCCACAACCTGTCTTGGGAAACCAACCACCAGCTCCAGCCAACGTGATTCCAGTCAAATATGCTGGGGGAGAAGAAAATCCAAATAGAGCATTGGTGCCACTAACCCCATTGATACCAGATAATGACTCTCATGCTCATTGTTCAGACTACTCCCATGAAGGTAGTCCACATGCGTATTACACAGGGTCACCTGAACATAGTGAGATTTACTCGTATCAATATGAAGCACCACCTATGGAGCAAAATTGGGAGCCAGAATACTCCAATGTCATGTACACAAATCCTAACCCTAGGCCCCAGTTGAGACAAATGAGACCACAAGCCCCTAGAGGATCTTGTTTCAGATGTCAAGGTGACCATTTCATTCGTGACTGTCCCCACCCACCATCTCCGAGTCAAGGACAGGCTATCACAATACAGGCTTTTTGTCCTGATTGCGGCAAAGACCATCTCCCCAGAGATTGTCCAAGAAACCCCTCCAGTGCACCCAAGATTACACCCATTAATGTGGTAGGCTTAGTGGCAGATTCAAGATCAAGTAGTAACAATGTGGCTCCTATACAAGCTGTCACTAGAGCACAAGCCTTAAAACAGGATAAACCAGTAGAACAATCAGAGTCGAGTGAATCTGGAGAGCCTAGTAAGAGGAAAACAAGAACATGGAAGGATACCAGAGATAAGGCCAATCGCAAGTGGAATAAAAAGTTATCGGAACTAGAAGAAAGCTTAAAAGAAGCGAAAACAAAAATAGAAGATATTGCATCTCAAAGCCCCTCGCATGCCGAAACTCCATCCACTCCACCTCATCCCACCCCACCACCCATTGCAAATAGACCTCAACCAGGGTCTGTCCTTGCAGATCCAACCCCAGAAGGCTTGGACATGATGTTCAAGGCCTACCAGGCTCGACTTCAAGAAGGGCCTACAGCTGCAAACCTAGACAAGAGTTATCCTAGAGCGGACTTAGAGATTGAACGGATGAAAATGTGCATGAAAATGGTAGAACAAGCTCAAGCTATACTTGAGACTAGTCAAAAGTTCAATCAGACAAACTCTGTCAAAGGGGAATTGCACTTCCAGGGCTTACTAGAACGATTAGAGCAGTTGGTAAACAAACCACAAGTTTCTTTACCTCCACAGGCTCAACCAGTTATTGAAAGAGGAAGCTCACCTCCAATGGGAGCTTATGTTCCTAATTCCACAGATCCAGGAATACCTCCTTCAATTCAACAGTACTCTCAAGAATTCTTGCGGGAAATACAAGAAGAGAAATGGGGTAAGGAGAAGGGTAATTCCCCTCCTATTCCTGAGATTGATGATCTTCATGATCAATTTCCCCAAGACATTCCATCTATTTACGGGGATGAAGCAGAACAACAAGAAGACGAAAGGTTAGATTTTGAATCTAATACCTTAGAAGAACTGCCTCAATTTCCAGGCCCATGGGAATCTGAATCTCTCCAGATTAGAGCTCCCACAATACTAGTAAGAAATGAAGACTCAGTGGTTCCAAGGAACACAGATGTCGTGAAGAACACGAAGGTTCAGTGTCATCTCACTGTAGAAGAGCTGCTCAAAGCAAAACCTGAGCTTTGGAATCATGTGAAGGATCAGGTTCCAGAACTTGATTCCAACATGCCAAAAGCAGGCTCCAAGCAAAGGGTACCAGAGATACCTCTAGACAAAATAGGGGACATGTGTGAGGGTGACGAAGGTAATACTTATCTTCCAATCACCTACCAAGGTTACACAACCAAAGCAATCATAGATTCAGGTGCTGGTGTTGCTATTGCGACCACCTCCTTGTGGAAGCAATGGGGCAAGCCCACATTAAGACCAACTAGAATGAAGCTTCAAATGGCTGATGGTCATTTTGAAAGACCTCTAGGATTGCTAGAAGGGATCACTCTAACCACTTGTGGTGTAGAGTTTGAGCACACATTTGCTATATGTGACTTTGAGAAAAATAATGTCTATGAGATGATCCTAGGAAGACCCTTCCTACGACAATTGCAAATAGTACAGGATTGGGGAACTAACTCCTTGTACTTACAGCACTTAGGGGTCACCACCAAGGTCAATTTGAAGGATTACACCTTCAGAGATGTACCACCCCTACAGTGGAATTCTATCCACAAAGCGAAAGAAGATTCCATCTCCGTGCATTCTGAAAGTTCACCTGATCCATCATGGCTGCATGAAGATACTCATTTGTGGATGTGCAAGGTCGCAAAGGAAGAGGAAAAACGTTTAAAGGCAAGAGAAGAAGGAACTTCGCTAGGAGATAGACCAGTTAGAGACCCAGCCTACACACCGATGATCTTTCCAGATGAGGAGTTTGAGCCTCATGGCTGGCCAGAAATCTTAGCCACCATGGACATTGCTGTCAATGAGGAACAGTGGACACCTCATTGTGATGAGGAGGGTTATGATATCTCAGTATTCATGTGTCAACCCTTGCTAGAAGAATGTGACCCTAGTGATGTCATAGAAGAAGGAGAGAAGGACGATGATCTGGAATCTATTGTGATGGATAGTTGCTTTAACTCAGAGCAGCACTATCTAGAAGATATAGGAGTGTTCACCCAGAAAGAAGAAGAACCTCTCACAAGTATTAAAACAGTAAACTCAAAGGATGGAAGTGAGAGTAGTCAAAAGAAAAAGAAAAGAAAAGCAGTGAAACAAGAAGAGGAGGAATCATTGTTTGAAGTACCAGAAAACTTCAAGAAATATGAAGTTGACGACCGCAAAATTTTGGTACGAATGCCTAAGAGAGAGGCCATCATAGGAGAATCATATGATAATAAAGAAAAGACCAAGAAGATTGTAGTGACCATCGAAGAGAATGAAGAGAGATGCACATATATAGGAGATGACCTAAGTGCAAGAGAAGAAATGGAGCTTGTCGCTCTATTAAGGGAATATAGGGATGTGTTTGCATGGCACTATAGAGACTTGAAAGGGGTAGATCCAAGAATTTGCTCTCATACTATCCCCATGACTGCTGATGCTAAGCCCACCAAACAGAAGCCCTACACATATAATGATACCTATGCAGCCAAAATAAAAGAAGAAATTGATAGGTTGATTGAAGCGGGATTCATCTATGAGATTGAGCACACCGAATGGGTGTCCCCCATTGTTGTGGTACCCAAGAAGAACGGGAAGTTGCGAGTGTGTATTAACCTTAAAAAAGTTAATGCCGCTACGATTAGAGACAGTTATCCACTTCCAATCACAGAACACCTATTGGAGCGTGTTGCAGGCAAGGAAGTTTATAGCTTCCTTGATGGATTTTCAGGTTACAATCAAGTAGCCATTGCCCCAGAAGATCAACACAAAACAGCTTTTGCTACAGAGTGGGGAATCTTTGCATTTCGTGTGATGCCATTTGGGCTCACCAATGCACCTGCAACATTCCAAAGGCTCATGTGTCATGTCTTCAAAGAGTTCTTGCGAAAGAGCTTAGAAGTGTATGTGGATGATTTATGTGCTCATTCCCAAGAAAGAAGGTTTCACATCCCTGAGCTCAGACAAATCTTCAACAAGTGTAGAGAATATCGAGTGTGTCTGAACCCAGAAAAGTGTGTGTTTATGGTGCGTCAAGGTAAAATCTTAGGTCATATTGTTTCTAAGAATGGAATCTCAACAGATGAAGATAAGGTGCGAGCCATAGCGGAGCTACCAAGGCCAAGGAATATTAAAGAGGTACAAGCCTTTATGGGCCATTGTGGATACTACCGTAGGTTTATCCACATGTACGCGATCATAGCTAGACCCCTTTATGCCTTGTTGTCTAATTTTGAGTGGAACGACGAATGCGAGAATTCTTTCAACGAACTAAAGAAACGTTTGTGCACGGCACCAATACTCACCACTCCTGATTGGAATAAACCCTTCCATGTCCATGTGGATGCATCCAATCATGCCATAGGATGTGTGCTAGCACAACCCACAAGTGAAGGAAACTTAGATTTGCCCATAGCATATGCTAGTAGACAGCTCACTGTAGCTGAACGAAACTATACCACAACTGAGCGAGAGGGCTTAGGCATGGTATATGCTGTGAAGAAGTTTAGACACTATTTATTGGCCAACAAGTTCAAGTTTTTCACTGATCATCAAGCTTTGTTGTATTTGGTCAATAAACCTTGCAATACTGGACGCTTAGTAAGATGGTTCCTCTTACTAATGGAATACGACTTTGAAGTTGTTGTCAGGAAAGGTAGAACCCACCTTCGGGCAGATCACCTTTCTCGCATCACTTCAGGAGAGTCACCGCAAGGAGTGTCTGACGAATTACCCGATGCTTATCTGTTCAATTTAGAAGTTGTTCCTAAATGGGCAAATAAGTTGGTACCAGTCCTCACCTTTGGCCCTGCAAATAAGAATGTGAAAACATCACAAGAAGAAATTGTAAAATCACAAAAATATCACATATTAGCAGGAAGCATGTACAAACAAGATACTGAGGGTGTATTAGCTTGTTGTGTGGAGGATGATGAACATAGTAGTTGGTTGCAACAAGCCCATGAAGGAATGCTAGGAAATCACTATTCTAAACAACGAACATTGCAGAATCTAAAGCGTTTAGGAGTGTATTGGCCTAGCATGGACAAAGAAATACATGAGTGGATTAAGAATTGTCCAAGGTGCAGAGAGAGACCCCCAGTGGAGCATGCGACCCTTTATCAAGTGTCATTAATTCCAGATTGGAGTGCTCCATTGGTAGAGTTTATGAGATCGGGACGATTACCCAAAGAGGCTAGTCTAGCAAGAAGACGAAGCATGGAGCAAGAGGCTCAAGGCTACGCCTTAGTAGGGGACAACCTATACCGAAGAGGCAAAGATGGTTACTTAAGACTATGCGTTCATGAATCAGACTATTTAAAGGTCTTAGAGACTGCACACATCGGTGTTGCAGGTGGACATTTTGGTCCTGACCGAGTGATCAAGACCATTCTATTCTCAGGACTTTGGTGGCCCACTCTTCATATGGACGCACATACCTATGTGAAGAAATGTGACACATGCCAACGTGCACAATATCCAGTGAGAAAAGACGAGATGCCCTTGAGGCCAATGATGGGAGGACGTGCATTTTCAAAGTGGGGCATAGACTTCATAGGTCCTATTAACCCCCCAGCTAGAAACTCCCATGCAGAGTACATCATAGTAGCCACAGATTACCTTACAAAGTGGGTAGAAGTCAAAGCCACAACAAAGAATGATGCTCAGACTACGGCTAAGTTCTTAATCGAGAATGTGTTCACGAGATATGGACTACCAATAGAGTTGGTGAGCGATAGAGGCACACACTTCTTGAATGAAGTCATTGAAAATCTTCTCCAAGAATTCTTGGTGATACATAAGAAATCTACCCCCTATCACCCACAAGCCAACGGACAAGCCGAGAGTACCAATAAGATCCTCTGTAACGTATTGACAAAACTGGTAAATAATAAACACTCTGATTGGGACAAACAACTTCATCATGCTGTTTGGGCTTATCGAGTTGCCTACAAAACGGTACTCAATGCCACCCCATTTCAGATGGTCTTCGGACAGAATGCTGTGCTACCATTAGATTTCTTAATCCCTGCCTTAAAAGTAGCACAAGAGTATGAGTGGAATGGGCATGAATTGTCCTCTAGGATCTTTGATCTCGAACGCTTGGGTGAAACGAGGCTACGAGCGGCAGCAGGCATCTACGCTGCAAAGAAGAGGCAAAAGGCATACTTTGATGCACACATCAAGGATAAGGGATTGAAAGAGGGAGATCTAGTGTTGGTATACACACTAAAACAACATGCCCGTAAGTTGGAAAAAAGAGGATACGGACCCATGATCATTAATAGAATTTCCACTAGTGGTGCAGTTCAGTTGGCCACGCTAGAAGGAGATATCTTGCCAAACTATATTAGTGGCTGTAGAGTCAAGCTATATCAAGAACCTCTTACTGAGGATATGCTAATGAGACTCAACACTGCTAAGAAGCGAAAAGATGAAGAGTTAAGAGTGAGAGAAGAAGCACAGGTAGAGGCCAGAGAGCGTATTAGGCGAAATAAGTTAAGGTGCTTAGGCCTAGAAGTCAACTCAAAAGCCCCAAAATATCACATGGATATGTGTCAAAAGTCAGGCATAGCGACTTCTCAGGTCATTGACCAAAGACCCTTTGTGACCATAGAGTTAGGACAAGGGAAGGGTGCAAGGACGGTGAAAGCATTGATTGACTCAGGTGCAGCAAGTAGTGCAGTTAGACTTTCCTACTGCCAAGACTTGGGGTTGAACATCAATCCCATAGAAGCTTATCTCATAGGATTGGGAGGTGTGGAAACCCCTTGTTTGGGCGAGGTGGAACTTCCCATCTACCTTCAAGATGTTCCACTGAAAGTCAAAGCGCTAGTATGTCAAGATGAGAACCTTACAGAACCACTTGTCTTGGGTCAAGATTGGATCTATGACCATGCAGTTAACTTAAACCTAAGAAGTCAAATTCTTCAAGTTTGGGTACATGAACAATGCATTACATTAGAATTAGAGAACTGCATGCTCCTAAATCATGGCACCACACACTCTCTTAGTTCTTCCAAGAATAATCATATGAAAGAAGATGTTGTATGTGTCAAAAGCTCTATGATGCAGAAGGTGTCAATCATGGAAGACCAGGTTCGAAGGCGGTTGGATCTTTCTTCTTCCCTAAAGAATCAAGTAGCCACAATAGTGCGTCCACCACACAAGCAAACACATCCGTTCACGACAACTGCTACATCAAATAGAAAGACACCATTCGATAAAAAAGCAGTTCCGAGCATGAAGCAGATATGGGTACGCAGAGGAGAGCAACCACCAACCTTGCCCCCACAAATTCCATCCATGCAAACCAACCAGCCCAGAAGACGAAGGAAGCAGCTCACACAAGCTCAATCACAAGGCATCCAGCAAGTATGGCTGCCTAAGAAGTTAGCTGCAGCTCAACAAGGGCAATTACAGATGTGGGTACCTAAGAAGCTCCTCCATCGACAACAACCTTTGTTCTCCCACATGCAAAAGGTTTCAACAAAGAAGCCACGAAGAGAAAAGGGTAAGCACCACGTACAGAGACCAAAGGAAGATCAAATCAGCTCTTCAACATTAGTAGAAAGACATGCAAAAAGGATATGGGTTTGGAAGCCAAAAGTGCAAGTAGCCTCCACTGAACCAAAGTGTCAACCACACTGGATACCACAGTTCAGCAAGCATCCAAAGAGAAAGACGCCTGAAGTGACCTCTACAGTGCCAAATGATGTTCTAAAATGGACTCCAATAAGGAGGATTACATCAGTTCGCGACTCAATGGATACCTCCACCAAGGTCGGCATCAACCTCCACAAATAACACCAAAAGCCTCGACCGAGCAACAACCATGTGCTCCTTGCACAACCCCGTCTTTTGCACCATTCAGGTCATGCATTTCCAAAGTATGCATTATTATAGGGCCACATTACACGGCCGTGCATAGACACACTTGAGAATCCCAAGCACAAGAGCACATTGACATAGGTCAAATATGTCTATTGATACTAACTTTTGTGTTCTTGTTTTGTGCTATTCTTTGCAAAAAAAAAAAAAGAAGAAAAAAAAAAAAAAAAAAAAAAAAGAGAGAGAGAGAGAGCTTGTTCCTAGATTTGGCTTATGGAACATGAATGAGTCATGCTTAGGTGGACCATCAACCAGGGCATCCAGTGACAATGATAAACCAACCAATGGTCCATCATGATGAAAGGTGTACAACACGAAGAGATCCGCATCGACTGACCTTTCCTTATGGTAAGAATCTTCTACTTGGACCACAACCATGATAGTTTGAGAAACCTCTTCGTCAGCATACCCTTGAGCACTTAGCTCAAGACCCGCAATTTTTGCACCATGCTCTTCCAATGCATTTTCCAAGTAAGCATGCGTAGGGCTACATTACAAGGCCGTGCACAAGGCACATATTTTTTTCAACCCAGGCACGAACACACTTACCCTTCATTCATTATGGGTTATGAGTAGTTGGCATGATTGCTCTCAACATCATCTTTGGAAGAGCTAGCGGACGTTATGGGAACAACATCCAGATCTCGGAAGCAAATTGAAGCCAGTAGTTGCTCCAAATCACTCTTGACAACCTCTTTTGAGCAACTTGCAGTTTTGAACGCTCACAACGACACATTCTTGCTGGAATCCAAGGAACCAGCTCATACAACGGATGGACACCACCTCTCAAAGCACTACATGGAACAGCCCTTCCAACAAGGGTCTGTCAGGGACGACAGACTCGAGAGGGGGGGGAGTGTTGAAGCTCAAAGTCAAGGACAAAGCATGGAAGCACATCAAAAGGTGGACACACAAGGAAAAGGAGCAAGTAGGGAGCTCCAAGAAGTGTATGTCAAATTTTCAGAAGAATCCCCTACAAAAATAGTGATTTTCATCACTAAAAACCATTGTAAATACCATTATCTATTTTTAGTAACTCCATTTTGTTCAAGCCGAGGAGTCCTCGAGCTTGAGGAGTATTAGAAGTACCATCATACCAATTTTCATAATTTTTAGACTTCGTTTGAGCCCTCAAATAAGCCCTGGAACCTAATTTTTAACTAGGCCGGACACTAGGTCTGGACAGGGCCAAAACTAGTCAAAAAACTATAAAAAGAGCTAGAGAGCTCATTTTTGAGGTTAGCTTGTTAGAGAATAGAACTTTTGTAAGAGAACTCTTTTGCAATCTAAGCTTTCCATTGTTCCTCTCTTTGATCTTACTTTGTGCGCGTGTGTGTGTATGTGTGTGCATGTTTGTGTGCTTTCACTCACGCACTTGTGCCTTCACTTGCTCGTGGTCTTCATACCGGTCCTCACGTCTCCGCGGATTGACAAGTAAAGGAGGTGGTGCTTACGCTTGAGCTACAGAGATCAAGGAGGAATGAAGATCAATCATGTTAGGCTTGAGGAGAAGGTGTTGATGCAAGAGAACCCAAGCCCACATACTTGGATGATTAGCATATTGCTCATGCAATCTTATATAATCAATCCCTTGTAAAATCAAGTACATTTATCTTTGTAAAAGTGCATTACTTGCACATGGAGTTAGGAAGCATCAAATCACGATTCATTTGGTAGTTGATTAATGAGAGAATATGTCCTATAGTTTAGGATTTACTTTTAGGTGGACTTTTGAATTTGAATTCCAAAGATTGGCTCCAAAGTCAACTATAAAAAAGGAGGATCAAAAGACATATATGATTGATCATTTTTCATGATTTAAAGCATTGTTGATTCAGTATACTATCTACTATATAGGTACAAAATTGCATTATCGTTGCTTCTCTGAATCGTGAGATATTATCATTTGATTACTCTCTCATCTATTGACTGATGCAACCCAAGAATGTCGGGCATGTCCTATGATTTGCTAAACATCATACTCAGTGTGTCGTTCATCATTTTTGTTGAAATCACTCATAATTGGTAGCTGTCTAAGCTAATCAGACATCATCAAAAGGAATTAGACTAATTGCTATTGTGCTAAGAGCAATGTTCAATTTATTGAATAGGTGTACACACAAAAATAGCAAGTCTATGACCTTGGATCAAATTTCTACCTATTGGGTTTGATCCATTGATTAGTGGATCATATTCCAAACATCATAGGTGATTATTTATGGTCATTAGCAAACTAAAGAGGCCCACTACACTCTCCAACAATTGTTCTTGGCTAGTGTGAATCACGTTTAAGCAACATCACTTCATGTCTGAAGACTATCCACCATCTCCTCCAACACGTTACCATTCTCTTATTGGGCTAAGGCCATGAATACAGCTTGTTACTTGATAAACAGGATTTCAATAGGTGGTGTGCACAACGTGACTCCATACAAAGTTTATTATGGCAAGAAACTAACCATGAAGCACCTCATGCTATTTGGATGTATATGCTTTGTTCATGTTCCTAGGGAAGTGAGAACAAAGTTAGAGCTCAAGAGTGAGAAATGTGTGTTCTAAGAAATAAGCTATAGGTGCTACAACCCTCTCTCAAAGAAGCTATATGTGTCAAGAGATGTTGTGTTTGATGACTCAAGGTCATGGTATGGAGAGAAGGGCAAGACAAAGTTAAATGAAGAGGATCAAGAGGAGTATGCAAACTTTGATGTTCACATTCAACGAGAGTCAATCACAATCAATGGACCAGAGGCTTCTACATCTAAGGTAAACTCATATGATCACTCTTAAACTTATGATTATGAAGGAACATCCCCTACTTCATGGTATAGAAGGTTGCAAGAGTCAAACTATGACACTAGGGAAGCTCAAGAGGAGTTAGAAGAGGATCATGGTGTACACGACCAAGAGGAATATAGATGGTATCTTGGCAAGGCACAAGGCTAGACTAGTAGCCAAAGGCTTCACACAGACGCAAGGGGTGTATTATGAGAACAATTTTAGCCTTTTGGAAAACAAGGCTACCATTAGAGCTCTCATAGCCCTGTGTGCAGCAAGGAGGTGGCCTATCTACCAGATGGACATAAAGAATGCTTTCTTGAATGGTGAGTTAGAAGAAGAGGTGTTTGTGGAACAATCTCAAGGGTATGTAGATCCACAACATCCTACCTATGTTTGTAGGTTGAAGAAGGACTTATATGGCCTAAAGCAAGCCCCAAGGGCTTGAAATCAGAGGCTAGTGGACTTCTTGAAGAGATGTGGTTTCTCTCTAAGTGATGCATATCCATCCTTGTATGCATCTATGTAGATAATCTTCTTGTGTTAGGTGATGATGATGTAGGCATAAGGACCATCAAAGAGAACCTTGGAAGAGAGTTCAAAATCTCAGATCTAGGTGAACAGAGGAGTCCTCTGATGGGGGATGATCCTAACACCCCAATGCAACAATGGAAGATGGCTTCCCTCCACTAGGTCTACAAGTAGTGATATGTGCTCAATCTACATAGAGACTTACAATACAATTTTTCACACTTAAACTAGACTTTGAGAGCTATCTAACATGCTTTGATTCATGCAAAATGGATATTCTAGCTTGGAGAACCATCCTCTGCAAAATAGGCTACCTATTTGCAACACTCTCTGCCTATGTGTAGAGATATAGCTTTACAAACTTCGAAATTTTTCACAACTCACTTAGTCAAAGAACTTGAAACTTTGGAACAATCTAGTACAAATAGATTTGGAAAAGTCTAACTACACCTCTAGATAGAGAGGAGCGAAAGCATGAAAAAATGAGGTAAGCAAGCAAGGGGGTTGCTTGGTTAAGTTTAGGACTTCACTAAACTAAGTGGGAAACTCTTGGAATGCATGCAAATCAAGAAAAAAATGTGTGATGGTGCTTATATAGAGTTTTACGTTTCCTACAATCTAGCTAACCACCCACCAATTAGTGTAGGTGCAATTTTTGGTGGGTGACTCATGGGATTTGAATTTGATTGAGTTTGATGGAGCTTTTAACTTTATTCCATGACTTTGGGTCCTCCTTTTTTATTGTTCCAACTTGCAAAACTTGTGGATGAATCATTTTGCATGGTTGAGACTTGATTTTTGACACTACCGCTCAAGTCTCAATGCCTAGGTCCTTTATTGCAATGCATGCCTTGAACTCTTGTAGCTTTACCCCATCCAAAGCTTTGGTAAACATATCTGCATATTGGTCCTTTGTATTGAACGTCTCCAACTTCACATCCTTTGACATGATCTTCTCTCTAATAAATTTTTAATGCACTTCTATATGCATCGACCTTGCATGGAACACTTTTGAGCCAAGTATATGCAATTTTTATTGTCACAAAAAATAGGTACTTGCTTAACCTGCAAGTCAAGATCAACAAACAACTTCTTGAGCCACATACACTCACATGAGACTTGTGCTAAGCCTCTATACTAATCTTTGGTCAAGGAGAGAGCCACTCTTGGTTGTTTCTTTGACATACATGAGATGGTCTTCTTCCCTAGCATGATAACATATCCACTACTGCTCATCCGGTCATCTTTGGAACCTGCCCAATGAGCATCACAATAAGCTTGTACATTTAATTCATAATCTTGATGCCTAAAAAACAAAAATTGAGATAACACTTCAGGTACATGTGTAATATGTAGTCTTGTCATGGTAGCATACAAGAGAGAACCAATTGTTGACCTACACATGGTCACATCCTTCAATTCTTAACCTTCATGTGCACTTATTTTAACATTTACTTCTAATAGATTTGAAATGGTCTTGCAATCACACAAGCCAAACGTCTTCAAAAGATCTAGAATGCATTTCCTTTGCATCAAGTATTTACCTTCCTCTTTATATAGTACTTCAATACCAAGGAATTACCTTAAAATCCTTAAATCATAGATTTCAAACTCACATCCAAGCTTCTTATGTATTTCATTTATGTTGGCTTTATAATCCCTTGTAATGATCAAAGCATCAACATATACATAAATGAAAATAGTTTTGCTACCTTCCTTCTTCAAAAAAAGTGATAGGTCTGCATGACTCTACTTGCATCCACATTTTACCAAGTAGTCCACAAGTCTTTCATTACAAGCCCTTGTGGCTTGCTTGAGTCCATTAAAAGCTTTCTTAATCCTGCATCTATTATGTGGAAACCTCTGATCTTCAAAGCCTTGGGGATGCTCCATGAAGACTACCTCTTCAAGCTCTCCATTTCGGAAAGTATTCTTCACATCCAACTGACACATCTTCCAACCTTTTGAGGCTGAAATTGCAATCAAATTTCTTATAGTAGACATCATAGATACTAAACTGAATGTTTCCTCAACGTCTATGCCATAGGTTAGAGCAAAACCTTTGCCAACCAACCTTGTTTTATGACTAAAGATGCTCCCATATGCATGCCTCTTTAACCTTGTACACCCATCTGTTGCCAATGAATTTCATGTCCTTTGTTCTTGGAACCAATGATCAAGTATCATTTTCTTCACTTGCCTTGACTCCATGGCTTCAATCCATTTCATATGCTTAATTTCTTCTTCAAAAAATTTAGGTTCTTCACAAGCTCTAACTTGAGTCATTTAGACATAGTGTCTTGCCATGAATGATTCATAAGTTAACCTTTGAACGGGGTATTAAACCCTATTGGATGACATATCTTCATCACTTGTAGATTCCATGTTTACCCATTGATGGTCTTCATCATTTACCTTTTCCTTTTCTTTGCTACTTCTTTCACTTGAATGAGCTTCATTCCTTGTCCTTCCATGCCAAGATGATGTAGTACTCTCCTCTGATGGTGTGCATAAAGTGGTTGGACCACTCATCTTCATGCTTTGTTGTTGCTCTTTGAACTTCTTCTCAGCTCCATATGCATCATCAACTTATAACACATCTTTGCTACCATATCAAGGTAGAAAATCATCAAGTAATACATCCCTAAACATCTTAAGCTCTTTGGTGCAAGGATTATAACATTTAAAACCCTTTTTCTCTGAAGAATATCCAAGAAATATATACGTATTTGCCTTTGGGCCAAACTTGTGCTCAATTCTTGAGGTATGTGAACATAACACATACAACCAAATACTTTGAGATGTGAAAGGTTGGGTTTCTAACCACATCAAGCTTGATAATGTGTACTCCATGTACTCATTAGGTTGAAAACCTATTCATAATGTATATGGCTATATTTGTTGCATCAGCCCAATAAGAGTTGGGCACATTCATTTCATTTAACAAAGCTCTAGCCATTTTTTCTATCTATTTATTCTTCCTCTCTTCTACCCCATTGTTTTGAGGTGTATACCTATAGGTTAATTGCATCTTGATGAAATGGTCATGTAGAGAATCTGAAAAGTTCATTTGAGAAATACTCTCGACCTCCATCCGATCTGAGAGTCTTTATATACTTCCATGTTTCCTTCTCCACTAGGTTTTTGAACCTTTTGAAGTGGTAAAACACCTCTGACTTTGACTTCATGGAATATATCAAAAAAACATTGAATTTTCATCTATAAATGTGAAAAAATATCTATTACCTCCAATGGATGGCTCCCTTGTAGGTACCCATACATTTATGTGTATGAGATTCAACACTTCATTGCTCATATGTGCTCCCTTCTTGAATGGCAAACTGCTTTGTTTCCCTAATTGAAAAGCATTGCACAAATGTTTCATATTGTAAGATCTAAGATCAAGTAGACCACTCATCATGCCCTCTCTTTGCATGTCCTTCATCCTTTTTAAGTCTATGTGCCCAATTCTTTTATACCATAAGTCGATTTCTTCAATCAATTTATTTCCAATTGACAAGTAGACAATGTGAGGGGTTGATGGCTTTCCCTCCATGGTGAAGATTCTTTCTTGCTTCTTTCCTTTTGCTACTAGCTTGTAATCGTACATGGGGTCTTCAAAAAAATATCCTTGATCATTGAACCTCACTTCATAACCTCTTTCAACCATTTGACCTACCGAAACAAAGTTCTTTGTGATGTTTGTCACATGCAGCACATCCTTCAACACCATGGAGCTTTGAGGTCCATTCAATGCAACATCTCCCACATGTGTAATCTTGCGCTTAGTTTCATTTGCTATTTCTACATTCCTTGAGTGATGGGTGAGTGTAAATTAAATCAAACATCTTTATTGTAACGCATATGGTTGCTTGAACCATTGTCAATGTATCATGTAAAATATGAATTGACTCTCTCACTTGACCCATACATCATAAGCAAGTTCTTATTTCATGAATTTGTTGAAGTACTAGTGTAATTACCTTGGTTCCTTTTGTATCCTTGATTTCCCCTCCTTTGGACCAACAATCTCTTGCATAATGGCTGAGTTTTCCACAACTGTAACATTCTCCATTGGATGCTTCTCTTCCATGTGATCTTCCTCTACTCCTTCCTCTTCCTCTTGATCCATAGCTTTGGTTGGAGACTTCTTGGTTGCTTGACATTGAATTTGACCTTCCCCTCCCTCTGCCTTGGGAGTTTTGTCCACCTCTTTTGCCTTTTCCTCTTCTTGCATAGAAAATGTGGGCTTGGCTACCCTTTGATTGTGAACCTCCTTGGTTCATCTCCTCGGTCACCATCAATGTGACTAAGTGATCAAATTCTAGTATGGAATCACTCACATAAACTAATGCAGTGAGTGCTTTCCACCTTTAATCCTCTCTCAAGCCATTGAGAGAGTGCACGACAAGATCTTGATCTTCAATTCGGCTCCCAATTGAGCCTCGGGCATCTACAACCTCAACCTTCAAAATGTACTCATTTATGTTAGTACTTGGTGTTTTCCTAAGACTATTTAGCTCATTCTGGATCTCAATCTTCCTTGCCTTGCTTGATGGAGAGCATAATCTCTCCAAGGTCTCCCAAACCTTCTTGTATGTGTTCAAGTCTTGTATGTACCCTATCATGCTATTGCTTATGTGTTGGGATAGAATGAATATGAATCTCCTATCTCTCTATCCATTCATCAAGTGCTTTGACCTGACCTTCAAGTGTTGGATCATGTACATGAGGAATTGGCTCCTTGTTGCTCAGTAGTCACCACAATCCTTTGCCCATAAGGTAGTTGCTAACTCTAAATTTCCATGGTTGCTAATTGCCTTTCTCTAACTTCTCTAGAATGAAACTGTAGATGGTAGATGGACATATAGGAAAACCACTAAGATTTTTGGAAGGGATTACTCTCACGACCTATGGTTTAGATTTTGAACACACATTTGTGATATGTGAGTTTGGAAAAAAACCCATGAATACAAAACGATGTTAGTTAGATCCTTCATGAGACAATTGCAAATACTACACAATTGGGGAACCAATGCTTTGTACTTACAACACCTAGGGGTTACCACTAAGGTTAATCTTAAGGATTACGCCCATAACGATATCCCACTCTTGTGGTGGAATACGATTCATAAGACCCAAGAGGACATGGAGTCATTACACTCCATCAAGTTGTCAGATCCTTCATGGATGGATGCGGAGACCTAGTTATGGATGTGAAAGATTGCAAAAGAAGGGGAGAAGTGATTAGAATCTAGAAACATAGGAGCATTTAAAAACACTAGATTGATACAAGACTAGCCTATGCATGTATGATACTTCCAAAGGAGGATTTGAACCTCATGATTCAATAGAAATTTTAGTGATGATTGATATAGCTATGAATGAAGAACAATGGACTCCACATTGTGAAAAGGAAGGCTATGACATATCATTATTTATGTGCAAGCCAATAGTGGAAGAACGTGACTCTAGTATGGTCACATGTGAAGAGGAGAATGATAAAGATCTAAAATCCATCATAATGGACCCTTTTTTTATTCGGAGGAAGAGTACTTGTACTTAGTAGATGCTAAGACCCACAAGAAAAATGAGTGCAAAAATGAGGTATTGCTAACCACTCAAGTGGAACCAAAAAGTAAGAAAAAGAAACATAAAAAGAACCTAGAAGCTCATAAAGAAGAGGAATCTTTGTTTGAAGTACTAGAGAACTTTAAGAAATATGAGATAGTTGATACTAAGATTATGGTGATAATGCCAAAGTGAGAGGCTCTCATGGAAAAAGCCTACAATAACAAGGAACAGACTAAGCAAATAGTGCTAACAATTGAAGATGATGAAGAACAAAGCACATACATAGGGAATGACCAAAGCAATGAGGAAGAGCAAGACTTAATGTATCTCTTCTGATAATATTGACATGTTTTTGCTTGGACATACAAAGATTTTGAAAGGATTGGATATGGAAATTGTTTCACATAGGATCTTCATGATGCTAGAAGCCAAGTTCACAAAACAAAAACCATACACTTAGACATGTATGCAACAAAGATAAAGGAAGAAATTGATAGGTTGATAGAAGCTCTACCTATCTATGAAATTGAGCATATTGAATGGGTATTCCCCATGATGGTAGTTCCCAACAAGAATTGCAAACTACATGTATGTATTAACTTGAACAAGTTTAATGCAACCACCATAAGAGATAAATATCCACTTCCTATCACTAAACATCTGTTGGAGTGTGTATTAGGCAAGGAAGTTTATAGCTTACTTATTAAACATAGACCTAGCTGCCTTGACAATTAACGTGTTCCTTCTCTCTGTCACTCCATTCAATTCAAGAATATACCTAGTTGTTACTTCCCTCTTTATGCTTGTGTCCTGTAGAAATAGATGAAACTCATGTGAAAAGTACTCACCACCTCCATCAGACCCGATTCTCTTCAAGCTCCTTCCCGTTTGGTTTTCAACTAGTGCCAAATACCTCTTGAAACATGTAAATACCTCATCCTTATGTTTCATGAAATAGAGGATTGTCCACCTACTGTAATCATCAATAAATGAGACATAGTACGTTGAGCCTGAGATGGATGGCTAGGACCCCACACATCAATGTGCACAAGCTCCAAATAGTCTTCATGGATGTATCCTTTCTTGTTGAATGGTTGCTTGTGAGCTTTGCCAAATTGCCAAGCTCCACATTTTTATATCATTTGTATATCATTGGACCATATCATTGCCTGTGATGCTTGGTCACATTGGGAATGCCAAGCACACTTTGATCCCTGCAAATTTGCTTCAGAGTTCTCTCTCCTATGTGCCGTAGCCTTTTGTGCCATATTTCCAACTCAGATAAGGTTTGATCTCTATAACTAAATAGTGCTATATTCCTTGTGTCTTTGATTTCAAAAGTAAACAATCCTTTTGAAGCCTTGTTGTGGGTCCTACATATGCTCCATGCTTAGTGAATATAACCTGTAGACCTTTCTCTACAATTTGCCCAACACTAATTAGGTTTTTGGTTATAGCAGACCTAACTTCTCAACTTTGGCACCTTTTGAACCCTTGTTGTGGGTCTTCTACATATGCTCCATGCTTAGTGAATCTAACCTGTAGCCCTTTCTCTACAATTTTCCCAACACTAATTAGGTTTTTGGTTATACTAGGCACATATAGAACTTTGCTCAAAAGGTTCATACTTGTTGGAGACCTCTAAATCTCCACAGGCTTGATCTATACTGATTTAAGAACACCACTATATCAATCATAGACCAAAATTTACACAAATGTTACCTTGTTTTAAAAAATCATTCACAATCACTTGTCTAAGTGAAATTTCTTCTTCTTGAAGAAGTCTACTTTAGAGATTAACTTCATTACCTGCACATATCTTCCAATTTCTTCAATCTAATGATATACATACCTCCATGCTACCTTTGGCAATCATATCATCCATTAGATCTTCAAAAGAATCATTAAAACCGGATTTGATCATTAAGATCAAAGATATGTCAAAAACAATCTTCCTGAGCAGGCGACTTTGACATGGTCAATTTCTAAGGTTGATTTCTCACAGCACAAGTCCCATTTTGCTAAATGCTTTTAGCCATAGCTTCCTTACCTTGTAACTTAGATTTTGAATGCTCACTCATCAAAAACTTTACACTGTGCACTGAGATCCAAGCAAAACATTGTCACAAAAAAGTGCGCTACTCTGAGAGTTCTATCTGCAGACTTTACATACACATGTTCCTATTGATCATACACACAACCTGAAAGGAATTAGACCATGAAACTTTGAACATAGCTTGATTAGCTTCTAGATTAGATGTGTACAAAATATTTCCTAATCCACTTGATCAAGCTGAGAGAAATAAGAGAAAGACTCAACGCTAACTCAAGAAGATAACTCTCTACACATCTATCTCATGGATAGTTGGCTTCTAATGACTCTCTCTCTCATTTCTTTACAGTATTGACTTATATACATACGATTCTAGAATCATCCGGTATCTATTACATTACTCCTTATCATTCTAAAGACCATCTATACTCATAGTACAAGAATTTTCATCTGTAATGTACATATGTATACAAGCTACACTTCTAAGATCTCTTCACTATCTCCACTAACTTCTTTGGCTTCACTTTGATTTCTGAATTGCTTTAAGTTCTTCATAATCATCAATTAGGGATTGCTTTGCTCCAACAGCTCCCCCTCAATCACTTATTGTGATTATGTCATTCCTCTTTATTCCTTCCATCTCTTTGAACTTTGGTAGCTTAGGTCCATCTAAGCTTTTTGTCAACATATCTGCAAGTTGCTCTTTTGTTAATGTATACACAAACTCAATCTCTTTGTCAAGTACCTTTTCTCTCAAGAAATGATTCTAAATCTCTATGTGTTTAGACCTGGCATGAAAAACAGGATTAACTACCAAATATAATGAACTCATGTTGTCTCCAAAAGAAATTGGAGTACTCTGATCAGTTCCAAAACTTTTCAATAAGGTCTTTAACCATATTACTTCCTTTGCAACCTCTACCATTCCTTTATACTCAGCTTTTGTGGATGACAAAGCAACTACATGTTGCTTCTTTGAGCACCAAGAAACTAACTTATCTCCAATATAACAGAGATAACCATGAGTAGACCTTCTATCATCTGAACTACCTACCCAATCTGCATCACCAAACACTTTGATTCTTATGTCAGAAGAAAAACCATAATACAAACCTTCACTCAGAGTTCCCTTGATATATCTGAGTACCCTTTGAGCTGCAATCCAATGAGTTTTCTTTGGACAATGCATAAATTGTGACTGCACATGATAAGTCTAGTCTTGTCAAGGTAGCATAGATTAAACTACCTACCAAACTCTCATATATCTTCATTTCATTAAATTCTTCTCCTCCATATCTGCTCAATTTATGATTTACCTCCAATGGTGTGATTGAAGACTTGCAATCTTCCATGTTGAACTTGACCAGAAGATTCTTCAAATATCTCTCTTGTGTAACATATACTCCATGTTGAGTATACACAATCTACATTCCTAAGAAATAAGATAAGTTTCCCAAATCACTTATCTTAAACTCCTTCTCTATTTGTTTCTTAAGCTCCTTAATTCCTTGAGCATCTGTACCTGTGGCAATAATATCATCAACATAAATACACATATATATATGAACCCATCTTCACTTGCCTTCACTAGCAAGATACTATCTACTTTTGAAGCTTGATATCCACATTCATTCAAGAACTTAAGAAGCCTATAATTCCATGCTGTTGGGGCCTGCTTCAAACCATATAAAGCCCTCTTGAGCTTACATACATAATCAGATCCAATTGAATCCATGAAACCCTCTGGTTGTTCCATGTATACTTCATCTGCAATATATCCATTGAGAAATGCATTCTTCACATCTAATTGTCACAACTTCCATCCTTTACAAGCATCAATAGAAATTAGAGTTCTAATTGTAGACATCTTAGTAACTCGACTAAAGGTTTCATCATAATCTAACCCATAAGTTTGGGCATAACCTTTAACCACAAGTCTAGCTTTGTATCTAGACACCTCACCATTTGCAAACCTCTTTGTCTTATACACCCACTTACATCCAATTACCTTATAATTCTTTGGTCTTGGCACCAATTCCCATGTCTCATTCTAAAGTAGAGCATCATACTCTTCTTGCATTGCCTTCTCCCAATTCTATTTACCTTTAGCTTCTTCATATGTGGTTGGATCTTCTTCTGTCTTCACAATATAAGAATAATCTTTTGTTGTTAAGAAAGATGTATCATAGCTATACCTGATAGGTTCTTTCCTTTCTCTCAAAGATCTTCTGACCTCTACACTTCTTGAAGTCTCAACCACATTTGAATTTGGATCAAATCTTGGCCTATTTTCATCATTGCCCTGCAATTTACTTTTACAACTATCATCGTCGATATCTTCTTCATACACGTTTACTTTTGTCTCCCCTTTCCTTTGTATTTCTTGAACATGTGCATAATCATTTGTTGACCCTGTATACCATGTGCTTTGCTTATCAAATGTAACATCTTTTGTAACAAGAAATTGCTTTGTAGATGGACTCCACAATCTATAACCCATCTGTCTATCATCATACCCAATAAACACACACTTCTCTACTTTGGGTTCTAGCTTATGTCTTAATTGAGAAGGAACATAAGCATATGCCAAACATCCAAATACCTTAAAATGATCAAGAGTAGGTTTCTTACCCCACCATGCTTCATAAGGTGTTCTACCATCCAAAGCTTTGTAGGGTAACCTATTCACAAGGTATGTTGTAGTGTTGATAGCTTCTGCCCATAAGTAGTTGGGAAAACTCTTCTCTTTCATCATTGATCTTGCAAACTCTACAAGATTTCTATTTCTTCTTTCTAGAACTCCATTTTGTTGAGGGGAGTACCTGCAATTTAGTTCTCTTTTTATACCTGCATTCCACAAATAATCATCAAACTCTTTAGAAAAATATTCTCCCCCTCCATCTAATCTCAACCTCTTGAGCTTTTGTCTTGTAATCCTTTCTGCATAAGCATGATAATGTTTGAATGTCTTGAACACTTCAGACTTGTCCTTGATTACATAAAGTTTAATCCATCTTGTTGCATCATCAACAAACGACACATAATATCTAGATCCATTTATGATATAGTCCCTATCTGTTGCACTTTCTAAACCTCTAATATGAGGTAGAAGATAATCATTTACAACCATGTAAATGATGCTCCTAGCTTGAGCATCCTTTTTCATCCAGTTCTTCAAATCTGCAAGCTCTTCCCTAGTTGGAACACTAGGAACTTCAAACTCAGGATTTTCTTCTTCTCCTGTGATGAATGCCATCAAATCTTTGCTCATGAGGTGTGCTTCCATCCTCATAGACCAACTTGGATAGTTCTCCCTATCTAGCTTATCAATCTGCAAGCTTTCTCCCATCTTTGATCTTTGTCTTCTGCAAATGTTAAGATAAATGAATATGCTTTGTACCTTTAATGTAAAGCTTCAATCTTTCAGGTCCTTTCAAATTCAATCTTCACACTTCTTCAAGTTTTCTTCAAGCATTTAATCTTGTCCACCTTCAACTAGAAGAAACTTCAATGTCTGCAACAATCGGGACTTCCAATGCTCTTTTCTTCACTTTGTATTGCACCTTTTGCTGTG
Source organism: Ceratopteris richardii (assembly GCA_020310875.1). Classification (NCBI taxonomy): domain Eukaryota; kingdom Viridiplantae; phylum Streptophyta; class Polypodiopsida; order Polypodiales; family Pteridaceae; genus Ceratopteris; species Ceratopteris richardii. Next base: position 8,399,588 of record CM035431.1, on the reverse strand, counting down.
ATACCACTATTGCAGACCTCTAAATCTCCAAAGGCTTGATCTATACTGATTTAAGAATACCTCTATATCAATCATAGACCAAACTTTACAAAAATGTTACCTTGTTTTATTACAAAATCATTCACAATCACTTCTCTAAGTGAAATTTCATCTTCTTCAAGAAGTCTGCTTAAGAGATTAACTTCATTACCTGCATATATCTTCAAATTTCTTCAATCTAATGATATACATACGTCCACACTACCTTTGCACAATCATATCATCCATTAGATCTTCAAAAGAATCATTAAAACTCTGATTTGATCATTAAGAGCAAAGATATGTCAAAAATTGTCTTCTTGAATAGGCGACTTTGACATGGTCAACTTCTAAGGTTGATTTCTCATAGCACAAGTCTCATTTTGGTAAATGCTTTTAGCCACAACTTCCTTAACTTCTAACTTAGATTTTGAATGCTCATTTATCAAAAACTTTATATCGTGCACTGAGATCCAAGCAAAACATTGTCACAAAAAAGTGTGCTACTCTAAGAGTTCTATCTGCAGACTTTACATACACATGTTCCTATTGATCATACACACAACCTGAAAGAAATTAGACTATCAAAATTTGAACATAGCTTAACCAAATTCTAGATTAGAAGTGTACAAAATATTTCCTGATCCACTTGATCAGGCTGAGAGAAATCAGAGAAAGTCTCGACGCTAAGTCAGGAAGATAACTCTCTACACATCTATCTCATGAACACTTGGCTTCTAATGACTCTCTCTCTCATTCCTTTACATTATTGACTTAAATACATACGATTCTAGACTCATCTCATATCTATTACACTACTCCTTATCATTCTAAAGACCATCTATACTCATAATACAAGAATTTTCATCTGTAATGTACATATGTATACAAGCTACACTTCTGAGATCTCTTCACTATCTCCACTAACTTCTTTGGCTTCAATTTGATTTCTGAATTGCTTTAAGTTCTTCATAATCATCAATTAGGGATTGATTTGCTCCAACAATACTACCATCTGATGTTTTGGAATTTCCAACTTGCTTGACTGAGTGTGTAGTGTCATCACGTGTTTGTACTTCAGGCTTCCAATTGGGTTCTTCAAGATCAGATAATAGAGCTATATTTCCTGCCACATGATTGGAAAAACCTGAGTCAATGTAGAAAAGATGCTCATCATCTTTACCTTGCTTGGAGGTCATGTTCATGATGAGTAGAGAGTCTTCTTGATCTTCAGTATAGTTGTTGAAGTCCCTTCTTCCTCTAAAGCCTCCTTGATAATTGTTGTTCTTGTAGCCTTGATTGTAGTTATGATTGTAGTTGCCTCCACCGTTGTTGTACCTGCCTCTAGTTTGTCCATAGCTTCCTCTATTGAAGCATCTCCCCCCTTGGTTCCTTGTATTTTTGTAGCATTCTTTAGTAGTGTGGTTGTTGAGACCACATATGTTGCATGGTGAATTGTTGTAGAATCTCGACCTACCTTGTTTTCCTCCTCTGCCCCTTCCTCTAGTACCTCTTCCTCTTCCTACATAATTAGCTTGAGAGGTACCAGCCTCTTCTTCCTATTTATTACTTTTACCTTTATCCTTAGCTTTATTCTTATCTGTATAAAGGGCAGAAGATTAGTTACCTCTTCATTTGTCACCATTTCTCTTGAGCTTTGTCTCATTAGTGAAGAGTTGTCCCATCAAGGTGTTGAGATCAAGTATTTGCATATCCATGTAGAGATCCATTGTTGTGGTGAAGGACTCCCACTTGTCATCAACCTTAATTCCATTGATGATCTGCGTTACTATGTGCTCTTCCTCTATCTCTTCTTCAATGCTTGCAAGTAGGTCTGCTACATCTTTCATTTTGGTTACATAATCAACCACAACCTTGCTTTGGTTGTTTCTTGAGGGTTGTGAATTCCATCCATAACTGATTTTTCCTAGCTCTTGTGTTTGAGGAGAAGTATGACAAAAGCACTTCCCAAGTCTCTTGGGAGTTCTTGCAATTTCTAACATGTGGTAACAAGAAATCGGGGATTGAGTTTAGTAGATATGACCTGGCAAGAGCATCCTTTGCACACCATGTGGTCAGCTCTTCTTGCTCTTCCCTTGTTGGTTGATTCTTGCTCCTGAAGGTTGGCATGTCTTCATCTCTTGAAATGTATCCATATAAGCTTCTCCTTTGAAGGTATGCTTGCATCCTTAGGGACCATGCTAAGTAGTTGTTCCTATCCAATTTCTCAATGAAGGATGGAATCCATCTCCCATCTTGATTGTGCTTGCTCTGATACCACTATTGGAGGAGATGGTGGATAATCAAAAGAGATGAATTGGTGCAGCTAGAACCTGCTTCACACCTACTATAAGTGATGGCTGGAGAGTGTTGTGGGCCTCTTTAGCTAGCTAATAAGCATAAATAATCACATATGTTGCTCGGAAGATGATCCACTAATGATAGGATCAAAACAAAAAAGTAGGCATATGATTCAAGGTCCAAAACTTGCTATTTTGGTTGATACACTTACTCAAAGTTTTGAACCATTCTCTAAGTACAACAGCAATTGATAAAATTCCTTTTGGGGAACTTTAATTATCTTAACAAGCTACCAACCATAAGCGATATCATTTAAAATTATGGACTATATGTAGAGAAATATGTTTAGCAAATTGATCATGCATCCCGATATTTACGGGCCTTCACAATCACAGACCGGTGAGCAGAGATTGATTAATATTTGATGATCACGAGAACCATTATAGGAAATGATCAACTATACAGTGAGAACAAGCTCTGACAAGTTCAGTGTCCTAATGGAGTATGACAGAGATATGAGAGTAATAAGTAACGATTATGTATGTATTAAATCATGTAAAAGTACAATGTCATTGGCAATAAATCATTGTTCAATGGGTGAGAAATGAGTGAGCTATGAGGTGAGCTCCTCTTCTCAATGAAACTACATGAATATGATCCTTGAACCTCGAGGCAGATGCGGCCTTTCATATCCTCTTTTTATAGTCTTTGTTGGATCCAAAGATTTGAATTCAAATTCAAATCTCTACCTAAAAAGTGAATCCTAAAGTATGGGATTGATTCTCTCTTGACTTAACTACCAAGTGATATGAGATTATAAGCTTCCTAACTTCTCGTGGGTTTATTCCACTTTTACAATGGGTAATTGTGAAGCAAAGTTACAAGAGGTTGTACATATGAAGCCTTCCAAGTGTAATGTCAATACATCAAGCTTATGTGATGTGATCAAGTACGTAGGCTTGGGCTTAATTGCACTAACATGAATTTCCCATATAAGTGGTTAGTGATAGAGGAACACATTTCTTGAATGAAGTGATTCAGTATCTATTACAATATATCATGGTGATTCACAAGAAGTTGGCACCATATCACCCTTAGGCTAATGGACAAGCAAAAAGTACAAACAAGATCTTGTGTAATGTATTTATGGAGTTTGTAGATAATAAGCACTCTCATTGGGACAAACAACTACATCATGTTGTTTCGGCATACTAAGTGGCCTATAAAAAACACTCAATGCAAGTCACTTTTAGATGGTATTTGGCAAAAATGCAGTGTCTACCATTAGATTTCTTGATACCTAGGTTGAAAATAACAGAAGCCAGCATCAATTGATGGGCCATTAGATATCCTCTAACATAATGGATCTAGAATTCCTAGAAGAGACATTATCAAGGGTGGTGGTAGGAATATACACAACAAAGAAAAGACAAAAGGATCCGTTTTATGCACATGAGAAAGAAAAAGGCTTGAAAGCCATGACTTTAGTTGAGATTTAAATTCAAATCATTCCTAAGTTTTAGGATAACTTTTAGATGATGGTACAACCATATCCAAATTCAAAATCATGTGTAAATAGAACACTTTCTAGTCATGAAGAAGAAAGAGCTTTCCGGAGCGCTTTGGGCTACGATCATGAGTTTATATTGTACCCATTTCAAGTGAAAGTAGTCTTGCACAATAGGGAAAGGAAATTATTTGGATGAGATCTTTGCTCCCACATGTTGAATGATCACTGTTCAAAGCATTTTCGCACTTGAAGATCATCATGGGTGGAATTTATATCACTTGGACACTAGCCTCATGGTTTTGTGCAAAAAGGGCATGAAAACAAAGTGTACAAGTTGAAAAGGGCATTATGTGGTTTGAAGCAAGCATCACATGCTTGGTATGAAAAGATATATGCATACTTGCTAGCACACGGTTTTGAAAATGGTATAGTTGAGAGCAATACTTCTAATCATTGTTATATATATTGATGACATGTTGATTATTGGCCCAAATGAGAAGCATAGTGTTGAATTTAAGGTTACTTTGCATGCCTCTTTTGAGAGGTCAATTTTGGGACATTTGAATCATTATTTTGGGCATCCATTTTGTGTGAGTTGATGGGGGAATAGCTTTCTATCAAACAAAACGCATTGAAACAATATTGCATCATTTTGGGCTTGAAGATTACAAACCTATTGCCACTCCCATGGAAATAGGTTTACAGTTGAGTCTTCATGATGTTGGAGATGCATTTGATGTTGTTCTCTATCAACAAGCTATTGGATGCCTGATTTGTTTATGCAGAACTCACCTTCATATTCATTTTGTTGTCTCTCAAATGAAGAGTTTTGTGCGTTGCATAGATGCCAAGCATTGGCAGGCGATTAAGTGCATCTTTCACTACTTGAGTGGTACTCGGCTACTTGGATTGTTTTATCACAAGGGGGGGATCATTATCACCAAATTTACATGCTCTCACTAGGTTGATTGCTATGGCACTCATATGTCCACCAATGCATTTTACTTCATACTTGGTAGTTCATGCATATCTTGGTTGATCATGCAGCCTATAACAACCATGTCTACTTATGAGGTTGAATATAGGCCCGCTTTCAGAGTGACTATTGAGTACGTGTGGTTGAGATGCCTTTTGGTTGATTTGTGTGTTGATGAGTTGAGAACATTCATAGTTGTGAGGAACCTTTGTTCCATGCTCACTCAAAGCACACTGTCATGCACTATCATTATGTCAAAGAAAGGTTCTTGATTGGAGAGATTAGTTTGGCTTATATGCCCACATAGGATAATGTTGTAGTCCTTTTCATAAAGGCTCTACCTAGGGAGAAGTATAAAGATTTTCAAAAATCTTTGGTCTTACTTTCTTTTGTGGATTGATTTTCCCCATATAGTCTGGCCTTTCTTATACACGAGTTCCAGCTCCTTGTTCACTCCACACTTTGAGGGGGGATTCATTGATATATTTTGGTATTGATGTGTGTGAACACACATAGGACTGTCGTGGTACGTTTTCCCTCTTTAGGATATTTTTTTTCCCATATGTATATATGCCTATAACCCTATTGGTCATTTATCGTTGTACATTCACTTGATACAATCTATATTGTGTTGTTCTACAAGCTTCTTCTTCTTCTTGTGTTGTTTGTATGCATCTACAGATCTTGAACTTCAATACACAAACATTTCTTTCGCACCACTATGAGATTGTTTACACTTTAAGTATGCATTAAGTGTAGATTCACATTACATGGCCAAGCATGAAGCACAGTTGTGATATCCCATGCATCAGAGAGAACCATTGTAATGTGAGATCAAGTCACCTATATACTATGATTTTTGCTACTTATGTTATCTTTCAAGTGAATCATTTTTCTATGTTCAAGAGATTCAATTCCAATAAATCTCCTAATGATCTAAGCAAGGTGACATTGGAAAAATTCTTATTCATACTATTGGCACAAGATTTCTATCACGATAGTTATAGCATGTTATACTCCTTTCTCTCAAAGGGTGTAAGGATTAAAATCACGCTCCTTTGCATACACGTGTTCAATCTTTAGTAGACTAACCCTCTTTAATAAAAATTGGGTAACTTTAGTAAGAGATTACTAATAATAGCTAGAAAAATCTTTACACTCTCTATTAAAGAGGACAAACAAGGATAATATTGTTGAGAGTTTCATGCTCCACCCTTTTGTCCAAGTGTCTAGGTCCATTGTCATGCAAGCTCCTTTATCCCGCATGCAAGGAGATTTGCCCTCAGCTTTATATAGGAGCTTCTCACTTCATTCCCAAATGCACATCCACTCTAGCTCATACATGTTGGAGAACCAATCACAAATTGGACATTAATTTGAAGTTCAATTTCTAAGAAGAAAAGCACATGCGTATGTGAAGGGACAATTTCGCATATGTACTATATTTGTAAAGTTAGACTTAACTTTAGTTCTAGAATTTTCAAAAGTCAATTGATTGAGAAAATCTATATAAGTTATTTTGTATCAACGGACATGTGAGGGAGAGAGGGATAGAGAAAATGTGAGAATGAGAGGTTTTGTATGACTGAGGAATAGTCGGGCTTTTTTGAGTATGAAAACACCTGTAAACTTCTGTGTTTTTCATAGCTATGAGAGGAACTAATTAAAGTTCTGTGTATAAGACTCTCTCCTCCATCTTCATACTCTTCCTACTATGTAATGATCTCAAAAGTTCAAGTTTCCCAAGAAAGTTGATGCATGGCATCGAGACTAAGATGATAGGTCATTGTTTTATCTATCTGCTTCAACTACTGTTATAAAGTTTTTCAAAATGGGAGGTTGTTGGACCAATTGGATGCCTAGCATCAAGTTGTAGTTGATAACTCCTTATTTTCTATGCCTATGATTCACCTTATGATTTTGGGCTTCAAAAAGTGAGGTTTTATGCGGGAAGTCGATGCCTGGCACCGAATTCTTGTTGAAGAGTGGACTTTTATGCACCAAGTCATTCTAGGCATCGAATTTGCAGTATAGGACATGTTTTTTACTTAAACAGGAAAGGTTTTCTATTGTTGTAGCTCATACATGGTCATCTTGTGAAGGCCATAACTTGGTGCATAGTGAAGTGTTTTTAGCAACTAATAACTTCTTTGAAAGATCTTTTCTTCTACTTTGATCCACCAAAAGATCTTTGAAAAATATTATTTGTGCTAAGAGAAATAAGCAAAACATTGAAGGTATGTCATTTTAGTGACTGAAAATTTTAAAGAAACAAAGTTCTCAGTTTAGGCAATCATTTCTCAAAGTTTGGAGAAGTATTGAGTTAATGGTGACCATAGAGGTTGTCTAGTGTCACATTAGTTCATTTCTTGTGATGTTTCATACATCAACAAGTGGTATTAGAGCAAAAAGATTCTAGAGAGTAGAAGGCATAAAAGGTACGATAAGTTTTGGAAAGTTTTCATTAAAGTTTGAAAGCTAAAGCATTCAAAGACACAAGGCATCAGAAGATTACTTCAAAAGTATATTCATACACAAAGAACTTCAAAAGGTATTATTATTTATCCTTTAAACTCACAGGTTGAAGCAAAAGCAAGGAATTATGGCAGATCATATCTCCATTGACAAACTGGACAGAGATAATTATCGTGCATGGGTAATGAGAATGGAAGCCTTACTTATGAGTAAGGATCTTATGGTGTACATAACAGGTGAAGAAGAGAAGCCAATGTTTAAAGATGAAAGCTGACCAAAGACAGAGGAACTAGATTCTTTAAAGCATTGGCAGAAGAAGGATGCAAGTGCAAAGGCCTACATCTATAATACAATCTCAGATCATTTGCTACCACACATCAGAGGATTGGAATCAGTTGAAGATATATGGAATGCATTGGAAAATCATTTCCAAAGTACTACCAAAGCAAGGAAAGTAATTCTATGGTCAGAATTTACTACATTCAAGAAGAAGCCAAGTAAAAGTATTAATGATTATGTCACTAAGATTAAGGATCTAGCAAATAGTCTTGGATCCATAGATGAAGATATTGAAGATCACAGATTAGTTGCTCAATTGCTTGCAGGTTTGAGAGGAGATGAAAGGTGGAAACCTTTTGTCTTGTCAACATAACTTTCTTTGAATCATTATGTTCTAGATTTGAGTCAATTGCTTGGTTTGATGCTCACATTTGAGCAAGACTTGAAAATAGATGGAGACAAAGGACAAAGTTTTGCAATGTACATGAAGAAAAAAAAGAAAGGAGATAAAGGTAAAGCAAAGGATGAAGAGGATTTGAGTTCTCAAGTTTATTATGCAAGGGGTAGAAGCACTGGAAGAGGATGAGCAAGAGGTTTTGGAAGAGGAAGAGGTAATCAAAATAACAATAAGCAGGCTTCTTGGATCTATGGATTGAGTTATCATTTGGCTCATGATTGTTGGCATAATCAGCAAGGATCAAATCAAAATCAAAATAACAATAGCAGAGATAGAGGTGGAAGATATCAAAGTTATTTTTAGAGAGGTAGACAAAATCAAAGAGGAGGCTATGGTAGAGGTGGACGAAGAAGTTGGGGATAGAATCAATCCTACAACACCACCTACTACAATTATGCAAATGACACATAGAATGAAAGTCATACATCATTGATGATGAATTCAATCAGCACATCAGATAAAGAAGATCTAAAGGTATTTTACATTGACTCTGGATGTTCTAATCATTTGTCAGGAAACATAGAATTGATGTCATAATTGGAAAAATGCATTTCTAGTCATACAGTTCAAACAGGTCATAATACAAAACATAGTGTACATTCAATTGGAAAAGTGAAATGCAAAAGTGGAGCAGATTTTCTAACCAATTTTTTGTATGTTCCCACAATACCTAAGAACTTCATTAGTGCAAGACAGATAGTTGGAAAGGGTTTTCAAGTCAGGTTTACAGATCAAGGAGTATTTGTTGAAGATCCAGAGAATGGATATAATTAGATTGTTTGTGGTAAGAATGAAGCTAGACTCTTTAATTTAAGAGTGCAGGAGAACGTTGGTCAAGCTTTGCTCACACATGGTGAAGGAGTGATTATAGAACTTGATCTCTAGCATAAGAGATTAGGTCATTTAAATGAAAGAGGAATTAAAGCTATGGTTGCAACTGAGTCTGTACTAGGATTACCAAATGTGGAGTCAACATATGATTTATAAATGTGAAGCATGTCAAATGGGAAAAGGACACATGCTACCATTTTAGAAGAAAGGATTCAAACATGATGGAGTACTAGAGCTCATTCATACAAATGTTTTGGGACCAACAAAAGAAGGATCTACCAGTGGCATAAGGTATTATGTTCTTTTCATCGATGATGCTACAAGATGGATAACTCTCTATGTTTTGAAGGAAAGATCAGAAGTGTTTGGATCTTTCAAGCATTTTCATGCATATGTAGAGAGAGTCACAAGTCAAAAGCTTAAGAGACTGAGGTCTGATGGAGGGGGAGAATACGTCTCCCAAGAGTTTAATGATTATCTTTCGAATGCAGGTATTAAGAGAGAAATAACATGTAGATATACACCACAACAAAGTGGTGTAGCAGAAAGAAGAAACAAGAATTTGTTTGGATCGATTGCATGCTTATGTGCCATCACAACTTAGACATAAACTTGAACCAAAGGTAGAAAAATATGTGTTCATTGGTTATGATGAAAAGCAGATGGGTTACAGGTTGTGGAATCCTCTAACCAAACAATTTCTTGTTTCTAGAGATGTTACATTTGATGAACAGAAAAGTTGGTATATAATTGAAGAATTTGAAGAAGAGGTAAGAAGATGTGAGAAAGGAAAATCAAGTGTGCAGGTGAATGGAGATGAAGAGTATATGCAAGCAAGTACATCCAGAAGTGGATTAACAAGAAGAAATCAAGAAGCTCCTATATTTGATGAAGAGGTGTATCCAGACACATATGAAGAATGTGAACGAAGGAGGTCAAGTAGGACAAGAAGGCAACTAGAAAGGTATTCTTATGATACTTCTTACATAACTCAAAATAACTATGCATATATGCTCAAAGATGATGAAGAACCTCACAACTATGATGAAACAAAAGGTAAGAGGCAATGGCAAAAAGCAATGAAGGAAGAATTCAATGCACTAGAGGAGAACAAGACTTTGGAACTTTTTTCTAAACCAAATGGTAAGACGGTATTTGTAAATAAATGGGTTTATGAAGTAAAGAAGCTTGTAGATGGAAGTATAGACAGATATAGAGCTAGAGTGGTGGTGAAAGGCTATGCCCAAACTTATGGCATAGATTATGATGAGACATTCAAGCATGTAGCTAAGATGTCAACTATAAGGACAATCATTGCTATTACAACTTCAAACGGATGGACTCTGAGTCAACTGGATATAAAGAATGCATTCTTGAATGGATACATATCAAATGAGGTATACATGGAACAACCTCAAGGGTTTATAGATCCCAAGTATCCAAATTTTGTATGCAGATTGAGAAAAGAACTCTATGGATTGAAACAAGCTCCAAGAGCATGGAACTATAGATTGGTGACGTATCCAAATGATCTTGGATATCAAAGTTCAAAAGTAGATCCAAGTCTACTCATCAAAATAATAGATGAAGGTACAATCTATATTTGTATTTATGTATATGACATTATAATCACAGGTACTTCAGATGAAGGAATTATGGAGGTAAAGAGATTACTTGAGAAAGAATTCAAGATTAGTGATCTAGGAAAGTTATCATAATTTCTTGGTATGGAAGTCACTTATGTAGATCATGGCATATATATATCACAAGAAAGGCATCTTCTGAACCTATTGAAGAAGTTTGGTATGGAAAACTGCAGAGAAGCTTCAACTCCACATGAAGTTAATCACAAGCTCAGTAAGTATGATGGTGCAGAATACAAAGATATGAGGAAGTATCAATCTCTTGTGGGTAGTTTGATTTATGCTACACTAACAAGACGAGATCTTAGTTATGCAATGGGAGTTCAGTCACAATTCATGCATTTTCCAAAGGATCCACATTGGATTACAGGTCAAAGAGTTCTCAGATATACCAAAGGGACTATAAAGGAAGGATTATATTATCCTTTTACTTTATATTTGAAGTTGAGAGCCTATAGTGCCTCGGATTGGGAAGGTTACCAAGATGACAGAAGATCAACTCATGGCTACATGATATGCATTGGTGATAAGCTTGTATGTTGGTGTTCAAAGAAACAACATATAGTAGCATTATCATCAACTGAAATTGAGTACAAAGGACTTGTAGAAGCAACTAAGGAGGTCATATGGATGCAGACATTATTCAAAAGCTTGGGCATTAATCAAGGTATACCTACAATATATGGAGATACCATGAGTTCACTTTATCTTGCAACAAATCTAGTATTTCATGCAAGAACAAAACATAGAGAGATACATTATCACTTCCTGAGAGAAAAGGTAATGGAGAAAGAAATTGAACTGGAGTACATTTCTACAAAAGATCAGATAGTAGACATAATGAAAAAGATCTTGGATGGTGTGAAGATCAGTAGATTCAAAAGTATGGTAGGAGTAAAAGAAAGAAGATGATATGAAGAAACAGGGAATGCCAATTAGTGATTGAGGGGGCGCTGTTGGAGAATCAATCACAAATTAGACATTAATTTGAAGGTCAAAGTCTAAAAAGAAAAGCACATGAAGAGACAATTCACACATGTACTATATTTGTAAAGTTAGACTTAACTTTAGTTCTAGAATTTTCAAAAGTCACAAGATTGTGAAAATCTATATGAGTTAGTTTGTATCAACAGAGGTGAGAGAGAGAGATAGAGAGAATGTGAGAATGAGAGGTTTTGTATGACTAAGAAATAATCGGGCTTTTTTGAGTAAGAAAGCACCCACTTTTATGCACCAAGTCGATGCTAGGCATCGAATTTGTAGTATAGTGACCTGTTTTTTACTTAAACAAGAAAGGTTTCCTATTTTGGCAACTCATACAAGTCATCTTGTGAAGGCCATAACTTACTTTGTAGACAAGCATTTTTAGCAAATAATAGCTTGTTGGAAAGTTCTTCTTTTCTATTTCTATCCAAGATCTTGGAAAAATACTATTTGTGCTAAGAGAAATAAGCAAAACATTGAAGGTATGTCATTTTAGTGATTGAAAATTTTGAAGAAGCAAAGTTCTTAGTTTAGGCAATCATTCTCAACGTTTGGAGAAGTATTGAGTTAATGGTGACCATAGAGGTTGTCTAGTGTCACATTAATTCATTTCTTGTGATGTTTCATACATAAACAATACAAGTATCCACTCTCACATCATGAAGTTGCCATGCTCTTTAGGAGTGTTGCTTCTTCATTTCAACATGGTATCAGAGCATAGTGTTTCTTTTTTTGTCATTTTTGGTTCCACTATCTGTAGGTTCTTATTCCCTCCCTTCGCACCCTTCTTATTGCTTCTTATTCCATTTATCATTAGATTATTGTCTTCATTTCTGCTTTTTCATATTATGTGGTGCTTTTAGGTAGAAAACCAATAGGAATAGTTGTGCTTTCAAGCAATATTTTGTATTGTTTTGAAATACAATGGTTATAGAAACTTCTAAAGTTGCATCCCCCTTGATTCATGACATGAGGCTGTTGCAGGAGCACACAAATAGCACGAGGAAGAAGAAGAAGCTTGGAGCACGGCACACAATAGTGAATGTATTACTAGAGAATGTACAAAGATAAGTAGCCCATTAGGGCAATAGGCATATATACAAGCCGTGGGAAAAAACCTCTTAAAGAGGGAAAAAGTGCCCCGGTAGTCCTAGTGTGTTCACACACATCACTACCTAAATATATCAACAAATCCCCCCTCGGAGTGATGCAGTGAATAAGGGGCTGACACTCATGTATAAGGAAGTGCCAAGCTATGTGGAATCGATCCACAAAAGGAAGTAAGCCCAAAGCTTTGCGGAAAGCTTCAAACTTCTCCCTAGGAAGAGCCTTTATGAAAAGGTCTGCAATCGTCTCCTACGTGGGCACATATGCCAAGTTGATCTCCCCAACAGAGAACCTCTCCCTAACATAATGATAATGCACCTCAATGTGCTTAGTGCAAGCATGGAACACAGGGTCCCTTGCAAACTATCAATGCGCTCTAACTGTTAGTGAAGATGGTGGTGGCAGAAGACTAACCAACACCCAGATCAACCATAAGGCGTTTGAGCCACATACACTCAACAGTAGCTGTGCAAGATGCCTGATACTCAGCCTCACAACTAGAAGTGTCCACAGTAGGCTGCTTCTTGCTCAACCAAGATATACATGAGCTACTAGCATGAAGCAAAAGCCATTAGTGGACAAACGAGTGTCATAGGAACCAGCCGAGTTAGAGTCAGAAAAAGCATGCAAATCTGGCGGTAGTGATCCCCCCATGGGATAAAACAACCGAAGTAGCCCAGTACCACTCAAGTAGCAAAAGATGCGCTTAACTGCCTGCCAATGTTTGACACCTAGGCAATGCATAAACCTGCTCATCTCTTAGACAACAAACTAAATATCTGGTTGGGTAATGCATAAGTAAATCAAGCATCCAATAGCCTGCTGATAGAGAACAACATTAAATGCATCTTTAGCATCCTGAAGGCTCAATTGTAAACCTGTCTCCATAGGAGTGGCAATAGGCTTACAGTCTTCAAGGCCGAAAGGCTGCAATAATGTGTCAATATATTTCATTTGACACAAAGCCATTCCACCATCAACGTGCATAAACTGAATGCCCAAATAATGATGCAAATGCCCAAAATCAGACATCTCAAATGAGGCATGTAAATCAGCCTTAAAATCAGCAATGTGCCTCTCATGAGGGCCACTGAGTAGCATTTCATCAACATAAACCACAATGATCAGAAGTACATCATTAGCATGCTTAACATATAAGGTGCTTTCAGTTGGACTGTTCTCAAAACCATGTGGAATCAGATAGGCATGTATCTTTTCATACCAAGCACGTGGTGCTTGCTTTAAGCCATATAATGCCTTCTTTAATCTGCACACCTGGTTCTCATGCCATTTCTGCACAAAGCCACGGGGCTGAAAAACATACACTTCTTCATGCAAATGTTGTTTTGATGTCCAACTGATGTACATTCCAACCATGATCAGTTGCAAGAGCATAGATGCTACGAACAATAGTCATTCATCAAGTAGAGCAGAAGCGTAGTGAACGTGGGGTGTTTTATTACCTCATACATCCCCCTGACACATTCCCCCGACTTCCTCTTTTCATTGATTGTAATAGCTTTTACATTTTCTACATGTGCTTCAAAGGCCAAGGTCAAAGAGGCACATGCCTTACAAACAATTTTGGCAAAAATGTTCCATCGTGGAAGGAACACAAGGGCATATCATGTGGTGAAGAGCTCATGAACAGAAAGACTAGGTACATTATTGAAATCCCTGTCCAAAGTGGATAATTACATGGACAAAATACCATCCAATCATAGGCTAATTACAACAATCAGGTGCACCAAGATTGCAGTTTGCAGGTGAATTAGAAGGTCAACATATCCCCCCACACTTGGCTGGTGAGCTCCTGCGAACCACAGTTATCAAGAAACATTGAAATGTATGATGTTAATCTAGACCATTCTCTGCTCTTTCCCCCACACTTAAGTTCTTTCTCATCCTCTCCTATTCACCCTTCTCACTTCTTCTTTCTTCTACTCTACACTACAATTCACACACCTTCATACACATTCTCCAAGGCTTTTCTGCCTTGTTCACCAACCCCCCACACACATTTTCACCACTCGTCCACTCTCACTACTCACTAACCCTAACTTTTATCACCACACACAACTCCTCAAGGCTCTCTAGCCCTCACCCATACTCACCTCACTTCTCCACTTGACCTTTCACCCCACCCATACACACACTACTCCTCTCTACCCATCCTCATTCACACTCACCATGGTCTAGCATCAACAATCACACACATAATGTTCTCGGATAAAAATGGATGCAAGAAACCCCCAATCAACTATTTCTTTTAATGTTCCCCTCTGCTACTATAGTTGCAGTTCACCCACTAATCGTTTACCCATATCTTCAACCTAGTGCTCCTCCATTTCTTCATCCTTGGTTTCAGTGTCTACGTCCATCTAGCTTCCATCTTCCTTAAGAGGCTTCTCCTCTTTACTAGGCACATCATCCTCATCAAACACATGTTTTTTCCCAACGCCCTCCTTGGTCTTTGTAAAGACAACTGTAGTCTTTGTCCTTCTCCATTGCATCATCTCCAGCTCCATCCTGATTCTCTGTCTTACTTGCTTTAGAAAAAAAGATGCAACTTCTTTGTGGGCCTGCACTTGGAACTCCATTCTCAAATCGCTTCTTCAATACTGCCTGCATTGCCCTCTGTAAAGTACTTTCTTACTCATCATCTTCATCTCCTCTAGAGATAACTGAATCTTCAGCATTCACATCTGTTAAGTTGTCAATCCTTAGTTTGTGTGATGCATCCAAAGCCTTATTATATGCAGCCATGTATGTTGACCTGCAGGATCCTTCAGCTCCCTTTTCTTTCTCTAAATTTTGTGCCTCTTTTACACCTAATAACCTAATCTCATAATCATTACCTTTGAATCCATCAAACTTCTGATTTTCATCATAGCCCTTATCTTCTACCTCCTCCTCTTCTTCATCTTCTGTTGTGTCTTTGCCATGACCCATGCAAGGACTTCTAGCAATAACTGTAGCAACACCATATCATCCTTTTTTCTATGATTCGATCGCAAGTTGTGCCACACTGTGGGGCACCAAGCGAGCCCAGAACACTCCTTGATAGGATGTGCTCAGCTTGCATCCCCAGCGAAATCGCCAAATGAACCGGTCCTATAGCCCACGGAAATGGTATGTTTGAGTGCTAATTGTATTGCTATTTTTACTTCTTCATCATGAAATAAAACCAGAAAAAGTGTTCAAAAATCCAAATCCCTGCATTGAGGCGCATGTCATCAATGGAGAAAACCCCCACTCTTGAAGATTCTCACGATTGCACTAAAGATAGTACTCAATGATACCAGGGCTTTTGGTACATGTTCACAATGCGAAGCATATTCATCAACAAAATGAGACTTGTCAAAGGATGGGCATGCATAGATGGAAGAACTGACACCCTAAACATATGACGCTAAAATGTCAATGGGATCCATTTGTAAAACATAGTTACTTTTTACACAAGCTTATGACAAAGGATTTCTTCTTAGATCTACCGAGGGAACATCAGTTGCCAACTCCTACGATCAACAATATTGGACAGCCTACCAACACATAGTGGGTATGGATGATCTCAAAAGTAGCCTGAAGTCAATGCACACCATCAAACAAGGATGAAACTCTTTGAGATGCTCTCTTTTTTTTTCCCAGTCATTCCATGTCAGCTCTTTCTCTCTCTCTCTCTCTCTAGGATAGACACCACAACAGATCGTCTTCTACATTTTCACCACAAATCTAGTCTCCTTTATTCATCAGCAAAACCTCTGGCTCCAAGGTGAAAGGTATCGAGCCTTCTTTTGTTAACAAGGTCTCATATGCATCTCCTACCACCACAGTTTTCATTGGTTGAAGAATGATTGCATAGCCTCGTCTCTCTTCATTGGCTCATCTCTCTTCATTGGTTGCAGGAGACTCATTTGTTCTATCCACTACCAATCCTGAGCCAGAAAGAGCTGCTACAGTCGACATTTCTTCGATCTTGCACAATGTCCCATCATATTGCATGGTCAACGGAGATACGTGAATTGTACCTTTACCTATAAACACAAAATTAGACTCATTGTGGACGGCCAAGTCAAGAGATTTTCTCTGTACATCACTCAGTTTCTCTTCACTGATGGATCGCAAGTCAGAAGATCTTTGATATGTTGCACGAGAAGCAGTTGAACCATTACAGCAGATGCTCCTTTTTTCCAATGATTCAATGGTGTGATATGTACTGTCCGTTACCACAAGTGACCCAAAATGAGCTATAACAGTGAGTTTCTCGTCAACCTTTCATGATGTACTATCATGCTGCATTATCAATACCGGCACTTGAATTTCCCTCTCATATGTACACACAGAACCAGTCTCAATACAGACTACTGAATCAAAACATTTTTCTGCACATGTTTGCCTTTCTCTTCACTGAGAACGTTTAAATCAGAAGAGCTTTGCAATGTTACAATAAATTTTCCTTGTAAAATATCCAGATTCTCTTCACCAAGTACTTGCAAATCAGTTGAACTTCGACATGTTATAGTAGATGTTGCTGAACCATCACAACAGATGCTGCTCCTTTCCAATGCTTCCATGGTTAGAGCATTTATGAATAATATGCTGTTTGCTGTCAGAATGTTTTCACTCCTCTCTGCATTGGCGGAATCCTCTTTCAAGGTAGCATCATCCCACGTGCCCTTCACACTTGAAACAAAGGTGTATCTTCCCTCTACACTTGGATCCCCATTTAATTTAGTGTTGATAGGTATATCCAACTTCGACGTTGATAATGCATTCACGTCTCGAAACCTCACATTTACTACTTGATCCTTAAGGAGATCCTTATCTGCAATAGACACAATAGCTCGCAACACAATCTTCTCCTCTTTGAGCTCCCAAGTACCACCGATGGCATGCAGCCATCTTTGCGTATGCCATTCTAACCATCCCAGTTCTTCACCTTTGACCATAAGCACGTCCGTTATAGCCATTCTAACCATCCCAGTTCTTCACCTTTGACCATAAGCACGTCCGTTATATCTTCAAAATGTGCGTATGAAGAAATGGATGCTGTAATTTTGGGAATGCGCTCCCCCATCCTTTCCTCTTGCAAGCTTGCCCCATGACTATTCCCATTGAAGAGGAGGAGTAAAGAGCGGCAGAACAGAGGATACAATGATCAGTCGACATTGGTCGAAAACGGCAAAAATCTAGAGAACATTCTCTCTCCTTGATATCTACATCAGAGGAGCTGTCAAACCCTCCTCATGTCCTCATCATAGAGAGACTATTATAGAACCAACTGAAGAAGAGGTAACTACTTCAACATCCAGACTCACATGTAGGTCCTTACCTACAGTTCCTCCTACTGAAGATCAGGCAAGGCGAGATGCTAGAGATGCTTTAGCACTCTCATTCATAGCAACGAGTGTTAAAAATCATATTCTACCACAGATCAGATCTTGCAAAAGTTCTAGACAAGCTTGGTTGAAGCTTGAGAATCTTTTTTGGAGCAGAAGTCTTGCTAGGAAAGCTCACTTGAGGAGACAACTACCAAATACAAGGATGAAGGCTAGTGAGTCAATTCAAACCCACATTAGGAGACTCATTGACTTGAGAGATCAACTTCTAAATATAGGAGATGAGATATCAAATGAAGAAATGGTAAACACGCTGATTAATTCACTTCCTATTTCATATCAATCTTTTATAACCACTCTTACCCTTACCATAAGAGATAGAGAGGTTACATTTGAAAAGTTAGAGTTCTTGTTACTTCACGATGAAGATCAGTTGAAGGGAATGGAAGAGAATGAAGAAGTACTTTTATCTTCATAAAAGGGTAAAAATAAGAAGAATGATAAGAAGGAAAAGCAATCCAAGAAGGAAAGTAGGTCCCTCTCACCTTCTACTTCAGATTCTGTTTCTACTACATCTAAAGAGAAGTCTTCTAAGAAGAAGGAAGTAATATGTTTTTACTGCAAAAAACCTGGACATTTAAAAGCAGCATGTTATAAAGATATTGCAGCAGAAAAGAAAAAGGCATAAAAAATGTTGCAGAAGATGATAAAAAAGGGAAATCTCAAGGTGATTCTTATGCATGTATCACCATTGAGGAAGTAGCTTTTGATGAGGTAGCTTTACAAGTTCTGTCAGCAAGTTCTTGGATATTTGACTCAAGTGCTACAAAGCATATGACAGGTTGCAGAGATGTGTTTTCTTCTCTTTCCCATTCTTCAAGTAGAAGAGTTACTATTGCAGATGGCAATGATTTGGATGTTGTGGGAATATGTAAAGTAACCCTAAAGTCAAGAGAAGGTGGTAATTTTCAGATTTTAGATGTTCTATACGTACCTGAAATGAAGAAGAATTTGCTATCTATATCTGCATTTTTAGGTGATTGTTTTAAAGTTGTATTTGAGAGAGATCTTTGTAAGATCTTATCACACAAAGATGAGAAGTGTATTTTACAAGGTGAGCATAGAGGAGGGATCTTTGTTTTGTCAAAAATCAGTTAGGCATATGCAGTCAAATCTTCGTCACCGGTGGAAGATATGAAGCTATGGCATGAAAGATTTGGACATATCAGTTTTGGAGCTCTCGAGAATATCAAAGACAAAGGTATGGTTGAGAGTTTACCCTCATTCAAGCTACCAGATGATTCAGATATATGTGAAGGTTGACTTGAAGGTAAGATGCATAAACTACCTTTCAAGAAACATGGTCATATTACAACTACCAGGAAATTGCAGATTATTCATTCAGATGTGAATGGACCTATGAGAGCAGACTCTATTGAGGGTTTCATGTATTTTGTTCTATTCATTGATGATTTTACAAGATACTCATGGATCTATGGTCTTAAGTTGAAGTCAGAAGTCATTCCTATGTTCAAGAAGTTTGTAGCTATGGTTGAAAATGAAAGTCAGAAAACTATCGAGATTGTCAGAAGTGATAGAGGTGGAGAATACTTGTCAAAAGAGTTCCAAAAATTTCTTGATGAGAAAGGTATTACTCGATACCTTACTATTGCTTATACTCCTCAGCAAAATGGTGTTTTAGAAAGAAAGAATAGAGTACTTTTTGAAATGATGCAGAGCATGATGGCATCGAAGAAGCTTTCACCAAAATTCTGGTTTCATGTAATTCTTATATTGTTGAAAATAAGGTTTATGATAAAGAGGCAGAAATTCCAGAGGTTATTAGTGAAAATGACTATGCATTTTTTAGAAAGATTCTGGATGTACATGTTTAGTCACTTCCACAAGAGACTTTGATTCCACAAATGGAAGAAGTTAAAGTTCCAAAAAGTCCTAGTACCTTGACATGACAAGTTCGAGAACCTGTGGAAGTTGAAGGGTCAAAAAAAGTTTCATCACTATTTAAGGATAGACCTACGTGGTTATATCAAACTTGGAAAGATAGTGGTATAAAGACTTTTACAACGGGAGTCAGACTAGACAACAACAACAAGATCATATAAGAACAAGAAGTCAAACTAGACAGCAACAACAAAGAGATCATGTAACTTTTGCTGAAGACTTTGAGATTCATGATATTTTGGCACTTATAACTGTTGAAGATGAACCTGCATGTGTTAAAAATGCACTTAACATTCCTATTTGGAGAAAAGCTATGCAAGAAGAGATTGATTATATTCATAAGAATCAAACTTGGTAGCTATGAGAGTTACCAGAGGGAAAAAAGGCTATAGGTGTAAAATGGATCTTCAAAATCAAAAGGAAAGCAAATGGTACTATTGATAGATACAAGGCTAGGTTAGTTGTCAAAGGATATGCACAACAAAAAGGTATTGATTATGATGAGACACTCGCTCCTACGTCTAGGATGATTGTTATTAGGTAAATACTTGCTCTAGCAGCACATCATGGTTGGCATATATATCAACTTGACATTAAGATTGCTTTTCTAAATGGTGATTTACATAAGGATGTGTATATTTAGCAGCCAGAAGGTTTTGAAGAGACAGGTAAAGAACACTTAGTATGTAAGCTTATAAAAGCTTTGTATGGTTTAAAACAGGCACCTAGAGCATGGTATGAAAAGATATATACATATCTTTTATCCACTGGTTTCCATAACTCAGATGCAGCTCCAACTCTTTATGTCAAAGTTGAAACAAGTATGATGATTATAGCAATCATTTATGTGGATGATATTCTAGTCACAGGCCCTAGAGATGAAGATTTGCAGATGTTCAAATAACAATGGAAGCAAACATTTGATGTGCATGATTTAGGCATTTTACATTATTATCTTGGGATTCAGTTTCTATTTTGAGATGAGTGTATCTATATGACACAACAAAAGTACATTGAGAAACTTTTGGAGAGGTTTTAGATGAGTGATTCTGAACCTATGCAAACACCTATGGATCAGAACATGTCTTTACAAATGGTAGCAGATGTAGAGACACTTGATGCTACTCTATATAATCAAGCAGTTGGTTGCTTAATATATCTGTGTAATACACGTCATGATATACAGTTTGCAGTTTCTCAAGTATCAAGGTTCATGCAGAATCCGACAGTGTTACATTGGAAAGCAATAAAGCGAATCTTTCGATATTTGAGGGGAACTTCAAATTATGCTATGGTATTTTTGAAATCTACACATTTGTTACTAAAATGATTTTCAGATTCTGATTGGGCAGGTGATAGAGACACAAGAAGAAGTACTAGTGGATATTGATTTTATCTTGGAGATTGTCTTATATCATGGCTTTCGAAGAGACAACCCACTATTGTCACTTCATTGTGTGAAGCTGATTATCATGCAGCATTTACAAGTACTCTAGAGTCAGTTTGGTTGTAGAAGATTTTTAGTTATCTTGATGTGAGAGTACATCAACCCATTCAGATATTTTGAGATAGCCAGAGTGCTATAGCTATAGCTAAGAATCTAGTGCATCATGCAAGGACAAAGCATAGAGAGGTACACTACCACTATATTCGAGAGCAGATAGTTAAGAAGCACATTGAGCTCGTTTATGTTCCTTCTAGTGAGAATGTTGCAGATCTATTTACCAAAGCATTGACTAGAGACAGTCATGAGAAGATTTATAGGTTACTAAAGCTTGTACCAATATGACATTGAAGGAGGCATTGTTGGAGTCAATGTCAAGTTGGTCCACCATTATCTTCATTAGAAGTGTTTTTCTCTTCAAATTCCACATAAGCTAACAACATAGGTAAGTTTCTCTGTATTCCTACCATAACAAAAGGTGTTGGGCACGTTGGATAGCATAGCAGCCTCCCATACTTGCCACTAGGGTTCTAAACCCATCGACAGTAGCACAAAAGATTTTTCTCTTGCATTGTTGTTTCCTCACAAAAGCGCCGATTGACGAGAGCTTTTTGATAAAGCTTTTGATGATTGATCGCGTAACAGCTATATGATTTTTCTTTATTGAAGGTTCTTTGCTATTGCTTTTCATTGGAGTACACAAACTATATAAAGAGAGCCTTGACTCATTATGGATCACTCACTCAAAGATTTCAAGCTAGAGTTTGAAGGTCTTCTTGAAGAGAGAGTGTTCACACACTCTTGAGGAGGTGGAGTTTTGGTGAAGGAGAGGCTATTCTCTTGGAGCAAGAAGCCTTGTACAAGGTGGTGGTAACTATCTTTTGTGACTTAACCTTATATTTTGTTTTTAGGGTTTCTCTACCCTAATCTCAAAATTAGGGTTGGTTGATTTACAATTTTGTTACACTATTTTGTGAGAATAAGGTTAGCTTCGTTGCTCGTTCACTTCACACACACTTATTACTTCAACATAATCTAAATTTTGTATCATCATCTTCTTGGATATTCTTCCATTAGTGAGTGCACCACTTTATATGGTTGAGTAGTACTCCCATGTTGTAATTTGGACATCTATTTTTTAGTGAGTAAGCATCCAGCTTACGTTCTCTATCCTTGTCTCAAGATATCTTTCTCTCTATCTCTCACTTATCATCTTAATTAATTAAGTGTGTATGCTCAAAAGGTTTTAGTATTGGAATGATCATGGGGCCCCAAATTCTAACAAAACATTCCACCAAAGTTGAGCCTTCCCTACCAGATATTTAGTAGCAAACTTTACTTTATCACTTTCAGAATAAGTCTTATCAGAACAAAGATCATCAAATTGTGATAAACATGATAGAACAAGTGGGCCATCAAACCATAAAAATTGATAGTTTTTAACACCAATCTTGGAATGCATCTCATCAGCTTGAGTAGAGACAATAGCCTTCACCACTGTTGCAAGGTTATCCTCTTCAAAATGCATCCTTTGAAGTATTTCATTGCATTATCGTATCTCATTTTTGGCACCTTGAAGTTCATGCCATAGAAGCTCCAATTGTTGCTCATGCAGTACGTCGGGTAGAGGTGATTCACCAAATTCCTCCATGGTATTTGTAGGATCCATGGGTGTGTAGAAGAAGAAAACCCCTTGATAGATATGTGAAAAGAAATTTCAGATTTCTTGTATTCAAACAGAAAAGGGAAGGATGGTTCTTGAGGATTGAAAAAGAGAGATGCAAGTTGCGTTAAGTATAAGTAAAAAAGAGTAGAGTGACAACACAAGAGAGTAGTGAAGTACTAAAACACTTGACTTGTGAAATTGAGGTTGTGGGTTGAAATCCTTGCTCCTTTTAGTAAACAAAAGTGTCCTTATTACCACTCCTTAATTAAAAGGTTTTTGCACACAACCAATGGTCACCAAAGGAGCCATGGGTACAAGGGAAGCTAAAGATGCCAAAGTTATGCCGTAGTTGATGCCCTAGTCAATGCCTTAGAGTAAAGGTAGGTGTAATCATAGGTGTTAATGTAGGAGTAAATGTAGGTCTCTATAATGATGCATGCAAGCTTTGATACCACTGTTGCAAGGACCTTAAATACATGCTCACATAGAGGATACAGATCTTGAAAACACACAAAAAATAGAGATGCAAATAGACTAGCCAATACGCAAGATTGGGTGCAATCTCTCCTCCATGCACTTTGTTCAACAGGTCTACCGAGTGCATGTGTTTATAGAATTTTCTATTACATCGATAATAGAGATTACAATGAGAACCACTTCAAAAAGGAAGCATGAAAGTAAAAAACTGCTCTCTTTTATGAAGAGACTTTGCTTTTATTTACATACATCACAATCTACAGTAATCCTTCTCTTAACCACAGTTTTTACTAGTTTTTTTAGAAACAACCCTTTACATGGGTCTTTATTTAAAAACTAAACCATTAGTCCTATTATCCATATCTAGACACATCCAAAATTTCCATATCCATTCATGCCCTCACGAACCTTCAACAGCTATATCAAAATGCCAAAACATGCTAATAACTCAATAAAGTAAACTCCAAAATTCCAAAATTCAACATATTCCATAATTGATAAGAAATGTGCTTCTCAACCTGAGGAGTAGGCAAATTTTCATAAGGCTAGAGTGGTGTCTTAACCGAAGGAATAGATGAGCTTCATCCACATTAAGCATGCACCGTCATTTGGCTAGTCCTCTTAGGAGAGATTTTCACATTGGCATTTTATTATCTTAGCTCATCATTGTAAATGTCATTGCTGCTCCCCACTCTTAAATGCACCAATTCAATGGATTTAACAACTTGGTCTCGGAAAAAGTTACTCTATACATAGAAAGTGAGACAATTTTGCCTATTAAAGTAAGCAATGATGTCACATAGGCTGAACGTGGTTCTACCCAAGATAACTGAATTCAACAGTCCAAAGCACATTGTGTCCCGAATTCATCTCTTCAAGTTGGATTCACACTACTTTGAGGTAAAATATCTCTCCTAAAAGGGCAAGTATCACTTGCCACAAAAAAGAAACAAAAAATAAGATGAGGTTGAAGACTAAAATAATCCAATTGTAGTTTCTATTTCCGTTTGATAGTACATATTCAAAAATATAATTGTAATGGGAATAGACACGACCTTGAGTAGTACTCAAAGGTAAGACCTTCCCAATGCCATAGAAAATTATCCATATGCCCTCTCCACTTCATCAATATTTGAAACATATGTTATCACACGGCTATCAACATACTACATAGTTGAAGGCTACAACAAAAAAAAGACATTTTCAATAGGAAGCTTTGAAGACCAAAAGGGTACAAAGCTCAAGAAAAGTTGAATCTATGAAGAGGACCCAAACGAAGATCCCATCAATGGATCCAAGGAAGGATGTATCACCAACATGGACTTCATCAAAATCAAATGAAGCAAATGGTTTGAGAAGAACCACCTATCCCATGATGTAACGCTTTGCATGTCTAAGGATCCCATATATCCCTAGATCCCCAAAAACCACTTGGATCCTAAATTTCTAAGTATATCTTGGGATACCATTTCCCAAGATCCTAAGGTTGCCATATGTCCCAACACCATGGATCCCATATAATCTTTTTGAGTTTTAGGTCTATGGAAGCACACAAATAGCACAAGGAAGAAGAAGAAGCCTGGAGCACAACACACAATACTAAACCTATTACCAAGAGAATGTACAAAGATAAATGATCCATTAGGGTTATAGGCATATATACAAGATGGGGGAAAAAACCTCCTAAAGAGGGAAAACGTGCCCCCGTGATCCTAGTGTCTTCACACACATCACTACCTAGTTATATATCAATAGATCCCCCCTAGGAGTGATGTAGTGAACAAGGAGATGGCACTCATGTATGTGGAGTCAATTCACAAAAGGAAGTAAGCCCAAAGCTTTGTAGAAATATTCCAACTTCTCCCTAGGTAGAGCCTTTGTGAAAAGGTCTACAATGTTCCCCTATGTGGGCACATATGCCAAACTAATCTCTCAAATAGATAACCTCTCCTTGAAATAATGATAGTCCATCTCAATGTGCTTAGTGCAACTATGGAACACAAGGTTCCTCACAATTGCCAATGCACTCTGACTCACAGTGAAGATGGTAGTGGCAGAAGAGTGACCAACATCCAAATCAACCATAAGGTGTTTGATCCACACACACTCAATAGTCGCTATGAAGGTTGACCTATACTCAACCTCATAACTAGAAGTGGCCACAATAGGATAATTCTTGCTCAACCAAGATATGCATAAGCTACCAATCATGAAGCAAAAACCACTCATGGGCACACATGTGTCATAGCAACCAGCCTAGTTAGAGTGAGAAAAAACATGTAAATCTGGCGGTAGTAATCCCCATTGGGATAAAACAATCCAAGTAGTCGGCTACCATTCAAGTAGTGAAAGATGTGCTTAACTCATTGCCAATGCTTGATGCCTAGGCAATGCATAAACCTGCTCATCAACGAGATAGCAAACTGAATATCAAGGTGAGGAATGCATAAGTAAATCAAGCATAGAGCAGCCTATTGGTAGAGAATAGTATCAAATGCATCTGTAGCATCATGAAAACTCAACCATAATAGTCTCTTCATAGGACTGGCAATAGGTTTGCAATCTTCAAGGCCAAAATGCTACAATAATGTGTCAATATATTTTGTTTGACACAAAGCTATTCTACCATCAATTTGCGTAAATTGAATGCCCAAGTAACGATGCAAATGCCCCAAATTTTACATCTCAAATGAGGCATGCAAATCAGCCTTAAAATTAGAAATATGCTTCTCATTAGGACTAGTGAGCAACATGTCATCAATACAGACAACAATGATCAGAAGCACATCAATTGCACACTTAACGTATAAGGTGCTCTCAGTTAGACTGTTCTCAAAACCATGTGCAATCAAGTAGGCATGTATCTTTTCATACCAAGCACGTGGTGATTGTTTCAAACCATATAATGCCTTTTTCAACCTACACACTTTCTTTTCATGCCCTGTCTACGCAAAACCATGGGGCTGAAAAACATACACTTCTTCATGCAAGTCACCATTCAAAAATGCCATTTTAATGTCGAATTGATGTACATTCCAACCATGATGAGCTGCAAGTGCACATATGCTATGAATAGTACTCATCTAGCATGTAGGAGCAAAGGTCTCATTAAAATCAATGCCTCTTTCTTGAACATAAACCTTTGCAAGAAGCCTAGCCTTATACCTTTCAATTATTCTATCACGCTTACGCTTCAACTTGTATTCCCACTTAGTGTCAATGGCCTTCTTGCCACGAGTCAAGTCACATCAAGAACAAGTACCATTTTTCATAATAGCATCATATTCTGATTACATAGCAGTCAAACGAAACAGGCTCATTCTCATTAGAAAGACTAGAGGCAGCCATAGCATAACAATCTAATGCAAAAGAAGCACTATGAGAACCTAAACGAGTACAATATGGCATACGTGCATCTAATTTGCTATCCCAAAATGTTTGCACTAGCCATTTAGGCATAGCTTTTGGCTCCTCTATATCAATTCTCTCAACAATAAGTGCATCATGTAAATTTGCATCAGAAATAGAATGATTTGCATCATCATGTGGAACCTATAAAGACTAAAAAGTTGCCTCATTTGGACTAGCACTAGATTGTCCACATATAAAAAGATGCAGGAAAGTATCATACACTTTCTTGGAGCTAATTGATGTCTCCTTGGCACATGAAAATAATGGCTGAATAGCATCTTCCACAAAAAAATCACGGCTAATCAAAATGCATTTAGTCTATGGATGATACACACGATAGCCTTTTCTTTTAGAACTCTACCTGACAAAAATACATTTCACTGCTTTATCATCTAATTTCGTGCATTGTTGTTCACGCACTAATGCATATGCCAAACAACCAAAGACAGGTAGATGATCAAGAGAAAGCTTGGGACCATGCCAAGCCTCATGTGCAGTGATAGACTCCAATGCTTTAGTGGGATACTTGTTAAGTAGATATGCTACACACATAACAACCTAAAACCAAAAACTATGTGGTAAAGCCTAATTCTAGACCATACACCTTGCCGTCTCCATGAGTGACCCATTCTTTCTTTGGGAAACTCCATTCTATTGAGGGGTATACGACACTGTACACTAATGTTTTATCCCATGTTTAGCTAGAAAGGCATTAAAATCAGAAGACATATATTCCCCCCCTTGATCAGAATGGAGGGTGCCCATTTTGCATGCTGATAGATTTTTAGCCAAAACCAAAAACTTTTTGAAGCACATAAACACTTTAGGCTTTGCTTTTAGTGGATATACTCATGCATGCCTGGAAACATCATCGATGAAAATCATGAAGTAAAGATAGTTCCCAAAAGAAGGTGTTTGCATAGGACCACAAACATCACTATGAACAAGCTAGAATTTTTTAGTAGCTCATACTGAATCATCTTTTGAGAAGGATGAAAACAACGCTTTCCCCAAAATACAACCTTCACAAACATGTTTACTAAGTGCCTCAAGTTTGGCTAGAGAGGACTCCATTTCAAATTTCAGCAGGCATAAAAACTAGCAAAATTCAAATATCCAAAGCGTACATGCCAAAGCTTTACATCTGACATAGCCCAAGAATCATGTATTGCACATGCTGAATCATTCATAGATTTTTCATAGTCTATGAGCTTATATAGCCCACAACATAAAATGCCAGAAGCAATAAAGACATTGCCATTTGATAAATCATGAACCGTACATCTATCATCAACAAATTTCACAACTAAACCAATATTGGCTAATGTTGAAACTGATAACAAAATTTTCTTGATCCTTGGCACAAATCTTACAAGCTCCCATGATAGATAAGAGGAGTTGTTGGTGCACGTGACAGTATTCATTGTAGAGGCAGGCTCAAATGAAGTGAAGAAACTGTGCAACAAGGTAATATGTTTGGTTGCCCCACTATCAAAGTACCAAACACTTGAGTCTACTATAGACATACACTATTCATGAGCAGATGGATCGTAACTACAAATAGTAGAAATTGCCTATTCTTAATTCTACACAAGATTAGCAGAATCTATTTTGGGTGTAGAGGCCTCTACAACAACCATTCTAGCCTCTTTCTTGTTTACCTCTTTTCCAACCACTTTTAGACAACTCTTTATGACATGATCATTTCCTTTACAATATTTTCAAAACAATTTTTTTTTTTGTTTTCTTCTCATGTCTTTCATCCTTCTTTGATTGTGCGGAATTAACAGATTTCTGCTTACTAGTAGATGAGCTCCATTTACCTTTGCTCTTCTAACTAGCCAGGAAAGCTTGATCCGAAACATGCATAATGGACCTGTTTTGCCTACACTGATCTTCTTGCAACAAAATGGAGACTAAATCCTCAAATGTTAAGGCGTTTGGATTGACTTTCATCATCAATCAAAGAGTAGAAGCACAAATAAACTGTCAGGCAAGACTTCATCAGCAGAAATCAACTTCTCCTTCAAATTTTTGATCTTTGTTAAAACATTGTCCATGGGACACTACGAGGAATACGGGCGTATAGCGACGGTTAAGGCGACACAAATTCGTCGCTATAAAATTGCAACATGGGTCGTAATGAGCGTCGCGTGCGGACCATCGATTAAACGACAAAGTGAACGACGCGTTTTGCGACTTGTACTGTGACGGGACCTGCGACGCTCGCCTGTAGTGTCGCTTATATGTGGGTTCCAAAAGCATCCCTTAAGCGACGCTTTTTATGTCGCATAAGCGATGCTGTGTGCACGTCGTTTATGCAACGCATCTAGCATCGCTTACACGACGATCTGTTGACGGGAAAAAATTAAAACATTGGAGGCTCTTCGATCGGCATTTTCACGCATCTGATCGAAGAGCTCTCCAACATTCGCAGTTGCGCTGCGCTTACGAGCTAAAGCAAGTATATGCAGGTCTCTGTTTCTCTCTTTCTACATCTTTTTCGCTTTGAATTCTCTCTCTCTCTGTCTCTCTCTCGCTTTGTTGACTCTCTCTCTTGTTCTGCTAATTGTTGACTCTTGTTCTTGAAATGTTATAGAAGTTCAAGTTTGTCAACATCTATATATCTACATCTTAAGAATACAACATGAACGAAAGAAAGGAGAAAATAACACTACATACATGCAACTTTGCATCGGTATATTTATTGCGATATTATTGGTTAAGATTTCAATCATCCACAATTTACTAGAGTGGTTCATAATTCATGAGTAGTTGCTTACATGGATATAGGTGACATGATATTTGGAGAACTCCAAAGAGAATTTTTAAAAATATTGAAATAAAAAAAAAACAACATATTGGGTGTCATTAGCTAGTATGAATATGATGTTTGATATTCAAGAACTGTGGTGATAGGGTTCTTCCATCTGCAAATATCAGAAAACCACCTCCCAATGGCGATCATACCCGACAAAACACCTAAGATCCTGAACCACTTAGCCTTGCTCTTGCGCATGCTCCACAGATTGCTATCCACATCATTGTCAACTACATCCTTGACAGTGAAATCGTGAATGCTGGTGTCAATATCTTTCATATCTTCATCCATTGGTGTCAATATTCTACCCACAGAATGCCTTCATTCATAAAAAATATTATTATGAAAGTATTATTGTAATTAATACACACGTAGCATATGATCTCATTACATAAATTTGTAATTACGTTTTCCAACAAACTCTAAAATTACTCTTACAAGTCTCATCACCAGCAAAGTGTTTCTGTCATGGGAGCTGGACGTAAGACCGAAACATACAAAGGCCTTCATTCTCCTTCCTCTTGGGTTAGCCATTCTCCTTCATCACCGCTCCCGTTCTTGAACCTTCCGGCGGAGGAGCTTGCTGCTATGATTTTTGGCTGTGACCATGTGACTTACAATGAATGCGTCACACAACTTTTGTTTGGTATACTTTATCTATCCTCTTACTTTCTATCACAGATATACGTCTCTCCCTTTAAACCATATGCATGAACAATAGCTTGATCATCAGCGTTTTTGCATGTCCAGGCCTTCGAGCTTCTCATATCATCTATGTAAAGAATGTCCGACCAGGGATGCCACTATTTTTGTTTAATTACATTGATAAAAAGTTGCATGGTATTTCTGAGGCAGATAGCTATGGAGAGATGAACATCAATCCATATGCTTGGACTCATGGGAAGCAGAAGACACGTTTTTTAGCTCAGGTTCTTTGCTTAGATTTAATAATCTCTGATATTACATTAGATCACTGTTTGAGGTGTAATGAGGTTTTGTTTACATGTAGGCACGCATACGGGTGAGATGTCAATGTGCACCATTGACAGAAAGCATATACAAGGGAGCATTAGCAGCGAAGAGGAAATGGACGAGAACTGTGGTGATAGGGTTCTTCCATCTGCAAATATCACAAAACCACCTCCCAACGGCGATCATACTCGACATAACACCCTAGATCCTGAACCACTTAGCCTTGCTCTTGTGCATGCTCCACAGATTGCTATCCACATCATTGTCAACTAGATCCTTGACAGTGAACTCGTGAATGTTGGTGTCAATATCTTTCATATCTTCACCCATTGGTGTCAATATTCTATCCACAGAATGCCTTCATTCATAAAAAATATTATTATGAAAGTATTATTGTAATTAATACACACGTAGCATATGATCTCATTACATAAATTTGTAATTAATGTTTACCAACAAACTCTTAAATTACTCTTACAAGTCTCATCACGAGCAAAGTGCTTCTGTCATGGGAGCTGGACGTAAGACCGAAACATACAAAGGCCTTCATTCTCCTTCCTCTTGGGCTAGCCATTCTCCTTCATCATCGCTCCCGTTCTTGAACCTTCCGACGGAGGAGCTTGCTGCTATGATTTTTGGCTGTGACGATGCGACTTACAATGAATGCGTCACACAACTTCTGTTTGGTATACTTTATCTATCCTCTTACTTTCTATCACAGATATACGTCTCTCCCTTTAAACCATATGCATGAACAATAGCTTGATCATGAGCTTTTCTGCATGTCCAGGCCTTCGAGCTTCTCATATCATCTATGTAAAGAATGTCCGACCAGGGATGCCACTATTTTTGTTAATTTACATTGATAAAAAGTTGCATGGTATTTCTGAGGCAGATAGCTATGGAGAGATGAACATCAATCCATATGCCTGGACTCATGGGAAGCAGAAGACACATTTTTTAGCTCAGGTTCTTTGCTTAGATTTAATAATCTCTGATATTACATTAGATCACTGTTTGAGGTGTAATGAGGTTTTGTTTACATGTAGGCACGCATACGGGTGAGATGTTAGTGTGCACAATTGACAGAAAGCATATACAAGGGAGCATTAGCAGCGAAGAGGAAATGGACGAGAACTGTGGTGATAGGGTTCTTCCATCTGCAAATATCAGAAAACCACCTCCCAACGGCGATCATACTCGACAGAACACCCAAGATCCTGAACCACTTAGCCTTGCTCTTGTGCATGCTCCACAGATTGCTATCCACATCATTGTCAACTAGATCCTTGACAGTGAACTCGTGAATGTTGGTGTCAATATCTTTCATATCTTCACCCATTGGTGTCAATATTCTATCCATAGAATGCCTCCATTCATAAAAAAGATTATTATGAAAGTATTATTGTAATTAATACACACGTAGCATATGATCTCATTACATAAATTTGTAATTAATGTTTACCAACAAACTCTAAAATTACTCTTACAAGTCTCATCGCCAGCAAAGTGCTTCTGTCATGGGAGCTGGACGTAAGACCGAAACATACAAAGGCCTTCATTCTCCTTCCTCTTGGGCTAGCCATTCTCCTTCATCACCGCTCCCGTTCTTGAACCTTCCAGCGGAGGAGCTTGCTGCTATGATTTTTGGTTGTGACCATGCGACTTACAATGAATGCGTCACATAACTTCTGTTTGGTATACTTTATCTATCCTCTTACTTTCTATCACAAATATACGTCTCTCCCTTTAAACCATATGCATGAACAATAGCTTGATCATCAGCGTTTCTGCATGTCCAGGCCTTCGAGCTTCTCATATCATCTATGTAAAGAATGTCCAACCAGGGATGCCACTATTTTTGTTTAATTACATTGATAAAAAGTTGCATGGTATTTCTCAGGCAGATAGCTATGGAGAGATGAACATCAATCCATATGTCTGGACTGATGGGAAGCAGAAGACACGTTTTTCAGCTCAGGTTCTTTGCTTAGATTTAATAATCTCTGATATTACATTAGATCACTGTTTGAGATGTAATGAGGTTTTGTTTACATGTAGGCACGCATACGGGTGAGATGTCAGTGTGCACCATTGACAGAAAGCATATACAAGGGGGCATTAGCAGCAAAGAGGAAATGGACGAGAACTGTGGTGATAGGGTTCTTCCATCTGCAAATATCAGAAAACCACCTCCCAACGGCAATCATACCCAACAGAACACCCAAGGTCCTGAACCACTTAGCCTTGCTCTTGTGCATGCTCCACAGATTGCTATCCACATCATTGTCAACTAGATCCTTGACAGTGAACTCGTGAATGCTGGTGTCAATATCTTTCATATCGTTAATTCATGTGCGACAGATAAGCTTATATCTCTTTTCATGTAGGCTCATTGAGTGTCAGTAGACAGGTTGTGGGTTTACAACGTGGGTCCATCAACAAAGGAGAAGAATATACAAGGGAGCAGTAGCAGCGAATTATGTGAATTATTCACAGGAGAAAAACCTATTTGATCAGTTAATTCATGTGTGGACAGATAAGCTTATATCTCTTTTCATGAGAAACTCGTTGAGTGTCAGTAGACAGGTTGTGGGTTTACAACATGGGTCCATCAACAAAGGAGAAGAATATACAAGGGAGCATTAGCAGCGAATTATGTGAATTATTCACAGGAGAAAAACCTATTTGAGTTAATTCATGTGCGGACAGATAAGCTTATATCTCTTTTCATGAGAAACTCGTTGAGTGTCAGTAGTGGTGTAGCTCAAGCGTAAGCACCACCTCCTTTACTTGTCAATCCGCGGAGACGTGAGGACCGGTATGAAGACCACGAGCAAGTGAAGGCACAAGCGCGTGAGTGAAAGTACACAATCATACACACACATACACACACACGCGCACAAAGTAAGATCAAAGAGAGGAACAATGGAAAGCTTAGATTGCAAAGAGTTCTCTTACAAAAGCTCTATTCTCTCTCCAGCTAACCCCAAAAATGAGCTCTCTAGCTCTTTTTATAGTTTTTTGACTAGTTTTGGCCCTATCTAGACCTAGTGTCCGGCCTAGTTAAAAATTAGGTTCCAGGGCTTATTTGAGGGCTCAAACGAAGTCTAAAAATTATGAAAATTGGTACGATGGTACTTTTAATACTCCTCAAGCTCGAGGACTCCTCGGCTTGAACAAAATGGAGTTACTAAAAATAGATAATGGTATTTACAATGGTTTTTAGTGATGAAAATCACTATTTTCGTAGGGGATTCTTCTGAAAATTTGACATACACTTCTTGGAGCTCCCTACTTGCTCCCTTTCCTTGTGTGTCCACCTTTTGATGTGCTTCCATGCTTTGTCCTTGACTTTGAGCTTCAACACTCCCCCCGCTCTCGAGTCTGTCGTCCCTGACAGACCCTTGTTGGAAGGGCTGTTCCATGTAGTGCTTTGAAAGGTGGTGTCCATCCGTTGTATGAGCTGGTTCCTTGGATTCCAGCAAGAATGTGTCGTTGTGAGCTTTCAAAACTGCAAGTTGCTCAAAAGAGGTTGTCGAGAGTGATTTGGAGCAACTACTGGCTTCAATTTGCTTCCGAGATAGGGATGTTGTTCCCATGACATCCGCTAGCTCTTCCAAAGATGATGTTGAGAGCAGTCATGCCAACTACTCATAACCCATAATGAATGATGGGTAAGTGTGTTCGTGCCTGGGTTGAAAAAAGTATGTGCCTTGTGCACGACCTTGTAATGTAGCCCTACGCATGCTTACTTGGAAAATGCATTGGAAGAAGTATGGTGCAAAAATTGCGGGTCTTGAGCTAAGTGCTCAAGGGTATGCTGACGAAGAGGTTTCCTAAACTATCATGGTTATGGTGTTTCCAGAGTAAAGATACTTACCATGGAGAAAGTTGATGGATGTTTGTCTCTTCGTGTTGTACACTCGGCCTTTGGGATGGAACATTGTTGATGAATGTCCATGTTGCTTGTCCACTGATGAGATCGTTTGAGTGGTGGATCCTCTCTCCTCTTTTCAAAGCAACATTTGTCAAATACTGAGAATTGAATTTCTTTATATTCCTTGGCAAGCAACATCGGGTAACTACACCAAGCTGAGTTTCACATATTCTCTGTAGCTCACCATATGCAGGAGTCTTCTCCTCCAGAACTACCCTTTGCAGATATCTCCTTGGATGCTCTGGTACATGAAGTAGTTAAGCATCACTCAAGTTGCGGACCTTCAAGCTCTTCATTCCTACCATGGTAAGAGAAAATCATAGTTGTAGATGCCATGTTCATGCCAAATGCTTGTCATCTACCAGATAAGGCAGCAATAATCTCACTGCTGGCCGAGACACACTTCTATCCAAATTGATAAATGCCTAGTAATCAATAGTTCCACCTTCAACTAAGCATGACTCATTCATGTTTCATAAGCCAAACCTGGGAACAAGCTCTCTCCCGCTTTTCTTTGTCCCTCTTTTTTTTTTTGGAGGAAAAGGATATCACAAAACAAGAACACAAAAGTTAGCACAATAGAAATATTTGACATATGTCACTGTGCTCTTGTGCGTGGGATTCTCAAGTGTGTCTATGCACGGCCATGTAATGTGGCCCTATATTAATGCATACTTTGGAAATGCATGAGATGAATGGTGCAAAAGACAGGGTTGTGCAAGGAGCACATGGTTGTTGCTCGTTCGAGGCGTTCGATGTTATTTGCGGAGGTTGATGCCGACCTTGGTGGAGGTATCCATTGAGTCTCGAACTGATGTAATCCTCCTTATGGGAGTCCTTTTTAGAACATCATTTGGCACTGTAGAGGTCACTTCAGGCGTCTTTCTCTTTGGATGCTTTCTGAACTGTGGTATCCAGTGTGGTTGACACTTTGGTTCGGTGGAGGCTACTTGCACTTTTGGCTTCCAAACCCATATCCTTTTTGCATGTCTTCCTACTAATGTTGAAGAGCTGATTTGATCTTCCTTTGGTCTCTGTACGTGGTTCTTACCCTTTTCTCTTTTGGGCTTCTTTGTTGAAACCTTTTGCATGTGGGAGAACAAAGGTTGTTGTGGATGTAGGAGCTTCTTAGGTATCCACATCTGTAATTGCCCTTGTTGAGCTGCAACTAACTTCTTAGGCACCCAAACTTGTTGGATACCTTGTGATTGAGCTTGTCTGAGCTGTTTCCTTCGTCTTCTGGCCTGGTTGGTTTGCATGGATGGGATTTGTGGGGGCAAGGTTGGTGGTTGCTCTCCTTTGCGTACCCATCTCTGCTTCATGCTCGGAACTGCTTTTTTATCGAATGGTGTCTTTCTATTTGATGTAGCAGTTGTCATGAACGGTTGTGTTTGCTTGTGTGGTGGACTCACTACTGTGGCTACTTGATTCTTTGGAGAAGAAGAAAGATCCACCCGCCTTCGAACTTGGTCTTCCACGATTGACTCCTTCTGCATCATAGAGCTTTTGACACATACAACATCTTCTTTCATATGATTAGTCTTGGAAGAACTAAGAGAGTGTGTGGTGCCATGATTTAGGAGCATGCAGTTCTCTAATTCTAATGTAATGCATTGTTCATGTACCCAAACTTGAAGAATTTGACTTCTTAGGTTTAAGTTAACTGCATGGTCATAGATCCAATCTTGACCCAAGACAAGTGGTTCTGTAAGGTTCTCATCTTGACATACTAGCGCTTTGACTTTAATTGGAACATCTTGAAGGTAGATGGGAAGTTCCACCTCACCCAAACAAGGGGTTTCCACACCTCCCAATCCTATGAGATAAGCTTCTATGGGATTGATGTTCAACCCCAAGTCTTGGCAGTAGGAAAGTCTAACTGCACTACTTGCTGCACCTGAGTCAATCAATGCTTTCACCGTCCTTGCACCCTTCCCTTGTCCTATCTCTATGGTCACAAAGGGTCTTCGGTCAATGACCTAAGAAGTCGCTATGCCTGACTTTTGACACATATCCATGTGATATTTTGGGGCTTTTGAGTTGACTTCTAGGCCTAATCGCCTTAACTTATTTCGCCTAATACGCTCTCTGGCCTCTACCTGTGCTTCTTCTCTCACTCTTAACTCTTCATCTTTTTGCTTCTTAGCAGTGTTGAGTCTCATTAGCATATC
The DNA here is from genome assembly GCA_020310875.1 of Ceratopteris richardii. NCBI lineage: Eukaryota > Viridiplantae > Streptophyta > Polypodiopsida > Polypodiales > Pteridaceae > Ceratopteris > Ceratopteris richardii. The sequence goes on along the minus strand of CM035431.1, from coordinate 8,362,804 downwards.
CTCAGTAAGAGGTTCTTGATATAGCTTGACTCTAAAACCACTAATATAGTTTGGCAAGATATCTCCTTCTAGCGTGGCCAACTGAACTGCACCACTAGTGGAAATTCTATTAATGATCATGGGCCCGTATCCTCTTTTTTCCAACTTACGGGCATGTTGTTTTAGTGTGTATACCAACACTAGATCTCCCTCTTTCAATCCCTTATCCTTGATGTGTGCATCAAAGTATGCCTTTTGCCTCTTCTTTGCAGCGTAGATGCTTGCTGCCGCTCGTAGCCTCGTCTCACCCAAGCGTTCGAGATCAAAGATCCTAGAGGACAATTCATGCCCACTCCACTCATACTCTTGTGCTACTTTTAAGGCAGGGATTAAGAAATCTAAAGGTAGCACAGCGTTCTATCCGAAGACCATCTGAAATGGGGTGGCGTTGAGTACCGTTTTGTAGGCAACTCGATAAGCCCAAACAGCATGATGAAGTTGTTTGTCCCAATCAGAGCGTTTATTATTTACCAGTTTTGTCAATACGTTACAGAGGATCTTATTGGTACTCTCGGCTTGTCCGTTGGCTTGTGGGTGATAGGGGGCAGATTTCTTATGTATCACCAAGAATTCTTGGAGAAGATTTTCAATGACTTCATTCAAGAAGTGTGTGCCTCTATCGCTCACCAACTCTATTGGTAGTCCATATCTCGTGAACACATTCTCGAATAAGAACTTAGCCGTAGTCTGAGCATCATTCTTTGTTGTGGCTTTGACTTCTACCCACTTTGTAAGGTAATCTGTGGCTACAATGATGTACTCTGCATGGGAGTTTCTAGCTGGGGGGTTAATAGGACCTATGAAGTCTATGCCCCACTTCGAAAATGCACGTCCTCCCATCATTGGCCTCAAGGGCATCTCGTCTTTTCTCACTGGATATTGTGCACGTTGGCATGTGTCACATTTCTTCACATAGGTATGTGCGTCCATATGAAGAGTGGGCCACCAAAGTCCTGAGAATAGAATGGTCTTGATCACTCGGTCAGGACCAAAATGTCCACCTGCAACACCGCTGTGTGCAGTCTCTAAGACCTTTAAATAGTCTGATTCATGAACGCATAGTCTTAAGTAACCATCTTTGCCTCTTCGGTATAGGTTGTCCCCTACTAAGGCGTAGCCTTGAGCCTCTTGCTCCATGCTTCGTCTTCTTGCTAGACTAGCCTCTTTGGGTAATCTTCCCGATCACATAAACTCTACCAATGGAGCACTCCAATATGGAATTAATGACACTTGATAAAGGGTCGCATGCTCCACTGGGGGTCTCTCTCTGCACCTTGGACAATTCTTAATCCACTCATGTATTTCTTTGTCCATGCTAGGCCAATACACTCCTAAACGCTTTAGATTCTACAGTGTTCGTTGTTTAGAATAGTGATTTCCTAGCATTCCTTCATGGGCCTGTTGCAACCAACTACTATGTTCATCATCCTCCACACAACAAGCTAATACACCCTCAGTATCTTGTTTGTACATGCTTCCTGCTAATATGTGATATTTTTGTGATTTTACAATTTCTTCTTGTGATGTTTTCACATTCTTATTTGCAGGGCCAAAGGTTAGGACTGGTACCAACTTATTTGCCCATTTAGGAACAACTTCTAAATTGAACAGATAAGCATCGGGTAATTCGTCAGACACTCCTTGCGGTGACTCTCCTGAAGTGATGCGAGAAAGGTGATCTGCCCGAAGGTGGGTTCTACCTTTCCTGACAACAACTTCAAAGTCATATTCCATTAGTAAGAGGAACCATCTTACTAAGCGTCCAGTATTGCAAGGTTTATTGACCAAATATAACAAAGCTTGATGATCAGTGAAAAACTTGAACTTGTTGGCCAATAAATAGTGTCTAAACTTCTTCACAGCATATACCATGCCTAAGCCCTCTCGCTCAATTGTGGTATAGTTCCGTTCAGCTGCAGTGAGCTGTCTACTAGCATATGCTATGGGCAAATCTAAGTTTCCTTCACTTGTGGGTTGTGCTAGCACACATCCTATGGCATGGTTGGATGCATCCACATGGACATGGAAGGGTTTATTCCAATCAGGAGTGGTGAGTATTGGTGTCGTGCACAAACGTTTCTTCAGTTCGTTGAAAGAATTCTCGCATTCGTCGTTCCACTCAAAATTAGACAACAAGGCATAAAGGGGTCTAGCTATGATCGCGTACATGTGGATAAACCTACGGTAGTATCCACAATGGCCCATAAAGGCTTGTACCTCTTTAATATTCCTTGGCCTTGGTAGCTCCGCTATGGCTCGTACCTTATCTTCATCTGTTGAGATTCCATTCTTAGAAACAATATGACCTAAGATTTTACCTTGACGCACCATAAACACACACTTTTCTGGGTTCAGACACACTCGATATTCTCTACACTTGTTGAAGATTTGTCTGAGCTCAGGGATGTGAAACCTTCTTTCTTGGGAATGAGCACATAAATCATCCACATACACTTCTAAGCTCTTTCGCAAGAACTCTTTGAAGACATGACACATGAGCCTTTGGAATGTTGCAGGTGCATTGGTGAGCCCAAATGGCATCACACGAAATGCAAAGATTCCCCACTCTGTAGCAAAAGCTATTTTGTGTTGATCTTCTGGGGCAATGGCTACTTGATTGTAACCTGAAAATCCATCAAGGAAGCTATAGACTTCCTTGCCTGCAACACGCTCCAATAGGTGTTCTGTGATTGGAAGTGGATAACTATCTCTAATCGTAGCGGCATTAACTTTTTTAAGGTTAATACACACTCGTAACTTCCCGTTCTTCTTGGGTACCACAACAATGGGGGACACCCATTCGGTATGCTCAATCTCATAGATGAATCCAGCTTCAATCAACCTATCAATTTCTTCTTTTATTTTGGCTGCATAGGCATCATTATATGTGTAGGGCTTCTGTTTGGTGGGCTTAGCATCAGCAGTCATGGGGATAGTATGAGAGCAAATTCTTGGATCTACCCCTTTCAAGTCTCTATAGTGCCATGCAAACACATCCCTATATTCCCTTAATAGAGCTATGAGCTCCATTTCTTCTCTTGCACTTAGGTCATCTCCTATATATGTGCATCTCTCTTCGTTCTCTTCAATGGTCACTACAATCTTCTTGGTCTTTTCTTTATTATCATATGATTCTCCTATGATGGCCTCTCTCTTAGGCATTTGTACCAAAATTTTGCGCTCGTCAACTTCATATTTCTTGAAGTTTTCTGGTACTTCAAACAATGATTCCTCCTCTTCTTGTTTCACTGCTTTTCTTTTCTTTTTCTTTTGACTACTCTCACTTCCATCCTTTGAGTTTACTGTTTTAATACTTGTGAGAGGTTCTTCTTCTTTCTGGGTGAACACTCCTATATCTTCTAGATAGTGCTGCTCTGAGTTAAAGCAACTATCCATCACAATAGACTCCAGATCATTGTCATTCTCTTCTTCTTCTATGACATCACTAGGGTCACATTCTTCTAGCAAGGGTTGACACATGAACACTGAGATATCATAACCCTCCTCATCACAATGAGGTGTCCACTGTTCCTCATTGACAGCAATGTCCATGGTGGCTAAGATTTCTGGCCAGCCATGAGGCTCAAACTCCTCATCTGGAAAGATCATCGGTGTGTAGGCTGGGTCTCTAACTGGTCTATCTCCTAGCGAAGTTCCTTCTTCTCTTGCCTTTAAACGTTTTTCCTCTTCCTTTGCGACCTTGCACATCCACAAATGAGTATCTTCATGCAGCCATGATGGATCAGGTGAACTTTCAGAATGCACAGAGATGGAATCTTCTTTCGCTTTGTGGATAGAATTCCACTGTAGGGGTGGTACATCTCTGAAGGTGTAATCCTTCAAATTGACCTTGGTGGTGACCCCTAAGTGTTGTAAGTACAAGGAGTTAGTTCCCGAATCCTGTACTATTTGCAATTGTCGTAGGAAGGGTCTTCCTAGGATCATCTCATAGACATTATTTTTCTCAAAGTCACATATAGCAAATGTGTGCTCAAACTCTACACCACAAGTGGTTAGAGTGATCCCTTCTAGCAATCCTAGAGGTCTTTCAAAATGACCATCAGCCATTTGAAGCTTCATTCTAGTTGGTCTTAACGTGGGCTTGCCCCATTGCTTCCACAAGGAGGTGGTCGCAATAGCAACACCAGCACCTGAATCTATGATTGCTTTGGTTGTGTAACCTTGGTAGGTGATTGGAAGATAAGTATTACCTTCTTCACCCTCACACATGTCCCCTATTTTGTCTAGAGGTATCTCTGGTACCCTTTGCTTGGAGCCTGCTTTTGGCATGTTGGAATCAAGTTCTGGAACCTGATCCTTCACATGATTCCAAAGCTCAGGTTTTGCTTTGAGCAGCTCTTCTACAGTGAGATGACACTGAACCTTAGTGTTCTTCACGACATCCGTGTTCCTTGGAACCACTGAGTCTTCATTTCTTACTAGTATTGTGGGAGCTCTAATCTGGAGAGATTCAGATTCCCATGGGCCTGGAAATTGAGGCAGTTCTTCTAAGGTATTAGATTCAAAATCTAACCTTTCGTCTTCTTGTTGTTCTGCTTCATCTCCGTAAATAGATGGAATGTCTTGGGGAAATTGATCATGAAGATCATCAATCTCAGGAATAGGAGGGGAATTACCCTTCTCCTTGGCCCATTTCTCTTCTTGTATTTCCCGCAAGAATTCTTGAGAGTACTGTTGAATTGAAGGAGGTATTCCTGGATGCGTGGAATTAGGAACATAAGCTCCCATTGGTGGTGAGCTTCCTCTTTCAATAACTGGTTGAGCCTGTGGAGGTAAAGAAACTTGTGGTTTGTTTACCAACTGCTCTAATCGTTCTAGTAAGCCCTGGAAATGCAAATCCCCTTTGACAGAGTTTGTCTGATTGAACTTTTGACTAGTCTCAAGTATAGCTTGAGCTTGTTCTACCATTTTCATGCACATTTTCATCCGTTCAATCTCTAAGTCCGCTCTAGGGTAACTCTTGTCTAGGTTTGCAGCTGTAGGCCCTTCTTGAAGTCAAGCCTGGTAGGCCTTGAACATCATGTCCAAGCCTTTTGGGGTTGGATCTGCAAGAACAGACCCTGGTTGTGGTCTATTTACAATGGGTGGTGGGGTGGGATGAGGTGGAGTGGATGGAGTTTCGGCATGCGAGGGGCTTTGAGATGCAATGTCTTCTATTTTTGTTTTCGCTTACTTTAAGCTTTCTTCTAGTTCCGATAACTTTTTATTCCACTTGCGATTGGCCTTCTCTCTGGTATCCTTCCATGTTCTTGTTTTCCTCTTACTAGGCTCTCCCGATTCACTCGACTCTGATTGTTCTACTGGTTTATCTTGTTTTAATGCTTGTGCCATAGTAACTGCCTGTATAGGTGCCACATTACTGCTACTTGAACTTGAATCTGCCACTAAGCCTACCACATTAATGGGTGTAATCTTGGGTGCGCTGGAGGGGTTTCTTGGACAATCTCTAGGGAGATGGTCTTTGCCACAATCAGGGCAAAAAGCCTGTATTGTGATAGCCTGTCCTTGACTCGGAGATGATGGGTGGGGACAGTCACGAATGAAATGATCACCTTGACATCTAAAACAAGATCCTCTAGGGGCTTGTGGTCTCATTTGTCTCAATTGGGGCCTAGGGTTAGGATTTGTGTACATGACATTGGAGTATTCTGGCTCCCAATTTTGCTCCATAGGTGGTGCCTCATATTGATACGAGTAAATCTCACTATGTTCAGGTGACTCTGTGTAATACGCATGTGGACTACCTTCATGGGAGTAGTCTGAACTATGAGCATGAGAATCATTATCTAGTATCAATGGGGTTAGGGGCACCAATGCTCTATTTGGATTTTCCTCTCCCACCGCATATTTGACTGGAATCACGTTGGCTGGAGCTGGTGGTTGGTTTCCCAAGACAGGTTGTGGCCTATATGGTACCTGATATTGTTGTTGTGGTCTATAATATGGCTGTTGGTATTGGTTCTGATACCTACCTTGTGGGTAAGGTTGCTGATAATTCTGTCTAACAGCCTGCCTATTGTAGGGACAATCTTGAGCCGTGTGGTTTGTGTATTTTCTCTCAATAGTGCAATATGAAGCATTCCTTTCTCTAATGTTTTGGTTTTGCATTGGGCATACATTAGCCATGTGGTCGCCCCCACAAGTATAACACCGATTCACTGGAGTGACTCTCTGTGTTTGTTTATTTTGGACTCCCAGCTTCTTGGCAACTTGCTCAGCTATCTCCTCTATTTCCGTGGAGATTTTTGAAGTATGACTAGTAGAACTATCTGAATCCTTATAGAGTTTGGATAATCCTAACTTCTCACCCAAGTTATCTTCTATGTCAATGCATGTCCGCACGCACTCTTCTATGGATCTAGGCTCTTTCAAATATACATATGATCTTAACTTTGTGCTCAGTAAGCCATCTAAGAACAAAGCCACTTGTTTGGCTGGTGTGGGTAACTTGGGAGCAGGGCATCTTTCTAGGTACTGTCTGAACCTTCTACCTGCTAGTCGCACTGTTTCTTGGGGTGTCTGCTTGAAACTGTGGATCAAGGATGATGTGTTATGCCTGATACCACTCTTGGAAAATTCTACAATGAATTCGTCTAGTAGTTGACCTATATCGCGATAGTTGCGACTACTCAATGGTTGAAACCAAGCCAAGGCAGTGCCCTTAAGAGTCAAACCAAATGCCTCGTATTGCGTGAATAAATCCTCAACCTGTTCAGCTCTTAACACTTGTTTGAACTCGGCCACATGATCATAAGGATCTCCTGACCCGTCAAAATAATTCTTCATTGCCTTGATCACTTGAGTGGGTCTAAGGGTTCTTGGGTGCTCTCGGGGTCTAGGCAATGGAAAATCATGTTCATCTCTTTTTTGCCTATGTGCTTGATGTCTCTCTCTTTCAGGTCTTTCATTTTCAAATCCTGATCTATTCCTGCCCACGGTGTGTGCAAAACTTACCTCAGGTCTCTCTCTAGTTCTTTCTCTCTGGGCTTCATGAGCGTGGGAAGATCCTACACCTTGGAGGCCATGGGAAACATTGGATCTTGGTGGGGGGAAAATCAATTCATTCTTCCAAGTATATCCATGTCTATCATGTTCTGTTACCAAGAATATCTTCTCTGATGTGTTATCCAGGTAGACAACTTTGCCTGGTATCTCAGGATCTTTGAATTCATAGATGATAACTATGCCCAATTGGCTAGGTTGATCTGGCTTGAATCTCCAAAAGGCTTCCTCTATTTCTCTATTCAAAAATAGTTCTATGCTTTTGTTGTCTTGAGGGATCCAGTCCGGAGTGATCACTCGGGTCAAAACTGACTTACCTCTAGGAGTCTAGGGTCCTTGTCCTACATTTCCTTGTTCTAGGTCTCCTATTTCATTCTCAGGAATGACATTTCCAAACTCATCCGTCCTATCTGGTAGGTTGGTGACCACATACATGGTTCCTTCCTTATCAATGTATGAACCCTCTTCGAACTTGACCACCGGGTGTTCAAGTCCAAAGGATTGATCTGGATTTTTGAGTTGGACCACTGATCGCCTCAGACCATCCTCATAGATGCGAGCACCTAATTGGTTGGTCCGAATATATTCCAACTGTGTCTTATAGGGACCTTCTGGTGTTTGTAGATGGGCAGTCCCTGAGCCACCTGTAGGTTTTCCCATGCTAAAAGACATTTCTGAATCACTTGTGTCTGAACTTAGTAAAAGATGACCACTTAGTTGTTGTGCCCAAGACTTGGATGTATGGTTGACACTAGCCTCAGAAGATCTAATGCTTTGTTTATCCTTGCCTAAGTGTCTACCAGATCTCAGGTTCATAAGCTTTAGTCAAGAGTCCAAATTTTCCCTTTGGTATGGTTCAAAATTCTTTGGAGCCCCCTTGGTTTCCTAGTCCCACTTGATGCCCAACTTCAAATTATCCTATCTGAAAATCAACGCATTATTCTTATAAAAAACAGTTGAGGTCATGTAGGATTCAAAACGAGCTTTCCAACGAGCTATAGAGCTCAAAAAATGGACTTTGGATGAAAAAGTTATGTCAAATCAAGCTTCTCGGGTCAAAACAGGCAAACAGGACCTTTTGAAAAAATCGCGATTTTGTACCTTGAGAATCGTGTTCACAAAATCGTGTTTTCACAAAATCGTGTTTTGAAAATCGTGATTTTGAGTAGAAAATCGTGTTTTGAAAATCGCGATTTTGATCACAAAATCGTGTTTCTGAAAATCGCGATTTTGATCACAAAATCGTGTTTCTGAAAATCGTGTTTTTTGACATGAAAATCGCGATGTTGAGCACAAAATCGTGTTTATGAAAATCGCGATTTTGAGCACAGAATCGTGTTTTAGAGAATCGTGTTTTTTGACATGAAAATCGCGATGTTGAGCACAAAATCGTGTTTATGAAAATCGTGATTTTGAGCACAGAATCGTGTTTTTTGACATGAAAATCGCGATGTTGAGCACAAAATCGTGTTTATGAAAATCGCGGTTTTGAGCACAGAATCCTATTTTAGAGAATCGTGTTTTTTGACATGAAAATCGCGATTTTGAGCACAGAATCGTGTTTTTGAAAATCGCGATTTTGAGCACAGAATCGTGTTTTTGAAAATCGCGATTTTGACTCAGAGAATCGTGATTCACAAAATCGTGTTTTTTGCTAAAAATCGTGATTTGTGAGAATCGCGATTTTGAGCCCGCTGAAAATCGTATTTTCTCAGAATCGTGTTTTTGGCATGAAAATCGCGATGTTGAGCACAAAATCGTGTTTTTAGAAAATCCCGATTTTGAGCAAAAAATCGTGTTTACACAGAATCGCCTTTTTTTTTTTTTTTCAAAATCGTGTTTGTTACTGAAAATCGTGATTTTTTGAGAATCGCGATTTTGAGTAGGGAATCGTGTTTTTTGACTGAAAATCGTGATTTGTGAGAATCGCGATTTTGAGCACACTCACAGAATCGTGATTCTGAGAATGACCACAGAATCGTGATTTTTTTAGCCAACTTTTAGGCGGGAAAACAGAAAATCGTGATTTTTGGCGGGAAATTCAAATTTCTGAGCGCCGGCTATGGCGAGCTCCGTATGAGCAGAAAATCATGAAAAAAACACAGCGCTTGCTCTCCCTTGCTTCTCCTAACTCCTTCCCACACAATAATGCATGAAAAATGGTATGAAGATGGTGAAAATGCACTGAAAAACAAGAATTTTCTATGAAGAAGAAGATGGAAGAAGGTGAAGATGATGATGATGATGAAGATGAAGAGGAAAAAACAGAAAATGAACTGAAATGACAGCTTTTTTACCTTCCAACGTCGCAAATCTACGATCTTACCATCACAACGCTCGTCCTCGAAGCTCTCTCCCCGTCAACGGCGCCAAAATTTGGTGTAGCTCAAGCGTAAGCACCACCTCCTTTACTTTTCAATCCGCGGAGACGTGAGGACCGGTATGAAGACCACGAGCAAGTGAAGGCATAAGTGCGTGAGTGAAAGTACACAATCATACACACACATACACACACACGCACAAAGTAAGATCAAAGAGAGGAACAATGGAAAGCTTAGATTGCAAAGAGTTCTCTTACAAAAGCTCTATTCTCTCTCCAGCTAACCCCAAAAATGAGCTCTCTAGCTCTTTTTATAGTTTTTTTACTAGTTTTGGCCCTGTCCAGACCTAGTGTCCGGCCTAGTTAAAAATTAGGTTCCAGGGCTTATTTGAGGGCTCAAACGAAGTCTAAAAATTATGAAAATTGGTATGATGGTACTTTTAATACTCCTCAAGCTCGAGGACTCCTCGGCTTGAACAAAATGGAGTTACTAAAAATAGATAATGGTATTTACAATGGTTTTTAGTGATGAAAATCACTATTTTCGTAGGGGATTCTTCTGAAAATTTGACATACACTTCTTGGAGCTCCCTACTTGCTCCCTTTCCTTGTGTGTCCACCTTTTGATGTGCTTCCATGCTTTGTCCTTGACTTTGAGCTTCAACAAGTAGACAGGTTGTGGGTTTACAACGTGGGCCCATCAACTAAGGAGAAGCATATACAAGGGAGCATTAGCAGCGAATTATGTGAATTATTCACAGGAGAAAAACCTATTTGAGTTAATTCATGTGCAGACAGATAAGATTATATCTCTTTTCATGAGAAACTCGTTGAGTGTCAGTAGACAGGTTGTGGGTTTACAACGTGGGTCCATCAACAAAGGAGAAGAATATACAAGGGAGCATTAGCAGCGAATTATGTGAATTATTCACAGGAGAAAAACCTATTTGAGTTAATTCATGTGCGGACAGATAAGCTTATATCTCTTTTCATGAGAAACTCGTTGAGTGTCAATAGACAGGTTATGGGTTTACAACGTGGGCCCATCAACTAAGGAGAAGCATATACAAGGGAGCATTAGCAACAAATTATGTGAATTATTCATAGGAGAAAAACCTATTTGAGTTAATTCATGTGCAGACAGATAAGCTTATATCTCTTTTCATGAGAAACTCGTTGAGTGTCAGTAGAGAGGTTGTGGGTTTACAACGTGGGTCCATCAACAAAGGAGAAGAATATACAAGGGAGCATTAGTAACGAATTATGTGAATTATTGACAAGAGAAAAACCTATTTGATCAGTTAATTCATGTGCGGACAGATAAGCTTATATCTCTTTTCATGAGAAACTTGTTGAGTGTCAGTAGACAGGTTGTGGGTTTACAACGTGGGTCCATCAACAAAGGAGAAGAATATACAAGGGAGCATTAGCAGCGAATTATGTGAATTATTCACAGGAGAAAAACCTATTTGATCAGTTAATTCATGTGCGGACAGATAAGCTTATATCTCTTTTCATGAGAAACTCGTTGAGTGTCAGTAGACAAGTTGTGGGTTTTACAACATGGGCCCATCAACAAAGGAGAAGCATATACAAGGGAGCATTAGCAGCGAATTATGTGAATTATTCACAGGAGAAAAACCTATTTGAGTTAATTCATGTGCAGACATATAAGCTTATATCTCTTTTCATGAAAAACTCGTTGAGTGTCAGTAGACAGGTTGTGGGTTTACAATGTGGGTCCATCAACAAAGGAGAAGCATATACAAGGGAGCATTAGCAGTGAATTATGTGAATTATTCACAGGAGAAAATTCTATTTGAGTTAAATCATGTGCAGACAGATAAGTTTATATCTCTTTTCATGAGAAACTCGTTGAGTGTCACTAGATAGGTTTTGGGTTTACACATAGACACACACATACACACACATACACATAGATAAGCTTATATCTCTTTTCATGAGAAACTCGTTGAGTATCAGTAGATAGGTTGTGGGTTTACACATAGACACATAGACACACATGTATGGCAATCTGTTAACCATTTATTGCAAACAGGACACTGCATTATCTCGGTGTCATGCACAACTACACTGCCTAAATATGTGTACTCTATACCAGGGACAAAGGTCATATTTAAGACTTGTATCCCTGTGTGAATGCATGTGTATGTGTGTGAATGCATCATTATGTGTTTATGTGTGTATGCATTTGTATCTGTGTATGCATCTGTATATGTGTGAATGCATCATTAAGGTTGTATGTGTCTATGTGTGTATGTGTGTGTATATGTGTGTGTATGTGTGTGCAGGTCTATGTGTATGTGTGTGTGTCTATGAGTGTGGATCTGTTTATGTGTGTGTATGTGTCTATGGGTGTGTATGTGTCTATGTGTGTGTGTGTATGCATGTATGTATGCATATGTGTGTGTATATGTGTGTATGCTTTATGTATGCATATGTGTGTGTATGCATTATGTATGTGTATGTATGCATGTGCATTATGTATGCATATGCATTATGTATGCATATGCATTATGTATGTGTATTTATGCATGTGCATTATGTATGCATATGCATTATGTATGTGTATGTATGCATGTGCATTATGTATGCATATGTGTGTGTATGCATGTAATTATGTATGTATGTATGCATATGCATATGCATATGTATGCATGTACGTGTATGTGTGTGCATGTCTCTCTATGTGTGTGTGTATGCATATATGTGTGTGTATGTGTGTATGTGTATGTATGTGTGTGTATGCATATATGTGTGTGTATGTGTGTGTATGTGTGTGTGTATGTGTGTGTGTATGTGTGTGTATGTGTGTATGTGTGTGTGTATGTGTGTGTATGTGTGTATGTGTGTGTATGTGTGTGTGTATGTGTGTGTATGTGTGTGTATTGTGTATATGTGTGTATGTGTCTATGTGTGTATGTGTGTGTATGTGTATGTGTATGTGTATGTGTATATGCGTGTGCATGTGTATGCATTATGTATGTGTATGTTTGCATGTGCATTATGTATGCATATGTGTGTGTATGTATATATGTGTGTGTGCATGTATATGTGTGAGTGTATGTATGTATATGTGTGTGTATGCAACAATTATGTGTGTGTGTATATGTGTGGGTATTTGTGTGTGTATGTGTGTGTGAGTATATGTGTATGTGTGTGTGTGTGTCTATGTGTGTATATGTGTGTGTATGCATATGTATGTGTGTGTAAGTGTGTGTGCGCATACCTGGTCTCTCTCTCTTGCTCTATCTCTCTCTCTCTCTCTCTCTCTCTCTCTCTCTCTCTCTCTCTCTCTCTCTCTCTCTCTCTCTCTCTTTCTCTCTCTCTCTCTCGTTCTCTTGCTTTCGTCCAGATCTCGGCACAAATGTATCGGGAGAAATTGAAATTTTTTTTGAACATTCTAGAGCGTCGCTTACGCGACGCTCTCGAAAGGACGACGCATATGCGACGCTCTGCAGTTTTCCCACGTTGCCCATACCATCACTAGCAAGCGACTCTATTTGCGGCGCAAAGATTAGCATCACGTAAGCGACGCAAGCTTTAGTCTGCGATGTACCCCGCCTAAAAATCAAAATTTCGAAAACAGGACCGTCGCTTACGCGACGTTAGCGTCGCATAAGCGACGGTCCCCGTTTTTTTTTCCGGTTTCGTGGTGTCACTATGCCCCCATATTTCTTGTAGTGGGATCTCCTTCATTCATGTGCTCACTCTCCAAAAGTTTTTAAGGTAAGTAACAAGAGCCTCATTCCTTGCCATGTATAAGGTGGTACGTGTATCCCAAGCATTTGTTGTTCTGCATGAGCGAATGTGAGGAATAATTGTCCGTTTGATAGACAAGGCTATCAATACATGTGCTTGAGCATCTCTACCATCCAAACGAAGTTGCTCTACAATAGGTGCAACAGGAGCCCCAACACGAATAGGAACCTGAAGAATATCACCATCTTCAATGCCATCTGCATCACCTTTAGTAATTCTATTTGTAGGAGTAATAGGATGTTTTTCAATACCCTGTATAATATTCCATAGTCCTCTTGCAACTGATACATGATGCATCATATAAGCCCATGATGGGTAATTGGTACCATCCAACTTATCCTCAAGATCCTTCAAGAACTAAATCACACATAATTGGTTCTATGGCAAAAACTCAAATGTCATAGCGATCTTCATCACAGTGTGGTGTCCATTGTTCTTCATTGATGGTTACATCCATTGTTGCTAGGATTTCAGTCCAACCATGAGGTTCAAATTCTTCATCTAGGAAAACTACAGGTGCATAGGATGGGTCTAATATTGATCTATGAGTTTGCTTCGCACCTAGATCTCTAACCTTTTCTCGTTTCTCTTCTTCTTCTGACGCTCTACACATCCACAAGTGAGTGTCTTCATGCATCCATGAGCATCCTGATCCTATGGAATGCACCGACTCCGTGTCATCCTTGGTTCTATGGATGGGATTCCATTGTATAGGGGGCATGTCTCTATGCGAGTAATCCTTGAGATTGACTTTTTTTATGACACCTAAGTGTTGCAAATACAAGTTGGTTCCCCAATCCTATACTACTTGCAATTGTCTCAAGAGTGGTCTCCTGAGAATCATCTCATAAGCTTGATTCTTGTTGAGGTCACATATGGCAAACGTATGCTCAAACTCTACACCACAATTAGTGAGAGTTATCACTTCTAACAATCCTAACGGTCATTCTATGTGGTCATCAGCCATCTGTAATTCATTCTTGTTGGCCTGAGTGCCGGTTTGCCCCAACATTTCCATAGGGAAGTGGTAGAAATTGCAACTCCTGTGCCTGAGTCCAAAATAGCCTTGGTTGTGTAACCCTCATGCGTGATTGGAAGATAGTTGTTTCCTTATTCTCCTTTGCTCATGTCTCTTATCTTATCAAAGGGTATTTCTCGCACTATTCTATAAGATCCTACCTGGGAATGGGGTTTCGCTACTTCTGGCAATTGGTTGGCTATGTGTCTCCACAATTCTGTTTTAGCTTTCCAAAGCGAGATTGCACTGCACTTTAGTGTTCTTCACTACCTCCATATTCCTAGGTATGACTGAATCTTCATTTCTTACCATGACTGTGGGTGCTCTCATACAGGTGGAATTTGCTTCCCATGGGCTTGTGATATGAGGTAGTTGTTGTAAAGAATAAGACTCAAAATCTAATCGTTCACTAGACTAGGCCTCCTCTTGTTCTCCATAAATAGAATGAATATCTTGTGGGAATTGGTCATGCAAGTCATCCACAGTCTCAATGGGAGGAGGATTTTCACTTCCTTTTGCCCCTTTCTCTTCTTGAATCTTCTCTTAGGAATTCTTGTGAATACCGGTTCATAGAAGAAGTGGTGTTTGGGTCAATGGAATTAGGCACATAAGCTTCCTTGGGAGGAATGCTCACTCTTTCACTTGCCTTCTCCTTACGTTGGGAGGTGACTGCCTTTCTAGATTTTGCAATTAACCTCTCCAATCTATCTAATAGACCGCAAAAATGCAATTGAGTCCTAAGTGAACTAGAGCAATTGAAGAGGCAACTCGCTTCAAACATGACTTGAGCCAATTCTACCATCTTAGCACAAAGCTTAGTTTGTTCCATCTCTAGGTCAGCTCTAGGGTAACACGTGTCATGATCGGTTATGTTTGGCCCTTCTCAGATTCTCACCTGATATGCTTTAAGCATCATGTCTAGGTCTTGGAGAGTGGGATCGGCTAGGACTGATCCTACTCTAGGTGGTGGTGGGATTACATGAGGCTGATTAGAGGGTGGTGGATTAGAAAGTGAAAGGGATGGTGGTGATGATGTGTGAGAGTGCGTTTGAGATGTGATTTCAATTATCTTGGCTTTTGTTTCTCTTAAGCTTTCCTCGAGTTCATTCATTTTCTTTGACCATTGTCTTTTCATTTGTTCCTCGATAGATGTGGATGGCTTTAAATTGAGGCTAGTAGATCTATTTGAATCTTTGTAGATTTTTGAAAGCTTTAATTCCTCCCCTAGGTTATCCTCAGTATCTTTGCACATGTGTACAAACTCTTCTATGGATCTAAGGTCTTTTTAGATACACATAGGATCTCAATTTGGCACTCAACAATCCATCTAAGAATAAAGCCACTTGTTTGGTGGGTGTGGGCAACTCCGGCATAGGGCATCTCTCTAGGTATTTCCGAAATCTTCTTCCTACAAGTCTCAATGTCTCTTGAGGTGTTTGTTTAAAAATATGGATCAATGAGGAAGTGTTGTGCCTTATGCCACTCTTTGAAAATTCTGTGATGAAGGCTTCTAGCAATTGGTCTATGTTTCTAAATTGCCTCTGTTGTAGTGGTTGAAACCACATAAGGGTTGTGTTCTTCAGGGTTAGACCAAAAGTCTTGTATTGTGTGAACACATCATCAACTTGCTCAGCTCTCAAGACTTGCCTAAATTCTGACACATAATCATACAAGTCTCTAGTGCCATCAAAGCAGTTATTCATGGACTTAACCAATTATGTAGGTCTCAAGGTCCTAGTGTGTTCTCAGGGCTTAGACAAAGGGAATTCATCTGCATTTCTTTGATTCCTTGGGTCCCTATGTCTCTCGTTTTCCATTCTATCTGTCTCTATTCTCGTTCTTTCTCTTCCTAGTTGGTTAGTGAAGCTCACCTCGGGCCTATCTCTACTCCTGTCTCTCTCGGTTCCATGAGCTTGAGATGTTCTAGCTCCTTTGTGACCATAAGAGACATTAGATCTTTGATGGGGGAAAATGAATTCACCCTTCCATGTGTCGGCATGCCTACCATGCTCTGAGACCACAAAGACCCTTTCTGAGGTATTGTCTAAGTAGGTCACTTTCACTGGGGTATCTAGATCTTTGAATTCATAGATGGTAATCATTCCCACTTCAATAGGCTAGTAAGGTGTATACCTCCAGAAGGCCTCATCTTTCTCTCGGCTTAGGATAAAGTCTATGCTCTTATTGTCCTAGGGAACCCACTCTAGAGTGATAACTCTAGTCAGAACTGATTTGCATCAAGGGGTTCTTGGATCTCTTCCTAAGTTCCCTTGCTCTATGTCACCTATTTCCTTCTTTGATATTATATTGCCAAATTCATGTGTTCTATCAGGCTGGCTGGTGACCACATACATTGTTCTTTCTTTATCTATGTATGAACCGTTTTCAAATTTGACTACTGGATGTTCTAGTCCAATGGGTTGATCTAGGTTCTTTATTTGGACGATATATCTTCTTAGACTGTCCTTATAGATGCAAGCACCTATTCGGTTGGTCTTGATATATTCTAGTTGAGTCTTGTAAGGGCCCTCTGGTTTTTCTAGGTATGCCACTCCTGAGATACCTAAGAGTCTCCCCATGCTATAAGACATCTCAGAGTCACTTGTTTCTAAACTGAGAATATAGGGATAATCGCTAAGCTGCTAGATGTAATACCTAGTGGTGTGGTTGACATCAAATGATCTGACACTTTGATAGTCTCTTCCTAGGTGTCTATCTATTCTCAGTTTCATATGCCCAAGTGATTGGCCCAATGATCCTTGTACAACCACGTTGATGATTCCTTGATATCACTCACTTGTTTCTTTTTAAGTTTTTTTAGTGTGTATTTCCTTTTTTTTAAGTATGCATCATAAGGAGCACTTAAGTTTTTTGTACTTGATGTATTTTGTCCAATTAGATTAAGTTCTTTGCCCTTAAATTGTCCCTTGACTACAATTTAACCTATTCTTATACTTAAGAACTTAGAGGCTCTTAGGAATTGAGTGTTCCTATTGTAATAAAGTAAGTCTATGATCCAAAGATCTGGCCGGTTCAAACGGATTTGAAATCGGACACTGTTTGGTCATCCATGTGTATGACCAAAGATCTTGAGTTTAGACTTACTAGGACGTCGTGCTCTTGTGAACAAGTGATCCACTTAGCTTAGTGGTTAAGACTCAAGGGTGTGAAGGAGGAGGTCTTGGGTTCAACCCCCATGGTGTGAAGGAGGAGGTCTTGGGGAGGGTGTTTTGCCCAAAGACTCTAGAGCATTCTAGAAGCATCCACTTGAGTTAACTCGAGTTGACTAGAAAACTTGGCACACATGCAGTTACATGGCCGACACATGGATGGTTAGTATCCACCTGCCCAAGAAGGTAGTCCCTTGGAGAGAGCTATATATAGAGGCATTTGGTTGGGAGGAGAGTCATCTCTCTAGCACGTGGTGGTCGTAATCCTCATTCTCTTGCATTGGAATCCTTGGCAGCAAAAAAGTAGATATTTGAGGGTTTCAAGTTCCCAAAGGAAAGCAAGTGATCATGAAACAATCATGTGAAGGGATCAAAACCTAGAAAATCTAGTTAGAGGTAATGCCTAAAACTTCAAAATTTTTGTCAAGAATTGAAGCGAGAAGGTTCTCTATCAACAGATGTTTAGACTTTAGGATAAGTATCACCCACACATTAATGTGAATATAAAATAGGGTGGTATGGGGCACCAGATTTTATACTCAGATTGATGTAGGAAAGATGGTATGGGACATTGGACCGTGGGATGATAATTATCTTTTAGTCCTAGTTTGGATCTTGAAGTTAAGTTTGATCCTCGAGAGAATTACAACTTCAAAAAAGGAGTTTAATTCAAGAAGGATAAAACTACTATCTCAAGATACTTCAAGATAACTTCAAGATAAAGGAAATAGAAGATATAAAGTAAGTAACTTCCAAGATCTTCTTGAAGCACTTCAAGATAAAGTGTTGTTAGTTTGGAAATATTTCATAAATTTCTGAAAAAGTTGCACTTTGATTTTTTGTGAATCTCTTCACACCAAGAGTTTGATTTACTAAGTGAAGCATCAAGTTCCTAGTGTAACTTGGTAAAATTCACTCTTTTGACTCAAAGAAATGCACAAGAATTGCATTTCCAGTAAGGAGTCAGAAAGACTGAATATGACCTGAACTTAGTCTCAAGTGAAGCATTATTTGAATACAAAACTCATCAACTGAACCTTAGTGGGTCGACACACTGATGTTGGTTACTGTTAGCCCGGGAATTGGCTGGTTTTGATGCACTAATATGTTTCTGTTTGGCAGAAGAATATATTTGATTTCAGGTACTTAAAGGGTGATTAGGTGATTGATGGGAAATATCTGAGTGCATTGTTGCCGTCGAGACATGGATTTGCTCTGTCACGTTTATAAAGAAAGCCTTTTCGCAGCACATAAAGGGGTTCGACTTTTCCGTATTGTGGAACTCCTGGATCATCGAAACAGCAGTAACCACGCAAAACAGGCTATTGTGGGAGAGAATTCTATAGTGCTGATATTGAGGAAAGTGGCAGACAATTCGGGGTGGTGTTGCAAATGACAGATGATTATAGAAAATCCCAGAGATCAACTGAGTTAACCATCGATGACGCTGATGGTTGGAGAAGTGTAGGGAGATTTTGGAGCCTCGGATGGAAGCTGAACGTGGAGGCCCCAATACATATGGAGAGGGAAGTGATGCACACGGATGAAAGAGCTGGACTGTGATCAAATTATGGAGAAGGATGTGCGATCAGGCAGCATATTACTGCAAAACAAGGTCGAGAATTACAACTCTCATGTTTTGGTGCTAAGTTCTTGCATGAGGATGGACTCTCCATGATCATATTATTCAAGGTGCAGATTCAAGGAAGTGACAACGGCAGTTTCTTATGTTAAAATATATTTGGCATACTTTAATGAACAACCACTGAAAAAGAGCGATGGTCATGAAGGTTGGCGCAACCAATCATATAAAAGGTTTTCTAGAAGATATATGATTCTCTTCCCACTTCACCTTATCAAGAAGGAGAGGTGGCGACGATTTGGAGGGGGGGGCTCTCGAAATTTGGGGGATGTTCTCTCTCAGTTTTTTGATTTGACAGGGCATACTCTCAAGGAAAAAGTCACAGAGAGAGGACGGCAATCCTTGCTCTGGACCGACCGTATCTAGAGGAAGGCGTGTCCCTGATGGGAGTGGTGATTGTATGTAGGGAAAGGAGGGGGAAGATACCTGCGCCATCCAACGATGCTTTGATGCTGTAACCATGACTAAGGGGGTCGCTGTGGAGAAAAGAAGACGACAAGGAAGCCAGTAAACGATTAGCGATCTGATGACATGGAAATTGAAGAAGTAGAATCGAGTTGCTGATCATTGAAAGGGGAATCGGTTAGTGTCAAACGCGTAAATTTTTCTTGAAGATTTCAGTGTGAGGAAGGCCTGTGTAATCTGCTCTACGTTAATGGGGATGACCAATTGCATTGTTATTTAAAAAAAAAGGGGGGTCTCTCTCTCTCTCTCTCTCTCTCTCTCTCTCTCTCTCTCTTTCTCTCCCCGTCTCTCTCTCGTTCTGCTTTTTTCCGTTTTCTGCAGAGGGGGTTGCTGAAGTTTTGGCGGCCATCAGAGGGGGGGGAGAACAAAGGTGAGTCTCTTTTTCTCTGTGACTGCTCTATAGCAGATGTAGAGGAATATACGCTTGAGAGTTGAGTGTGTTGACTGATTGAGCTGTGATCAAGAGCCACAGATAAATGCACTCTATTATCCCATGAAGTGGCATGCATATCAACCAAAGTGTCCTTTATGTCTACCTGAGCATACAGTATGTATGTTGAAGTGAAGGGTTTAAGGCGCATATGCTAAAAACTTTCATTTGTATTGTCGTCCTGAGTTCTTGCATTCATTTTGCATCTTGAGAGGGATTTGTTAAGTCTTAGACTTAGATTTTGTTGTGGAGTATATGATGAAACAGAAAATGTAAACTTCTGTGAAAGAGAGAGGCCCAGGCTCATTACTGCTGTTGTTGCTTTACATGCATAATTCACCCTCGGTTGGTGCAGTTTTATGGTTTTTTTTGCTGCCATCTCTAGCTATCTACTGAGTTCAAATGAATGACAGTGTTGCCTTATGTAAGGTTAAATACCTGTATCTACATTGCAATCACTGTCGATGAAGTGCTAATTGGGGTTTATTTGTCTGACGAGAAAATCTGGTGGTAGTGTTCAATATTACATATTGTTAATATGGTTGTTGTTCAACTCGCTAGTTGTGGCAGCATGAATTAAATGTGCCTACTGAATTAATCGAAAGTTTGAGTACTACAGTACAAGCCTTGAAATCTTCAGAAGAACAACTATTGTTAAGCCTTGTTGTGCACTAGCGAATGGATGCTCTTAAATAACTTGAATTTTTAACAATGAACATCTAGAATTTCCATGCCTTTGAACGAATTTGAATGGAGTTGTTGCGTGCCTGAACTAATGGAAGTGTGTTAATATGTACGCTTTCTTTTCCCCTTGTTGGAAATGCTTGCATCGAGAATGATATGTCGTGGTGGCTTCAGATATATGAGGCGTATCCATTAACTTGGATGGGAAGATCGATGATAAAAGTGCAAGTCTTCACGAATGAGCATGTGAGCTGGAATGCATGTGTGTGCACAAACGGGTGTGAGGGGGTGAGAAAGAGTGCATGAGAGGAAGAGGGATAGAGTAAATGAAATAAGGAAGTGTGGGTGAGAAAAGGCTGCGATCACGAGAAGTAGTCATTGGGAGTTTGGTTTAGGTTGTGGTCGGATCCAAGTTTCCATGTCTACATTTGAGCATTGTTGATGACCTAGAGGAAACGGAAGTGGCATAATCCAAGGAAAAAAGAGTGAACCAAAGCATGTGTAAGGATATTTCCCTTGGTTCAGAGATCAAACATTTTGGTGCGGTTGCCGGGAAGCATATGAGCTAGTGCATAGCCATAAGAAGAATCCATTGTGAGATAGTTGTGGGCTCTAGGTAATCCAAGTGGACCGATTCCGAGGGGTTTGAGCAAAATAAAAGCTTCCACAATCATCTTTTCCTGGGTGAAAGAACCAAACATTTTGGTGCGTCTGCCGGGAATTTTCTTGGCACGTCTCTATAAGAGAGTGCCATAGGTTCGCCTAGCGCCACAGGTTGGCCCTTGTTGAGCTGCAACTAACTTCTTAGGCACCCAAACTTGTTGGATACCTTGTGATTGAGCTTGTCTGAGCTGTTTCCTTCGTCTTCTGGCCTGGTTGGTTTGCATGGATGGGATTTGTGGGGGCAAGGTTGGTGGTTGCTCTCCTTTGCGTACCCATCTCTGCTTCATGCTCGGAACTGCTTTTTTATCGAATGGTGTCTTTCTATTTGATGTAGCAGTTGTCATGAACGGTTGTGTTTGCTTGTGTGGTGGACTCACTACTGTGGCTACTTGATTCTTTGGAGAAGAAGAAAGATCCACCCGCCTTCGAACTTGGTCTTCCACGATTGACTCCTTCTGCATCATAGAGCTTTTGACACATACAACATCTTCTTTCATATGATTAGTCTTGGAAGAACTAAGAGAGTGTGTGGTGCCATGATTTAGGAGCATGCAGTTCTCTAATTCTAATGTAATGCATTGTTCATGTACCCAAACTTGAAGAATTTGACTTCTTAGGTTTAAGTTAACTGCATGGTCATAGATCCAATCTTGACCCAAGACAAGTGGTTCTGTAAGGTTCTCATCTTGACATACTAGCGCTTTGACTTTAATTGGAACATCTTGAAGGTAGATGGGAAGTTCCACCTCACCCAAACAAGGGGTTTCCACACCTCCCAATCCTATGAGATAAGCTTCTATGGGATTGATGTTCAACCCCAAGTCTTGGCAGTAGGAAAGTCTAACTGCACTACTTGCTGCACCTGAGTCAATCAATGCTTTCACCGTCCTTGCACCCTTCCCTTGTCCTATCTCTATGGTCACAAAGGGTCTTCGGTCAATGACCTAAGAAGTCGCTATGCCTGACTTTTGACACATATCCATGTGATATTTTGGGGCTTTTGAGTTGACTTCTAGGCCTAATCGCCTTAACTTATTTCGCCTAATACGCTCTCTGGCCTCTACCTGTGCTTCTTCTCTCACTCTTAACTCTTCATCTTTTTGCTTCTTAGCAGTGTTGAGTCTCATTAGCATATCCTCAGTAAGAGGTTCTTGATATAGCTTGACTCTAAAACCACTAATATAGTTTGGCAAGATATCTCCTTCTAGCGTGGCCAACTGAACTGCACCACTAGTGGAAATTCTATTAATGATCATGGGCCCGTATCCTCTTTTTTCCAACTTACGGGCATGTTGTTTTAGTGTGTATACCAACACTAGATCTCCCTCTTTCAATCCCTTATCCTTGATGTGTGCATCAAAGTATGCCTTTTGCCTCTTCTTTGCAGCGTAGATGCTTGCTGCCGCTCGTAGCCTCGTCTCACCCAAGCGTTCGAGATCAAAGATCCTAGAGGACAATTCATGCCCACTCCACTCATACTCTTGTGCTACTTTTAAGGCAGGGATTAAGAAATCTAAAGGTAGCACAGCGTTCTATCCGAAGACCATCTGAAATGGGGTGGCGTTGAGTACCGTTTTGTAGGCAACTCGATAAGCCCAAACAGCATGATGAAGTTGTTTGTCCCAATCAGAGCGTTTATTATTTACCAGTTTTGTCAATACGTTACAGAGGATCTTATTGGTACTCTCGGCTTGTCCGTTGGCTTGTGGGTGATAGGGGGCAGATTTCTTATGTATCACCAAGAATTCTTGGAGAAGATTTTCAATGACTTCATTCAAGAAGTGTGTGCCTCTATCGCTCACCAACTCTATTGGTAGTCCATATCTCGTGAACACATTCTCGAATAAGAACTTAGCCGTAGTCTGAGCATCATTCTTTGTTGTGTCTTTGACTTCTACCCACTTTGTAAGGTAATCTGTGGCTACAATGATGTACTCTGCATGGGAG
This sequence comes from Ceratopteris richardii, assembly GCA_020310875.1. Lineage (NCBI taxonomy): Eukaryota > Viridiplantae > Streptophyta > Polypodiopsida > Polypodiales > Pteridaceae > Ceratopteris > Ceratopteris richardii. Next base: position 8,339,620 of record CM035431.1, on the reverse strand, counting down.
TTTCTAGCTGGGGGGTTAATAGGACCTATGAAGTCTATGCCCCACTTCGAAAATGCACGTCCTCCCATCATTGGCCTCAAGGGCATCTCGTCTTTTCTCACTGGATATTGTGCACGTTGGCATGTGTCACATTTCTTCACATAGGTATGTGCGTCCATATGAAGAGTGGGCCACCAAAGTCCTGAGAATAGAATGGTCTTGATCACTCGGTCAGGACCAAAATGTCCACCTGCAACACCGCTGTGTGCAGTCTCTAAGACCTTTAAATAGTCTGATTCATGAACGCATAGTCTTAAGTAACCATCTTTGCCTCTTCGGTATAGGTTGTCCCCTACTAAGGCGTAGCCTTGAGCCTCTTGCTCCATGCTTCGTCTTCTTGCTAGACTAGCCTCTTTGGGTAATCTTCCCGATCTCATAAACTCTACCAATGGAGCACTCCAATATGGAATTAATGACACTTGATAAAGGGTCGCATGCTCCACTGGGGGTCTCTCTCTGCACCTTGGACAATTCTTAATCCACTCATGTATTTCTTTGTCCATGCTAGGCCAATACACTCCTAAACGCTTTAGATTCTACAGTGTTCGTTGTTTAGAATAGTGATTTCCTAGCATTCCTTCATGGGCCTGTTGCAACCAACTACTATGTTCATCATCCTCCACACAACAAGCTAATACACCCTCAGTATCTTGTTTGTACATGCTTCCTGCTAATATGTGATATTTTTGTGATTTTACAATTTCTTCTTGTGATGTTTTCACATTCTTATTTGCAGGGCCAAAGGTTAGGACTGGTACCAACTTATTTGCCCATTTAGGAACAACTTCTAAATTGAACAGATAAGCATCGGGTAATTCGTCAGACACTCCTTGCGGTGACTCTCCTGAAGTGATGCGAGAAAGGTGATCTGCCCGAAGGTGGGTTCTACCTTTCCTGACAACAACTTCAAAGTCATATTCCATTAGTAAGAGGAACCATCTTACTAAGCGTCCAGTATTGCAAGGTTTATTGACCAAATATAACAAAGCTTGATGATCAGTGAAAAACTTGAACTTGTTGGCCAATAAATAGTGTCTAAACTTCTTCACAGCATATACCATGCCTAAGCCCTCTCGCTCAATTGTGGTATAGTTCCGTTCAGCTGCAGTGAGCTGTCTACTAGCATATGCTATGGGCAAATCTAAGTTTCCTTCACTTGTGGGTTGTGCTAGCACACATCCTATGGCATGGTTGGATGCATCCACATGGACATGGAAGGGTTTATTCCAATCAGGAGTGGTGAGTATTGGTGTCGTGCACAAACGTTTCTTCAGTTCGTTGAAAGAATTCTCGCATTCGTCGTTCCACTCAAAATTAGACAACAAGGCATAAAGGGGTTTAGCTATGATCGCGTACATGTGGATAAACCTATAGTAGTATCCACAATGGCCCATAAAGGCTTGTACCTCTTTAATATTCCTTGGCCTTGGTAGCTCCGCTATGGCTCGTACCTTATCTTCATCTGTTGAGATTCCATTCTTAGAAACAATATGACCTAAGATTTTACCTTGACGCACCATAAACACACACTTTTCTGGGTTCAGACACACTCGATATTCTCTACACTTGTTGAAGATTTGTCTGAGCTCAGGGATGTGAAACCTTCTTTCTTGGGAATGAGCACATAAATCATCCACATACACTTCTAAGCTCTTTCGCAAGAACTCTTTGAAGACATGACACATGAGCCTTTGGAATGTTGCAGGTGCATTGGTGAGCCCAAATGGCATCACACGAAATGCAAAGATTCCCCACTCTGTAGCAAAAGCTATTTTGTGTTGATCTTCTGGGGCAATGGCTACTTGATTGTAACCTGAAAATCCATCAAGGAAGCTATAGACTTCCTTGCCTGCAACACGCTCCAATAGGTGTTCTGTGATTGGAAGTGGATAACTATCTCTAATCGTAGCGGCATTAACTTTTTTAAGGTTAATACACACTCGTAACTTCCCATTCTTCTTGGGTACCACAACAATGGGGGACACCCATTCGGTATGCTCAATCTCATAGATGAATCCAGCTTCAATCAACCTATCAATTTCTTCTTTTATTTTGGCTGCATAGGCATCATTATATGTGTAGGGCTTCTGTTTGGTGGGCTTAGCATCAGCAGTCATGGGGATAGTATGAGAGCAAATTCTTGGATCTACCCCTTTCAAGTCTCTATAGTGCCATGCAAACACATCCCTATATTCCCTTAATAGAGCTATGAGCTCCATTTCTTCTCTTGCACTTAGGTCATCTCCTATATATGTGCATCTCTCTTCGTTCTCTTCAATGGTCACTACAATCTTCTTGGTCTTTTCTTTATTATCATATGATTCTCCTATGATGGCCTCTCTCTTAGGCATTCGTACCAAAATTTTGCGCTCGTCAACTTCATATTTCTTGAAGTTTTCTGGTACTTCAAACAATGATTCCTCCTCTTCTTGTTTCACTGCTTTTCTTTTCTTTTTCTTTTGACTACTCTCACTTCCATCCTTTGAGTTTACTGTTTTAATACTTGTGAGAGGTTCTTCTTCTTTCTGGGTGAACACTCCTATATCTTCTAGATAGTGCTGCTCTGAGTTAAAGCAACTATCCATCACAATAGACTCCAGATCATCGTCATTCTCTTCTTCTTCTATGACATCACTAGGGTCACATTCTTCTAGCAAGGGTTGACACATGAACACTGAGATATCATAACCCTCCTCATCACAATGAGGTGTCCACTGTTCCTCATTGACAGCAATGTCCATGGTGGCTAAGATTTCTGGCCAGCCATGAGGCTCAAACTCCTCATCTGGAAAGATCATCGGTGTGTAGGCTGGGTCTCTAACTGGTCTATCTCCTAGCGAAGTTCCTTCTTCTCTTGCCTTTAAACGTTTTTCCTCTTCCTTTGCGACCTTGCACATCCACAAATGAGTATCTTCATGCAGCCATGATGGATCAGGTGAACTTTCAGAATGCACAGAGATGGAATCTTCTTTCGCTTTGTGGATAGAATTCCACTGTAGGGGTGGTACATCTCTGAAGGTGTAATCCTTCAAATTGACCTTGGTGGTGACCCCTAAGTGTTGTAAGTACAAGGAGTTAGTTCCCGAATCCTGTACTATTTGCAATTGTCGTAGGAAGGGTCTTCCTAGGATCATCTCATAGACATTATTTTTCTCAAAGTCACATATAGCAAATGTGTGCTCAAACTCTACACCACAAGTGGTTAGAGTGATCCCTTCTAGCAATCCTAGAGGTCTTTCAAAATGACCATCAGCCATTTGAAGCTTCATTCTAGTTGGTCTTAACGTGGGCTTGCCCCATTGCTTCCACAAGGAGGTGGTCGCAATAGCAACACCAGCACCTGAATCTATGATTGCTTTGGTTGTGTAACCTTGGTAGGTGATTGGAAGATAAGTATTACCTTCTTCACCCTCACACATGTCCCCTATTTTGTCTAGAGGTATCTCTGGTACCCTTTGCTTGGAGCCTGCTTTTGGCATGTTGGAATCAAGTTCTGGAACCTGATCCTTCACATGATTCCAAAGCTCAGGTTTTGCTTTGAGCAGCTCTTCTACAGTGAGATGACACTGAACCTTAGTGTTCTTCACGACATCCGTGTTCCTTGGAACCACTGAGTCTTCATTTCTTACTAGTATTGTGGGAGCTCTAATCTGGAGAGATTCAGATTCCCATGGGCCTGGAAATTGAGGCAGTTCTTCTAAGGTATTAGATTCAAAATCTAACCTTTCGTCTTCTTGTTGTTCTGCTTCATCTCCGTAAATAGATGGAATGTCTTGGGGAAATTGATCATGAAGATCATCAATCTCAGGAATAGGAGGGGAATTACCCTTCTCCTTGGCCCATTTCTCTTCTTGTATTTCCCGCAAGAATTCTTGAGAGTACTGTTGAATTGAAGGAGGTATTCCTGGATGCGTGGAATTAGGAACATAAGCTCCCATTGGTGGTGAGCTTCCTCTTTCAATAACTGGTTGAGCCTGTGGAGGTAAAGAAACTTGTGGTTTGTTTACCAACTGCTCTAATCGTTCTAGTAAGCCCTGGAAATGCAAATCCCCTTTGACAGAGTTTGTCTGATTGAACTTTTGACTAGTCTCAAGTATAGCTTGAGCTTGTTCTACCATTTTCATGCACATTTTCATCCGTTCAATCTCTAAGTCCGCTCTAGGGTAACTCTTGTCTAGGTTTGCAGCTGTAGGCCCTTCTTGAAGTCAAGCCTGGTAGGCCTTGAACATCATGTCCAAGCCTTTTGGGGTTGGATCTGCAAGAACAGACCCTGGTTGTGGTCTATTTACAATGGGTGGTGGGGTGGGATGAGGTGGAGTGGATGGAGTTTCGGCATGCGAGGGGCTTTGAGATGCAATGTCTTCTATTTTTGTTTTCGCTTACTTTAAGCTTTCTTCTAGTTCCGATAACTTTTTATTCCACTTGCGATTGGCCTTCTCTCTGGTATCCTTCCATGTTCTTGTTTTCCTCTTACTAGGCTCTCCCGATTCACTCGACTCTGATTGTTCTACTGGTTTATCTTGTTTTAATGCTTGTGCCATAGTAACTGCCTGTATAGGTGCCACATTACTGCTACTTGAACTTGAATCCGCCACTAAGCCTACCACATTAATGGGTGTAATCTTGGGTGCGCTGGAGGGGTTTCTTGGACAATCTCTAGGGAGATGGTCTTTGCCACAATCAGGGCAAAAAGCCTGTATTGTGATAGCCTGTCCTTGACTCGGAGATGATGGGTGGGGACAGTCACGAATGAAATGATCACCTTGACATCTAAAACAAGATCCTCTAGGGGCTTGTGGTCTCATTTGTCTCAATTGGGGCCTAGGGTTAGGATTTGTGTACATGACATTGGAGTATTCTGGCTCCCAATTTTGCTCCATAGGTGGTGCCTCATATTGATACGAGTAAATCTCACTATGTTCAGGTGACTCTGTGTAATACGCATGTGGACTACCTTCATGGGAGTAGTCTGAACTATGAGCATGAGAATCATTATCTAGTATCAATGGGATTAGGGGCACCAATGCTCTATTTGGATTTTCCTCTCCCACCGCATATTTGACTGGAATCACGTTGGCTGGAGCTGGTGGTTGGTTTCCCAAGACAGGTTGTGGCCTATATGGTACCTGATATTGTTGTTGTGGTCTATAATATGGCTGTTGGTATTGGTTCTGATACCTACCTTGTGGGTAAGGTTGCTGATAATTCTGTCTAACAGCCTGCCTATTGTAGGGACAATCTTGAGCCGTGTGGTTTGTGTATTTTCTCTCAATAGTGCAATATGAAGCATTCCTTTCTCTAATGTTTTGGTTTTGCATTGGGCATACATTAGCCATGTGGTCGCCCCCACAAGTATAACACCGATTCACTGGAGTGACTCTCTGTGTTTGTTTATTTTGGACTCCCAGCTTCTTGGCAACTTGCTCAGCTATCTCCTCTATTTCCGTGGAGATTTTTGAAGTATGACTAGTAGAACTATCTGAATCCTTATAGAGTTTGGATAATCCTAACTTCTCACCCAAGTTATCTTCTATGTCAATGCATGTCCGCACGCACTCTTCTATGGATCTAGGCTCTTTCAAATATACATATGATCTTAACTTTGTGCTCAGTAAGCCATCTAAGAACAAAGCCACTTGTTTGGCTGGTGTGGGTAACTTGGGAGCAGGGCATCTTTCTAGGTACTGTCTGAACCTTCTACCTGCTAGTCGCACTGTTTCTTGGGGTGTCTGCTTGAAACTGTGGATCAAGGATGATGTGTTATGCCTGATACCACTCTTGGAAAATTCTACAATGAATTCGTCTAGCAGTTGACCTATATCGCGATAGTTGCGACTACTCAATGGTTGAAACCAAGCCAAGGCAGTGCCCTTAAGAGTCAAACCAAATGCCTCGTATTGCGTGAATAAATCCTCAACCTGTTCAGCTCTTAACACTTGTTTGAACTCGGCCACATGATCATAAGGATCTCCTGACCCGTCAAAATAATTCTTCATTGCCTTGATCACTTGAGTGGGTCTAAGGGTTCTTGGGTGCTCTCGGGGTCTAGGCAATGGAAAATCATGTTCATCTCTTTTTTGCCTATGTGCTTGATGTCTCTCTCTTTCAGGTCTTTCATTTTCAAATCCTGATCTATTCCTGCCCACGGTGTGTGCAAAACTTACCTCAGGTCTCTCTCTAGTTCTTTCTCTCTGGGCTTCATGAGCGTGGGAAGATCCTACACCTTGGAGGCCATGGGAAACATTGGATCTTGGTGGGGGGAAAATCAATTCATTCTTCCAAGTATATCCATGTCTATCATGTTCTGTTACCAAGAATATCTTCTCTGATGTGTTATCCAGGTAGACAACTTTGCCTGGTATCTCAGGATCTTTGAATTCATAGATGATAACTATGCCCAATTGGCTAGGTTGATCTGGCTTGAATCTCCAAAAGGCTTCCTCTATTTCTCTATTCAAAAATAGTTCTATGCTTTTGTTGTCTTGAGGGATCCAGTCCGGAGTGATCACTCGGGTCAAAACTGACTTACCTCTAGGAGTCTAGGGTCCTTGTCCTACATTTCCTTGTTCTAGGTCTCCTATTTCATTCTCAGGAATGACATTTCCAAACTCATCCGTCCTATCTGGTAGGTTGGTGACCACATACATGGTTCCTTCCTTATCAATGTATGAACCCTCTTCGAACTTGACCACCGGGTGTTCAAGTCCAAAGGATTGATCTGGATTTTTGAGTTGGACCACTAATCGCCTCAGACCATCCTCATAGATGCGAGCACCTAATTGGTTGGTCCGAATATATTCCAACTGTGTCTTATAGGGACCTTCTGGTGTTTGTAGATGGGCAGTCCCTGAGCCACCTGTAGGTTTTCCCATGCTAAAAGACATTTCTGAATCACTTGTGTCTGAACTTAGTAAAAGATGACCACTTAGTTGTTGTGCCCAAGACTTGGATGTATGGTTGACACTAGCCTCAGAAGATCTAATGCTTTGTTTATCCTTGCCTAAGTGTCTACCAGATCTCAGGTTCATAAGCTTTAGTCAAGAGTCCAAATTTTCCCTTTGGTATGGTTCAAAATTCTTTGGAGCCCCCTTGGTTTCCTAGTCCCACTTGATGCCCAACTTCAAATTATCCTATCTGAAAATCAACGCATTATTCTTATAAAAAACAGTTGAGGTCATGTAGGATTCAAAACGAGCTTTCCAACGAGCTATAGAGCTCAAAAAATGGACTTTGGATGAAAACGTTATGTCAAATCAAGCTTCTCGGGTCAAAACAGGCAAACAGGACCTTTTGAAAAAATCACGATTTTGTACCTTGAGAATCGTGTTCACAAAATCGTGTTTTCACAAAATCGTGTTTTCACAAAATCGTGTATTGAAAATCGTGATTTTGAGTAGAAAATCGTGTTTTGAAAATCGCGATTTTGATCACAAAATCGTGTTTCTGAAAATCGCGATTTTGATCACAAAATCGTGTTTCTGAAAATCGTGTTTTTTGACATGAAAATCGCGATGTTGAGCACAAAATCGTGTTTATGAAAATCGCGATTTTGAGCACAGAATCGTGTTTTAGAGAATCGTGTTTTTTTGACATGAAAATCGCGATGTTGAGCACAAAATCGTGTTTATGAAAATCGCGATTTTGAGCACAGAATCGTGTTTTTTGACATGAAAATCGCGATGTTGAGCACAAAATCGTGTTTATGAAAATCGCGGTTTTGAGCACAGAATCCTGTTTTAGAGAATCGTGTTTTTTGACATGAAAATCGCGATTTTGAGCACAGAATCGTGTTTTTGAAAATCGCGATTTTGAGCACAGAATCGTGTTTTTGAAAATCGCGATTTTGACTCAGAGAATCGTGATTCACAAAATCGTGTTTTTTGCTAAAAATCGTGATTTGTGAGAATCGCGATTTTGAGCCCGCTGAAAATCGTATTTTCTCAGAATCGTGTTTTTGGCATGAAAATCGCGATGTTGAGCACAAAATCGTGTTTTTAGAAAATCCCGATTTTGAGCAAAAAATCGTGTTTACACAGAATCGCCTTTTTTTTTTTTTTTCAAAATCGTGTTTGTTACTGAAAATCGTGATTTTTTGAGAATCGCGATTTTGAGTAGGGAATCGTGTTTTTTGACTGAAAATCGTGATTTGTGAGAATCGCGATTTTGAGCACACTCACAGAATCGTGATTCTGAGAATGACCACAGAATCGTGATTTTTTCAGCCAACTTTTAGGCGGGAAAACTTAAAATCGTGATTTTTGGCGGGAAATTCAAATTTCTGAGCGCCGGCTATGGCGAGCTCCGTATGAGCAGAAAATCATGAAAAAAACACAGCGCTTGCTCTCCCTTGCTTCTCCTAACTCCTTCCCACACAATAATGCATGAAAAATGGTATGAAGATGGTGAAAATGCACTGAAAAACAAGAATTTTCTATGAAGAAGAAGATGGAAGAAGGTGAAGATGATGATGATGATGAAGATGAAGAGGAAAAAAACAGAAAATGAACTGAAATGACAGCTTTTTTACCTTCCAACGTCGCAAATCTACGATCTTACCATCACAACGCTCGTCCTCGAAGCTCTCTCCCCGGCAACGGCGCCAAAATTTGGTGTAGCTCAAGCGTAAGCACCACCTCCTTTACTTTTCAATCCGCGGAGACGTGAGGACCGGTATGAAGACCACGAGCAAGTGAAGGCATAAGTGCGTGAGTGAAAGTACACAATCATACACACACATACACACACACGCGCACAAAGTAAGATCAAAGAGAGGAACAATGGAAAGCTTAGATTGCAAAGAGTTCTCTTACAAAAGCTCTATTCTCTCTCCAGCTAACCCCAAAAATGAGCTCTCTAGCTCTTTTTATAGTTTTTTTACTAGTTTTGGCCCTGTCCAGACCTAGTGTCCGGCCTAGTTAAAAATTAGGTTCCAGGGCTTATTTGAGGGCTCAAACGAAGTCTAAAAATTATGAAAATTGGTATGATGGTACTTTTAATACTCCTCAAGCTCGAGGACTCCTCGGCTTGAACAAAATGGAGTTACTAAAAATAGATAATGGTATTTACAATGGTTTTTAGTGATGAAAATCACTATTTTCGTAGGGGATTCTTCTGAAAATTTGACATACACTTCTTGGAGCTCCCTACTTGCTCCCTTTCCTTGTGTGTCCACCTTTTGATGTGCTTCCATGCTTTGTCCTTGACTTTGAGCTTCAACAAGTAGACAGGTTGTGGGTTTACAACGTGGGCCCATCAACTAAGGAGAAGCATATACAAGGGAGCATTAGCAGCGAATTATGTGAATTATTCACAGGAGAAAAACCTATTTGAGTTAATTCATGTGCAGACAGATAAGATTATATCTCTTTTCATGAGAAACTCGTTGAGTGTCAGTAGACAGGTTGTGGGTTTACAACGTGGGTCCATCAACAAAGGAGAAGAATATACAAGGGAGCATTAGCAGCGAATTATGTGAATTATTCACAGGAGAAAAACCTATTTGAGTTAATTCATGTGCGGACAGATAAGCTTATATCTCTTTTCATGAGAAACTCGTTGAGTGTCAATAGACAGGTTATGGGTTTACAACGTGGGCCCATCAACTAAGGAGAAGCATATACAAGGGAGCATTAGCAACAAATTATGTGAATTATTCATAGGAGAAAAAACTATTTGAGTTAATTCATGTGCAGACAGATAAGCTTATATCTCTTTTCATGAGAAACTCGTTGAGTGTCAGTAGAGAGGTTGTGGGTTTACAACGTGGGTCCATCAACAAAGGAGAAGAATATACAAGGGAGCATTAGTAACGAATTATGTGAATTATTGACAAGAGAAAAACCTATTTGATCAGTTAATTCATGTGCGGACAGATAAGCTTATATCTCTTTTCATGAGAAACTTGTTGAGTGTCAGTAGACAGGTTGTGGGTTTACAACGTGGGTCCATCAACAAAGGAGAAGAATATACAAGGGAGCATTAGCAGCGAATTATGTGAATTATTCACAGGAGAAAAACCTATTTGATCAGTTAATTCATGTGCGGACAGATAAGCTTATATCTCTTTTCATGAGAAACTCGTTGAGTGTCAGTAGACAAGTTGTGGGTTTTACAACATGGGCCCATCAACAAAGGAGAAGCATATACAAGGGAGCATTAGCAGCGAATTATGTGAATTATTCACAGGAGAAAAACCTATTTGAGTTAATTCATGTGCAGACATATAAGCCTATATCTCTTTTCATGAAAAACTCGTTGAGTGTCAGTAGACAGGTTGTGGGTTTACAATGTGGGTCCATCAACAAAGGAGAAGCATATACAAGGGAGCATTAGCAGTGAATTATGTGAATTATTCACAGGAGAAAATTCTATTTGAGTTAAATCATGTGCAGACAGATAAGTTTATATCTCTTTTCATGAGAAACTCGTTGAGTGTCACTAGATAGGTTTTGGGTTTACACATAGACACACACATACACACACATACACATAGATAAGCTTATATCTCTTTTCATGAGAAACTCGTTGAGTATCAGTAGATAGGTTGTGGGTTTACACATAGACACATAGACACACATGTATGGCAATCTGTTAACCATTTATTGCAAACAGGACACTGCATTATCTCGTTGTCATGCACAACTACACTGCCTAAATATGTGTACTCTATACCAGGGACAAAGGTCATATTTAAGACTTGTATCCCTGTGTGAATGCATGTGTATGTGTGTGAATGCATCATTATGTGTTTATGTGTGTATGCATTTGTATCTGTGTATGCATCTGTATATGTGTGAATGCATCATTAAGGTTGTATGTGTCTATGTGTGTATGTGTGTGTATATGTGTGTGTATGTGTGTGCAGGTCTATGTGTATGTGTGTGTGTCTATGAGTGTGGATCTGTTTATGTGTGTGTATGTGTCTATGGGTGTGTATGTGTCTATGTGTGTGTGTGTATGCATGTATGTATGCATATGTGTGTGTATATGTGTGTATGCTTTATGTATGCATATGTGTGTGTATGCATTATGTATGTGTATGTATGCATGTGCATTATGTATGCATATGCATTATGTATGCATATGCATTATGTATGTGTATTTATGCATGTGCATTATGTATGCATATGCATTATGTATGTGTATGTATGCATGTGCATTATGTATGCATATGTGTGTGTATGCATGTAATTATGTATGTATGTATGCATATGCATATGCATATGTATGCATGTACGTGTATGTGTGTGCATGTCTCTCTATGTGTGTGTGTATGCATATATGTGTGTGTATGTGTGTATGTGTATGTATGTGTGTGTATGCATATATGTGTGTGTATGTGTGTGTATGTGTGTGTGTATGTGTGTGTGTATGTGTGTGTATGTGTGTATGTGTGTGTGTATGTGTGTGTATGTGTGTATGTGTGTGTATGTGTGTGTGTATGTGTGTGTATGTGTGTGTATTGTGTATATGTGTGTATGTGTCTATGTGTGTATGTGTGTGTATGTGTATGTGTATGTGTATGTGTATATGCGTGTGCATGTGTATGCATTATGTATGTGTATGTTTGCATGTGCATTATGTATGCATATGTGTGTGTATGTATATATGTGTGTGTGCATGTATATGTGTGAGTGTATGTATGTATATGTGTGTGTATGCAACAATTATGTGTGTGTGTATATGTGTGGGTATTTGTGTGTGTATGTGTGTGTGAGTATATGTGTATGTGTGTGTGTGTGTCTATGTGTGTATATGTGTGTGTATGCATATGTATGTGTGTGTAAGTGTGTGTGCGCATACCTGGTCTCTCTCTCTTGCTCTATCTCTCTCTCTCTCTCTCTCTCTCTCTCTCTCTCTCTCTCTTTCTCTCTCTCTCTCTCTCGTTCTCTTGCTTTCGTCCAGATCTCGGCACAAATGTATCGGGAGAAATTGAAATTTTTTTTGAACATTCTAGAGCGTCGCTTACGCGACGCTCTCGAAAGGACGACGCATATGCGACGCTCTGCAGTTTGCCCACGTTGCCCATACCATCACTAGCAAGCGACTCTATTTGCGGCGCAAAGATTAGCATCACGTAAGCGACGCAAGCTTTAGTCTGCGATGTACCCCGCCTAAAAATCAAAATTTCGAAAACAGGACCGTCGCTTACGCGACGTTAGCGTCGCATAAGCGACGGTCCCCGTTTTTTTTTCCGGTTTCGTGGTGTCACTATGCCCCCATATTTCTTGTAGTGGGATCTCCTTCATTCATGTGCTCACTCTCCAAAAGTTTTTAAGGTAAGTAACAAGAGCCTCATTCCTTGCCATGTATAAGGTGGTACGTGTATCCCAAGCATTTGTTGTTCTGCATGAGCGAATGTGAGGAATAATTGTCCGTTTGATAGACAAGGCTATCAATACATGTGCTTGAGCATCTCTACCATCCAAACGAAGTTGCTCTACAATAGGTGCAACAGGAGCCCCAACACGAATAGGAAACTGAAGAATATCACCATCTTCAATGCCATCTGCATCACCTTTAGTAATTCTATTTGTAGGAGTAATAGGATGTTTTTCAATACCCTGTATAATATTCCATAGTCCTCTTGCAACTGATACATGATGCATCATATAAGCCCATGATGGGTAATTGGTACCATCCAACTTATCCTCAAGATCCTTCAAGAACTAAATCACACATAATTGGTTCTATGGCAAAAACTCAAATGTCATAGCGATCTTCATCACAGTGTGGTGTCCATTGTTCTTCATTGATGGTTACATCCATTGTTGCTAGGATTTCAGTCCAACCATGAGGTTCAAATTCTTCATCTAGGAAAACTACAGGTGCATAGGATGGGTCTAATATTGATCTATGAGTTTGCTTCGCACCTAGATCTCTAACCTTTTCTCGTTTCTCTTCTTCTTCTGACGCTCTACACATCCACAAGTGAGTGTCTTCATGCATCCATGAGCATCCTGATCCTATGGAATGCACCGACTCCGTGTCATCCTTGGTTCTATGGATGGGATTCCATTGTATAGGGGGCATGTCTCTATGCGAGTAATCCTTGAGATTGACTTTTTTTATGACACCTAAGTGTTGCAAATACAAGTTGGTTCCCCAATCCTATACTACTTGCAATTGTCTCAAGAGTGGTCTCCTGAGAATCATCTCATAAGCTTGATTCTTGTTGAGGTCACATATGGCAAACGTATGCTCAAACTCTACACCACAATTAGTGAGAGTTATCACTTCTAACAATCCTAACGGTCATTCTATGTGGTCATCAGCCATCTGTAATTCATTCTTGTTGGCCTGAGTGCCGGTTTGCCCCAACATTTCCATAGGGAAGTGGTAGAAATTGCAACTCCTGTGCCTGAGTCCAAAATAGCCTTGGTTGTGTAACCCTCATGCGTGATTGGAAGATAGTTGTTTCCTTATTCTCCTTTGCTCATGTCTCTTATCTTATCAAAGGGTATTTCTCGCACTATTCTATAAGATCCTACCTGGGAATGGGGTTTCGCTACTTCTGGCAATTGGTTGGCTATGTGTCTCCACAATTCTGTTTTAGCTTTCCAAAGCGAGATTGCACTGCACTTTAGTGTTCTTCACTACCTCCATATTCCTAGGTATGACTGAATCTTCATTTCTTACCATGACTGTGGGTGCTCTCATACAGGTGGAATTTGCTTCCCATGGGCTTGTGATATGAGGTAGTTGTTGTAAAGAATAAGACTCAAAATCTAATCGTTCACTAGACTGGGCCTCCTCTTGTTCTCCATAAATAGAATGAATATCTTGTGGGAATTGGTCATGCAAGTCATCCACAGTCTCAATGGGAGGAGGATTTTCACTTCCTTTTGCCCCTTTCTCTTCTTGAATCTTCTCTTAGGAATTCTTGTGAATACCGGTTCATAGAAGAAGTGGTGTTTGGGTCAATGGAATTAGGCACATAAGCTTCCTTGGGAGGAATGCTCACTCTTTCACTTGCCTTCTCCTTACGTTGGGAGGTGACTGCCTTTCTAGATTTTGCAATTAACCTCTCCAATCTATCTAATAGACCGCAAAAATGCAATTGAGTCCTAAGTGAACTAGAGCAATTGAAGAGGCAACTCGCTTCAAACATGACTTGAGCCAATTCTACCATCTTAGCACAAAGCTTAGTTTGTTCCATCTCTAGGTCAGCTCTAGGGTAACACGTGTCATGATCGGTTATGTTTGGCCCTTCTCAGATTCTCACCTGATATGCTTTAAGCATCATGTCTAGGTCTTGGAGAGTGGGATCGGCTAGGACTGATCCTACTCTAGGTGGTGGTGGGATTACATGAGGCTGATTAGAGGGTGGTGGATTAGAAAGTGAAAGGGATGGTGGTGGTGATGTGTGAGAGTGCGTTTGAGATGTGATTTCAATTATCTTGGCTTTTGTTTCTCTTAAGCTTTCCTCGAGTTCATTCATTTTCTTTGACCATTGTCTTTTCATTTGTTCCTCGATAGATGTGGATGGCTTTAAATTGAGGCTAGTAGATCTATTTGAATCTTTGTAGATTTTTGAAAGCTTTAATTCCTCCCCTAGGTTATCCTCAGTATCTTTGCACATGTGTACAAACTCTTCTATGGATCTAAGGTCTTTTTAGATACACATAGGATCTCAATTTGGCACTCAACAATCCATCTAAGAATAAAGCCACTTGTTTGGTGGGTGTGGGCAACTCCGGCATAGGGCATCTCTCTAGGTATTTCCGAAATCTTCTTCCTACAAGTCTCAATGTCTCTTGAGGTGTTTGTTTAAAAATATGGATCAATGAGGAAGTGTTGTGCCTTATGCCACTCTTTGAAAATTCTGTGATGAAGGCATCTAGCAATTGGTCTATGTTTCTAAATTGCCTCTGTTGTAGTGGTTGAAACCACATAAGGGTTGTGTTCTTCAGGGTTAGACCAAAAGTCTTGTATTGTGTGAACACATCATCAACTTGCTCAGCTCTCAAGACTTGCCTAAATTCTGACACATAATCATACAAGTCTCTAGTGCCATCAAAGCAGTTATTCATGGACTAACCAATTATGTAGGTCTCAAGGTCCTAGTGTGTTCTCAGGGCTTAGACAAAGGGAATTCATCTGCATTTCTTTGATTCCTTGGGTCCCTATGTCTCTCGTTTTCCATTCTATCTGTCTCTATTCTCGTTCTTTCTCTTCCTAGTTGGTTAGTGAAGCTCACCTCGGGCCTATCTCTACTCCTGTCTCTCTCGGTTCCATGAGCTTGAGATGTTCTAGCTCCTTTGTGACCATAAGAGACATTAGATCTTTGATGGGGGAAAATGAATTCACCCTTCCATGTGTCGGCATGCCTACCATGCTCTGAGACCACAAAGACCCTTTCTGAGGTATTGTCTAAGTAGGTCACTTTCACTGGGGTATCTAGATCTTTGAATTCATAGATGGTAATCATTCCCACTTCAATAGGCTAGTAAGGTGTATACCTCCAGAAGGCCTCATCTTTCTCTCGGCTTAGGATAAAGTCTATGCTCTTATTGTCCTAGGGAACCCACTCTAGAGTGATAACTCTAGTCAGAACTGATTTGCATCAAGGGGTTCTTGGATCTCTTCCTAAGTTCCCTTGCTCTATGTCACCTATTTCCTTCTTTGATATTATATTGCCAAATTCATGTGTTCTATCAGGCTGGCTGGTGACCACATACATTGTTCTTTCTTTATCTATGTATGAACCGTTTTCAAATTTGACTACTGGATGTTCTAGTCCAATGGGTTGATCTAGGTTCTTTATTTGGACGATATATCTTCTTAGACTGTCCTTATAGATGCAAGCACCTATTCGGTTGGTCTTGATATATTCTAGTTGAGTCTTGTAAGGGCCCTCTGGTTTTTCTAGGTATGCCACTCTTGAGATACCTAAGAGTCTCCCCATGCTATAAGACATCTCAGAGTCACTTGTTTCTAAACTGAGAATATAGGGATAATCGCTAAGCTGCTAGATGTAATACCTAGTGGTGTGGTTGACATCAAATGATCTGACACTTTGATAGTCTCTTCCTAGGTGTCTATCTGTTCTCAGTTTCATATGCCCAAGTGATTGGCCCAATGATCCTTGTACAACCACGTTGATGATTCCTTGATATCACTCACTTGTTTCTTTTTAAGTTTTTTTAGTGTGTATTTCCTTTTTTTTAAGTATGCATCATAAGGAGCACTTAAGTTTTTTGTACTTGATGTATTTTGTCCAATTAGATTAAGTTCTTTGCCCTTAAATTGTCCCTTGACTACAATTTAACCTATTCTTATACTTAAGAACTTAGAGGCTCTTAGGAATTGAGTGTTCCTATTGTAATAAAGTAAGTCTATGATCCAAAGATCTGGCCGGTTCAAACGGATTTGAAATCGGACACTGTTTGGTCATCCATGTGTATGACCAAAGATCTTGAGTTTAGACTTACTAGGACGTCGTGCTCTTGTGAACAAGTGATCCACTTAGCTTAGTGGTTAAGACTCAAGGGTGTGAAGGAGGAGGTCTTGGGTTCAACCCCCATGGTGTGAAGGAGGAGGTCTTGGGGAGGGTGTTTTGCCCAAAGATCTCTAGAGCATTCTAGAAGCATCCACTTGAGTTAACTCGAGTTGACTAGAAAACTTGGCACACATGCAGTTACATGGCCGACACATGGATGGTTAGTATCCACCTGCCCAAGAAGGTAGTCCCTTGGAGAGAGCTATATATAGAGGCATTTGGTTGGGAGGAGAGTCATCTCTCTAGCACGTGGTGGTCGTAATCCTCATTCTCTTGCATTGGAATCCTTGGCAGCAAAAAAGTAGATATTTGAGGGTTTCAAGTTCCCAAAGGAAAGCAAGTGATCATGAAACAATCATGTGAAGGGATCAAAACCTAGAAAATCTAGTTAGAGGTAATGCCTAAAACTTCAAAATTTTTGTCAAGAATTGAAGCGAGAAGGTTCTCTATCAACAGATGTTTAGACTTTAGGATAAGTATCACCCACACATTAATGTGAATATAAAATAGGGTGGTATGGGACACCAGATTTTGTACTCAGATTGATGTAGGAAAGATGGTATGGGACATTGGACCGTGGGATGATAATTATCTTTTAGTCCTAGTTTGGATCTTGAAGTTAAGTTTGATCCTCGAGAGAATTACAACTTCAAAAAAGGAGTTTAATTCAAGAAGGATAAAACTACTATCTCAAGATAATTCAAGATAACTTCAAGATAAAGGAAATAGAAGATATAAAGTAAGTAACTTCCAAGATCTTCTTGAAGCACTTCAAGATAAAGTGTTGTTAGTTTGGAAATATTTCATAAATTTCTGAAAAAGTTGCACTTTGATTTTTTGTGAATCTCTTCACACCAAGAGTTTGATTTACTAAGTGAAGCATCAAGTTCCTAGTGTAACTTGGTAAAATTCACTCTTTTGACTCAAAGAAATGCACAAGAATTGCATTTCCAGTAAGGAGTCAGAAAGACTGAATATGACCTGAACTTAGTCTCAAGTGAAGCATTATTTGAATACAAAACTCATCAACTGAACCTTAGTGGGTCGACACACTGATGTTGGTTACTGTTAGCCCGGGAATTGGCTGGTTTTGATGCACTAATATGTTTCTGTTTGGCAGAAGAATATATTTGATTTCAGGTACTTAAAGGGTGATTAGGTGATTGATGGGAAATATCTGAGTGCATTGTTGCCGTCGAGACATGGATTTGCTCTGTCACGTTTATAAAGAAAGCCTTTTCGCAGCACATAAAGGGGTTCGACTTTTCCGTATTGTGGAACTCCTGGATCATCGAAACAGCAGTAACCACGCAAAACAGGCTATTGTGGGAGAGAATTCTATAGTGCTGATATTGAGGAAAGTGGCAGACAATTCGGGGTGGTGTTGCAAATGACAGATGATTATAGAAAATCCCAGAGATCAACTGAGTTAACCATCGATGACGCTGATGGTTGGAGAAGTGTAGGTAGATTTTGGAGCCTCGGATGGAAGCTGAACGTGGAGGCCCCAATACATATGGAGAGGGAAGTGATGCACACGGATGAAAGAGCTGGACTGTGATCAAATTATGGAGAAGGATGTGCGATCAGGCAGCATATTACTGCAAAACAAGGTCGAGAATTACAACTCTCATGTTTTGGTGCTAAGTTCTTGCATGAGGATGGACTCTCCATGATCATATTATTCAAGGTGCACATTCAAGGAAGTGACAACGGCAGTTTCTTATGTTAAAATATATTTGGCATACTTTAATGAACAACCACTGAAAAAGAGCGATGGTCATGAAGGTTGGCGCAACCAATCATATAAAAGGTTTTCTAGAAGATATATGATTCTCTTCCCACTTCACCTTATCAAGAAGGAGAGGTGGCGACGATTTGGAGGGGGGGGCTCTCGAAATTTGGGGGATGTTCTCTCTCAGTTTTTTGATTTGACAGGGCATACTCTCAAGGAAAAAGTCACAGAGAGAGGACGGCAATCCTTGCTCTGGACCGACCGTATCTAGAGGAAGGCGTGTCCCTGATGGGAGTGGTGATTGTATGTAGGGAAAGGAGGGGGAAGATACCTGCGCCATCCAACGATGCTTTGATGCTGTAACCATGACTAAGGGGGTCGCTGCGGAGAAAAGAAGACGACAAGGAAGCCAGTAAACGATTAGCGATCTGATGACATGGAAATTGAAGAAGTAGAATCGAGTTGCTGATCATTGAAAGGGGAATCGGTTAGTGTCAAACGCGTAAATTTTTCTTGAAGATTTCAGTGTGAGGAAGGCCTGTGTAATCTGCTCTACGTTAATGGGGATGACCAATTGCATTGTTATTTTAAAAAAAAGGGGTCTCTCTCTCTCTCTCTCTCTCTCTCTCTCTCTCTCTCTCTCTTTCTCTCCCCGTCTCTCTCTAGTTCTGCTTTTTTCCGTTTTCTGCAGAGGGGGTTGCTGAAGTTTTGGCGGCCATCAGAGGGGGGGGAGAACAAAGGTGAGTCTCTTTTTCTCTGTGACTGCTCTATAGCAGATGTAGAGGAATATACGCTTGAGAGTTGAGTGTGTTGACTGATTGAGCTGTGATCAAGAGCCACAGATAAATGCACTCTATTATCCCATGAAGTGGCATGCATATCAACCAAAGTGTCCTTTATGTCTACCTGAGCATACAGTATGTATGTTGAAGTGAAGGGTTTAAGGCGCATATGCTAAAAACTTTCATTTGTATTGTCGTCCTGAGTTCTTGCATTCATTTTGCATCTTGAGAGGGATTTGTTAAGTCTTAGACTTAGATTTTGTTGTGGAGTATATGATGAAACAGAAAATGTAAACTTCTGTGAAAGAGAGAGGCCCAGGCTCATTACTGCTGTTGTTGCTTTACATGCATAATTCACCCTCGGTTGGTGCATGTTTATGGTTTTTTTTGCTGCCATCTCTAGCTATCTACTGAGGTTCAAATGAATGACAGTGTTGCCTTATGTAAAGGTTAAATACCTGTATCTACATTGCAATCACTGTCGATGAAGTGCTAATTGGGGTTTATTTGTCTGACGAGAAAATCTGGTGGTAGTGTTCAATATTACATATTGTTAATATGGTTGTTGTTCAACTCGCTAGTTGTGGCAGCATGAATTAAATGTGCCTACTGAATTTAATCGAAAGTTTGAGTACTATAGTACAAGCCTTGAAATCTTCAGAAGAACAACTATTGTTAAGCCTTGTTGTGCACTAGCGAATGGATTGCTCTTAAATAACTTGAATTTATCTTAACAATGAACATCTAGAATTTCCATGCCTTTGAACGAATTTGAATGGAGTTGTTGCGTGCCTGAACTAATGGAAGTGTGTTAATATGTACGCTTTCTTTTCCCCCTCGTTGGAAATGCTTGCATCGAGAATGATATGTCGTGGTGGCTTCAGATATATGAGGCGTATCCATTAACTTGGATGGGAAGATCGATGATAAAAGTGCAAGTCTTCACGAATGAGCATGTGAGCTGGAATGCATGTGTGTGCACAAACGGGTGTGAGGGGGTGAGAAAGAGTGCATGAGAGGAAGAGGGATAGAGTAAATGAAATAAGGAAGTGTGGGTGAGAAAAGGCTGCGATCACGAGAAGTAGTCATTGGGAGTTTGGTTTTAGGTTGTGGTCGGATCCAAGTTTCCATGTCTACATTTGAGCATTGTTGAATGACCTAGAGGAAACGGAAGTGGCATAATCCAAGGAAAAAAGAGTGAACCCAAAGCATGTGTAAGGATATTTCCCTTGGGTTCAGAGATCAAACATTTTGGTGCGGTTGCCGGGAAGCATATGAGCTAGTGCATAGCCATAAGAAGAATCCATTGTGAGATAGTTGTGGGCTCTAGGTAATCCAAGTGGACCGATTCCGAGGGGTTTGAGCAAAATAAAAGCTTCCACAATCATCTTTTCCTTGGGTGAAAGAACCAAACATTTTGGTGCGTCTGCCGGGAATTTTCTTGGCACGTCTCTATAAGAGAGTGCCATAGGTTCGCCTAGCGCCACAGGTTGGCCGAGCTTGCGGACCCCAAGATCTAGTACATGAGCGAGGGGAGCTCATCGTCAGGAGCAACACAAACTCAAAGAGAGGAACGCGCTCAGAGAAGAGCCCTTGAAAGAGAAAGGAGAAGGTGGGAACCGCCAGGTGAGTGGACCTCGATTGGTTCGAAGAAATCGGCCAAAAACGTGTACTCCCGTAGGAGAGTCGCAAACCAAGTGCGAAAGTTTGGAGGAGGGATCCTGAGGCCGCGTGTGCTAAATTTCTGGGATCGAAGTGATATTGACATCACACCTCTGTTTGAAATGGCTCAACGGATTTCGGTTCACTTGGGGGACTTCACCAAGTTTTCAGGTACTTGGGACGAAGATCCGGATAGTTTTATCCAGTTGTTTGAGGTTACTTGTGAGGCCAATGACGTAGTTGACCAGGATCAAAGGTTGAGAATTTTTCCGGCTATTCTCCGTGATGAGGCAGCCAATTGGTATGGGAATCTGACACCACAAGAGCGTGGAACTTATCAGATGCTCAAGGAAGCCTTCTTGGCAAAGTTTCGACGACAAGGCTTCCAAGACAGATTGGCCCAACAAATGGATTATTTGCGACAGGGAGTAAATGAGAGCATCGATAACTATATTCAGAGAATGGAAACGTTGGTAAGAAAGATGGGCACAAATGCCCCGAACGATGAGACATTGAAGAGAAGATTCATTTTGGGATTGAGAGATCCTACGGCACAGCAGCATATCAGCCTGACAAGACCTGCGACTTTAATGGATGCTAAGGAACAAGCGAGGCTTTGGGAGGAAGTACAATTATGCCAACAAAGGAAGATGGAGCTCTTATACGAGCCTATGGGAGGCCCAGGGAGCATACCAATGAAAGATCCGGGTCAAGGAAGTCCCGCATTGACGACTCCAGCTTTTGTAGCTGCCACTAGCACGCCAGGCGAGGTAAAGCCTGCGCTAACTGAAGAGCGAATATTGGAGTTGGTCACGCAAGCTATAAAAGCTGCCACAATGACCCAGGAAACATATACAGTAAAACCAGAGGTGACTACAAACCCCAATCAAGTGTTTCGATCAAACACATGGTGTGGAAAGTGCCATGGTTACGGCCATTTGGCTTCAGATTGCCCTACAGTCTCGAGAGTATTCACAGATAGATCACCACCTAGAATGTGTTGTACTTTTTGTGGAAGAACAAATCACACGGAGGATCGATGTTACAACAAGAGAGCCTATGAAGAGAGGACCATGAAATCAAGAGATACAAGAGAAAGACCTTACACGGGATTGCCCGCTCAAAGTGTCCCACCTACATCTCGTTGGGAAAACAGACCTACTTATGGATATGGTGCTCAGGGTCAAGGAGGAGACTATCCAAGAGGAGCTGCGCGTGATCAAAGAAGAGATGGTCCAATCCAGTGCTGGAGATGTCATGGCTTTGGCCATACTCAATCTAGATGTCCAAACGAAAAGAAACTAATTGATTATACCCCACTATGTAGGTACTGTAGTGGAGAGGGCCACTTTGATGAAGATTGTCCAAAACGAAGAGTTGCCGCCGGCAAGGAAAAAGGACCAGTAGGGTCCTCGAATTATGTTGATACTCAGATGCATTCCACATCGAGAGCTCAAGAGCACGTTCCTACAATCGGAGTAGTGTTCAAAACACCGAACCCTCAAGAAGGCTCTAGCTCGTCAATGCACTTTGTGGATGCTTACGAGGCCAAGAAACCACACAAAGATCCAACTGTGGAAGTAGTCACAAGGACTCAAGAGTATTCGAAGAAGAATCCAGGAGGCGAAGGTGAAGAAGGGAGTCAAGAGAAGATCGTTGAGCGTGAAGAGGTAGAAAACCAAGTTGGAGGATTTGCTGAGCAACAAGAGTTTGAGGATGGGGAAGAGATAGAGATTCTTCCACCAGTGACCAAGGAGTTTGTGCCAGGCATAGCACCATTCCCTGAAAGATTAAGAGCTCCGAAGTGTAGGAAGGAAAAACAGAGTTTGGAGGAAGTGGACATTGTAAAGCTGCTCGCTGACACGGAAGTCACGATGGACATTGGCACATTGCTGAAATGTTCACCTGTTTATAGGAAACAATTCTACAATGAATATATCAAGAAGCCGAGGAAAGTTCGAGAGAAAAAGAGACTAGGTAAGGATGTCCAAGGGATCATTCAAAGTATTACGACGCAAATTGATTCAAATGCTCCAGCTGTGACGGTCGAGATTAAAG
This sequence comes from Ceratopteris richardii, assembly GCA_020310875.1. Lineage (NCBI taxonomy): Eukaryota > Viridiplantae > Streptophyta > Polypodiopsida > Polypodiales > Pteridaceae > Ceratopteris > Ceratopteris richardii. The sequence continues at coordinate 8,316,843 of CM035431.1, read as the reverse complement.
GATATGCAGTCCCTGGTGCTCAGTTAGATAGTGGAGCCGCAGTCAACCTGATGACTGAGTTCATGATGAAAGCTTTGGGCCTCAACCACATGGAAGAAACACCGATGTCTTTAAGAATGGCAGATCAAACACAAGTGAAACCTGCGGGTCTTTTGAAGAATGTAAGCACAGTTGTGGGCGGTTTAGAGTTTAAAGTTGATTATCTGATAGTAAGACCAAGGACCTCAGAGGCTACCTTCTCAATCCTACTTGGACGGCCATGGCTGGTGCAAGCCGAATGTGTGCATGACTGGCGCACATGTTTTATTTCAATAGGGCCAAAGTCTGATCGGATTCAATTGCAAGTATCCCCACCCTCGAGCAACAAGAAGAAAACAATAATAGTCGATGAGATGGAAAAGAAAGAAAAGGAGAAAGCAAGGCACGAGATTTCACGAGCTAGGTTTTCCTTGAACACGGACACCTACAAGAATCTGCTTCAAGACGGGTTCAACTTGCAGCTCTTTAAGAATCAAGACACGAAGATGGGAGAGTATCAAAATCCATTGCTCTATAACGACGATTCAAACCAGGAGTTGCTGGGATGGTTGACACATACAAGTGAATTTGAGTGCTACATGTTGAGTATAGACGCAAAGGAAAATAAATCTACTCAATCCCTGGAGAAGGGAACTTCAAAAGAAGAGTTGAAACTGGAGTTGGCTCCGACAATGGAAGTGCAACAGTTGAGAGAAAGAGTTAGAATGCTAGAAGCAGAGATTCTAAGGAGAAGTCGAGAATTGGAAAAGGAAGCGAAGAGTAAGTCTAAAGTGTCGGAAGCCATTGCAAAAGCTGAATTAAAGAAATTGGGTGCGGTTGAAAAAGAACAAAACAATGATTTACTGGCCAAACATGCACGCGTGATCGGAAAGCACATTCCAATCACAACTTCATCAAGAAATAAGGAATATTTGCGAGAAGCTCAGTTGGAAAAATGGGAAGTTTTTCCAGAAAAGTTCTTGAGTGTAGGGTCAGAGCTACCAGATGGAGTACGAGATTGTATTAAAATGACACTCAAAAATTTTGGCAAGGCCTTTGCATGGTCATACAGTGATCTGAGAGGAATTGATCCCCGAATCTGCCAACATTATATAGACTTGGAAGAAGGTACACGACCAATATGTCAACGACTTAGGCGGACAAATCCAGTCTACTCGAAATTGATCAAGTTGGAATTGACTAAATTATTGGAAGCAGGATTCATATATCCCATCGCATCCAGCGAATGGGTATCACCAATTGTAGTTGTTCCGAAGAAAAATAAGAAAATTCGTATTTGCATAGATTATCGGAAGTTGAACGAGCGCACAAAAAAGGATCACTTCCCTTTGCCCTTTACTGATCAAATCTTGGACAGAGTGGCTGGCCATAAATTGTACTCATTTTTGGATGGTTTCAGTGGATACAACCAGATTCAAATCCATGAAGAGGATCAATCAAAAACTACTTTCACGACAGAATGGGGTACGTACGCATATCGTGTGATGCCATTTGGATTATGCAATGCGCCGGCCACATTCCAGAGAGCAATGATAGCTGCATATCAAGACTATTTGCAGGATTGGATGGAGATATTTCTCGATGACTTTGAGATCCGAGGCGACGATGAAAACATGATGGAGAGGATCGAAGCTATTTTAAGAAGAAGCATCGAAAAAGGCATCGCATTAAATCCTGAAAAGTGTACATTTGGAGTACGAAGAGGATTGCTTTTGGGACATGTTATTTCCGAAAAAGGAACCGCGGTTGACGAGGATAAAGTGGAAAAAATTGGACAACTTCCACCTCCTCAAAACTTGCGGCAACTCAGAGGATTCTTGGGGCATGCGAATTATTATCGACGTTTTATATTAAATTTTGCATCCATAGCGGCACCACTGACGAATCTTTTGAGGAAGGACCAACAATACCAATGGACTGGAGAGTGTCAAGTTGCATTCGACTCGATCAAAGAGAGATTGATAAATGCACCGATTTTGGTAGCACCCGACTGGACGAAAGAATTCCATGTGCATACCGATGCTTCTCATACTGCGGTTGGAGCAGTGCTATGCCAAGCCGATGAAAAGAAGTTGGACCACCCTATTTATTACGCGAGTCGCAATTTGAATATCACTGAGAGAAACTACACGACTACAGAGAAGGAATGCCTATCGATGATCTTTGCGGTGAACAAGTATCGACATTACCTGATGGGAAAGCATTTCACGTTTTATGTGGATCATGAAGCCCTAAAGTACATCATTAATAAACCCGAGCTATCAGGGCGATTGATGAGGTGGATGCTACTCCTCCAAGAATTTCAGTTCACAGTGGTAACCAAACCAGGCAAAGCACATATATTGGCTGACCATTTATCTCGAATTGTTAATGATGAGCCAATCTCTGGTGTGCCCGATGATGCTCCTGATGGGCATCTATTCCAGGTTGATGCTAAAGTACCTTGGTATGCTGACTTGGTGAATTTCTTGTGCACTACTAAATATCCGCCAGGAGCAAGCAAGAGAGAGAAGCAAAAACTGTTAGTATTGGCGAAGCACCATAGCATCATTGGGGGGCAACTCTATCGATATTTTGTTCATGAGAGCATTTATCGGAGGTGTCTCGAGGAAGAAGAAGCAAACCTAGTGTTGAGGGCTTTGCATGACAAACCTTGCGGTGGGCATTTTGCTGGTGAATTGACGGCAAGAAAGATTTTATTGGCTGGGTATTGGTGGCCAACGCTGTTCAAAGACTCGCACACATACTGTAAGAAATGCGACAAATGCCAACGAATGGGCAACCCCACATTAGCACATGCTGCTCCTCTCACACCGGTGCTCGCTCTTAAGCCCTTTGAGAAGTGGGGAATTGATTTTGTGGGGCCTATTGATCCTCCCTCACGACGAAGATCCAATAGGTATATCTTGGTCTGTACTGACTATGTTACCAAGTGGGTAGAAGTCAAAGCTCTGAAGACTGATCGAGCCGTTGATGTTGCTAAATTTTTGTACGAACAAATTATCACTCGATTCGGATGCCCGTTGGAGATAGTGAGTGATAGACGAACACATTTTGTCAACGAATTGATCGACGAATTAATGGAATTATATAAGATCAAACATAGAAAAAGCACTCCATATTATCCGAGGGCAAATGGACAAGTGGAGGTTACCAACAAGGTGCTGGAACAGATTCTGACAAAGACAGTAGCTGTGCATAGGCGAGACTGGGATGAGAGACTTTTGGAAGCATTGTGGGCGTATAGAACATCCTACCGAGTGACGACAAAGAGCACTCCGTTCTCCCTAGTATACGGCGAGGAAGCCATCTTTCCCATTGAAAAAGAAGTTCCAACATTAAGAGTGGCCATCGAAGCCAGGTTGGGCGAGGAAGAGTCATTGAAGGAAAGGTACATACAACTGGTCAAGCTGGAAGAAAAGAGAATCATCGCACAGCAAAGTTTGGAAGCTATTCAGAAGAGACGTAAAGAAAGGCATGATAAGAATCTCAAGACCTATGTGATTCAAGAAGGGGATTTGGTGCTAGTTTATGATAGTAAATACTATAAATTCCCGGGGAAGTTACAGACAAGATGGGCAGGACCGTTTAAGGTGGTGGAACTCAATTCCAATGGTTCCATGCAAATTCAAGATTTAGGAGAAGAATGTGCTCACGTGAAGGTTAACGCGCTTCGAGTTAAACCATATTTCAAGTGATATTAAGACGAGAGAAGCCAGATGAGATCCAACGGAAGGACGTAGTAGACTCCTTGTACATACATGTATAGTTATATATATATATATATATATGCGCATATGTAAGCTATGATTTGTGTGTCATAAATATTCTTCCTTGCTAGCTCAAGAATTTTGGACTTCTAATTATTTTTCTTGTGTTGCGCAGAGACTGTAGGAGCTAAGTAACAAAATGGCAGACCAAATAACGCAACTCTACTTGTACGAGCTAAGGATATATTTCTCAGACCAAACATTCGCCCGCATGGACATAGATGTCGACGACTTTGAGACGGAATATGATGTAGAGGAAGCGCATTGGCTGGTATGCTTTATAAACCAGGGTTTGGGTGTTGCATTTTACATTGAGTGTTTTGAGGAATACCTGACTCGACATGTAGGATGGGCGGGAGATCGATATTACTATATTGATCCTTCTAGGGAAATGCCTAACGAGGAAAACGATATCACGTGGGCTTCGGCAGATGTGCTAACGATAGGAAGTGATGACGGAGCTCCTGAAGTTGAGCCTGACTCGCCCTAGGGAAGTTTTTGGGATGCGAGTACGATGTGAGGCTACATGAGACATCCCAGAGACCCACATTCTAGATCATCTAAGGATAGGTATACGAGGGACTAAGGCATAGCCGGCTGATGTTACCTAGTGAAAAGTCAAATCAATGAATACATATGTAGTGTCTGTAATTGAGAGAATGGAGTGAAGAGGTGGTTGATCTGTGAGAGGCTAGAGTGTATATGTTTGCATGCATGTGCGGGAAAAGTGGGAAAGTCCCTTTCTGCCTCTCCCTAATTCTCAGGACTTGGGTGAACTAATTAACTATGAAAAAAAAAAACGAAGAAAAAGAAAAGAAAGAAAAATTTGTGTTGCTGTGATCGTACCAATGCGCTATGGTGGGCTAGTAGGTGGGTGGATTTATCCTAGCCGGGTGGTTAGAACCACGAGCCGCAGCTAGTTTCGCCATAGGCTTGGGATGTATATGTTTATGTCTTAGCTACGCGCCATAACGGGTTGGTAGGTAAGTGGAACCATTGTGGCCGGGCGGTCACAACCATGAGCCGCATCCAGCTTCGTTATGGGCTAGTTGATATATGTTATATGTTATCATTGTGTGTTTGTGTGTTGTGCGCTACATTGCATTGGTAGATGGGTGGAATCAACCTGATCGGGTGGTCAGGTCCACGAATCGCATCCAGTGTCAATGCAGGCCAACGTGTGAATATAAATAAAATTTACCCATGAAATTATTCCCCACTCCTGAGGGGGAGAGAGAGAGAGGAGAGGGCGATGATCGCCTGGAAGGGAATGTTATTTGCTTGTGTGATTGGTATGTGATGGCTTATGACAGATCAGCTCACTTTGAATCAACATTCTTGAAGGCACGGAGACTCTATATGTACTTATGGATGAGGCTTAGCGAGGTAATGCAATGGTCTTGCTTTATAACTTGTGTGCTCTATCTGAGGGTTTTTCTAGTATGTGGGACATTCTAGGTTTTTTATGTAGGTCCTAACTTGTACTCGAGTCTCGATAGGTTTTGTAGGACGACGATGGGGATTCTTCGGAAGTGTCTGGTCATACAATAGGTGTACATAGCGAATAGTAGGTGCAATAATGGGATGTGCATTTTGGGTATTTTTGCATGTCCTGTTGGATTCATTTCAGTTGTTGTTGTTTATTTCGGTATTTTTGTTCCTGTTTTTCCGCAATGACAGTTGAATGTGTAAAACATGGAAAGGTATGCATGTGTTATTTTGGTTGAGACTATGTTCATAATGGTATGCATGAGCAATTGGATGTATGTTGGAATGGGAGTTGCATATATGTGCATGTTCTTGGATCATTTTGGAAGTGATTGATTTGTATGTATTCATGAGTGATTTTTTTGAGCACTAATAGCTTCGATGAGTGCAGGTTCAGTGGAAGTGACGGCTCGATGAAAAGGTATGCAACCAAGTTATAAATTGACATGTTCATGGTTGTTTGGATTTTATTGCAGCATGTAGTGGCTTGTCGAGGACGACTTCGCAAATAAGAAGAGGGGAGTATGTTAGCCCGGGAATTGGCTGGTTTTGATGCACTAATATGTTTCTGTTTGGCAGAAGAATATATTTGATTTCAGGTACTTAAAGGGTGATTAGGTGATTGATGGGAAATATCTGAGTGCATTCTTGCCGTCGAGACATGGATTTGCTCTGTCACGTTTATAAAGAAAGCCTTTTCGCAGCACATAAAGGGGTTTGACTTTTTTGTATTGTGGAACTCCCGGATCATCGAAACAGCAGTAACCACGCAGAACAGGCTATTGTGGGAGAGAATGCTATAGTGCTGATATTGAGGAAAGTGGCAGACAATTCGGGGTGGTGTTGCAAATGACAGATGATTATAGAAAATCCCAGAGATCAACTGAGTTAACCATTGATGACGCTGATGGTTAGAGAAGTGTAGGTAGATTTTGGAGCCTCGGATGGAAGCTGAACGTGGAGGCCCCAATACATATGGAGAGGGAAGTGATGCACACGGATGAAAGAGCTGGACTGTGATCAAATTATGGAGAAGGATGTGCGATCAGGCAGCGTATTACTGCAAAACAAGGTCGAGAATTACAACTCTCATGTTTTGGTGCTAAGTTCTTGCATGAGGATGGACTCTCCATGATCATATTATTCAAGGTGCAGATTCAAGGAAGTGACAACGGCAGTTTCTTATGTTAAAATATATTTGGCATACTTTAATGAACAACCACTGAAAAAGAGCGATGGTCATGAAGGTTGGCGCAACCAATCATATAAAAGGTTTTCTAGAAGATATATGATTCTCTTCCCACTTCACCTTATCAAGAAGGAGAGGTGGCGACGATTTGGAGGGGGGGGCTCTCGAAATTTGGGGGATGTTCTCTCTCAGTTTTTTGATTTGACAGGGCATACTCTCAAGGAAAAAGTCACAGAGAGAGGACGGCAATCCTTGCTCTGGACCGACCGTATCTAGAGGAAGGCGTGTCCCTGATGGGAGTGGTGATTGTATGTAGGGAAAGGAGGGGGAAGATACCTGCGCCATCCAACGATGCTTTGATGCTGTAACCATGACTAAGGGGGTCGCTGCGGAGAAAAGAAGACGACAAGGAAGCCAGTAAACGATTAGCGATCTGATGACATGGAAATTGAAGAAGTAGAATCGAGTTGCTGATCATTGAAAGGGGAATCGGTTAGTGTCAAACGCGTAAATTTTTCTTGAAGATTTCAGTGTGAGGAAGGCCTGTGTAATCTGCTCTACGTTAATGGGGATGACCAATTGCATTGTTATTTAAAAAAAAAGGGGGGTCTCTCTCTCTCTCTCTTTCTCTCCCCGTCTCTCTCTCGTTCTGCTTTTTTCCGTTTTTTGCAGAGGGGGTTGCTGAAGTTTTGGCGGCCATCAGAGGGGGGGGAGAACAGAGGTGAGTCTCTTTTTCTCTGTGACTGCTCTATAGCAGATGTAGAGGAATATACGCTTGAGAGTTGAGTGTGTTGATTGATTGAGCTGTGATCAAGAGCCACAGATAAATGCACTCTATTATCCCATGAAGTGGCATGCATATCAACCGAAGTGTCCTTTATGTCTACCCGAGCATACGGTATGTATGTTGAAGTGAAGGGTTTAAGGCGCATATGCTAAAAACTTTCATTTGTATTGTCTTCCTGAGTTCTTGCATTCATTTTGCATCTTGAGAGGGATTTGTTAAGTCTTAGACTTAGATTTCGTTGTGGAGTATATGATGAAACAGAAAATGTAAACTTCTGTGAAAGAGAGAGGCCCAGGCTCATTACTGCTGTTGTTGCTTTACATGCATAATTCACCCTCGGTTGGTGCATGTTTATGGTTTTTTTTGCTGCCATCTCTAGCTATCTACTGAGGTTCAAATGAATGACAGTGTTGCCTTATGTAAAGGTTAAATACCTGTATCTACATTGCAATCACTGTCGATGAAGTGCTAATTGGGGTTTATTTGTCTGACGAGAAAATCTGGTGGTAGTGTTCAATATTACATATTGTTAATATGGTTGTTGTTCAACTCGCTAGTTGTGGCAGCATGAATTAAATGTGCCTACTGAATTTAATCGAAAGTTTGAGTAGTGCAGTACAAGCCTTGAAATCTTCAGAAGAACAACTATTGTTAAGCCTTGTTGTGCACTAGCGAATGGATTGCTCTTAAATAACTTGAATTTATCTTAACAATGAACATCTAGAGTTTCCATGCCTTTGAACGAATTTGAATGGAGTTGTTGCGTGCTTGAACTAATGGAAGTGTGTTAATATGTACGCTTTCTTTTCCCCCTCATTGGAAATGCTTGCATCGAGAATGATATGTCGTGGTGGCTTCAGATATATGAGGCGTATCCATTAACTTGGATGGGAAGATCGATGATAAGTGTAGGTCTTCACGAATGAGCATGTGAGCTGGAATGCATGTGTGTGCACAAACGGGTGTGAGGGAGTGAGAAAGAGTGCATGAGAGGAAGAGGGATAGAGTAAATGAAATAAGGAAGTGTGGGTGAGAAAAGGCTGCGATCACGAGAAGTAGTCATTGGGAGTTTGGTTTTAGGATGTGGTCGGATCCAAGTCTCCATGTCTACATTTGAGCATTGTTGAATGACCTAGAGGAAACGGAAGTGGCATAATCCAAGGAAAAAAGAGTGAACCCAAAGCATGTGTAAGGATATTTCCCTCGGGTTCAGAGATCAAACATTTTGGTGCGGTTGTCGGGAAGCATATGAGCTAGTGCATAGCCATAAGAAGAATCCATTGTGAGATAATTGTGGGCTCTAGGTAATCCAAGTGGACCGATTCCGAGGGGTTTGAGCAAAATAAAAGCTTCCACGATCATCTTTTCCTTGGGTGAAAGACCCAAACAGTTACCACACGAGTATCTTGTGGTTGGATGATGTTTTTGAGTTGCTTTGAAACTTTTTGAGAATCCATCTTATTTCTCTTAAAGATAAAGAAAACGCTTCAATACCCTGTTGAAATAGATCTTTGAGAAGTTAAAGTCTTGAGTCATCTCGAGTTTGACTCATAGCAAGTTTACGTATCTTCAAAGATTGAATTGTTTGAGCATATTTTTAGTTCCCTCTTTTTGCTTTGCAAATCGTTTGGCTCAGATATGGTATCTGATTCTTTTCACAAAAGACAAGGGTTAGCCCATTAGAACTAGGTAACTAAATTAAACATCCTAGATAGATGTTTTGTACAAGAACCTTTTCAAACATTGAAAGATGATACGTTCAAGATGGACTTATTTATTTGAGTTTGCTTCGAGTCATAGCATAAATGATTTCCTAGAGTCTAGTATACTCTAGAGTAGAAAAGTTAGGAATTGCTCATCAAATTGACAATTCCCAAGAACTTTCAGCTAAAGTCTTTGAGAAAAGTGTCCTAAGTTGGACAATTTTCATTTTGAATTTGAAGTGGTCAAGCTAGTATGGTTGACTCAAAGAAAATGGTAAACTTTCTTCTACAGTTTACATAGGATTTTTAAACTCATTAGGACAAAGTAGTCCTTTAGTCGAGTGAAAAAATCAAGTAACTATTGGACCAGAGTAAACCATTGTACAAACATCCAAGTTAGATGATTGGAACAACCAAACTTCAACTTCTCCATAACAAATTCAAGTGAATCAAGAGTTCCCAAAGTCTTGCGAGGGATAAGAATCCTGCCTTCATTATTAAGTCCATGCACCAGTCATGCCCAGAAATGGACTAGTAATTTGAATCCACCCAATTCACATGTTTGTGCCTAGATTGCACATCGAGGAACTATGAATTGGCCAGGGATGTTTTCAGATCCACCCTTGTTATTCTTTCACTAATTTGTACTTTTTCCAGTTCATCAATGTGCAAAATGAGATAGTGTTTTGAATCATTTGGGCAGGGACGCCACCACAGAGATGAGACATGTTCTTCCGGTCCTAGAACATGACCATGTTCTTCCAGTTTTAGAACATGAGGCTCGGGGGATGCCTACAGTATGTATAACTCTAATTTTCAAGGACGAAAATATTTTCCAAGGGGGGAAGAATGTTATCAAGTAAGTCTATGATCCAAGGATATGGCCGGTTCAGACGGATCTAAAATCGGACACCGTTTGGTCATCCATCTGTATGACCAAAGATCTCGAGTTTAGACTTACTAGGAGGTTTTGAGCTCTTGTGAACAAGGGATCCAGTTAGCTTAGTGGTTAAGACTCAAGGGTGTGAAGGAGGAGGTCTTGGTTTCAACCCCCATGGGATACATGGGGAGAGTGTTTTGCCCAAAGAAACTCGAGTTGACTGGAACACTTGGCGCACATGCACTTACATGGCCGACACATGGATGGTTGGTATCCACCTGGCAAGAAGGAAGTCCCCTAGAGAGAGCTATCCATAGAGGCATTTGGTTGGGAGGAGAGTCATCTCTCTAGCACATGGTGGTCGTAATCCTCGTTCTCTTGCACCTATCATGCCTCTAATCAATCAAAACCACTAATTGCACTAAGCCTAAGCTTAGAATTGACTGATGGAGTTGAGAGATCTTCTAAGCTCAAGTCACTTCTCCTTGCTACACTTGTATGCTCATGATGCACATTCCCAAGCCTGCACACACTAGCACTTTGCTTTGATCTCTCCAAGAGCTCTGAATGAACCTGTAAAGGTTCCAATCTTAACCCAAGCTTTTAACCTCAATTGACAAACAATTTACTTCAAACACTTTTAATGACCCTTTTTCCCCCTTTGTAGTGCACAAAAAAATTTATAGGGCACCCTAGGTTTCCTAATCTAGCTCAAGGTCAACTTCAAAATACCATATCTAAAAATCAGCACATTATTCTTATGAAAAAAAGTGAGTGGTTCCAATTCTTTTCACACATATCACTCTCATAAGATATCAAGAAAGTTCAAGCTTTGGGTTTCTAGTAGGAAGTCATGAGTTCAAATCCTGGCTCGACAATATCTATGAGTTCCCCATGATGGGTGTCCATGAGTTTCTCAAGATGGGTGCCTCTACCTTACAAGGTCGGGTGTGAGTGTCTGTCCAATTCATTGCACACACACACATACATACATACATACATACATACATACATACATACATACATACATACATACATACATACATACATACATACACACACACATATATATATATATATATATACACACACACATATATATATATATATATATATATATATATATATATATATATATATATATATATATATATATATATATATATATATATATATTTATATAACAAGATATCCCCCCTCATAGTGATGTGGTGAAAAAGGAGCTCACACTCATGTGTAAGGAATTGCCAAGCTTTATGGAATGAAATCAATCCACAAAAGGAAGTAAGTCCAAAGCTTTGCAAAAATCTTGAAACTTCTTCCTAAGCTGAGCCTTTGTATAAATCTTTGCAACATTATCATGTGTGGGCATGTAAGCCAACTTCATCTCTCGAGTAGAGAGTCTCTCCCTAACATAATTATAGTGCATGTCAATCTGCTTTATTCAAGCATTGAACAAGGGTTCCTCCCAGCAAAAATACATTTCAGAGCCTTATCATCCAATTTTTTGTGTTGTTTTTCAAGCACTAATGCATATGCTAGACAACCAAAAACCTATAGATGAGCAACACATCATTTGTGTCGAAAGAACTTCATAAGTAGACTTAAAGATTACCAATCAAAGCATTCAAAGATGAGTCAAAGGATGAAGAATATAGTGAAAGGAAAGCACAAGCATGGAAATAGAGGAGAAAAGAGTCTGCTAATTTTTCTCATCTCAAATCCCTCCTCATATTAGGTTTGTGTTTTCACTTTATACTAAAAACATATATAAAACTACCTTTTTTTGGCATAAAAATCTTATTTTTAAGAGTAATCGAAACCAAAATCTAAAAGTTGAGTAGTACTCAAGCTTCACAAGATGAATAGAATAGCCATACCAAATTTTGTATCCTTTTGAGATCTTCCTCATCTCCAAATAGCCTCTGGATACTATTTTTAAAGTTCTGTCAAATACTATAATGTACATAAAGCTCTTAAAAAGTCTATAAAAGTGACTGAGCTCTCATTTGTTAGTTACTCAATTAGAGTTTGCACTTTTCTTGAGTATTGTACTTAGAATTTTATAACACAATGAGATTCTTGGAGCATGTTATCTCTTTCCTACTCATGAGAGTGTGTGTATGCATATGTGCATCCATGTGTATGCTTGCCTTTCTCTTCTTGTAACTGTGTGTGCTTCTATCTAGTCACATATAGCTATTCATACCTACTAACTAGTTGCTCAATGGATCTGACATTTTTTTTATCGTTTGCTCTCTTGGACATGAGTCTTACACTTTTGGCACCGTTGTCAAGGAGACCTTTTGTTGGATGCACGTGCTGATAAGCTTTCCCATGAAATCTGCACTTTTGGTGCTCCTTTCATTTGTTCTAATAATATCTCATTCATCTTCACCACATTAGATAGGCATTTAGGTAGATAGATAGCTAGGAATAGGTAAATAGCATATTTTTGGGTTAGGATTTTTCAAGGTTTCCATCAAGACTCGATTTCTCTCTTTTTGGTCTTCACCTTCTCTTCTATTTCCCTACTCTTTTTTCCTCTTTTCTTCGCTTCCTACACACATTTGGGGGGCGAAATAGTAGTTCATGTATACTTCATTGTAAATTTCATTGCTGCTTACCACTCTTAGGTGCGTCAATTCAATGGATTCAACAACTTGGTGTGAGGTAAGGGTACTCCAGAAATTGCAAGCAAGACATTTTTGTCTATTAAAGGAAGCAATGATGCCACATAAGCTGAACCATGCGGTTCTACCCAAGATTATTGAATTCAAACAGTCCAAAGTGGATTGTGTCCACAATTCGCCTCTTCAAGTTGGATTCACGCTACTCTAACGTAAAATATCTCTCCTAAAAGGGCAAGCATCACCCGCCGCATATAAACAGCTGAAAATAAGATGAGGCTGAAGGCTAAGATAAGCCAATTGTAATTTCTATTTTCTTTTGGTAGTACATATTCAAAAATATAATAGAGAGAAAAAAGTGGTAGTCATGTTATATTGACCATTTATTTTATCACTTTGCAATTATACAAAATTGATCCCATTATTCATATGTTCTGAGAGGAAGCATTAAAATCTCCTACATTCTTTGGATGCAAACATTGACACAGTCAAAGAATATTTCAAAGAGACACACACATGGCCATTTGTAATGGGATTAAACACCACCTTGATTAGTACTCAAAGGTAAGACCTTCCCAATGCCAAAGAGAATTATCAATATGCCATCTCCACCTCATCAATATTTGAAACATATGTTATCCAAGACCTATCAACGTACTACATAGTTGAAGGCTACAACAAAAAAAAAAAGGCATTCTCAACATGAAGCTTTGAAGATCAAAAGGGTACAAAACTCAAGCAAATTTCAAGCTATGAAGAGGACCCAAATGAAGATACCATCAATGGATCAAAAGAAGGATCTATCACCAACAAGGAATTCATCAAAATCAAATGAAGCAAATAGTTTCAAAAGCAAAAACTAGCTCACGATGTTAACCCTTTATATGTCTAACGATCCCATATATCCCTAGATCCCCAGAAACCACTTGGATCCTAAATGTCTGAGTTTATGTCTTGGGGTACCCTACCCCAAGATCCCAAGCAAGCCATATGTCCCAACACCATGGATCCCATATATCCATGGAACTAAAATTACATGGATGTTATATGTCCATGAAAACAAAGGATTCAATATGTCCCAAACTTGGATCGCATATGTTCAAGTTATGTCTAGGATCACATATGCCCTTAGATCCTAAAAACTAATGGAGTAAGTGATGCCATATGTCAGGAGCTCCCCATATTACAAACAAAAGGGTCATCACATGGAGGGTTGGTATTGAGTGTTCCATGTAGGGAGACTTTCCCTCGACTCCAGATAAGGAGGGCCTCACTTCAATCCCAAAGGCACCTCCACTCCAGCTCATGGCCAAAAGTATCCACTCTCACTTCATGGACTCTCATCATGCTCTTAGAGAGACTCATGTGAGTCTTTTCATATTAATTAGTCTCATCATCTTTTCATATCTCTTGTCCCCTCCTCCATCGTATGATTAGTGGAAGATGAAGAAAAAGTAACTAAAACATATGAAAAGAGTGCTAAAAGTATACAGTTCATAGGAAAGCTAATCATCACATGCATCCAACAAAATCTCCCCCCAACAACAGTGCCCAAAGTGTAAAGACCTCCTCATCAGAATCCAAGAGAGCAGACGATAAGAAGAATGTCATATCCACTAAGAAAATAGTTAGTAGGTATAAATACCTATATGTGACAAGATAGAAGCACACATAGTTACAACAAGAGAAAGGCAAAAATACATCTGGATGCAGATATGCATATACAAACACTCTCACGAGTAGGAAAGATATATGATGTTCCAAGAAGCTCACTGTAGTATAAAATTCTAAGTAAAATACTCAAGATAATTGTAAGCTCTAGTTGACTAACTAACAAATGAAATATCTTTCACTTGTGTAGACTTTTTAAGAGCTTTGTGTACACTATAGTATCCAGCATAACTTTTAAGAATAGTACCTAGAGGCTATTTGGAGATCGAGATGATCTCAAAAGAATACAAAATTTGGTGTTTCTATTCTTCAGTTTTTTACAAAGACTTCTTTCACAAGTACAGTAAAACATTATTTCTACATGTCATTTCGTGTGGCATTTTACGTTCACATGACCAAAATCGGTAGATAGATAGCTAGGAATAGGTGAATCTCATATTTTTGGGTTAGAGTGTTCTATCAAGTCTCAAATTTTGTCTTTTTCACATTATCTTCTATTTTGATAATATTTTTTTCCTCTTTTCTTCACTTTCTACACACATTTGGGGGCCAAAGTAGTAGCTCTTCAGTTAGGAAAGTTTTCAAAAAGCAAAAACTAAGCTCAACGATGTGCAAATACAGCCTTTTGCAAGTCATGAAGAATGCATGCAGCAAGGCAATCACCCATAGATATAAGGCCATTATGGGTAATCGGTAGCATCCAACTTATCCTCAACATCCGACGTACGAATCACATCACTACTTTTAGCCATGGCCACTAACTAAAATTCCCTGATGCAAAAAATGAAGTATATCTCAAAAAGTTAAACAGAACTACCCTATCGAGCTCTGCTAAACATGTAGTAGACTTCGAGGAGCTTATATTGGCTAACGAAAACATGCATATATCTTTGGCATAAAAAGATGAGATTGCCTGCACAAGTGTTGTGATAGCACATTCGGAAGCCGAAATGAGCTAAGATCCTGATTTTGACACCATAGAGCGAAGCAATTTTTAACTTCTAATTGCCCTGAGTATGCTCACCAATTTTCTTGCGATTTTGAGAGTGTGGGGGGAAGGGTGTCAACAATGCTCTAGATGAAGTGGAAACCTTCTTCGATACCAATTGTTGGAGTTTGAGGTCTGTGGAAGCACATGAATAGCACAAAGGAAGAAGAAGAAGCCTGGAGCACAACACACAATACTGAATGTATTACCAAGAGAATGCACAAAGATAAGTGACCCGTTAAGGTTAGAGGTGTACATGCATGCCGGGAGAAAAAACCTCCTAAAGAGGGAAAACAACGCCCCAACAGTCCTATTGAACACACATGACTACCTAAATATATCAACAAAAACCACATGAATGTTGTATGTCCATGAAGAGTAAGGATGCCATGTGTCCCAAACTTGGATCACATTTGTCCAAGTTACATCTAAGGATCCCATATGTGCTTAGAACCTAAAAGCTAATGGAGTAAGTGATGCCATATGTCACTAGTTCCCCATATTGAAAACAAAAGGGTCATCACATAAAGGGAGGTTGCAGAGAGGTCCATGTTTCAACCTTTTTTCCAAGTCTAGTTTCATTCACATGCAAGCTCATTTATCCCACATGCAGAGATATTTTCCCTGAACTCCATATAAGGAGGGCCTCACTTTACTCCCAAATGCACATCTACTCTAGCTCATGGCCAAAAGTATCCACTCTCACCTCATGGAGTCACCATGATCTTAGAGAAACTCACGTAAGGCTTTTCATATTAATTGGTTTCATCATGTTTTCATTTCTTTTGTTCCGTCCTCCATAGTCGAAGTAGCAGAGGTTTAATAGTAGATTAGGAGTATTGCTTCTTCATTTCAACAAATAGGTCTTCCTATCTCATTAGAATAAAACAATATTGGCAATTTGTACGGTTATGCAACTTACTTATGCATGTACCATAAACCATACTCTTATAAAAGACTTTCAGACACTAGATCAGGTGCATGTAAACCATTGATGGACATTATGTCAAAAACCATATATGAGCATCCAGTGTAACGTCATAGCCGGCCTACATATGTATCTTGAGGTTGTGAATACGTTAAGGAATTAGCAAGATTGATCCTGAGAGATGAAGTACTCAGAATAACTTCGCTCACTCAGACCCATACACAAGAACACTTAACTTTCTATATGCTGAAGGTCACTCCTTAGAAAAATAACTTTCTATTTGTCGATAATAAAACCTTAATGCTTATACTCTGGGATCATCAAATACATGAATTATACCGTCCATATAACACAAACACACCAGCCTCAAGACACAGAACCTATTTTCTATCTTACTTAACGTATCACAAAAAGAAGAGGCCAGTGCGATTCTATGACTTCACATTGATGCATACTACAAATTTCCGTAAAATCCCTTCCATTTTTGTATGTTTCCATACATTGAGCCCAACATGACAAAAATACATTCTGGCTCGAGTATAATCCGTCCAATCCTACAGGCATTTAATCAACCCCATACATAACAAAAAACCATAAAACACAAGAATGTTTGAATTCAAGTGTCGTGTATTTTCAAAAACCTCAAGTATCGTGTATCGTGGAGAAAGGAAAAGGGCTCAGAAGGACTCAAAAGTGAAAATCAACCTTTTCAAGTGCTTAAATATTGATTTAAATTACACCCTTGACTTCATATCACCCCAAGGAGACCCAAGGTCCTAGGTGGTGAATGAACCTAATGTGAGGATGAGTGCGAGGGAGTTGAAGAAGAGTAATATCATTAGTAGGAACATTCATTCTAGTCAGATACATCTACTAACTCAAAGGGAGACCCCATTATGGCTTCTAAGTGCCTTTGGCAAGGCTCATGCTAGTGATAGAAGGGGAGTATAGGACATCCCTGCAATACATTTCCACTAATGTGCATGGATTGCCTATCTACATGGATGGCCTCAATAGGTGTGTGGCAAGAATGAAAATTTGTGTGGCAAGAATGAAAATTTCTACAAACTTGGAGATTGTGCCACGATCAGCTAAAAACTATGAAGGAGGATTCTTCATAGACGAATTAAGACATATATATGCGGTGACTAAGCACTCACAGAGAATGAATGAAAGAGGAGAAGTTGAGGAACTAGAAAACTCTGCTCGACCCAATAGTGGAGATATGGTGACCACTCCGAGAGGAAAATCGATAATCACCAATGTATGGAGAGGATATCAAATCCCTTAGGATGATGAGAACAATACTTGAGAGAGATAGAAAAAGAAGATACCCAAGTAAACATGAAAGCACTAGCTATAGAAAAATGTCCAAGAAATCCTAAAGTGGAGAAAAACAAAATTCACAAAGAGTTAGATCATGAATGAGTTGAAGTATTTGAACATTTCAAGAGCTATGAAGTGGAAGAAAGAGAAATAGCCATTCAAATGCCTAAGAGAGAGGTGCAAGATATTATAGCTTATGATAACAAGGAACAAACCAAAAAGGTGTTAGTGACCATGGAAGGTGAAGAAGAGAGATGCACATATAGGTAAGGACGTATCTGTAGAAGAAGAGCAAGAACTAATAGAGCTTATCCGAGAATATAGAGATGCATTTTCTTGGACTTACAAAGATATTAAAGGAGTGGATCCTTCTATTTGTTCTCATAGGATTCCAATGACTTTAGATGCAAAACCCTCAAAGCAAAGATTGTACACATATAATGATGTCTATTCTGCCAAGATCAAAGAGGAAATATATAAGTTATTGGTGGCCAGATTTATATATGAAATCAAACATACCAAATATGGTTCACCTTTGGTAGTAGCACCAAAAAGAACGAAAAACGTAGGGTCGGTATTAACTTGAAAAAGATTAATATAGCCACCATTCATGATAGTTATCCTTTACCCATTATTGATAATCTTTTGGAATGGGTAGGAGGCAAGGAAGTATATAGCTTCTTTGATGGATTCTCAAGATACAATCAGGCAAAGGACAGCAGAACATTCTTTAGTAAATTGGTCAAAAACTTAAACTCCGTACTGCAGAAATGTTAAGGAAAGGTGGGGCCAGTGATGACACAAAGACTAGTCCTGTATTAGAGCTAAAGAAAACTTTAGCGCATTCCCTTAACGGGCAAGGAGGGAAGATAGCCATCGTTGCTGAGGACCAACATAATACTACTTTTGCTACGGAATGGGAAGTATATGCCTTTAGGCTTATGCCATTTGGATTAACGAACACCCCAGCTACTTTCCAAAAATTAATGTGTCACGTGTTCAAGGAATTTCTGAGGAAAAGCATGGAAGTCTATGTGGATGACCTATGCACATATTTCTTCTCAATGAATAGCTCACATATCCAAACTAAGGAAAATATTCGACAAGTGTAGACAATACAGAGTCAGCATGAATCCAAAGAAGTGTGTCTTCATGGTAAGATAAGGAAAAATATTGGGACATGTAGTGTCCTAAAATGGCATCTCTACTAATGAAGATAAAATTAAGGTCATTTTGGAATTACCTAGGCCTAAGAATGCAAAGGAGGTGCAAGATTTTATGGGACATTGTGGATATTACTGAGGATTCATCCACATGTATGCCATAATTGTAAAACCATTACAGGGGTTGTTGACTCTATTTATTTGGGCAGAAGAGTGTGAAAAATGTTTTAATGAATTGAAAAGAAGATTGAGTTCAACTCTAATCTTGAAATTACCAAATTGGAATAAACCATTCCATATTCATGTGGATGCATCTAATTATGCCATTGGATGTATGTTAGCACAACTTGCCAATGAAGGGAAGCTCGACCACCCAATAGCCTATGCTAGTAGACAACCGAACCAAGCAGAATGCAATTATACTATGACCAAACGAGAAGGCTTAGGAATGGTCTATGCTATGAGAAGCTGAGAAGCTACCTCCTAGCCATACTCATATTTCTGTATGCTTAATTCCGACATCCATAATCATATTTCCAACCAGAAACATGATAATTTTGTAAAGATTACTGCAGTACATCCGCCGTTTGCATATCATACTTGAATGTGATTACACCGAAAATTCTGCCAAAGACACTCAATATTCAAACATACTTATTCATTTCGTCCAAATGAAAAACAACCGCTGATGAAACGAATGTATGCATAGTAAAATCTTGTAGTAACAGCTTTCGGTTTTTACTAATTTTGACTTCATTATTGTATGCCCAAATGTATTCATAAGTAAAGCGCTAAACATGCTTTTTTTTTTTTCAACCAAGGGACCCGATACATAACAAAAAACCATGAAACATTGAGGATTGCTCCTAGGAGGTTTTCATGTATAACCAAGAGTATCATTGCATATGTCACACAGGGCTATTTGAAATAAGGCTAATCAATAGATCGGATAGTTTTTTATTCCACGTACCGCATTCTAAACAGACAATTGCTAGCTTGGCAGAAGGTTAGCTAATGAGGTCATTGCAAGTCTCTTAGCCAACATAACCATAAGCTCAATAATACCGTGGGCACTAGTCCCTTCTCGTGTACTTTTCTTTTAATTAACTCAAGTCCGAAAGAGTAGGCTAAAACCGAACTTCCTTTATTTAATTAAAAAACAAAAAAAAAAAACTTGCCTTTTGTCGATATCATCCATGCAAGCTTACAGAATGTTTCCGAAGAACATAAACGTACCATGTTGAGAGGCCAACGGTTCTATTAATATCAAGACAGGCCATACCCACGTGGTCAGTCATAAAATCCAGACTATTCTATATATATATATATATATATATATATATATATATATATATATATATATATATATATATTTATTTTTTTATTTTTTTATTTTTATTTTTTTTTTCTCAGTATACCCTCATGGTGATACTTAAGTAAATGCAAGTTTGATGTAGATAGCATGCTTTGTCAAAGATGAGGCAAAGCATCTTGTACACGTCAACTGTGGCATGGCAACCTTATTAACAGACTAAAGAAAAATGCAATCGAAGAAGATGTTATAATTAGAAGAGACAATAGTTTTTTGATCTGCTTCTCAAGAATTCGAAACACTAAGTCATATGCGAGGAACGACGCTTTGGTGAGGATATTGTTGCAGGAGAAAGAATTGAAGAAAAGCGGGCCACAAAAGTTTCCTTTTTTAGCTCATTTTCTTTTCAAAAACCCTTTGTAAAACCTCAAAAAGACATGTAAATGTTCTAGAGGAATCTTCTAGTTGCATGATCCCTAAAGAATGTAATATTACCCTTATACAGTAGTAGGAATTTATTCATTTTAAAATAAAGTGCCCGTCACTTGTGTGAAAAGATCATTTTAGGGCACATTATATGAGTCACTTTGTGATTCTTTCTAAAGGCTTTTTGCTATTGTGAAGAACAAACAAGCTGAAATTTCAAATTTGCTTCTTTTCATTGTGTATATTCTGCTCTACGAGCTTGTATATGTGTGTGATGCATGAAATGTGTGCCTAGAGGTGCTGCCTACCCTTTCACCAATTGTTTTCGCCATTTGTAGTGCGTGTGTGTGTTAGAAGAAGTATTTTTGATAGAAAATTAATTGTAAAATGCCAAAAAACTGTAAAAATATTTATGCAAATGATGTAAAAATGAGGAAGAGTCTTCCTCATGTAGATTAGAATCATATGTATTTGATCTAGAATTTTTGAAAACTCCTAGATAGCATATTTTTAGATTAGAAGGGAAAAGGGCCAAAATTCAAGTGTGAAAAGGGACACTTGAAAATGTATAAAGGACAATTTCCTCTATTTTGAGAGGGTTGGTTACTTGTATTTGATGCTATCCAAGCAAAGAGAGAGTTTCCTGCAGAAAATCGTGATTCTTCCTTTTGTGTGAATTTCTTTGATTTGTTGAGTCTATTCTATGTGTATCCATGGAATTTGTAAGCTTCTATTGTGTATTTCTTATGAATGTGTATGAAGAGAGTTGATTCATGATGTGTTGAGTGAGAAATTGTTGAAGAATGATGTTGGAGATGGAAATCATCAAATTTCACAGAATCGCAATTGTCTCGTCTGAGGGTTACAGGTATCATTTTTGAGATTTGACTTCATGATTGTATTCTGCTGAGAAAATAACACACTTTAGACACCAAGATCATTGGAAATGGTGTAGTATTTCTCAAGATAATCAAAACCCTAGAAATTCCTCTTCAGCTTCATTATTTCTCAGAAATCCAGACAGTTTTCTCTTATTTCTTGGATTCTGTCATCTAGAAGGGGCTGTGGTCTCTTGTATACTTCCAGGATTGACAAACATAAGATGTATTGTTGATTCTTTATGCTAAATGATTGGAGAGGACAACTCCAAAGGTTAACAACAAACATTTTTTGGCATCGTTGCCGGGGAGTATAGCAAAAGCTTCATTGAAGTTGGACCTTTCTGGATCCTCTAATGTTGATGGTATTGAACACATTGAAAAGGTAATACTCTTTAATCAAGAAATGGAAACATGAAAAGGTAGGTTTCTTTGTTTTTCTTTTGGGAAAAGAAAGCAATAGATAATCTTTTGAGAATAAGAAGTGATGAAATTTTTGCAAATTGATAAGTTGCTCGTATCATTTTTGAGAAGTAAAGTGCAAGTGTGTGATAAACTGAGTCAAGAAAGCTGAAAATATGGTAAAATGTGTCTATCCTTGCATTTGTAGAGTGCTTTTTGACCAAGTACCAAGCAAAATTGTTGATCTTGGGATAGATAACATGATTGCATTGAGGAAAGTCAAGAAAAGTAGCTAGATGCAGGAAGATAAGATCCATTTGTTAAACAAGGCAAAGCAATAATCTTGAGAAGAAGCTTAGTTGCAACTTGAAAAGCAAAAATGTGTGAGTTTATCTTTGCATAAATTGATATTTGCACTTCTTAGCACATTTTTCTTTGGGAAGTTTTGCTCATGAACTGATTAGATAGCAAAGCATAAAAGAGCATAACCAATCAGGAAACACAGGATCAATAGATCACTAAACAAGAAACCCTAAGTGAAGTGTTTACCTTAATTTAGGGCAAAATACTAAAAAAATTCATAAAACTCATTAAAATATTCAAAAAAATTTCTTTTTTCCTTAGGAAGTTGGATTGAAGTGTGGTTGATTAAGAGTGAAGGAGACCAAGTGGAAGAAAAAAGTTTTTTTGCTAAAAATAGAAAAATCAGAAAAATACGATGCTATTCACAAAATCACGATTTTTTGGTTAATTTTTTGTTAATGATGTAAAACTGCAGGTGACAGCTGAATTGGAATTGGTAAAGAGTCTTGAAGAGGATTAAGAGGAAAGAAGACTCAGAATTCCAAAAAACAAGAAGTTCATAAAAAAACGATTCTCTACAGAGGATCACGATTTCTTGTAAGAAAAAGAAGTTGAATTTTTTTCTGCCCATTTGGGTATAGAGGTAAGAGGTTGTAAGAGAATTTCATAAAGTGGATTAAGTAATTCAAATTTCAAAAAATATCAGAGAAAATTGAGGATGAAATAAGTAAAATTGGGAAAGTAAGTACAGAATCGCGATTTTCACCCGTGGATAATGGGAGTGACCAATGATGAAAAGTTAGGAATTGTGAATTAAAACCATAAAATTGTTGAAGAATAAAATTTGGACAAGAAAAAAGTGAAAATTTTGAGGAAATTGCACAAGATTGCAATTGTGTGAACACTATAAAACCCTGGAATCTCAGAAGAAAACTCATTTGAGTGAGGAAGAGAGAGAGAGTGAGAGCAAGAACAGAATCGCGACTTTCAGCAAACACAAGCTTCTGGACATTTTCTGATCAAGCAAGCAAGGTAAGGATTTCCTAATCAATTTTTGCATTATCTCAAGTTCTTAGGTTATGTTTAGAACACAAAAAAAAAAACTCAAGAAACAGTAAAATCACGAAATCGCGACTTTTAGGATTTTGAATTTTACAGAAAAATAATAATAATTTTGTGAAAGCTCTTTTATTGCATGATAAAATTTTAATTAGGTGAATCTTTGTGAGAAAACAAAACTCAAAAATAAACAACCTAAAATTTTTTCAGAAATCTGCATAGAATCGTGATTCTGTAGTCAGAAACAAAATCGCGATTCTCTAAAACAAAACACAAAATCGCAATTCCCAGAGCACGATTTTCATAAGAAAATCGTGTTCTAACGATTGTGAGCAATTACGATTGTCTGGGAACAGAATCATGGAAAACACGATTTTCACAACAGAATCATGAAAAACACGATTCCCATCACAGAATCGTGAAAAACACGATTCCCATCACAAAATCATGAGAAACACGATTCTCTGCTCAGAATCGCGGAAAACACGATTTTCACCACAAAATCGTGAAAAACACGATTCCCATCACAGAATCGTGAAAAACACGATTCTCATCACAAAATCGTGAGAAACACGATTCTCTGCTCAGAATCGCGAAAAACACGATTTTCACCACAAAATCATGAAAAACACGATTCTCTTCACAGAATCATGAAAAACACGATTCCCATCACATAATAATGAAAAACACGATTCCCATCACATAATAATGAAAAACACGATTCTCATCACAAAATCGTTAGAAACACGATTCTCTGCTCAAAATCGTGGAAAACACGATTTTCACAACAGAATCGTGAAAAGCATGATTCCCATCACAGAATCGTGAAAAACACGATTCTCATCACAAAATCGTGAGAAACACGATTCTCTGCTCAAAATCATGGAAAACACGATTTTCACCAGAAAATAGTGAAAAACACGATTCCCACCACAAAATCGTGAAAAAACACGATTTTTACAACAGAATCGTGAAAAACATGATTCCCATCACAGAATCATGAAAAACACGATTCTCTCCACAGAATCATGGAAAACACGATTCTCTCCACAGAATCGTGAAATTAATTGAATGATTCTTCAGTCTGGTAATAAATTGTACACACATTCTAAGCAAGGGTTAGGAAGGAAAGAGGTAGAGTCAGTAATAGGAGAATTGCAAGAAAAAGATTTAGGGCAAGAAATTAATATGGAGAATTTAAATGAAACCAATGAATCCTTTGAAACTGGTGATTATAGAAACATTCTCAAATACATGTATACAAATAGGTTTGGAACCTATGTATATCAGGATGGAATGCATAAGTTTCTCATTACATTAAGAAACTTAGAGGTTCCCCTGAATATAACACCAGTAGCACAATTCAAGGATGGAAGATATGAGGATAGACAGGGATGTGTATACATCTTCTCACAAGACCCAGAAAATTCTAATGACCTAGGGCAATGTGCAGACAAGAGACCTTGGGAACAGAACCTAGGGCAATCAGACTTGCCAAGACCACATGAAACTCACAACAATAGTGAACAACAACAAGGAAGGAGACTACATACTTCCCCAAACCCTTTTGAGAGAGAAGCACAAGGACTTAATGATTTTCCATTAAGAAGAAGACATCAGTGGCAAAATCAGGGAAGAATGCTTATGCCATATCAAGTAGCCAAATGCATGAAAAATCAATATGAAGGATATTCTGATCCTCATGCCCATGCTGTAGAATTTAGAAAATTAATTAGAGCAGAAGAAGTAGAGGATTACAAAGTCCAATTTGAGGCATTTGGTCTAACCCTAACAGGACCTGCATTATCCAGATTCATTCCTTTGAGAAAGGAAATGTACCTAGAGATTGAATCCTTCCTTGAAGCCTTCATAGGGGAATTCTCAAAAACTGGAATAAAACATAGCACAACTACCTTGATACATAGCTTTAAACAGCAAAAAGATGAAAATGTTAGAGAGGCAGCCAGGAGATTCAAGCAGTACATTGATAGATGTCCTAGAGAGGAGGTACCATCCATGGCAAGACAAGTATCCCTATTCATAGAAGGATTGAGAAGTGCCCAATTGAGAACCTTGGTGTATTATAGAAGGTGTCCAGACCTAGGAGCATGTGTTGAAGAAGCAATAGACTTAGAGGATAACTGGGGACAAGATTTACTAGCATTTGATCAATCAAGAACAAATGATGATAAAATCCCACCAGCAGAAGAATTGCCAAAGCTCTAGAAGTTAGCACCAAGACAAATCTAATAAACACTAGGATAGCCACAAATAAGAAATGCTATAACTGTGGAGAAAAGCATTTGGTACAACAATGTCCCTATCAAAAACCACAACATTTACAAGATAGGAAAACACTCAAATACTGTACACTAGAAAGAAAATGTACAAATCATACCAGAGAAGAATGCTTTTACAATAAACAACCCATTAAGGAGAGAGAATATGCAAACCAAAGAGAATCTGGATTTATTGAGCAACCAAGACCTGTACTTGGGCAACAACCTCCATTACCAACAAATGTGGTACCAGTCAAATACACACCAATAGAAGAAGGAAACTCAAGAATAAGATCACCGTACAAAGAAGATTATCATTGGAATGAAGGATATCAGGAAGAGTGGGAAGGATATGAGATGAGAGAACCAGAACTGCAAGCCCTAGATCTGGGAAATGGGAGAATTGAAATGGATATAGCTACATTCATGTACATCACCAATAACTACATGTCTAATCAGAGACCTCAGTTCAAAGGGAGTCAAAAAATAACTTGTTATAGATCTGGAGGGGAACATTTCATTAAAGATTGTCCACAACCTCCTACACTAAGAGTAGAAGGAGCCTATTGCAAGGATTGTGGCAGGGAGCATTTAATAAAGGATTGTCCAAGAAATCCCCAAAAACAACAAAATACTTCTAATAACATACCATTACAAGCAGTCAACATCATGGAGCAAGAAGAATTGAGTGACCCTCAACAAGTAAATGTAAATGCTATAACAAGAGCACAAGCCAAACAACAGGAAATAATCAAGGAACAAAAGAAGAATTCATCTCCAAAGGAGAAGAAAAACAGACAAAAACGGAGATGGGAGAGAAAAATGAGAGTGGGTAAAAGTCAAGAAGAAGAGAATATGGAACTACTGATGGAGAGTGTTAATCTCCAAAAGAACAAGCTATCCTTGGTATTAGACCACCTCTAGACCAAGAATAACTTTAGACTCCTCATAACTTTGAAAATATATTCACACAATACCAAGATTTGACTAACTGTGAAGAAATCACTTTTCTGAAAAAGTCTGCTGCAGATTAATCACTCATTGACTAACCAATTCTGTAAAGTTTTTGACAAAACTTTGTACAATACTTCGCCTTGAGATTGCGCAACTTTACCAAGTTAAATTTCTCAAAATGATTCAGTACACACTGAGAAATGTGTGAAACACTTTACCTATGTCTGAAACAGCTTCTCTGCAATGGCGACTTTGACACCTGCAACTTCTTAACACTGGTTCTCCTAAAGTAAATCCCGTTTGATCAAGATCTTTTAGCCATAGATGGCTTACCTTCCAACTTAGATTTTGAGCCCTCACTTGTGTAAAACGTTACACTGTGGACTGAGCAATGACCATTTCTCTGAAGATGAAATCTGCGCCAGTTTTCACGACTCTTTGAACATTCTTACATATGAATGTTCCTAAACAAAATTCTCTCAGCCTGATTACAATTAACCTCTCAAATTCTAGCCATAGATAGATTAGCTATGGACTTAGATATGTGCAAAAGGATTTCTCAAAAGATTAGACACAGAAGGAGCAGACAACAAAATATCGGACGCAAGATTTTTCAATTTCTCAGAAAAATTACATCTAAGTGAGGATAGACAATTCACTCACTCTTCATGTGTCTAATGACACTCTCTACTATTCCTTTCTCTCTTCCTACTCACTATTCTTCTTCTGCTCTATTTGCCCCGACATTTCCAACATATTTATAGATGAATATATACAAGTGTATGACTAAAACAAAAGTATAAGTCAGCTAATGTACATATGTGTACACATCTTTGGATTTCTGAATATGTCCTTCCTTCAATCTTCTGAACTTGTTCTTTTCTTGACTCCTTGACTTCATTTCTTCATAATCCTTCAATTGATGATTGTCATGCACCAACAGCTCCCCCTCAATCATTAATTGAGGTTCTTCTCTATCTTCTTGATTCCTGCCATATCCTTGAATCTTTGTAGCTTTGGTCCATCTAGACTTTTTGTCATCATATCTGCAAGTTGATCCTTTGTAGGAGTGTGTATAACTTCAATCTCCTTCTCAATAACCTTCTCTCTTAGAAAATGATACTGTATTTCAATATGCTTAGTTCTAGCATGAAACACAGGGTTAGCTGCCAAATATAGAGAACTCATATTATCTCCACAAACAATAGGAGTACTTTGAATCACATCAAACACCTTCATGAGTATCTTTAGCCATATTACCTCCTTTGCAGCTTCCACCATACCTTTATATTCTGCTTCTGTAGATGATAATGCAACTGTATGTTGCTTCTTAGAACACCATGAAACCAATTTGTCTCCTACATAGCACAAGTATCCATGTGTTGATCTTCTATCATCCACATTACCTGCCCAATCTGCATCACTATATATCTTCACTCTTGTATCAGAAGTAAATCCATAGTACAACCCTTCTCTGAGTGTACCCTTGATATACCTAAGTACTCTTTGTCCTGCAATCCAATGTTCCTTTCTAGGACAATGCATAAATTGTGAAAGCACACCAACTGCATATGATAAATCAGGCCTTGTCAATGTAGCATAAATCAAGCTACCAACTAAACTTTGATAAAGTTTCATATCTCTGAACTCTTCTCCTCCAAACCTAGACAATTTATGGTTCACTTCCAAGGGTGTAGGTGCAACCCTGCAATCTTCCATTTTAAACTTAGTTAGCAAATTCTTAAGATACCTTTCTTGGGTTACATATACTCCATGTTGAGTATAAGAAATCTCCATTCCCAAGAAGAATGATAGGTTCCCTAAATCACTGATTTTGAACTCTTTCTCCATCTGCTTCTTGATCATTTGTATACCTTTATCATCTGTTCCTGTAAGTATTATGTCATCAACATAAATACAAACATAAATGAATCCATCTTCACTTGCTTTGACTAGCAAGCTACTATCTGCCTTTGATGCTTGAAATCCAAGATCATTCAAGAATTTTACAAGCCTATAATTCCATGCCCTTGGGGCTTGCTTTAGTCCATACAAATCTCTCTTGAGCTTACACACATAATTTGGACTTACTTGGTCTTTGAACCCATCTGGTTGCTCCATGTATACTTCATCTGAAATATAACCATTCAAAAAAGCATTTTTAACATCTAGTTGAGACAACTTCCAACCTTTGCAAGCAGCAATTGCTATGAGAGTTCTGATGGTTGTCATTTTTGCCACAGGACTATAAGTCTCATCATAGTCCACTCCATATGTCTGTGCATACCCTTTCACAACAAGTCTAGCTTTGTATCTAGACACACTTCCATCTACAAATCTTTTGGTTTTATAAACCCACTTACATCCAATAATTTTCTGACTATTAGGTTTAGGAACCAGATCCCAAGTCTGATTCTCTATCAAAGCATCATACTCCTCTTGCATGGCTTCTTCCCAATTTCTCTTGCCTTTGGCTTCATCATATGTAGATGGATCTTCATCTGTTTTTACCAAATAAGCATAGTCTTTAGTAGTCAAGAATGAGGTGTCATAGCTATACCTTGTAGGTTGCCATTTGTGCCTAGTTGACCTCCTAATTTCTGCACTTCTTGAAGTCTCTGGTTCATCACATTCTGGATCAAACCTTGGCCTCTCTTCAACTTCAACCTGTACTTCATTGTTCTCACTTTCATCAAGTAATTGAATCTTTGCTTTGCCTTTTCTTTGGTCTACCACTTCTTCATTATCTGTATATACATCATATTTACCTGCATACCAAGTACCTTGCTCATCAGATGTAACATCCTTAGACACAATGAATTGCTTTGTGGATGGACTCCACAACCTGTATCCCATTTGTTTATCATCATAACCAATGAATACATACTTTTCTGCCTTACGCTCCAACTTATGTCTCAATTGAGATGGCACATATGCATATGCCAAACATCCAAATATTCTGCAATGATCCAAGGTAGGTTTCTTGCCCCACCAAGCTTCATATGGTGTCATTGAAAAAACTTGGAGAAGCTTGTCGAAGGTAGAAAAGTGCGTTTCGAAGCGATGAAGTTTGGTCAAGCCAACCGGCACAAGACCAGCCCTTGAGCTTTTGGAGACTCAAATAGACCTTATAGGCATGCTATAAGTGCAAAGAAACACACTATGTACCTTGGAGCATCAAGGAGAATGAGTCGATACAAAACAGATAGGTTCGCGGGTCGACTAGCTCAAAAAAAACTTACTATCTATGGAAGAGACAATGAACTTCAAATGCCCATAGCGACCAGCGTGATTACAATTAGAAAAAATCCTTTTATGGGAGTGATACACATAGGGTTGAGTGTATGGAATGCACAAAATTATAAGGAATAAGCAAAATATGCTATAGGAATGAATGCGACATTCACCGGTGGTACTTCCTATTTTTCAGGAATACGCAGAGATTGACCCCGAGGCAGAAAAACTGAGATTTCTCCAAATCTGCTGAACCAAATGCTTTGAAAATTTACAGGCATAAACTAGACACTAATACCTTTCCAATGAGTCCTCTTGCACTCAATTTGGAGCTCTGAGGAGAGAGCAGCAGCCTCTGCAAGATTACTATTGGCGAAGAAGATGATGCAGAAAATTGAAGGAGCAAGACAATGATGGTCACAAGTGTATGTATATTGCTTCCATGTATTTTACAAGTGATTTAAACTCCTTATATAGCCTCTAGGAGTGTTCCATGACTTTTACAACTTGAATTTGAATTCAAATGAAGGTGGGAATGGTTGTTGGAGGGAATCAATTCACTTCCCTACAATCTAGGAAAAGTGAAGATCTTGATTGATCTACTTTTAGGTGATTGATTGCTTGATTGAATGCAACTTCAACCACCAAAATTTCGTGGGATTTTGGCCCTATATTTGTACCTTTACATGTGTACAACTCAAGGCTTTTACAACGGTAAATGAGCCATCAAAATATTCTAAAAAAATACAATAAATGAGCATATGAAAAAGAACTCTCCAACCGATATTCTTTCGACGCGATAGCCTTTGATGTAGATCAAATCCACCTCAAGCATAGTGTAAGCTTGATGTTCCAACAGCTCCCCCTCAAGCTAAAGTATGCTTGAGTCTTCATTCTCTGATAGGTTGAATACCTGCCATAGCTTTGAATCTACAAAGCTTTATTCCATCAAGTGCCTTCGTCATCATATCTGCTACTTGCTTTTCAGTCGGAACAAAGGAAATGTCGATCTCCTTTGCCATGAGCTTCTCCCTGATGAAGTGGTAATGGACTTCTATGTGCTTGGTTCTTGCATGAAAAATAGGATTTGCCGCTAGATGCATGGAACTTACATTATCTCCAAATATGTGAGGTTTGGAACTCACAAGTCCCAAATCTGTATACAATGCTTTTAACCATATTGCCTCTTGAGTTGTTATGGTCAAGCCTCTGTACTCTGCTTCAGTTGAAGATAAAGCAACTGTTGGTTGCTTCTTGGAACTCCATGACACTAGCTTTGAACCTGCAAATGCTAAGTAACCAGATGTACTTTTTCTATCATCCTTAGCTCCTACCCAATCTGCATCTGAGTAGATTTTGATATCCAAATCTGAAGAGTAAGGATAGAATATACCTTCGTTGATTGTACCTTTGAGATACTTCAGTACTCTCTTAGCTGCATCCATGTGTGGTCTTCTTGGTGGGTGCATGAACTGACTAAGCACTCCCACACTATATGAGATGTCTGCCCTTGTGTGAGTAGCATATATCAAGCTACCTACCAAGCTTTGATACTCTTTTATTTCTTCAATTTTCTCACCTTCATAAACACTAAGTTTATGATTCATCTCCAAAGGTGTACCTGCAGGTTTAGTGTTCTCCATTTTGAACTTGAGAAGAAGATCCTGAATGTATCTTCTTTGAGTCAAATACATTCCTTCATCTGTGTATATCACCTGCATACCTAGGAAATATGTGAGCTCACCTAGGTCACTGATTTTGAACTCCTCTTGCATGTGTCTCTTGATCCTTTGAATGCCATTTAGATCATCACCTGTCACAATAATATCATCTACATATACACATAGATAGATAACCTCATTGTGATCCCTTTTGATGAATAGAGAAGGATCTGAGCTGCTAGCTTTGAACCCTTGATCTTGAAGATATGTAACCAACCTGTAATTCCAAGCTCTTGGAGCTTGTTTCAATCCATACAATGCTTTCTTAAGTCTGCAAACATAAGATGGATGATTAGGGTTTTCAAAACCTGGTGGTTGTGACATGTATACCTCTTCACTTATCCAACCATTTAAGAATGCATTTTTCACATCAAGTTGGAGGAGTCTCCAATTCCTTGCAGCAACTACACTTATCAATGTCCTGATTGTAGTCATCTTTGCAACCGGTGAGAATGTTTCCTCATAGTCTATACCATGAGTTTGTGAGCATCCTTTGGCAACTAATCTTGCCTTGTACCTGCAAACTGATCCATCTGAATTTCTTTTAACTTTATATACCCATCTGCAACCAATTACCTTTTGATTCGGTGACATCGGAACCAAATCCCAAGTGTCCATTTCCTTCAATGCATCTATCTCTTCGTTCATGGCCTTTTCCCAATTAGGGTTTCCCTTTGCCTCTTCATAGGTTGAGGGTTCCTCTGAAATAGAGTCTTTTGCCAAGTAGATTGAATGCTTTGTAACAAATGTGGAATCATATCCATACCTTTCTGGTTGTTTCTTCTCTCTTGCTGATCTTCTAGGTGCTTGTTTGGAGCATTCTCCAACCTCTTGCATCTTTGCTTTGCCTCTTGACTTCCATAGCTTGTAATCCCTTTCTCTTTCATCTTGGTCATCGTCTGTATCACTTCTTGGATCCTGGACCTGTGTATCATGCTTGCTTCCTAATTGATGAGAGTCATAATCAAGATCATATGGTAGTGTTACCTTTTGTTTGTCTTCATCATACCAAGACCTGTGTTCTTCAAACACAACATCTCTACTTGTAGTGAATTGCTTGGTTGAAGGATTGAAGAACTTGTAACCCATCTGAGTTGAATCATATCCAATAAACACTGCCTTTGTTGCCCTTTCATCTAGCTTACCTCTTATTTGTGATGGTACATGAACATAAGCTAAACAACCAAAAACCTTGCAATGTCCAAGACTAGGTTTTCTTCCATGCCATGCTTCATAAGGAGTCATACCTTGAAGTGATTTGGAAGGTAGTCGATTGACAAGGTACACTGCAGTTGAAATAGCTTCTGCCCAAAGATAATGTGGCAACTTCTTCTCTTCAAGCATTGTTCGGGCTGATCCAACCAATGTCTTGTTTCTCCTCTCTGCAATTCCATTTAGTTGAGGAGAGTACCTAGTAGTCACTTCCCTTTTGATACCTTTGTCCTGCAAGAACTCATCAAACTCTTTGGAGAAGTATTCTCCCCCTCCATCAGATCTGAGCTTCTTTAGTGATCTACCTGTATGATTCTCCACATGTGCAAGATACTTCTTGAAGCAATCAAATAGTTCATTCTTACTCTTGATAAAGTATAGAACAGTCCATCTACTATGGTCGTCAATAAATGAGACATAATACCTTGATCCTGCCAATGAAGGTTCTTGACTTGGTCCCCATACATCTGTGTGTACTAAGTCCAATAAGTTGTTGTGGATGTAGCCTTTGTGGTTGAATGGTTGTCTTTGTGCCTTCCCAATCTGACATGCATCACACCTGTTGATCATGTGTTGCTTTGATATGTTCGGCAGTCCTAGAACACTTTGATCCCTGCATATATCCTTCAAGGTTCTTTCATTCACATGAGCAAGTCTCTTATGCCACACTTCAAGCTCACTTAGGGTTTGAGACCCAAAGTTGAATAGAGCTATGTTCCTGGTATCTCCTACTTCAAAAGTAAAGAGCCTACCATGCTTCTCACCTCGGGCTATCTTCTTGAAGCCTTGACATGGATCTTCCACAAAAGCTCCATGTTGGGTGAACCTAACTTGCAAGACTTTTTCAACTATTTGGCCTACACTGATTAGGTTTTTAGTGATAGTGGGTACATAGAGAACCTTACTCAGAATGTTTGTCCTGCCATTGGAAGCTTTTACATTACCAATCTTCTCCACATTGTGCTTCGTGTCATCCCCTGTTTGCACTTCATGTCTATGCTTTGGTTTTTCCAAGTCAGATAGAAGAGCAACGTTGCCTGCAACATGATTCGAGCATCCTGAATCTATGTAGAACA
Organism: Ceratopteris richardii; assembly: GCA_020310875.1. Taxonomy (NCBI): domain Eukaryota; kingdom Viridiplantae; phylum Streptophyta; class Polypodiopsida; order Polypodiales; family Pteridaceae; genus Ceratopteris; species Ceratopteris richardii. The sequence continues at coordinate 8,283,425 of CM035431.1, read as the reverse complement.
AATGATCATCTTCTTTACCTTCTTTGTGGCTTAGATTCATAAGAAGTAATGAGTCTTCATGTGGTTGATCTTCTGAATAATTGTTGTAGTCCCTTCTATTATAGCTTCTATTGTTGTTGTTGAAGTTGTGTCCACCTCTGCCTCTATTGCCGCCATATCCACCTCTTCCACTTCCTTTCTGGGTCTTCCCATTGAACCAGCAATTCTGAGTGGTGTGGTTGGTCTTATCGCATATGGCACAAGGTTGAACATTCTGACCTTTGGCTTTGTCTTGCTTTGGTCCTTTATTCTTCCCCTTCCACTTGCTCTTGCTTGCGAAGTTGGCTTGGGAAGTCTCTTCTTCATCTTCTTCCTTCTTCTTGCCTTTCTGCTTCTTATCCTTTTTATCTGCATATAGAGCACTAGTTGAATTACCATGATAAGAGTTACCTTCCTTTATGCTATTATTGGCTTCTTGATTGAAGAGTTGTCCAAGAAAGATGTTGAAGTCTGGAGTCTGCATATCCATGATGAGATCATAGGCCGTCGTGAAGGATTGCCATTGCTTATCACTTCGAATGCCGTTGAGAATTTGCCTCATGATGACCTCTTCTTCAATGAGCTCTCCAATGGATGCTAACTGATCCGCAACCTCTTTGACCTTGATAACAAACTCTGTGATGGTTTGTTTAGGTGTCTTCTTCATTTGGTTGAACTCGTTCCAAAGATGATTCTTTCTTGCTTTGGTACTAGCAGAAAAGAAAGTCTCCAGGGCATCCCAAGTCTCTTGAGATGTCTTGCATCCTCTAATATGTGGTAATAGAAAGTCAGAGATAGAGTTTAGTATGTACGACCTTGCTTGAGCATCCCTTGCGCACCAAAGTGTGAGCTTATCTGTCTCCTCCTGTGTAGGTCCTCCTTTGGATCTTGGAATAGGCATAGCTTCATCACCTGCTACAATTCCATAAAGATTTCTACCTTGCAAATAGGCCTCCATTCTGATTTGCCAAGCCGCATAGTTGTGTCGATCAAGCTTCTCGATCATTGAGGGAAAGCCGTCACCCATCTTGAACTAGCTCTGATACCACTGAAAGAACTTGGAGAAGCTTGTCGAAGGTAGAAAAGTGCGTTTCGAAGCGATGAAGTTTGGTCAAGCCAACCGGCACAAGACCAGCCCTTGAGCTTTTGGAGACTCAAATAGACCTTATAGGCATGCTATAAGTGCAAAGAAACACACTATGTACCTTGGAGCATCAAGGAGAATGAGTCGATACAAAACAGATAGGTTCGCGGGTCGACTAGCTCAAAAAAAACTTACTATCTATGGAAGAGACAATGAACTTCAAATGCCCATAGCGACCAGCGTGATTACAATTAGAAACAATCCTTTTATGGGAGTGATACACATAGGGTTGAGTGTATGGAATGCACAAAAGTATAAGGAATAAGCAAAATATGCTATAGGAATGAATGCGACATTCACCGGTGGTACTTCCTATTTTTCAGGAATACGCAGAGATTGACCCCGAGGCAGAAAAACTGAGATTTCTCCAAATCTGCTGAACCAAATGCTTTGAAAATTTACAGGCATAAACTAGACACTAATACCTTTCCAATGAGTCCTCTTGCACTCAATTGGGAGCTCTGAGGAGAGAGCAGCAGCCTCTGCAAGATTACTGTTGGCGAAGAAGATGATGCAGAAAATTGAAGGAGCAAGACAATGATGGTCACAAGTGTATGTATATTGCTTCCATGTATTTTACAAGTGATTTCAACTCCTTATATAGCCTCTAGGAGTGTTCCACGACTTTTACAACTTGAATTTGAATTCAAATGAAGGCGGGAATGGTTGTTGGAGGGAATCAATTCACTTCCCTACAATCTAGGAAAAGTGAAGATCTTGATTGATCTACTTTTAGGTGATTGATTGCTTGATTGAATGCAACTTCAACCACCAAAATTTCGTGGGATTTTGGCCCTATATTTGTACCTTTACATGTGTACAACTCAAGGCTTTTACAACGGTAAATGAGCCATCAAAATATTCTAAAAAAATACAATAAATGAGCATATGAAAAAGAACTCTCCAACCGATATTCTTTCGACGCGATAGCCTTTGATGTAGATCAAATCCACCTCAAGCATAGTGTAAGCTTGATGTTCCAACAGTCATACCCTGCAAAGCTTTACAAGGCAATCTATTAACCAAATAAGTAGCTGTATTTACAACCTCTGCCCACAAATAATTTGGGCAATTCTTCTCTTTCATCATGGACCTTGCAAACTCAACAAGAGTCCTATTTCTTCTTTCTGCTACTCCATTTTGTTGAGGAGAATACCTGCAAGTAACTTCTCTCTTTATACCTGCATTCCACAAGTAATCATTGAATTCATTTGAAAAATACTCTCCCCCTCCATCTGATCTTAGTCTCTTCAATCTCTGACCTGTAATCCTTTCTGCATAAGCATGATTGTGTTTAAATGTATTAAACACTTCTGACTTTTCCTTGATCACATAAATTGTGATCCACCTGGTAGCATCATCAACATAAATGACATAATATCTTGAATCATTTATACTAAAGTCCTTTGAAGGACCCCACACATCTGTATGCACCAATTCAAGTCTTTCTGAATACATAAACCCATGCTTGGAATAGGATTGCTTATGAGCCTTACCTAATTGACATGCCTCACATCTGTATGTCATATGTTGACCTGCAATGTTAGGCAATCCAAGCACTGAATCATTATTGATCATATCTTTGAAACCTCTTTCATTAAAGTGTCCAAGTCTTTTATGCCAAAGATCTAATTCTGACACCTTCTGCTCTCCATATGTGAACATAGCATGTCCAACATTTCCTTGTACCTTCAATGTGAAGAGCCTTCCTTCTTTCTTTCCTGTAACAACCTGTTTATACCCTTGACTAGGGTCTTCAACATAAACTCCATCATTTGTAAATCTTACCTCATATCCTTTTTCCACAATTTGACCTACACTGATAAAATTCTTTGGAATTGTGGGAACATAAAGAACCTTACTCAGAAGAGTGCTCCCATCCTTAGCTTTGACTGAACCAATTGACTTTACCTTATGCTTTGTATTATCACCTGTCTGAACTGTATGATTAATTGCATTATGATCTAGGTCAGTCATCAAAGCAATATTTCCACTCAAATGATTACTACATCCTGAATCAATATAGAATACTCTCATATCCTCATGTGAGGTTTCACATGTATTCATAATGAGAGTTGAATCCTCCTTCTGATCTGATGCATAGTTGTAATAGGTGTTATTGTAGGATTGGTTTTGGAAGTTTCTTCCTCCACCTCTTCCAAAAGAATTCCTACCACCTCTACCTCTGAAATTTGACATACACTTCTTGGAGCTCCCTACTTGCTCCCTTTCCTTGTGTGTCCACCTTTTGATGTGCTTCCATGCTTTGTCCTTGACTTTGAGCTTCAACACTCCCCCCCCTCTCGAGTCTGTCGTCCCTGACAGACCCTTGTTGGAAGGGCTGTTCCATGTAGTGCTTTGAAAGGTGGTGTCCATCCGTTATATGAGCTGGTTCCTTGGATTCCAGCAAGAATGTGTCGTTGTGAGCTTTCAAAACTGCAAGTTGCTCAAAAGAGGTTGTCGAGAGTGATTTGGAGCAACTACTCGCTTCAATTTGCTTCCGAGATAGGGATGTTGTTCCCATGACATCCGCTAGCTCTTCCAAAGATGATGTTGAGAGCAGTCATGCCAACTACTCATAACCCATAATGAATGATGGGTAAGTGTGTTCGTGCCTGGGTTGAAAAAAGTATGTGCCTTGTGCACGGCCTTGTAATGTAGCCCTACGCATGCTTACTTGGAAAATGCATTGGAAGAAGTATGGTGCAAAAATTGCGGGTCTTTAGCTAAGTGCTCAAGGGTATGCTGACGAAGAGGTTTCCTAAACTATCATGGTTATGGTGTTTCCAGAGTAAAGATACTTACCATGGAGAAAGTTGATGGATGTTTGTCTCTTCGTGTTGTACACTCGGCCTTTGGGATGGAACATTGTTGATGAATGTCCATGTTGCTTGTCCACTGATGAGATCGTTTGAGTGGTGGATCCTCTCTCCTCTTTTCAAAGCAACATTTGTCAAATACTGAGAATTGAATTTCTTTATATTCGTTGGCAAGCAACATCGGGTAACTACACCAAGCTGAGTTTCACATATTCTCTGTAGCTCACCATATGCAGGAGTCTTCTCCTCCAGAACTACCCTTTGCAGATATCTCCTTGGATGCTCTGGTACATGAAGTAGTTAAGCATCACTCAAGTTGCGGACCTTCAAGCTCTTCATTCCTACCATGGTAAGAGAAAATCATAGTTGTAGATGCCATGTTCATGCCAAATGCTTGTCATCTACCAGATAAGGCAGCAATAATCTCACTGCTTACCACCTCTTGCTCTTTGATTAAAGTTTTGATAATTGCCATTGTTCTGATTATTATGCCAACAATCATGAGAGAGATGATTGGTCTTACCACATATCCAACAAGCTCTTTTGTTATCCTTGTTGTTTCTGCCTCTTCCTCTACTTCTGCCATTTCCTTTGCCTCTCATGAAATTTACTTGGTTTGAAGTACCTTCTTCTTCACCTGATTGTTGCTTTCCTTTGTTAGCTTTCTTCTTATCTTTGGAGTACATTGCATGACCTGCACTCTTATCAACATCTCCTTTGACATCATTCTCAAAAGTTAGCATATGACCTAACAATTGATTCAAATCAGGAGTAAAGTGATCTAGTGAAAGTTCTGTGGATAAAATGAAAGGCTTCCACTTCTCATCTCCTCTTAGCCCTGTGAGTATTTGTCTTACCAATTTGTCTTCTTCAATATCTTCATCCACTGCACCTAGAGAATCTGCAATATCCTTCATCTTTGTCACATAATCAGAAATTGATTGTGATGCCTTCTTCTTGAAGGTAGTAAATTCTGCCCATAGTGAAGCCTTCCTTGATTTGGTTGTGTTTTGAAAATGCTCCTCCAAAGCATTCCAAATGTCACATGCACTTTCAAGTCCTCTAATGTGAGGAAGCAAATAATCATTGACTGCCATGTAGATTATGCTCCTTGCTTGAGCATCTTTCTTCATCCAATTCTTTAAGTATGCAAGCTCCTCTCTAGTTGGAACACTAGGATCTCTAAATTCTGGCTTTTCTTCATCTCCTGTGATGTATCCTATCAGATCTTTGCTCATAAAATGAGCTTCCATCCTCATAGACCAAGCTGGATAGTTCTCTCTATCCAACTTTTCAATTTGGAGACTATCCCCCATCCTTGCTTCACCTGTAGTCTCAAAACTTTAACCTTTACAGGAAATAAATGTACCTTGACTTTGAATCTCGATTCTTCTGATCCTTTGATAGCTTGAATGAGTCAACCTTCAAGTTTTCTTCAACCTTTATCCTTCTGCACCTTCAAGATGTAAAGATTTGAATTTCTGCAGTAGTCGGAGTCTTCTTCACTTCAATTTTGACACAACCTGCTCTGATACCACTGATGGAGAGTGTTAATCTCCAAAAGAACAAGCTATCCTTGGTATTAGACCACCTCTAGACCAAGAATAACTTTAGACTCCTCATAACTTTGAAAATATATTCACACAATACCAAGATTTGACTAACTGTGAAGAAATCACTTTTCTGAAAAAGTCTGCTGCAGATTAATCACTCATTGACTAACCAATTCTGTAAAGTTTTTGACAAAACTTTGTACAATACTTCGCCTTGAGATTGCGCAACTTTACCAAGTTAAATTTCTCAAAATGATTCAGTACACACTGAGAAATGTGTGAAACACTTTACCTATGTCTGAAATAGCTTCTCTGCAATGGCGACTTTGACACCTGCAACTTCTTAACACTGGTTCTCCTAAAGTAAATCCCGTTTGATCAAGATCTTTTAGCCATAGATGGCTTACCTTCCAACTTAGATTTTGAGCCCTCACTTGTGTAAAACTTTACACTCTGGACTGAGCAATGACCATTTCTCTGAAGATGAAATCTGCGCCAATTTTCACGACTCTTTGAACATTCTTACATATGAATGTTCCTAAACAAACTTCTCTCAGCCTGATTACAATTAACCTCTCAAATTCTAGCCATAGATAGATTAGCTATGGACTTAGATATGTGCAAAAGGATTTCTCAAAAGATTAGACACAGAAGGAGCAGACAACAAAATATCGGGCGCAAGATTTTTTGATTTCTCAGAAAAATTACATCTAAGTGAGGATAGACAATTCACTCACTCTTCATGTGTCTAATGACACTCTCTACTATTCCTTTCTCTCTTCCTACTCACTATTCTTCTTTTGCTCTATTTGCCCCGACATTTCCAACATATTTATAGATGAATATATACAAGTGTATGACTAAAACAAAAGTATAAGTCAGCTAATGTACATATGTGTACACATCTTTGGATTTCTGAATATGTCCTTCCTTCAATCTTCTGAACTTGTTCTTTTCTTGACTCCTTGACTTCATTTCTTCATAATCCTTCAATTGATGATTGTCATGCACCAACAACTACCAAAACATAGCCCATCCCAAAAGACACAAACCCAGCAAGAGATAAGCAATTCACAAAGTTTGGAAACTATGATAAAAGCATACAAGGGAAGAATTCAAGAGGGACCAAATCCCACAGATCATGTAATGGCTTATCCTATAACGGATATAGAGCGTGAAAGAATGCAAAAATGCAAACAAATCATACAAGAAGCACAACTTAAACTGGGGGAACTAGATAATTCTAGAACAAAGGAAATTATTGATCAAGAAGATAACTCACAAATAACATTCCATGTAAATATAGACAAATAATGTACAATCTTATACCACACCACAATGGAGGAATTGATAAAACAGAATCCTCATTTACAATACAAAATGGTAAAATGGGAAGCAATACCAGACAATTTTGATCCACAACCACAAGAATTGGAAGAGTTGTTGTACATTCCTATTGATAAAATAGGAGGATATTGTGAAGGAGAAGAAGGGAACTCAACTCTGAGAATACAATTTGGTTCAAATCATGCCCAAGCCATATTGGATAGTGGATCAGGTGTGGCTATCATGACTAAACAAACTTGGGAAATATGGGGAAAAAGTGAATTGATACCCGCTAAAATGAGATTGCAACTTGCGGATGGACACATAGAAAAACCCCTAGGAATATGGGAAAAGGTGATTGTGGATATATGTGGAATAGAAATAGTGCATACTTTTGCCATAGTTGAATTTCCACAATCCACTTCATATGAAATTATCCTAGGAAGACCATTTATGAGACAAATGCAAATTGTGCAAGATTGGGGTAATGATTGCCTATACCTTCAGACCAAAGGGAGGATAACCAGAGTGAATCTGAGAAATGGTCATTATTGTGACATATCCCCTCAAGAATGGTTCAAAATACATCAAAATCAGGAATTGAGTGAAGAATCAGAGTTGGAAGATCAGAATGAAATAGAATCATCAATATGGAAGTGCAATGTGTTAAGAAACCTTATAAATGGAAAAGGAAGATTAAGAAAAGAAGATCGTATAGAAGGGAGGAAATTACAAGATGAGAGCTATATACCACAAAAATTCAAAGATGAAGAATTTGAGCCTTATGGTTGGAACCACATTTTGGCCACCATGGATCTAGCCAAAGATGAGTATGTGGGAGTGAGATTCCAAAATGAAGAAGGATATGATGTTTTTCACATAGGAATACAAATGATAAAGGTATCAGAAACAGAAGAGGACAAGGAAAAAGATATGATATTGAAAAATGGAAAAACACAATATTTGGAAGAGGTAAAAGCTGCAGATGCAATAAAAGATAAAATCTCAGGCAAATATAGAAAAAACAAACACAAAGAAATAGAAGAAGAGCAAGAGGATGGAAAAACTAAGAAAATGACAAACAAGGATCAACAATTTGATGTACCTGCAAATTTCAAGACTTATGAAGTAGAAGATAGACTACTCTTAAAAATGAAACCAAAGAGGGAAAAGAAAAGAGGAGAGGCATATGACAATGAGGAACAAACTAAAAAGGTAATGATCACCCAGGAAGAAGGGGAAGAAAGACATATTGTAATAGCTGATGACATGACAAATCAAGAAGACGAAGCATTAAGAAAACTGGCTAAGAACTATAGGGATGTGTTTGCTTATAGCTACAAGGATTTGAAAGGAATTGATCCTAAAATCTGTGAGCATAAGATTCCTATTACACCTGATGCAAAACCTAGCAAACAAAGACATTACACATTCAATGATAAATACTCTGCTAAAATAAAGGAAGAAATTGACAAGCTACTGGCTGCCAATTTCATCTATGAGATTGAGTATACAGAATGGATATCTCCTATAGTTGTAGTACCAAAAAAGAATGGGAAACTTAGGGTATGCATTAACTTGAAGAGAGTGAATGCTGCAACTATAAGAGATAGCTATCCATTGCTTATAACAGACCATCTTTTAGAGAGAGTTGCAGGGAAGGAGGTTTATAGTTTTTTAGATGGTTTTTCAGGATACAGTCAGGTACCTATAGCTTTGGAAGATCAACATAAAATTGCCTTTTCCACGGAATGGGGAATTTATGCCTTTAGGGTTATGCCCTTTGGGTTAACTGATGCTCCAGCAACTTTTCAAAGATTGATGTGTCATATCTTCAAGGAATTCCTGAGGAATGTAATGGAAATTTATGTGGATGATCTGTGTACTTTTTCATTAAAAAGATAGGATCATTTGGAAGATCTAGAAAATATATTCAAGAAATGTAGAACATACAGAGTATGTCTAAATCCAAAAAAGTGTGTGTTCTTTGCAAGACAAGGGAGAATGTTAGGTCACATAGTCTCCAAAAATGGAATTTCAACTGATGAAAGGAAAATTAAGGCTATAGTAGAACTTCCAAAACTAACAAATGTAAAGGAACTTCAAACCCTCATGGGACATTGCGGATATTATAGAAAATTTGTACACAAGTTTGCTGACATTGCAAAACCTTTGTATGCCTTAATCACAAAATTTGAGTGGACCAAAGAGTGTGACCAAGCTTTTGAGACTCTAAAAACTTGTTTGGTAACAGCACCAATTTTGAAAACACCCCAGTGGGATAAAATTTTCCATGTCCATGTGGATGCTTCAAATTATGTTTTGGGATGTGTGTTAGCACAACCAATAGAAGGGAGCAAATTAGATTTCCCAATTGCTTATGCTAGTAGGCAACTGAATTCAGCAGAGAAAAATTACACAACCACTGAGAGGGAAGGGTTGGGAATGATATTTGCTATGAAAAAATATAGACATTACCTTTTGGCCAACAAGTTTAAATTCTTTGTGGATCACCAAGATTTACTCTATTTAGTAAACAAACCTTGTCACACTGGTAGGATAGTGAGATGGTTTCTTCTACTGATGGAGTTTCAGTTTGAGGTTGTGGTCAGACAAGGAAAAACACATTTGAGAGCAGATCATTTGTCGAGAATCCAGGCTAAAGAACCAAGTTCTCCTTTAGATGATGACCTGCCAGATACATATCTGTTCAAAGTAGAAAGTATTCTTGAATGGGCCATGACTTTAGTTCCTTTGCTAACCATGGGACCTTGCAGAACATTTGGAAATAACACACATTTAGTATTACAAAGCAGGAATTTTATGTTGCTAGCTGGGCACTTGTATCACCTCAACCATACATGCATATTGGAATATTGTACTTCGGAAGAGGAGCAACAAGAATATCTGAGAAGAGCTCATTGTTGGTACCCTTGTACTCATGCTTCCATAATAGTCACCCTAAGTAATCTCAATAGGATGGGAGGACATTGGCCCAATAAGTTTCAAGATGTAACAAAATATATTACTAACTGTTGGGAATGCCAGTCCTTGCAAAATTCAGAACTTATAACTCTATATTGGTTTCAGAAAAACCCAGAATGGAGTGAGAACATCATTGAGGAATTGAAAAGAAACAAGAAAGGAAAACAAGAAAGAGAAAGTGCAGACTCAAAGAATTTACAAGTGATTTCTGAAGAGTATCAATTAATAGGAGATCAATTGTATAAAAGAGGGATTGATGGATATTTAAGAATTTGTGTTCCTGAAGATAAGTATGTTGAAATGTTAGAAATGGCACATTCTGGAGTGGCAGGAGGTCATTTCTCAAGTGAAAGGACTGCTAAACTCATACTATATTCTGGCTTTTGGTGGCCAACTCTATTTCCTAATGCAAGAACATATGTAAAAAGATGTGACATTTGCCAGAGAGTGAGTCAACCAAATAAAAGAGATAATATGCCATTAATACCTTTAATTTCAGCAAGAGCCTTTAGTAAATGGGGGTTGGATTTCATTGGACCCATACATCCTCCAGCAAAACAATCCCATGCTGAATACATAATAGTGGCCACAGATTACCTGACAAAATGGGCAGAGGCCAAGGCTACAAAAAGAAATGATGCTCAGACTACTGCAAGATTTCTCTATGAGTATATCATCACCAAATTCGGACTACCAATTGAATTGGTAACTGATAGGGGGACTCATTTTTTGAACCAAATGATAGAAAACATAACTGAATATTTCATGATTAGTCATAGGAAGACAGCCCCATATCACCCACAAGCTAATGGGTTAGCAAAGAGTACTAATAAAGTACTTTGTACTGTATTGTCAAAATTGGTAAACACAAAAGGGCATGGACCATATATTATCAATGAGATCAGTAATAGTGGAGCTATTCAATTAGCTAATATAGATGGAGAAATCATGCCAAACTTCATAAGTGGATGTAGAGTTAAAAGGTATGATCTTCCATTAACTGCTTCTGAATGGAGAAGATTACATCAAGCTCAAAACAGGAAAAAAGAAGAGGAAAACATTAGAAAAGGGGCTCAACAGAAGGCAAAGGAAAGGATAAAAGAAACCAAAAATCTTAGAGAAGTCCTTTTGTGTGACACACCTCTAAAACAAAAAGAACATTTGCCTGTGATAACAATGGATTTTCAGGATGAAAAAATCAAGATTTTGATAGACTCGGGAGCACAGGTAAATTTGATCAGTTTAGCCTTGTTGAATAAGTTTAACATAAAAAGGACTAAAAGTAAAACCTTTATCAAAACCTTGGAAGGACAAATAATACAAAGCATGTCTTCGCCTTCTATTGAGGTCAAGTTCAATAAAGAATATATGAGAATAGACTGTGAAGAATGGCCAGATCACTTGATGACTGAAAATTTGATTTTGGGTCAACCATGGCTAAAGCAAGGTAAAGTAATTTTGGATTTTGAAAAAATGAAGTTCAAGTTGACAATAAATGACAAAAGGTTTTTAATGTTTTTATTGAGTAATGAAGAGCAGGAAGATCAACAGGATATTCATGACCCAGACCTGGAAGGATTTTCTTTTTCATTAGAAGATACACAGACATTACCAATACAATCACTTTATGATCAAGCTTCATTTAATCAAAACCAAGAAAAAATTGAAGGAGTAAAAGTTGGTGAAGAGACAGAAGGAAGGTGGCAATTATGGCATAGTCAGAAGTATCCAGACATCAAAAGGAGAAGGATGTGGAAACAAAGTACCCACAAGCCCTGCTCATCAAAACAAATTCCTAGAACAAAATGGATATGGAAGCCAAAAAATTTTAAGAACAGCTTATCAAAAGAAGATGGGTGTATCCCTGGAACAGGATCAGCAAGGATCAAATATTATTGGGTAAAAAAACCAAATTTGATTCAATGGAAAAGAACATGAGTAACTGATATGCGGTTAGGATCTTGGATAAGAAAATCAAAGTGTTACAAAGAACAAATTATGACATTTTGGAAATAATGGCAATTCGTTCTACCTTATCCTCTTTCTGAGAAAAGAAATAGGAGGGGAAGAAAGGAAGTTGAAAGCAATTATTTATTATTAAAAAAAAAGAGAGAGAAAAAAATATATATTATTAAAAAAAAACCAAAGTTTTAAAAGAAAAAAAAAAGAGAAAAATTTTCCATTTCATTTTTCTTTTATGAGAAAAGAGAGAAAAATTATCCATTTTTTTCTTTTATAAGTTATACAGCACAAAGCAAGACATAGATAGAAGTATAGCAGGTTTCCATTTTTTATTTTTTATTTTTTATTTTTTATTTTTAATGTAATTATAAATATTCAATTTTCTTCAACTAATTATAGTTTTCAAATCTTTTCTTCCTTTATAAAAGTTTTCAGAAGAGAAGAGAGCACTAGACATCTTGCTACACATGTAATTGTTGGAGAATTCCTCTCCTAATCGCAGCGGAAAGTGTAGAAGACCTTCTCAGGATCAAGACTCTTGCCAATAGCAGAACCGTCAAATGCAAACTGGTACCAATTAAAATATCCAATGAACTTGAAACTTTGGTCACTCAAACTAGACACCCAGAGCTTTCAAATGAGATATCAAACACTCAATTTGGAGTAGATTTGGGTTGGCAACTATTTGATTCAAAACACACTACCTGTCCACTCAGTTAGGCTGAAAACTAGACTTCACTAAAACCTGAATAACTCACAGAGCATAAATAATGTCATAAAACTGTTTTAGAAAGAGAAAGTGCTCAAGATACGCTTTCCAATGAATGTTTAAACACTAAAGTTAGATACATATATTGAGAGATATGACTCTCACAAGTAGACTACCCAAAAATGGGTGTGCGGCTGGACATACTCTATGAGAGTAAACTGAACGAAATGACTCAAAACAAATGAAGTAGTTACAAGGGGGCTTCCACAACTTCTTCCTCTATTCTTGAGTGTCCTCCCTTGCCTCTTTTATAGCCAAGTAACCAAAAACTCTCATGATGAGTTTGAGAGCTCTTCTCCATCATTTCTCCACTACTTTGGACAGCCACTCCTCTTACAATTCAGTTTTTTTGATTTGATTATCTTTTGAATGATTCTATTTTGGCCTCCACTACTTTGCTGAAGTAAATGCTTCTATTTTTCATTTTTGTATTTTCCTTCTACTTGAAGAAAATCCTTTTTGCAAAAATATATACGAGCTTACTTCTTTATTTTTAACACTCCCCCTCAAGCTCACATGTGAGCTTGCACCTTCAGCCATATCCTGCAAGTTGATGTCATCCTTGAACCTCTTTAGCTTAGAAGCATCTAGGGACTTTGTAAGCATGTGTGCAACCTGGCCATTAGTTCCAATGAACTTTATATCCACATCCTTGCTCAAAACTTTTTCTCGAACATAATGATAATGCACTTCTATGTGCTTGCTTCGTGCATGAAACATTGGATTGTTTGTCAAGTGAATGCTTGACATGTTGTCACCATAAATTGGAATGGTCTCCACCTGCATATCAAGATCAGCCAAGAGCTTTTTAATCCACATAGCTTCACAAGTTGCAAAGGCTAAACCTCTATATTCAGCTTCTGTAGATGATAGTGCAATAGTAGGTTGCTTCTTTGAGCTCCATGTGATAGGTTTTCTACCTATCATGAACACATAACCTGAAGTGGATCTTCTGTCTTCCTTCGAACCAGCCCAATCAGCATCACTGAAGCCTTTTACCTGCAATTCTTCATCATATCCATAAAACAGAGCATGATTGACTGTGTGCTTCACATATCTTAGCACTCGTTTGGCTGAATTTAAATGTTCACTTGTTGGAGCTTGCATTAATTGAGAAAGAACTCCAACAATATAACACAAATCTGGTCTTGTGATCGTAGCATAGATCAATGAACCTATAATACTCCTGTATGTAGTTACATCATGTAACTTCTCTCCATCATTTGAGCAGAGCTTCACATTTGTGTCCATAGGGTGAGTGAGTGGTTTGCATTCACTCATTCCAAATCTGAAAAGAACATCCAATAGGTACTTTCTTTGCATTAAGTAAATGCCATCTTTCCCGTAGACTATCTCAATGCCTAAAAAGTATTTAAGCTCACCAAGATCTGAAATTTTAAACTCCTTACCGAGTTTCCTTTTGATCTCTTGTATTCCTGTAACATTACTTTTTGTTATGATGAGATCATCAACGTATATGAAAATATATACCTGCTTGCCTTCTTCTTTCTTCATGTAGAGAGAGGGATCTGCATTACTTGGACTATACCCACACCTTGTGAGGTACTCGACCAATCTTTGATTCCAAGCACGTGGTGCTTGCTTCAGCCCATACAAAGCTTTCTTCAATCTACAAACAAAACTTGGATGCTTTTTGTCTTCAAATCCAATCGGTTGACTCATGTATACCTCTTCTTTAAGTTCACCATTGAGAAAAGCATTTTTTATGTCAAGTTGGTACAATGGCCATCTCCTTGCTGCACTCACTGCAATCAAGGTTCTAATTGTTCCCATCTTTGCAACCGGGCTGAAAGTTTCTTCATAATCGATGCCATGAGTTTGCTTGAATCCTTTTGCTACTAGTCTAGCTTTATGCCTTGCTAGAGAACCATCAACATTTCTCTTTATTTTAAACACCCATTTATTTGGAACAATCTTCATACCTTCAGCCTTTGGAACTAGCTCCCATGTGTGATTGTCCTTGAGAGCTTTCATCTCTTCTTGCATAGCTTCTTGCCATTCTTTTTGTGTACATGCTTCTTCATATGCATCCGGTTCTTTGTCTTTGACCACCTGTGTCATATATGCAAAATGATTTGCAATAAAACTATCATAGCTCAGCCTTTCAATTGGATGCCTTGCTCTTGAAGACCTCCTTTCATTTCCTTTTGAATATTGCTTCTTCAACCGGTTCAACTTTACCTTCGGTGTGATCACCTCTTCATACTCTTCTTCACTTGCATTTGAATCACTATTTTGGGCATCACTTTCAGCTTCAGATCTTTCATAAGCTGATGTTGGTGATGAGGAATGACTCCTTAGCCTCCCCTTCCATGTTGAGCTTTCTCCAAGTGATTTAGAAGCTTCTGGACCTAACATTTGAGTGCTTGTTTGCTGAAATTCTTCTTGGACAACACCTCCATCATCTTCGCAATCTTCCTCAAGAATCTTCTCTTTCCCTTTGTCTCCAAACCATGGTATTAGCTCATCAAATACCACATCTCGTGAGACTCGTAGCTCCTTTGTCACCGGATTGTAGCACCTATATCCCTTTTGCTCCGATGAATATCCAATAAAAATACATTTTTCGGACTTTGCCTCCATCTTTGTCCTTAGTTCTTGAGGGATGTGAACATAACACACACATCCAAAAACTTTGAGATGTGTAAGGTCAGGTTTCTTATCGGAATAAACCTCCTCGGGAGTTAGATCATGCACTCCAATCGTTGTGCACTTGTTCATCAAATAAACGGCCGTACTAGTTGCTTCAGCCCAATAGTTTAGTGGCATCTTCATCTCGTTGAGCATGCATCTTGCAACTTCTGTGATATGTCGATTTTTCCTTTCAGCTATTCCATTTTGTTGAGGTGTGTACCTACATGTAAATTGTCTCTTGATGCCATTTTCATAAAGAAAATCTGAAAATTCTGTGGAGAAATATTCTCCTCCTCCATCGGACCTCAAGGTCTTTATGTAGCATCTTGTTTCCTTTTCTACCTGTGCTTTAAATCTCTTGAACATGGAGAACACATCTGATTTTTGTTTTATGCAAAACATACATACTTTCCTTGAATGATCATCAATAAAAGTGACAAAATATCTATTACCAACCACTGATGGTTGTTGTGATGGTCCCCATACATCCGTGTGTATCAAGTCGAGGACATTCCTTGCCACATAGTTGCTTTTCTTGAATGGTTGTCGAGTTTGCTTTCCTAGTTGGCATGCTTCACAAAACTCATGTAGTCCGGCATCATTGAATCTTGGAAGACCTCTTACCACTTCATGGTTGCTCATGTCCTTGAGCTTGGGAATGTTGATATGTCCAAACCTTTTGTGCCACAAATCGATTTCAGCAATCCTCTTGTTTCCAAACTGAATATACATCACCTTTCCATGCGGTTGTTGAATGTCCAAAGTGAACATCCTTCCTTCTTTCCTTCCTTGAGCAATGACCTTGAATCCTTCTTTTGGATTCTTTATAAAGCAACCTTTTTCATTGAAGATAACATGATATCCTTTCTCTACCATTTGTCCTACTGAAATCAAATTCTTTGCAATAGTAGGAACATGAAGAACATCAGCCAATACCTTCTTATCTCCAAGCTTGATATCTCCAACATGCTCAATTGTGTGTTGAGTTTCATCGCCAGTCTCCACACATCCTTTTCCACTTGGAGCTTGTAGCTTTGTGAACAAATCTCCTTGGCATGTCATATGGTTGCTGCAACCTGAATCTATGAACCATTTTTTGTCATCACTTCTCCAGTTGTTGTAGTCATGCTTCATGGCAAGCATGGTTTGCTTGTCTCCTTCACTTGATGTACTCGCATTTTTATTTTGGCTCCTTTGGTTGCCTCCATTCAGCCTTCCATTCTTTTGCCAACAATCATTTGCATAATGTCCTAGTTTACCACAATGATAACATGTTATACCTTTATGAGGATTGTATGAACCTCGACCTCTTCTTCTATTTCTTCCTCGACCTCTTCCATGTGTGTTGTCATTTGAGTTGTCCTTGTTGTCCTCCGAGTTGTGTTGGCTGAAATTTGTGTTGTTGTAGCTTCTTCCTCTTCCTCTCGAGCCTCCTCTTGAGTTCCTTCCTCTACCTCTTCCTGCATATAACATTTGACTATGGCTGTCTTTACCTTTGTTGCCTTCTCCTTGTTGAGCAATGTAGCTCACTGATGAGTAGCATCTCCTTTAATGTCAATCTGGGAAGACATGAGGATGGTATGATGACCTCGAGCAAGTGAAGGCACAAGTGCGTGAGTGCGAAGCACACTAACATGCACACACATACACACACGCACACACAAGGCAAGACAAAGAGTGAGAAGCAATGGAGTTCTTTAGATTACTTTCAGAAAGCTCATACAAGTTTAGATCAATTACAAGCAAACCTCAAAAATGAGCTCTCTAGCTCTATTTATAGTTTTTGACTAGGTTTTGGCTGTGTCCAGACCTAGTGTCCGGCCTAGTTAAAAATTAGGTTCTCTACCCTATTTGGAGGTTCAAACGAAGTCTAAAAAATGTGAAAACTGACAGGTAGGTACTTCTAAAGCTCCTCAAGCTCAAGGAATCCTTGGCTTGCACAAAATGGAGCTACAAAAATATGAAATGGTATTTACAATGGTTTTTAGTGATGAAAATCATTATTTTTGTAGGGGTTTCTAATAACATTTTGACATACATTTCCTAGAGCTCCCTACTTGCTCCTTCTCCTTGTGTGTCCACCTCTTTTATATGCATTAGTGTCCTGAAAAAATATTTGCCTACTTGCCAGATCGTCGTTGACTGCTCTGTCTGCTTGTACTTTCTCTTCTCTCTGACTCCCTTCGTAAGCTTCCTTGCCTTGTGAGTCCTTCAGTTCCAACACCCCCCCTCTCTTGCCTCTGTCGTCCCTGACATACCCTTGTTGGGTGGGTCGTTGGATGTAGTACTCAACAACGTCTTGTGCTAAGTGATGTTCTGCAATCCGCAACCCTTTGGCCAAGTCCGTGAGTAGAGCATCCCAATCTACCGGCCTGGGAACCTCTGGATGTGGTATACGTAACTTTTCTGAATGGAGAGCTTGTTCCACTGCAAACAACTGCAATAAATGTGATGGTCTGGGAATGAATATCTCTGAATGATATTTCCAGAATCCCGTGACAAACATTTCTTCAAACGTCTGTTTGAAGCAGGCTGGTAGATACTTGATACGCGCGTGCCATGCATATACAACATTAATAGATGGTGTTGCGCTCATGTCGTAGACAAGGTCCTGATTACCTTCATTAAATCCAAGAGCTGATAGATGAGGTTCCTTGACATTCTTGAAAGTCTTGAAGGTGACCAACATGAGTTCAAAAATTTTAAGGCACATTTGGGTCATGACATCTGGTACATTTTTAACCTGACCCCCCAATGCCGAATCATCGAAATCATATATCCTATGGTAGGTTGGCCTTTAGGTGGTGCTAAATAGACATAATTGAGCCATTTCTCACATCCTTTGGTTATCAGCACAGTTTTTGTGTATTCCGGCCAGGACCTTCTTCGAAATACGGGGCAGTAGCATGAGTTGTATTTGATGTACAAAGGCATGTTATTCCATGTTCTTACCATCTCTGGGTAGGTTTCCAGTAGACGAATCCTCCACATCGGTTGATGTATATTGCCCTGCTTGGCACTTGCTGGGATGTCATCCGGTGCAAACTGTGTAGCCGAGGTTGGTTCTTTTGAGGTGTGTTGCTTTATTTCAGCATTGTAATCCGCCATTAAGACACAGAAAGGAACATACAAATTGTCGGATGTGCTGATCCACCTATGATGGGAGAGGTTTCTAAAGTAATCCGATTTTATGACTACCTCTTCCAAACGTGACATAGACGCTATCTGAACTGCCACTCTATCATCATGGGTTGTGGCCACTTTCTCTAACCTCTGCATCCATTCAGGAGCCTCGATCTCGATGGTGTCCATGCCCTCTTCTGTTTGCTTGCCCCCTAGTGCAAGCATGGGAATGTATGGGTCTTCGAAGGTTTCCTCAATTTCAATTGGCACTAAGTCCTCAGGCTCGGGCTCTACAAGAGGCGAAGGTTGACGCTCGTATTGCATGACTTTACTTCGTAATTCTTCTAGTTCTGCTTTGAGTTTTTCGACTTCTTCAGATGTGTCAACTGCGGTTGTGACTTTGCTTGGTGACTCATGCTGGGTTGCCAGCTGCTTTAATAGGTCATCTCTTTCTCTTTCTAATGCTGCATGGGCTTCCAGGAGAGCTGCATGGGTTTCTAACACAATTTGCATATTCTCTGAGGGAATGGCCTTGAATTTCTCTGGGTCGATTTCTTGCGGGGAGCCCTCCATTGCTGCTTCCAAGTTTTCTTCATTCTGTTTCTACAGCCGTTTATTCTCTTCGAGTGTTGTAGACATGTGTTTTTGCAAGTGGGCTAGGTTGCGTCGAAGCTTGAGGTTCTTCGTTATCTGGGAGTGTAGCAAATCATCCATATGTTGCCTTTCTTCTGCATCTCACTGGGGTGGATTGGCTATTAACTGTTCATGTTGTTCCTGTAAAGTGGCGTACTGTTGTTGTAGTAGCCGCTTTTCCCTTTCGAGATCAATGAATCGTACTTGAAGTTCTTCATGGCTTTGAAAGAGTCGCATATGTTGGTTATCAAGATGCTGGTAGTGCTGTTGTAGTTGCGACATACACTGATACATATTATTAAATACATTAATAATAGGGGTTGGATGCGGGGAGGGTGTTGAATGCAGAAGGGAAAGGAAAGGGAAAGGGGAATGGAAGTGTGGATGCGGTGCTGGAAAATGGTGAAGTGGGAGGTGGGGGAATGGGAGATGGTGGGTGTATGGGGGGAGGGAGAGGTGCGGAGGTGGGTGATATGTCCATAAAATCAATAGTGGATGCAGTAGTGGGAGTGATTGTGAATATTGGAATTGTGGGTGCGGTGATAGTGGTGAAAGTGTACAGTGGTGTGTGCAATTGTGAATACGAACTGCCAGGAAGTGTGATCGGGGGAATGAGGTTTTCCGTGGCTACAGTTAGAATTATTGTGTCAGTGGCCGTATAGACAAAAGAGGTGGAGATAGGGTGTGTGGGTTGTGTGGGTTGACTGATGGTCTGTGCTTCTAGTATGGGTAGTGGACTCAGAGGCAGTGACATTAGTGGTTACACTGGTAGTGGGAGGTGAATGTGGTGGAGTTGGAGGCAGGGGTGGCAAAGGGGGTGACGGAGGTGCACTTGATACATGGGTTTCCTCAGTATCGTGGACAGTGTGTGCGGTGCCCGTGGTTGTGGATGTGCCTTGTGGTTCTGATACTAATACATTCATCTGCTTTCTTGATCGAGGGGGACATCTGCCGTATCTTCGCTCCGTTCTTCGTGCTTGTGCAAGGGCGGTATGCACCATCTTAGGTACTCCTAAAGCCTCAGATATCATGTCAAGAGTGGCGCGGTATTTCTCATCTACGCCTTCCTCCTCAAGGATTTGATTCATGAGGGCCTTGCATGCTGCTAGGGACAGTCTATGTTGCTCTTGAACTCTGTTCATGGTATCATAGAGCTTTTTCAATGCCTTCGTATAAGCTGGGGCACCTTCAAGTACCTACAAAGCTTCTTGATCATATTCCTGCTCTTCTTCCTCGGATTGTCCATCATGTTCCTCCTCTTGTTCTTCTTCATCTTCACCCTCCACATCGACGACATCTGGTTGTCCGGAAGGGGTTGGTCTGTAGCAGTTTGTTGTCCACTAGCTTTCTCTGCCTCGACTTCCGCATTAACAGCTTCGATTATTCTGGCTACCTCCTCATCAGTTAGGTCTTCTAATGTGAATCCGTGAGGAAACTCTAAGTCGGTTGGTACGAGTGGGAACACCAGATTAGGTCCATCAGTGCTGTGTCTTGGTAATCTGATAGTGAAGGGTTGTACCCGCCTTGGAAGTCGTGGAGTTGTCTCTAGCATCAATGTCGCACCGCGGGGTTGTGCACAGGGCATCTGAACTGCACCTCTCATTTTCTTAGATGGCGGTCCTGCTGTTGATAGTCTACGTTGGAATTCCTGTACCCTGGTCCAATTTAATGCCCTCTGCACTGGCACATCATACGCCAGACATCTATACACAATCCTGGTGAGGGCAGAGCATCCATACAATATAGACTTTTGTTTCTTATACCACCTTTGATGAGCCAAGTGGATTTGGTCAATAATCCAATGGGGCATATTGATTGTCAAATCGAAGGCGTCGGCCAAGTATAGACTAAACCAGATCTTTTTAGGTGGCATTGTGAACCTCTGTTGAGCGGAAATGCAAAATGCTGCATGACCATTCGCAAGTGAATGGAAATTGTAGGTGTTATTGCCACCATGTCCTTTAATTTCGTCAGATTCCTGTTCTTCATATTGTCGGGGACCATTGTCTCTTTCTCCATAGGAATGTGCATACCTTTCATGTCTAGAGCTTCCCTTACCAAATTGATAGTCAACCTGAAACGCTTCAGTTCATTGCCCCTTGTGAGAGATGGGAGGACAAAGGAGCTATATCCCTTTTTGTCTTTGCTTGGAGTGAGGGTGCTAATCAAATAAGAGCACCTTAGAAAATCGGGCTTTGGCAATTGGAATTCGAAGTAATCGTAGAGTCCTGCCTTCTTCCATATAGGTTTCACTCCTTCATTATTGTGCAGTCTCTTAAATTCCCTGGTGAAAAAGTGATATCTGCCCCAGCGCCCATTGAATTCTACTTCGGCCTCCCACATGTACGTGCCTTCACTTAGGGGTCCTGCCACATCACTGAACCAATGTGAGTTTTTGCTGACCGGCATTGTGTGCCCCTGTGGAGGATTCTGAACCGGTATGGCGTGTAATGCCCTCAATGCCACTGGGCGTTCCTTCAATTCCTCCTCAACGGGAAGACTTTCAATGTCCACGACTTGGGGGTTGGTGCCTGCCTCGGAGCTAGTTCCTGCCGTATCTGCCATGTGACTTCTTGCCTCCTGATTCTGTGAGAATATAGAAACAGGTGTTAACATTGTAAAGGACGAGATAGAACCATTTTTGTCCCCATTACAACATTAACATGAGGTTTGGGAGAGATTAGTAGGCTATTAAGTGCTCGGTGCTTGTGCATGTAGTTAGGAATTGGGTAGACCTAGAAGCTAAGTGGAATGATGTAGTGAGAGAGTGATGTAGTTAGTAGGTGGGCATGGATTTACAACTGGGGTCTGGGAGTTTATTACAAGTTTTAGGCTGCCAAACACAGTGGATGGGTTTTGATCTTGACTTTGTGGAGACTCTCGAAGGTTTGATAGGAGTATCTGCTTGAAAATGAGGCTTTTTAGGGACCCATTTACGCGTGATTCTACTTATGCGCATGGAAGAATATGTGTTCGTGCGTGATGTGTAAGACTGGGCATCAGATGTTCAAGTGAGTGAAACATGTTGTAGAGGGTGTGGCCTTGGTGTAGCTATTTGAGCCCGCAAGCAAGCCTTAGGCACCCAGATTTGTCGTGATTGTGGGCTGGCCTTCATCGACTTCTTGGGTACCCAAATAGACTTTACTTTCGCAGAAGAATTTATGAAAGACTTCTTATTAGTGTCATGTTGTTGACTACTAATAAGAGGTTTTGGCCGTGGGGTTGGCCTGGTTGCAACAGGGTGTTTGCCTTTCCGCATCCATACTTGTTTCAACGGCTGAAACAATCTGCTTTGCTCCTTTTTTTGGCCTCCAGTATAGGTAGTGCTCTGCTTCCTCTGTATTTGATCTCCCTTTGGTTGCTGCATCCCTCTAGCCTTTGGAAAAGAAGGGAGAGACTTCTTATCCTTGACTCCGTCGTTGAGACAATCCTCTTTCTGCATCATACAGTTTTGGACAGGAATAACATTTTCAACTTCAATTGTGCCCCTGGAAGCACTAGGAGTTCGTGCCTTACCTAATTCCTTGAGTGCCTCATTTTCCAATTCAACTGTAATTCGACTATGATTTACCCATACCTAAAGAAGTCCACTCCTTAGGTTTAGGTTGACTGCATGATCATAGATCCAGTCCTGACCCAAGACAAGAGGCTCAGTGAGGTTTCCATCTTGACACACTAGTACTTTGACTGTCATTACTTCGTCTTGGATGTAGAGGGGAAGTTCCACGTCGCCCATGCAAGGGGTTTCCACACCTCCCAATCCTATGAGATATGCTTCTATAGGATTGACAGATAATTTCAACTTTTGACAGTACGAAAATTTAACAGCACTAGTGGCTGCACCTGAGTCAATCAAGGCTCTTACAGTCCTTGCACCCTTTCCTTGTCCTATATCTAAGGTTATAAAAGGACGTCGATCAATTATCCTATGGGAGTTGATATCTAAAACTTCACACATAGCCACGTGATATCCTTGATCTTCATATGCATCTGGCCTAGGTTGCTCTCTGCCTTGTCTTCTTAATTTCACTCTCAGTATGCGCTCTAAAGCTTCTGCTTGAGCTTCTTCGCGAATTCGTTTTTCTTCTTCTTTGCGTTTCTTAGCTGTGTTGAGTCGACTTAGCATTTCTTCCATCAGAGGTTCCTGATATAACTTGACTCTGCATCCGCTTATGTAGCTCGGGAGAATATCGCCTTCTAATGTGGCTAGTTGCACTGCTCCACTTGTTGAGATTCTATTAATGATCATGGGTCCGTAGCCTCTCTTCTCTAGTTTTCTCACATGTTGTTTCAAGGTGTAGACTAGTACTAGGTCGCCTGCCTTCAAACCTTTATCCTTAACGTGGGCATCAAAGTATGCCTTCTGTCGTTTCTTAGCTGCATATATCCCTGCAGCCGCTCTCAGTCTTGTTTCTCCTAATCGTTCAAGGTCAAAAAATCTAGAGGAGAGTTCACGACCCGTCCATTCATGCTCTTGTGCTACTTTCAATGTAGGTATTAAGAAGTCCAACGGTAGCACTGCATTTTGGCCAAATACCATCTGAAAGGGGGTGGCTTGGAGTACCGTTTTGTAGGCGACTCGGTATGCCCAAACAGCATGGTGTAGCTGTTTGTCCCAATCAGAGCATTTATTGTTCACTAATTTCGTCAGTACATTGCATAAGATCTTATTTGTGCTCTCCGCCTGGCCATTAGCTTGAGGGTGATAGGGGGCAGACTTCTTATGTACCACCAAGAATTCTTGGAGCAGATTTTCAATAACTTCATTCAAGAAGTGAGTGCCTCTATCATTGACTAGCTCTATAGGTAACCCGTATCTAGTGAACACATTCTCAAATAAAAACTTAGTTGTTGTTTGAGCATCGTTCTTCGTTGTGGCTTTTACCTCTACCCACTTGGTTAGATAGTCTGTCGCAACAATGATGTATTCAGCATGTGAACCCTTGGCTGGGGGATTAATAGGACCTACAAAGTCTATTCCCCACTTAGAGAATGCACGTCCACCCATCATAGGTTTCAGTGGCATCTCATCTTTGCGTATAGGATACTCAGTTCTCTGACAAACATCACATCGTTTCACATAGGTATGTGCATCCATGTGAAGGGTCGGCCACCAGAAGCCCGCAAATAGTATTGCCTTGATCACCTGATCTGGTCCAAAGTGTCCTCCTGCTACACCTTGGTGGGCAGTTTCCAAGATCTTGAGATATTCACTTTCATGGACACATAGTCTCAGGTAACCATCTTTACCACGCTTGTATAGAATATCACCAATGAGTGAGTAATCCTAGGCTTCTTGTTCTAAACTCCTTTTCCTAGCCAGAGTCATGTTTGGAGGGAATGTTTTCGTCCTCAAGAAGGATACTAGTGGTTCACTCCAATCTGGCACTATGGACACTTGATAAAGAGTGGCATGTTCCATAGGTGGTTTAGTGCAGCAGATTGGGCATTCCTTGCACAACTTTTGGACATCAGCTTCCATAGTTGGCCAATGCACTCCGAGTCTCCTTAGTGTTTGTAGGGTTTGTTGCTTTGAGTAGTGTTGCTCTAATGCACCTACATGTGCTAATTGCAACCATTTAGTGTACTCATCCTCTTCCACACAACAAGCCAAGACTTCTTGATCTGTGTGCTTGTACATACTTCCTGCCATGATGTGATACTTTTGGGCTTTCACTACCTCTCTATCCTGTGTGTTTATTACTGGGTGGTTAGGCCCGTATGTCAATACTGGCACTAATGGCTTAGCCCACTGTGGCACCACTTCCAAATTAAACAGGTAAGCATCAGGAAGGTCATCTGACACTCCTTGTGGGGCTTCTCCAGATGTGAGCCTAAAGAGATGATTTGCTCTCAGATGAGTCTTCCCTTTCCTTACCACAACCTCGAAATCATATTCCATTCGCAAGAGAAAACATCTTACTAATCTTCTTGTATTGCATGGCTTGTTTACAAGATATAGCAGTGCCTGATGGTCAGTAAAAAATTTAAACTTATTTGCAAGAAAATAATGTCTAAACTTTTTAACTGCATATACCATGCCTAATCCTTCTCTCTCCGTAGTGGTATAATTTCGTTCAGTTGCATTCAATTGTCTACTAGCATAGGTAATTGGAAGATCCATATTACGTTCACCGGTAGGCTGTGCGAGTACACACCCAATAGCATAATTGGATGCATCAACATGAACATGGAAAGGCTTATTCCAATCTGGTGTGGTCAAGATTGGTGCTGAACATAATCGCCATTTAAGCTCATTGAAAGAATTCTCACATTCATTAGTCCACTCAAAGTTAGTCAAAAGTCCATACAGAGGCTTTGCTATGATGGCATACATGTGTATAAACCATCGGTAATAACCATAATGCCCCATGAAAGCTTGTACTTCCTTGACATTCTTTGGCCTAGGTAACTCGGCTATGGCTCTCACTTTCTCTTCACCAGTGGATATGCCATTCTTTGACACTATGTGTCCTAGAATCTTGCCTTGCCTGACCATAAAAACACACTTTTCTAGGTTCAGGCAGACTTGATATTCTCTACATTTGTCAAAGATTTGTCTAAGTTCAGGAATATGGGTTTGTCTAATGTTGGAATGAGCACAAAGATCATCAACATAGACTTCTAAGTTCTTCCTCAAGAACTCTTTAAATACATGGCACATCAGCCTCTGGAAGGTAGTTGGTGCATTGGTAAGCCCAAATGGCATTACTCTAAAGGCAAAAATTCCCCATTCAGTGGCAAAAGCCGTCTTATGCTGATCTTCTGGAGCTATGGCTACTTGATTGTAGCCCGAAAATCCATCAAGGAAGTTGTACACTTCCTTGCCTGCTACTCTTTCTAAGAGGTGCTCTGTGATAGGAAGCGGATAGTTATCTCGAATTGTGGCTGCATTGACCTTCTTTAAGTTAATGCATACACATAGCTTTCCATTTTTCTTGGGCACCACTACGATGGGGGATACCCACTCAGTGTGCTCAATTTCATAGATGAATCCAGCTTCAACCAGTCTATCTATCTCCTCTTTGATCTTAGCAGCATAATTATCATTGTATGTGTATGGCTTTTGCTTGGAGGGTTTGGCATCTGAGGTCATGGGGATAGTGTGTGAGCATATGTCAGGGTCCACACCTTTCAAATCCTTGTAACTCCAAGCGAATACATCTCTGTATTCTCTTAGCAAGGCTATTAACGCATGCTCTTCTTCCTCTATTAGGTCATGGCCTATATACGTGCATCTCTCCTCTCCTTCATTTAGGGCTACTACTATTTTCTTGGTGGTTTCTTTGTTATCATAGGCTTCTCCTGATTGTGCCTCTCGCTTAGGCATTCTTACCATGACTCTCCTGTCGTCTATCTCATACTTTTTAAAGTTTTCAGGGACCTCAAACAAAGATTCTTCCTCTTCTGGTGTGACTTCTCTCTTCTTTCTTTTCTTTCCTTCTTCCTTCAAAGTCACATGTGTGGCTAGCCTTACATCATTTGTAACCTCTCCATGCCTCTGGGGTTGAAATTCTACTTCATAGAAGTATTCTTCATCTGATGCAAAAGGTGGGTCCATAATGATTGACTCTAGATCGGAGTCACTTGCATCTTCAAATGCATCAGGTCTAGGTTCACACTCTTCTAACACTGCCTCTCCCATGATTGGCTCTATGGAGAAGACGGAAATGTCATAGCCATCTTCATCACAGTGAGGTGTCCATTGTTCTTTATTGATGGCTACATCCATTGTTGCTAGGATTTCTGCCCAGCCGTGGGGTTCAAATTCTTTGTCAAGAAAGACTATAGGTGCATAGGCTGGGTCTTGAATTGATCTATGTGTTTCTTTTGCACCTACCTCTCTGGCTTTTTCTCTCTTCTCTTCTTCTACTGCTACTTTGCACATCCATAAGTGGTTGTCTTCATGCATCCATGAGGATCCTGATCCTATGGAATGCACCGATTCCGTATCAGCTTTGGTTCTATGGATGGGATTCCATTGGATAGGAGGGACATCTCTATGAGAGTAATCTTTGAGATTCACTTTGGTCGTAACACCCAAGTGTTGCAGGTACAAGGAATTGGTTCCCCAGTCCTGTACCACTTGCAACTGTCGCATAAAGGGTCGGCCCAAGATCATTTCATAGGCATGATTTTTGCTAAAATCACATATAGCAAATGTATGCTCGAACTCTACACCACATGTGGTGAGAGTGATTCCTTCTAACAGCCCTAAGGGTCTCTCTATGTGACCATCGGCCATTTGCAATTTCATCCTCGTGGGCCTGAGTGCTGGCTTGCCCCAATGCTTCCATAGGGAAGTAGTAGCAATTGCAACTCCTGCACCTGAGTCTAAAATGGCCTTGGTGGTGTATCCTTGATGGGTGATAGGAAGATATGTGTTTCCCTCTCCGCCCTCACTCATGTCTCCTATCTTGTCCAATGGTATTTCTGGCACTGTTCTTTGGGATCCTACCTGGGAACGAGGTTTTGCTATCTCTGGTACTTATTTGGCTACATGTTTCCATAGCTCTGGCCTTACTTTGAGTAGCTCTTCTAAGGTGAGGTTGCACTGTACTTTAGTGTTTTTCACTACCTCTATGTTCCTAGGACTGAGTCCTGATTTCGTACCATGACCGTGGGTGCTCTCATACAAGTAGACTTAGCCTCCCATGGGCGTGTGAAGTGGGGTAATTCTTGTAGAGAGTTAGACTCAAAGTCTAATCTTTCTTGAGATTGGGTGCTCTCCTGCTCCTCATAAATGGATGGGATGTCTTGTGGAAATTGGTCGTGTGCATCACCCACAAGTTCAATGGGAGGAGGGACTTCACTCTCTTTAGCCCATTTGTCTTCTTGAATCTCGCGTAGGAATTCTGGTGTGAACCGATTCATAGAAGATGATGTGTCTGGCTCCGTAGAGTTAGGCACATAGGCTTCCTGGCCAGGAAGACCTGCCCTTTCACTTGCCTTGTCCTTGTGTTGAGAGGCGGGTTCCTTTTCTGATTGTGGAATTAGCCTCTCTATTCTCTCTAACAGTCCTTCAAAGCGCAACTGCGTCTTAGCTGAGCTAGAGATGTTAAAGAGGCGACTGGCTTCAAACATGGTTTGAGCCAGCTCCACCATCTTAGCGCAAATTTTAGTTTGTTCAAGCTCTAATTCTGCTCTAGGGTAGCACTTTTCATGATCAGTTATGTTTGGCCCTACTTGGATTCTGGCCTGATATGCTTTAAGCATCATGTTTAGGTCCTCGGGAGTGGGATCTGCTAGGACTGATCCTACTCTAGGGGTTGGTGGAATTGTGTGAGGTGGGTTGGAAGGTGGTGGGTCGGATTGTGATGGGAATGGTGGTGGTGGGGTAGTGTGAGAGGGAGTTTGAGATGTGAGTTCAGTTATCCTAGCCTTGGTTTCTCTGAGGCTTTCCTCGAGTTCACTCATCTTTTTTGCCCATTGCCTTTTCATTCTTTCACGACTATCTCTCCAAGCTCTTGTCCTCTTCTTGGTCATACTCTCTGTTTCACTCACCTCGGGGCTCTTTTCCTGGCCTACCCCTTGGTTTTGCTGCAATGCCTGAGCTCTAGTGACTACCTGTACTGGTGCAGTGGACGTCACACTTCCTGTAGAGTCTACTACTAACCCAATAACATTGATAGGAGAATTTTTTGGCATATTATTGGGGTTTTTTGGGAAATCTCGTAAGAGATGCTCCTTTCCAAATTCTTGGCAAAAGCCCTAGATCGTCACTAGCTAGGGTTGTGTAGGTGGAGGTAAGGGGCAATCACAAATGAGGTGATCTTCCTGACATCTATAGCATGGTCCTCTAGGGAATGGGGGTCTTACCTGCCTAGGTTGGGGTCTAGAGTTGGGGTTTGTGTACATTACATTTGTGTACTCTGGCTCCCAATTGTGAAGAGATGGATAGGTATGTGCTTGAAGATGAAGAGGTGTTGCAAAATCCTTGATCTACACCAGCCAAATGAACTCCAGAAGTATATGGTGGGCCCTTTTAGCTTGCCAATGGATTTATTAGACACCCTATGTACCTTAGAAGATCACTCTCAAAAAAATAGATCAAAATAGATAAGTTGGAGTTAGCTCAGAGGTGAAAACTTGCTATTCTTGGTTCATACACCTGTCCAGTGTTTTACATAATTCTCTGAGCACAGTAGCAATTAGCTTAATTCCTCTTGGGGAAGTCTAGGTAACTTATAGAGCTAATTTTCAAAATTAATCTCATAAAAAATAATGAACCACACACTGAGAATGAGTTTTAACAACTGATGACATCATCCCGATTTTCACGGGCTGCTATAGTTTGAGACCAGTGAGTAGAAAAATCAACATAACTCCAAATTTAGGACTTCAATGATTATGAAAATTTGTATGGTTATAGTAGACAGTACGCTGAATCCACAAAGCTTTCAATCACTGAATTTGGATAAGTACACACTGAGAAACACCTCTGACAAGATGAGTGAAAAAGTCGGGTACCTGACAGAGAAGTGAAAATGCACAGACACTGTTGACTTCAACTAAACATAACTGAAGATTGCAACATCCAAATGACATGACAATTTGTGAGCATATAGTAGACTTATAGAGCTAACTTTACCAAGTTAAATCACTGAAAATGATGCACCAAGCGTAGAGAAAACATCTCTGCAAGCTGACTGAGAAAATTGAGAGTAATGGCAGTGAGTAGTACACTTCACAAGAACATGGAAAGATGAAACCAAATAATCATGAAAATGAAAGTATATTGCTTGTACAATACAATGACTTACTGATACATATGTGTGCCTTGTAATCACACCTTGATATGGCATAAAGCTCAGCTCTTGGAGGTCTTCACATAAGTCTCTCTAACCACGACTAAAACTGCCATCTATTTATAGTTGAGTTTGAGAGGCTAACTTCCCTCAATCACTCTCCAATCAATCAATGATTGATTTGATTCTCTACCTACCACAAATCACAAATTCGTGGCTCCTCTTTCCCTTTTTGATCATGTGGACTCAACCACTTAAGATTCTCTTACTTTTACATTAAGTAAACTCTCCAAAAAATTACAAGAGGTAGTTCACAAGTGAACTTTACATAGTCTTCGTTTTGAAGCTTCTTTTATCACTTTGTGGGACTCAAGCCAATACTTAGGCTTGTCATATACTTGCTCCAACAGCTCCCCCTCAAGCCAAGTATGCTTGAGGTCTTCAATCTTCCAAGATTACCTGCAAACCAATCATAGCCTTGAATTTGCAAAGCTTTGTACCATCCAATGCTTTGGTTAGAATATCTGCACATTGTTGATGAGTGGACACATATGATATTTGAATCTCTTTTCTTAGAACCTTTTCTCGTACATAGTGATAATGAACTTCAATATGTTTAGTCCTTGCATGAAAAATAGGATTAGCAGCCAAATGAATAGAACTCATATTGTCACAAAAAATAGTTGGAGTTCCAAACTCCAATCCAAGATCTTTGAATAATGTCTTCATCCACATAGCTTCCTGAGTAGCTATTGCAAGATCTCTATATTCAACTTCAGTAGAAGAGAGAGCAACTGTGGGTTGCTTCTTGGATGACCATGAAATAAGCTTTGAACCTGCAAAGGTAAGATAACCTGAAGTGCTCCTTCTATCTTCTTTGGAGCCAGCCCAACCTGCATCAAAAAATAGCTTCAAACCTAAATCAGATACATAAGGATAATAAAGTCCTTCATTTATGGTTCCTTTGAGATACTTGAGAATCCTTTTGGCAGCATCCATATGTGGTTTCCTTGGTGTGTGCATAAATTGGCTTAGCACACTCACACTGTAACATATATCTACTCTTGTCAATGTGGCATAGTTGAGACTACCCACTAGACTTTGATATGATGTGATGTCCTCTATGAGTTCACCTTCATTTGAGCTCAATTTGTGATTGACCTCCATTGGAGTACCTGCAATCTTGCATCTTGAATTTTGCCAACATGTCCTTAATGTACTTTCTTTGAGTGAGAAACAAACCATGATCTTTGTAGACAACTTCCAAACCCAGGAAGTAGGTAAGTGAACCCAAATCACTTATCTTGAACTCTTCTCTCATCTGATCTTTGATCTTCTTCATACCATGTGCATCATTTCCTATCAATATAATATCATCTACATATACACATAGGTAGATGACCTCGGAATTACTCTTTTTAATAAAGAGTGAAGGATCTGCCTTGCTTGGTTGAAAGCCTTTGTTCTGCAAGAATGAAACAAGCCTCAAATTCCAAGCTCTTGGAGCTTGCTTGAGACCATACAATGCTTTGTTAAGTTTACACACATAATCAGGATAAACTTGGTTCTCAAAACCACGTGGTTGTGCCATATATACCTCTTCTGTTATCCAACCATTCAAGAATGCATTCTTTACATCTGGTTGAAGTATCTTCCAATTCTTGGAAGAGGCAATACTAAGCAAAACCCTAATAGTAGGCATCTTTGCCACAGGAGAGAAGGTCTCCTCATAATCAATTCTCTGAGTTTGTGCAAAGCCTTTTGCTACAAGCCTTGCCTTATACCTATTAATTGAACCATCAGAATTCTTCTTGAGTTTATAGACCCATCTTGAGCCTATTACCTTCATGGATGAAGTCTTGGGCACCAAATCCCAAGTGTTGTTTTCCTCAAGTGCTTCAATCTCTTCCTTCATTGCATGCTTCCATTCAGATTTTGCTTTGGCCTCTTCGAATGATGATGGCTCCTCTTGGTTTATGTACTGTGCTATGTAGATAGAATGTTTAGTTACTAATGAGGTGTCAAACCCATACCTTTCTGGTTTTTTCTTTTCCCTCATAGATCTTCTTAGGCCATAATGTGATGATTCTGCCTCATGTCCAAGTTCGTGCAATTTTGCTTTACCTTTAGACTTCCATGCTTTGATCTTTTCCATGTGAGATTCTTCATCATCCTCTGAGGTGTCTTGTTCTTCAATCTTTGATTGTTCTCTACCAAGCTTTGGAACATCTTCTTCAAGATCATATGGTAAATCGATCTTCTTGCATGAATCTTCATACCATGAATTGTTCTCATCAAAAACTACATCTCTGCTTACCAAGAATCCTTTGTTGGTAGGGTTGTATAACCTGTAGCCCTTTTGATTGTTGTCATATCCAATAAATACACACCTTTCTGCCTTTGGATCCATCTTGCCTCTAACGTGTGAAGGAACATGAGCAAAAGCAATACATCCAAAAATTTTACAATGA
The DNA here is from genome assembly GCA_020310875.1 of Ceratopteris richardii. NCBI lineage: Eukaryota > Viridiplantae > Streptophyta > Polypodiopsida > Polypodiales > Pteridaceae > Ceratopteris > Ceratopteris richardii. The sequence continues at coordinate 8,251,219 of CM035431.1, read as the reverse complement.
TCTAAGCTTGGTCTTCTTCCATTCCAAGCCTCATATGGAGTCATCCCATCAAGGGATTTTGAAGGCAACCTGTTAATCAAGTAAGTGGCTGTTGATACAGCCTCAGCCCATAAGTAATTAGGTAAATGCTTTTCATTTAACATAGACCTTGCAGCTTCAAAAATTGTCCTATTCCTCCTTTCTGCCACTCCATTTTGCTCAGGAGTGTACCTTGTAGTTACCTCTCTTTTGATTCCTCTTTCTTGAAGAAAAGAATCAAACTCATGGGAGAAGTATAATCCTTGACTTGGATCGTCAACAAATGCTCCTGCTTTTGTGAACCTGACTTGCAACCCTTTCTCTACTATCTGCCCAACACTTATCAAATTCTTTGTAATGGTAGGGACATAGAGTACCTTACTGAGTAGGTTGATGTTTCCATCAGGTGCTTTGACATTGCCTATTTTCTCCACAGGATGTTTTGTATCATCTCCTGTTTGTACCTCATGCTTATTCCTTGGATTTTCTAAATCTGATAGGAGTGCCACATTTCCTGCCACATGATTTGAACAACCTGAATCTATGTAGAAAACATGCTCATCAGATTTACCTTGTGGCATAGCCATGTTCATGATCAATAATGAATCCTCTTTGTTTGAGTCTTCTGTGTAGTTATTGTAGTCTCTCCTTCCTTTGTAGCCTCCTTGATAGTTTGAATGATTGTAGTTGTTGTAGTTGCCATGGTAGTTGTTGAACCTTCCTCTTGAGTAGCCATAACTTCCTCTATTGTATCCTCTGCCTCTTTGATTCCTGGAATTCCTAAAGCAATTTTCAGTTGTATGATTAGTTAATCCACAAATAGAACATGAGTTGGAGTCTTGGGATCTTCCCCTGCCTTGTCTACCTCCTCTTCCTCTACCTCTGCCATGTCTTCCTCTACCTGCATAGTTAGCTTGATATGTACCTGCTTCATCATCCACTTTCTTTGCCTTTCCTTTGTTATCTTTGGACTTGGTTTTATCAGTGTATAAAGCTGAAGATTGATTACCTTTAGAGCTTTCTCCATTTTTGATAAGCTTTGCCTCTTGAGTAAGTATTTGTCCAATGAGTGTATTGAAATCAGGTACATGCATGTCCATGTACAAATCCATAGCTCTGGTGAATGCTTCCCACTTGTCATCTGCCTTCAAGCCATTGATCACCTGCCTTACAATTTGCTCTTCATCTATTACCTCTCCAATGCTTCCCAACTGATCCGCTATGTCCTTGAGCTTTGTGACAAAATCAGTCACATTTTGTTTGGGAGCCTTCTTGAGAGTTGTGAAATCCAGCCATAGTTGATGCTTCCTAGCTTTGGTACTTGAAGAAAAGAAAGCTTCAAGTGCATCCCACACTTCCTGATATGTCTTACAACTTCTAATGTGAGGCAACAAAAAATCTGACATAGAGTTGAGGAGATAAGACCTTGCAAGTGCATCCTTGGAGCACCATGTGCTCAATCTTTCTTGCTCTTCTTGTGTTGGTTGACTTTTGTTCCTGAAACTTGGCATAACTTCATCTCCAGCCACATAACCATATAAAATTCTACCTTGGAGATAAGCTTCCATTCTTAATGACCAAGCTGTGTAGTTACCTCTGTCCAATTTGTCAATTGATGAAGGAAATCCATCTACCATGTTGTCCAACCTTGCTCTGATACCATTGTGAAGAGATGGATAGGTATGTGCTTGAAGATGAAGAGGTGTTGCAAAATCCTTGATCTACACTAGCCAAACGAACTCCAGAAGTATATGGTGGACCCTTTTAGCTTGCCAATGGATGTATTAGACACCCTATGTACCTTGGAAGATCACTCTTAAAAAAATAGATCAAAACAGATAAGTTGGAGTTAGCTCAGAGGTGAAAACTTGCTATTCTTGGTTCATACACCTGTCCAGTGTTTTACATAATTCTCTAAGCACAGCAGCAATTAGCTTAATTCCTCTTGGGGAAGTCTAGGTAACTTACAGAGCTAACTTTCAAAAGTAATCTCATAAAAAATAATGAACCACACACTGAGAATGAGTTTTAACAACTGATGACATCATCCCGATTTTCACGGGCTGCTACAGTTTGAGACCAGTGAGCAGAAAAATCAACATAACTCAAAATGTAGGACTCCAATGATTATGAAAATTTGTATGGTTATACTAGACAGTAAGCTGAATCCAACAAGCTTTAAAGCACTGAATGTGGATAAGTAAACACTGAGAAACACCTCTGACAAGACGAGTGAAAAAGTCGGGTACCTGACAGAGAAGTGAAAATGCACAGACACTGTTGACTTCAACTGAACATAACTGAAGATTGCAACATCCAAATGACATGAAAATTTGTGAGCATATAGTAGTCTTATAGAGCTAACTTTACCAAGTTAAATCACTGAAAATGATGCACCAAGCTCAGAGAAAACATCTCTGTAAGCTGACTGAGAAAACTGAGAGTAATGGCAGTGAGTAGTACACTTCACAAGAACATGGAAAGATGAAACCAAATAATCATGAAAATGAAAGTATATTGCTTGTACAATACAATGACTTACTGATACATATGTGTGCCTTGTAATCACACCTTGATATGGCATAAAGCTCAGCTCTTGGAGGTCTTCACATAAGTCTCTCTAACCATGACTAAAATTGCCATCTATTTATAGTTGAGTTTGAGAGGCTAACTTCCCTCAATCACTCTCCAATCAATCAATGATTGATTTGATTCTCTACCTACCACAAAGCACAAATTCGTGGCTCCTCTTTCCCTTTTTTATCATGTGGACTCAACCACTTAAGATTCTCTTACTTTTACATTAAGTAAACTCTCCAAAAAATTACAAGAGGTAGTTCACAAGTGAACTTTACATAGTCTTCATTTTGAAGCTTCTTTTATGAATTTGTGGGACTCAAGCCAATACTTAGGCTTGTCATTGACTTACTCCAACACCAACTAGGTTCACTTGGTTCTTCACTGTAGTAGGACTCACCATGTTCAGGAGATTGCATGTAGTAAGCCTGGGGGCTATCAATATGCGTCTAATCAAAGCTATGGTCACTCGGGTCACTTTCAGAAAGCAATGGTGTTACAGGGACTATAGCTCTATTCAGGTTCTCTTCTGCAGCTGCATATTTTACCGGAATCACATTAGTAGGAGTAGGTGGTTGCTGTGCTAGCACTGGCTGGGGTCTCAGTTGGGCATGATATTGCGGTTGGTAATTTTGCTGAGACCTAGTATACTGTTGGGGTGGGTATTGACTCTGGTACCTGCCTTGTTGAGGGTATGGCTGAGGGTAGGGTTGCCTAACCGCTTGCTTATTGTATGGGCAGTCTTGTGCTGTGTGATTTGTGTATCTTCGTTCTATGGTGCAGTACTGGCTACTAGGATTTACTTGGGGTTGAGCCATAATGGGACATACATTCGCCATATGGTCACCTCCACAAGTATAGCATCGTTTCACAGGGGCAAACCTTGGGATCTGTTTGCTAGTGACACCTAATTTTTGAGCTACTTTCTCTGCTAGTTCCTCAATAGATGTGGATTGCGTGGAAGAGAGGCTAGAAGAACTATCAGTATCTTTGTAGATTTTTGAAAGCTCTAATTCCTCCCCTAGGTTATCCTCAATGTCAATGCACATGCATACACACTCTTCTATGGTCCTAGGGTCCTTCAAGTACACATATGATCTCAATTTGGTACTTAGCAATCCATCCAAGAATAAAGCCACTTGCTTAGCTGGCGTGGGTAACTCAGGAACAGGGCATCTCTCTAAGTATTGCCTAAATCTTCTTCCAGCAAGTCTCACAGTTTCTTGAGGGGTTTGCTTGAAGCTGTGAATCAGCGAGGAAGTGTTATGTCTTATGCCACTTTTAGAGAATTCGATAATGAATGCCTCTAGAAGTTGGTCTATGCTCTTGAACTGCCCCTCGTTTAGTGGTTGAAACCATGTCAGGGCAGTGTTCCTAAGGGTTAGACCAAAGGCATTGTACTGCGTGAACAGATCTTCAACTTGTTCAGCTCTCAAGACTCGCCTAAACTCAGCCACATGATCCTATGGATCTCCAGTGCCATCGAAGTAGTTCTTCATGGACTTAACTAGCTGAGTCGATCTCAAAGTCCTTGTGTGCTCTCTAGGTCTTGGTAGAGGGAATTCGTCCGCATTTCTTCGGTTCCCTGGGGCTCTATGTCCCTCAAGTTCCACTCTATTTGTTTCCGTTCTCGTTCTTCCTCTTCCCAAGGAGTTGGCAAAGCTTACCTCAGGTCTGTCTCTCTTTATGTCTCTCTAAACTCCATGAGCATGGGACGTTCCAGCTCCCGGGTGACCAAAGGACACATTAGATTTTGGTTGGGGAAAAATAAACTCACCCATCCAAGTGTAAGCATGTCTATCATGTTCTGTAACCACAAAGATCCTCTCTGAAGCGTGATCTAGGTAGGTCACTCTGCCTGGGCTATCTAGATCTTTAAACTCATAGATCATGATTGTTCCTATATCATTTGGCCGATCAGATTTATACCTCCAAAAGGCTTCGTCAGTCTCTTGGTTCAGAAGTAGATCTATACTCTTGTTGTCCTAGGGAACCCACTTGGGATTGAGGATTCTAGTAAGAACAGATTTCCCTTGAGGGGTCCTGGGTTCTCCTCCTACGTTCCCTTGCTCTAGGGCACCTATGTCCGTCTCAGGGATCACATTCCTGAATTCATCTGTCCTATCTGGGTGACTGGTGACTACGTATATGGTTCCTTCTTTGTCCAAATATGCTCCATTTTCAAACTTTACAGCTGGGTGTTCTATTCCAATGGATTGGTCAGGGTTTTTAATCTAGACCACGGATCTTCCTAGGCCGTCCTCATAGATGCTAGCACCTAATCGTTTGGTCCTAAGGTATTCCAGATGCGTCTTGTAGGGGCCTTCCACCCTATACAGATATGGCACACCTGAACTTCCTGTAGGTCTGTCCATCCCTTGAGACATCTTTGATTCACTAGTCTCAAAGCTAGGGTAATGCGAGTGGTGGCTCAACTGCTGGGCCCAAGACCTAGCAGTATGATTAACGCTAGCCTCTGAAGACCTAAGACTTTGTCTATCCCTTACTAGATGCCGTCCTGATCTAAGGTTCATATGCCTATTTAAGTAGCCCCTATTTTGCCCAAGTACAACCTCGTTGCTGAGTTCTTTTGTATCAGTTACTTGATTCTTTTTTAGTTGATTATTGTGTTTATACTCTTGTCTGATATCACGTCGTCAGGTATACTTGAGTGTATTTCCGCACTTGAAGTTGATCGTTCCACGTTACTTTCCCTTTAAAGTTCTCGACCGCACAAAGATTATGTCGTTAGCTTGAACTTGAGTATTTAGGTAGTCTTCAACTTGATAAATGCCTATCACCGCCCTGGCCTACTCCTATCACTAGTCGTTCTTAGCCTAAGCTAGGAATTGACAAAGGGAGTTGAGAATATTGCGACCTTTCTTGCTGATCCCTTGTTCTTTAAGTGCTCGAGAACCCGATTCTCAAGCTTGCACAAAGCCCTTGCTTTGGATGCCTTCAAGTGCTCTCAGTGGACCTGTAAAAGTCCCAAAGTTAGTTCAAGACTTAAATTCCAATGACTGACAGATCACTTTCATTCATGTAATTCACAAACCAAATTCCCCTTTGTCTTTATGGAAAACAATCTCAAGGATCCTTTAATTTTCCTACCCCGGGGTATGGTCAACTTCAAAATACCCTATCTAATAATCCTGATCTTAATTTAACCGTAACGGGGTTCAAACAGGCTAACAGATCACAGGATTTTTCTCAAAAGTACACGTGGAGGGACCTCACAAATCACTAATTACTTGATAAGTATGCCAAAAATTACCCCAAAAACATGCAAGAGAAAACCCTAGAATTTGGCCGAAAAAGCCTATCAATCGCGATCGACAGGTCTGTCAATCGCGATTGACAGAGGTGTCCGTCGGGGCCTGTCGGTTGCGATCGACAAGTCAATCGCGATCGACAGTGTCAATCGCGATCGACGGAGTCGATCGTGGGTCCTATCAATCGCGATCGACGGTGTCAATTGTGATCGACACGTTTTTCGGGATTTTCACCGTGAATTCAGTTGATCGGGGCTGTGTCCGTCACGATGGACACGTGGCAATGCGAAGTTTTATGTCAATCGTCAAAATTCAGTCGATCGCGATTGACGGTGTCAATCACGACTGACAGAGGTGTCGGTCGTGGCTGTCGATTGCGATCGACGGTGTCAATCGCGATTGACAGGGTCCTACGTGGCAGTCAGTCGGTCGTGGGGTCTGTCGGTCGTGATCGACAGGTCTGTCGGTCGCGATTGACAGATGTTGTCGATCGTGGCTGTCGATCGCGATCGATGGTGTCGATCGCGATTGACAGAGAAACACGGAATTTTTCAATTTTGTTTAGTGATTTGGAATGTGCTCTTTGTGTTTGTCCTAGTGGTGCACTTAGTTTTACCAATTGGTCGAATTTTCTGTCGATCGCGATCGACAAAGGTCGGCGACATAGAGACAATTTCTGAGTTTTTCGTACCTACGTAGCGTGCTAGAGAGGATGATACAGCTGGATCCTGCAAGAAAACTCAACAAACATGCAAAAACAATGCCCACAATATTTCTCTCTCGCTCTCTCTCACAAGTGGAATGAGGGAAATGGAATGAAGAAGGTGATAAGATCAAAACTGATAATTTTCACGATGATGGAAATGGAGGTGGGAGATGGTGATGATGGTGGTGAGGTAAGAAAGAGAAAAATAAGAAGAGTGAAGAAATTACCTACAATGCCAACGTCTCAAATCTACGTCTTACCATCACACGCTCGTCCTCAAAGCTCGATCCCTGGCAACGGCGCCAAAATTTGGTTTAGCTCAGTGATGAGTAGCACCTCCTTTAATGTCAATCCGGGAAGACATGAGGATGGTATGATGACCTCGAGCAAGTGAAGGCACAAGTGCGTGAGTGCGAAGCGCACTAACATGCACACACATACACACACACGTGCACACAAGGCAAGACAAAGAGTGAAAATCAATGGAGTTCTTTAGATTACTTTCAAAAAGCTCATACAAGTTTAGATCAATTACAAGCTAACCTCGAAAATGAGCTCTCTAGCTCTATTTATAGTTTTTGACTAGGTTTTGGCTGTGTCGAGACCTAGTGTCTGGCCTAGTTAAAAATTAGGTTCTCTATCCTATTTGGAGGTTCAAACGAAGTCTAAAAAATGTGAAAACTGACAGGTAGGTACTTCTAAATCTCCTCAAGCTCAAGGACTCCTTGGCTTGCACAAAATGGAGCTACAAAAATATGAAATGGTATTTACAATGGTTTTTAGTGATGAAAATCACTATTTTTGTAGGGGTTTCTAATAACATTTTGACATACATTTCCTGGAGCTCCCTACTTGCTCCTTCTCCTTGTGTGTCCACCTCTTTTATATGCGTTAGTGTCTTGAAAAAATATTGGCCTACTTGCCAGATCGCCGTTGACTGCTCTATCTGCTTGTACTTTCTCTTCTCTCTGACTCCCTTCGTAAGCTTCCTTGCCTTATGAGTCCTTCAGTTCCAACAAGCAACCTCTTCAGCCAGAAGATTTGGTATAATCTCGTCGAATGTTGGTAGAGGATCTCTATAAAGGATGTTTGTGATGAGGGGCTTCCACTTTTCTTCACTTCTCAAGCCATTGAGGGCTGTTTGGATGATGTCTTCCTCTTCTATCTTGCATCCAACTGATGCTAGCTAATCTCGAAGCTCTTTGATCCTCAATGTATACTCACTAATGATTTGGTTTGAGCTTTTCCTCATGTTGTTGAGCTCGTTCTAGAGTTGCATCCTTTGAGACCTTGTTGAGGTAGCATACACCTTCTCCAATGCTTCCCAAACTTCCTTGGTTGTTTCTAAGCTTTGCACATGACCAATCATAGTGTTAGAAATAACTTGTGATATGAGGAACATCACCCTTCGATTCCTCTCTTCCCAATCAGCAAATTGTCTCCTTTGTGCCGGAGTAATGTTGGGATCTTCAATGTCCACCGGTTGTGGATCTTCTCCACTAACTAGACTCCATAAACCTTTAACTTTAAGGTAATTTATCATTTTATACCTCTAAGATTGAAAATTATCTTTGTCTAACTTCTCAACTTGTTGTCCTAAATCATCCATTGAAACCTTCCAAGATTGAAGTTTACCTCAAGTATGTTGTGGCGCTCTTTCTTGACTTCACGAAGCTCCCCCTTGATTTGTAGCTTCTCCTTTGCTTCAATTCAGTTCCAATGCTTTGAATCTTCAAACTCCAATGCTCTGATACCAATTTTTGGAGAATTCCTCTCCTAATCGTAGCGAAAAGTGTAGAAGACCTTCTCAGGATCAAGACTCTTGCCAATAGCAAAACCTTCAAATGAAAACTGGTACCAATTAAAATATTCAATGAACTTGAAACTTTGGTCACTCAAACTAGACACCTAGATATTTCAAATGAGATATCAAACACTCAATTTGGAGTAGATTTGGGTTGGAAACTATTTGATTCAAAACAGACTACCTGTCCACTCAGTTAGGCTGAAAACTGGACTTCACTAAAACCTGAATAACTCACAGATCATAAAGAATTTCATAAAACTATTTTAGATAGAGGACGTACTCAAGATAAGCTTTCCAATGAATGTTTAAACACTAAAATTGGATACATATATTGAGAGATATGACTCTCACAAGAAGACTACCCAAAAATGGGTGTGCGGCTGGACATACTCTATGAGAGTAAACTGAACGAAATGACTCAAAACAAATGAAGTAGTTACAAGGGGGCTTCGATGCCTTCTTCCTCTATTCTTGAGTGTCCTCCCTTGCCTCGTTTATCGCCAAGTGACCAAAAACGCTCATGATGAGTTTGAGAGCTCTTCTCCATCATTTCTCCGCTACTTTGGACAGCCACTCCTCTTACAGTTCAGCTTTTTGGATTTGATTATCTTTTGAATGATTCTCTTTTGGCCTCCACTACTTGCTGATGTAAATGCTTCTATTTTTCATTTTTTTATTTTCCTTCTACTTGAAGAAAATCCTTTTTGCAAAAATATATACGAGCTTATTTCTTTATTTTTAATAGTAATGATCACTTTAATTGAGTTTTTTGGGGAAGTCAGGATTTAATTGAGATTTTATTTTCATTTTTCTTTCATTTTATCTCAAAACAAATGTCATTTTTTACTTTCTTATGACTCATGTGGGTGGAGTGTTTTCTTTTTTGTGTGATGCTACATTTTCTCCAGAATGGTGAATTCAAAGGAACTACCAATCCATGAGTTCAAAGCAAACTTAGTCACTCTGTCTAGAGGACATTGGTTCTTAGACAATAAAGCAACAATGGAGACAGTAGAATTAGAATCTGATGAAGAGCAGGAGATTCCAGAAGCAGAAAAGATAGTCAAGGAACTCAAGGAAACTCTGGATATTATTGGCCAACACATATTTACAGTGGGAGTTGGAGGTTACTGAACCCATATTCTTTATAGACTTTGAAAGAGTTGCACAAGTGATGAATAGTATGTTGGAAGTTGGAAGGGGAAATTATGCATATTTTAGGTGTTCAATCAAGGACAAGGAGAACAAAGAGGTGAACATCACAATAAAAGTAGAGCATATCAGGGCAGCTCTTCAGTTTTACCCAATGGGAACTAAGTTGGATAACAGCTTTGTCAAGAAGAATAAAGAAACATATACAGGATATTCTAAGTTTCCTGATTTTAAGGGAAAAGAAAATGAGGAGTATGCCATTAGAATGTTTTTGCAATATTTATGTTTTCCAAAACTGCCTAGATACACCATGGCACACAAATCAGTAACATTGATTATGTTCAATAATAAGGATAGAACTAAGCCCTTTGGAATAATGGATGTATCACCATATATACATGAGCAATTAAAGGAAGCAGCCAAACATTGGGAGCACAAGAAGTGTATGAATGGAGCCCAATTCTTAACTAGAATTATATATCATGTTCTAGGGATGGAGGATCAATTACAACTAGCTCCAGCAGCCCAATATTTCATAAATTTGATGGCAGGAATCAAAAGTCCTTCAAGGAAGATATCTGTAAGAGAATCAAAAGGCCAATCAAGCATGAGGGGAGCAGAAAGGAAAAGAAAAGGAATTTCAGAAGAAGTCATTCCAGTAAAGAAAAGAAGATTGGATCCAAGAAAAGTGGAGTTAGAACAGGTAGAAGCAACTAAGGAAGAGCATGAAGCTGCTCAGAAGCAGGTACAGTCTTCAAATGACCCTCACCCACCTCAAACAAGCAAAGAACAGTTGTATACCTATTTGACTCAAGTAAATAATAAAAGGGTAGTATATGAAGCTCAATATCAAAAGATGTTGGAGGACTACTCGTGCAAAGCAACTGATTGGATTCAAGAGGAAGTAGAACACTATGAAGAGCTGCATGATGAGATGATGGAAGCTGAGACACAGGAAGTTTTTGTCAAAAAAAAAGTGGAACTGTTAGCATATTTCAAAGAGCTACAAGGACCTCCTGAAACAAGAACTACAATTGTAGCAAAGAAGAAGGTTCAGAAGAAACCGGTACAAAAGAGGAAGTTAACCAAGAAAAGTAAACGAAAATCAGTAGCAGAACATGTACCAAGGATGGAGACAAAAAGCAAAAGTAGAAGAAGATAAGTAGGAGGAATCTATCTTCTGAAAAAAATAAAACACCAGAAGAATTGAGTGGGAAGCCACAAGGAAAGCAAGTCCAAGAAGAAGCAGCAAAACAAGTCAGTCCTGAAGAAGAGAGAAGGTTGTTGAAAGGCAAAGCAATGATGATGGAAGAAGAGAGTGAAGTTAGGAAGGAATTCAGTTGTGGATTAGTGGACTCAGGATTAAAGACAATATGGACAAAACCTTTACATCAAACCTATTTCAAATTGGATGAAGGGAAAGTAGAAGCAGAAAAAGAAGTTCAGTTATGCAGTTCAGCACATAAAAAAAAAGATAGAGATCAAATCAAGGAAACAAAAGAAGTAAGGAAAAAGAAGAAAGCTCAAGAAATGGAAGAAGGAATTATAGAGAAAGAGATAAATAAAAGCATGGAAGACATACTATATGATTTGAATCATAATGAAGAGTTCACATCGACAGAAAATCAGGAACCAAAGGAAGATTTGGATATCATGGATATAGATGAGCAAGAGGAAGGACAAAAAGAGTAGATAATCAATGATTAAAAAAAAGCTTGGTGAGGAGACTGATTCAATCCAAATTCAGGAAAAGGAAGTACAGGTAAAGGAAAAACATCTTGTTGAAGAACAACAAGTAAAGGAGAATAAGAAGGCAGAAGAAACAAAGACAATTAAAGATACATCAGGACATGCGAATAAGGAGGATCAGATATTAGAATTTGAGGACAAAGAAGAAATGGAAGCATATAAGAGCTATGAAGAACAAAATAACCAGGTCATAGAGTATGAGGAAGATAATGAAGAAGAGAATGAATGTAAAGAAGAAAAGCAGATAGAAGTAAAACAAATGGAACTAGAAGTTGGGTTGGAAAGGATACCTAAAGACATAAGATCTACCTACACGGTTATTATGAGCAATATAGAACAATTCAGAGCATCAAGTAGAAACATGATCATATCAGGAATGGTAGCTGAATCTGAGTTTGTAAGAGGCAACAGAATCATTAATGAGCACAGGAAAGAAAAGGAGCAGTTAGCAGAACAATTGAGGATTGTGCAGGTGAAAAATGAGGAATTGACACACAGAATGATTTCTTTGGAAGAATTGGAAGTTCAACAACATAACAAAATTCAATTTCTTGAAGAGAAATGTGCAAATCAGACAGAGCACGACAACAAAATGGAGATGGAGCTGAAGAAAATTGAAGGGAGATACAGAACCTTGCAGAGTTCATATCAAATTATGGTCAAGGAAAATGAGGAAATAAACAAGAGGATGAGAAGGAAGATTTGAACAAAGAAATTATGAGATTGCAAACAGAGTTGAAAGAAGCCAAGGAGTTGGAAAAACAAGCTAGTATACATGCTGCTACTTCTATGAGGGGATATGATAAGTTACATATGGATATAGAAAAAGAGAGAAGTGATTGGCAGTTGAATATGGAAAAGGAAAGAAATGAGTGGAAATCAGAAAGAGAGTTATGGACCTCCCAAAATAGAAGTTTAATGTTGACAATAGAAGAGCTACAGAAAAATTGGAAAAACCACAAACTCATGTGGAAGAGCAGGTACAGACTACACAAGCAGAAGAATATGAAGAAGGAGATAATGACAAAACTCAATATGGTGATGAACAAGAGAACAAACCACCAGTTGAAGAGTACTCAGAAGATTTTGTCCAGAAACTTCTGACAGACAGAGAATCCAGAATGGAATTTATTAGAAAGATGCATAATGAATATGAGGAATAAATTGTTAATTTTTCTCTGAATAAAGGAATAAATCCGGATCAACACCATTGGGCTGCAGATGGCTTAGGTATACCCTTTTGCATGATTATGGAAAGCATTAGAAACTATCAATTGGCAAAGGTAGGAGTGTATTTCTGATGAATGTGTATGAAGAGAGTTGATTCATGATGTGTTGAGTGAGAAATTGTTGAAGAATGATGTTGGAGATGGAAATCATCAAATTTCACAGAATCGTGATTGTCTCGTCTGAGGGTTATAGGTATCATTTTTGAGATTTGACTTCATGATTGCATTCTGCTGAGAAAATAACACACTTTAGACACCAAGATCATTGGAAATGATGTAGTATTGCTCAAGATAATCAAAACCCTAGAAATTCCTCTTCATCTTCATTATTTCTCAGAAATCTAGCCAGTTTTCTCTTATTTCTTCGATTCTATCATCTAGAAGGGGCTGTGGTCTCTTGTATACTTCCAGGATTGAAAAATATAAGATGTATTGTTGATTCTTTATGCTAAATGATTGGAGAGGACAACTCCAAAGGTTAACAACAAACAGTGTGTTTGAAGCTTGGTGAGCTGTGGAGCAAGAGTTGTTGTTTTCCTCCACTCTGCATTTTGCTCATAACTTGAAGTAGGTTTGTGAAATCAAGATCATTGGATGCGTCTTGTCCATAGCTTTGAAAGGAACCCACTATTGACTATATTCCGATTTCGGAGCTATGAGATATGGCTCAATTTATGATTACTATTGTAACAAGTATCATGATACACGTTTCCAGTGAGAGAGGTAACATGAGAGGTAGTTAGACCTAATTTGCATACATTGATTGCACATTCACTCCATTAGCCATCACAAGGGCACATGTCCTCATACACTTGAGATGGTCTAAGTCCATGGATTGATAATTTGATGTGTGTATCAATCCACCACTATATGCACTTGTTGATGATCGAGGTATAGTCTCCTTTGTCACAAGTCCCTAAGACATTATGAGCTTAGGTACACACTTTTTTGGTGCCATTGCCGGAGATCAAGTCACATCAAGGTGCCTTCATGATGGTTATAGCTTTGGTGTGAAGGTAGTGAGTGTGAAGAAGTGATTTGAGTTGGTTGGCAAGTCAAAATTTTCCTTGCACTTGTTACACCATACACTTTTTGTTTGTGTGATAAGTTTTTAGGTTTAGGTGTGAGAGTGGAAGGAAATTAGGGTAGGAAGTAGGAGAGCTAGTGTAGACAAAAAATAGATTTTTCATTTCCGAAAACTCACCCAATAAAAAACGAATCTCTCAAGTTTTCCTTGAGTTTCTGGTCACAACCAAAAACCAAAGTCCAAAAGTCACTACTTTTGGATCATTTGTTATGTGCAAGTGTGAAGAGCTCAATTTTGGTTTGTATCACCGAGCAGGTATCGTGCAAATGTGGAGCTTAGTGAGAGAATTTAGTGCTCAAGCTTTGAGGAGATAATCTTGAAGGTGAGCCCTACACTATCAGTAGACTGAAAGTTTGATTGATCACTCACAGGATGTGAAACGACACTTGACAGGTATCATGAGTGCTATACCATGGGGTTGCTTAGAGATTTTACATCTACAGGGCACATAGGGCTGACAAGGGGAGCCTAAGGTGCACATATCCATAAAACATTTTACATTTGGACTTCAAAAAGTCCAAGTATCATGAGCGATCAAGTTTTGGTATCACGATATCGAAATTCTTGTGTGTCATGATACTTGGCAGGTATCATGTATCGCCGATATCTTATACTCCCTGTGTATCAGAATACGTAGGTATCTTGTATTCTGCGGTTGAGTATCGCAACATCTAGGTATCATGTATCGTCGATAATGAAGTGCATCATGTATCACAATCTATTCGGGTATCGTATTGCTAGTGTACTCAAGTATCATGTATCGTTGCATATCTGTATATCATGTACCGTAGGAGATGTATTGTGTATCATGTATCATGCCTAAGTCAAGTATCATATCCTTGGAGGATGTATCTTGTATCATTGAGGGACATGTATCATGCATTGTGGCCTTTGAGTATCATGTATGGTAACTGCAGCCGGTATCGTATATCATGACAAAGTCTAGTATCATATCATGAATCATGTATCATGTATCATTGGTAGGGGAAGTACTCAGTATCGTGAGTCTCCAAAGTATCGTGTATCATGGGAGAATACAAGTATCATACCGACTAAGATAGTATCGTGTATTGTCAAAAACCTCAAGTATCGTGTATTGTTGAGAAAGGAAAAGGGATCACAAGGACACAAAAGTGAAAATAAACCTTTCCCAATGCTTAAATATGTTGATATATTTAGGTAGTGATGTGTGTGAACACACTAGGACCGCTGGGGCACTTTTTTCCCTCTTTAGGAGGTTTTTTTCTCCCGGCTTGTATATACGCCTATTGCCCTAATGGGCTACTTATCTTTGTACATTCTCTAGTAATACATTCAGTATTGTGTGTTGTGCTCCAAGCTTCTTCTTCTTCCTTGTGATGTTCGCGTGCTTCCGCAGACGTTTAACTCCAACAATTGGTATCAGAGCAGGTCGTTGCTTCATCTAGGGCACCACCGACACTCCTCCATTTGCAGTCTGAGAATCACATGAATTTTGATGAGCATACTTAGTGTGTTTTCGAGATCAAAATGGCTTTGCTCTGTGGTGCCGAAATCGTGATCTGAGCTCGTTTCGGCCTCCGAATGCACTATCATAGCGCTTGTCCAGGCTATATTTCATCTTTTTGTGCCAAAGGTATATACCAGTTTCTATTCGCCACTATAAGCGTCTCGAAGTCTGCTATAGGTTTAGCAGAACTTGTCTAGGCAGTTCCGTTCAACTTTTTGAGATACAGTCAATTTTTTGCATCAAGGTATTTTAGTCACCGGCCATGGCTGAAAGCAGTGATGTATTCGTATGTTGGTTGTTGAGGATAAGTTGGATGGTACCAACTACCCATTATGGGATTATATGATGCGACATATTTTGGTTGCAAAAGGATTGTGGAACATTGTGAAGGGTGTTGAAAGACGTTCTGTTACACCTGTAACGACAGGTACTACAAATATAGGTGCTAGAGCTTATGAAGATGGTGTCGAAGATGATATTGTGCAAATTCTTGTTCGTGCTGTTGTTTCTGTTGCACCTACTGCAGAGAAGATTCGTTGGGATGGCAAAGATGCCCAGGCACATGCATTAATAGCTTTGTCTGTCAAACGTGCCATTATTCCTCATATTCGCTCTTGCAGAACAACGAGGGATGCTTGGGATACACTTACCACATTGTACCAAGCTAGGAATGAGGCTCGTGTTGCTTACCTCCGAAAACAGTTGAAGAGTGAGCACATGAATGAAGGTGATTCTATGGGCAGTTTCCTAACAAAGATCAAAGATTTGAAGGAACAGTTGAAATTTGCTGATGAGGTTATACCAGATAGCTCACTTGTGTAGACCGTTCTGAATGGTCTTCCTGATTCATATCAGAGTTTTGCTTCTACTCTTCGGTTGATGATGAAAGGCAATCCGAATGCCTTATCATTTGAGGAGTTAGTCTCTGTTCTGTTGCAGGAAGATCAGCCCAGGCAGAACAGTTCCATTATGTGTGTTGCAGATCAAGCTTTCTAGCTAGTCAGAAGGGCAAAGGAAAATGGAGCTCTTCTACTAGTAAGCAGAAATCTGCAAATGCTACACATTCGAAGAACCAGGATAGAGATGAGAAGAAATCAGAAAAGCAGAAATTGTTTTGCAAGTACTGTAACGGGAATGATCATATCATAAAGAACTATCCAAAACTGGCTGCAAAAGAGGCAAAGAAAAAGGAGGCTGGAATGGTTGTTGCAGAAGCCTCTACACCAAAAACTGAGTCTGCTAATCTTGTGCAAGAAGAAGAATGGGCGTTTACTACTATTTGCAGTTTTGACCCATCTTCTCATGAGCAGTGCATGTTTGTAGTGGACTCAGATGTTTGGTACTTTGACAGTGGGGCGACCAAACATATTACCTCGCAGCGCAGTTTCTTCTCTTCACTCGAGCCTGCCCCTACAGGGAATACTGTCACATGTGCCAACAACTTCTCTTATCCTGTTATGGGAGTTGGTAAGATCATTCTGACTACTCTTGATGGTAGTTTTCTCACCTTGTTAGATGCTTTATTTGTGCCAAGGATCAAGAAGAATCTGTTATCAGTTTCTGCATTAGCCAAGATTGGCTTGGTTGTGAAATTTGTTGATGACAGATGTACAGTTCATGATTTGTCAAATGGCAATGTTATTATTGCTTCTGGCATTTTATGTCGTGATCTGTATAAGCTCATAGACTATGAAAGATCTGTGAATGATTCGGCATGTGCAGTTCATGATTCTCAGGCTATGTCAGATGCAAAGCTTTGACATGCACGCTTTGTTCATCTGAATTTTGCTTTGCTACGCCTGCAGAAATCTGATATGGTGTCTTCTTTGCCCAAGCTTGAGGCACCTCTAAAACATGTATGTGAAGGCTATATTTTGGGCAAAATGTAGCATTTCTCCTTTCCAAAAGATGGTTCAGTTTGGGCTACGTAGAAATTGCAGCTTGTACATAGTGATGTCTGTGGTCCTATGCAAACACCCTCTTTTGGGAATTACCTTTACTACTCAAAGAAAAGTCCGAAGTGTTCATGTGCTTTAAAAAGTTTCTGGTTTTGGTTGAAAATATGTCAACATGTAAGATGGGCACCCTCCGTTCTGATCGAGGGGGGGAATATATGTCTTCTGATTTTAATGCATTTCTGGCTGAACGTGGGATAAAACACCAGTGTAAAGTGTCGTATACACCTCAACAGAATGGAGTTGCTGAACGGAAGAACAAGTCACTCATGGAGATGGCGAGGTGTATGGTCAAGAGTCAGGCTTTACCACATAGTTTCTGGCTTGAAGCTTTCATGTGTGCAGGATATGTACTTAACAGGTGTCCCACTAAAGCGCTGCAGTCTATCACTCCATATGAGGCTTGGCATGACCGCAAGCCATCTGTTGCTCATCTGCGTGTTTTTGGTTGTTTGGCATATGCATTAGTGCCTGAACAACATCGCAGAAAATTGGATGATAAGGCAATAAAATGTATTTTTGTTGGGTATAGTTCTGAAAGTAAAGGCTATCGTCTGTATCATCCATAGACTAAACGCATTCTGGTTAGCCGTGATGTTGTCTTTGTGGAAGATGCTATTCAGCCATTGCTTTCATGTACTAAGGAGACATCTGTTAGCTCCAAAGACATGTATGATACCTTGATGCCTCTTTTTACAGGTGGACAATCTAGTGCTGGTCCTAATGAGGCAACTTCTTAGCCTTTGCAGGTTTCATATGATGATGCAGATCATTCTATTTCTGATGCAGATTTACATGATGCACTTGTTGATGAGAGAGCTGATATTGAGCAGGCAAAAACTATGCCAAAATGGCTGGTGTAGACTTTGCGTGACAGCAAATTAGATGCAATTTTGTCATATCGTACTCGATCAGGCTCTCATAGTGCCTCCTTTGCATCAGATTGCTATGCTATGGCTGTGTCTAGTCTCTGTGATGAGAATGAGCCTCTTTCTTTTTATGAAGCACAGAATTCATAAAATTGGATGGCTGATATCCAATCTGAATATGATGCTATAATGAAGAATGGTACATGGTCTTTATGTGACTTGCCTCCTAGCAAGAAGGCCATTGGCACTAAGTGGGTATACAAGCTGAAGCGTAAACCTGATGGTACAGTTGACAGGTATAAGGCTAGGCTTGTTGCAAAGGGTTATGCACAGGAAAGAGGCATTTATTTTGATGAGACCTTTGCACCTACATGCCGTATGACTACTGTTCGAAGCATTTGTGCACTTGCAGCCCATCATGGTTGGAATGTACATCAGTTGGACATTAAAACAGCATTTCTGAATGGTGACTTGCATGAAGAAGTGTATGTTTTTCAGCCTCGAGGCTTTGTGCCGAAAGGGCATGAAAACCAGGTGTGCAGGTTAAAGAAGGCATTATATGGTTTAAAGCAAGCATCACGTGCTTGGTATGAGAAGATACATTCCTATCTGGTTGCACATGGTTTTGTGAACAGTCCAACTGAAAGCACCTTATATGTTAAGTGTGCTCATGATGTGCTTCTGATCATTGTTGTCTATGTTGATGACATGCTGCTCACCGGTCCTATTGAGAAGCATATTGCTGATTTCAAGGCTAATTTGCATAGCTCATTTGAGATGTCTAATTTGGGGCATTTGCATCACTATTTGGGCATTCAGTTTATGCAAGTTGATGGTGGAATGGCTTTGTGTCAAACAAAATATATTGACACATTATTGCAACGTTTTGGCCTTGAAGACTGTAAGCCTATTGCCACTCCTATAGAGACAGGTTTACGATTGAGTCTTCATGATGCTGGAGATGCATTTGATGCTGTTCTCTATCAGTAGGCTGTTGGATGCTTGATTTACTTATGCATTGCTCGGCCAGATATTCAGTTCGCTGTCTCACAGATGAGCAGGTTTATGCATTGCCCAAGAGTCATGCATTGGAAGGCGGTTAAGCGCATCTTTCGCTACTTGAGTGGTACTCGGCTACTTGGGTTGTTTTATCCCAAGGGGGGGTCACTACCGCCAGATTTGCATGCTTTTTCTGACTCTGATTGGGCTGGTTGCTATGACACTCGTGTGTCCACCAGTGGTTTTTGCTTCATGCTTAGTAGCTCATGTATATCTTGGTTGAGCAAGAAGCAGCCTACTGTGGCCACTTCCAGTTGCAAGGCTGAGTATAGGGTAGCTTTCACAGCGACTGTTGAGTGTGTGTGGTCCAGACGCCTTATGGCTGATTTGGGTGTTGGCCAGTCTTTTGCCACCACCATCTTCACTGACAGTGAGAGCACATTGGCAGTTGCGAGGAACCCTGTGTTCCATGCTCGCACTAAGCACATTGAGGTGCATTATCACTATGTCAGGGAGAGGTTCTCTACTAGGGAGATCAGCTTGGCATATGTGCCAACGCAGGAGAACATTGCAGACCTGTTCACAAAGGCTCTGCCTAGGGAGAAGTTTGAAGCTTTCCGCAAAGCTTTGGGCTTACTTCCTTTTGTGGAGTGATTTCCACATAGCTTGGCACTTCCTTATACATGAGTGCCATCTCCTTGTTCACCGCATCACTCCCAGGGGGGATTTGTTGATATATTTAGGTAGTGATGTGTGTGAACACACTAGGACCGTCGGGGCACTTTTTTCCCTCTTTAGGAGGTTTTTTTCCCCCGGCTTGTATATATGCATATTGCCCTAATGGGCTACTTATCTTTGTACATTCTCTAGTAATACATTCAGTATTGTGTGTTGTGCTCCAAGCTTCTTCTTCTTCCTTGTGTTGTTCGCGTGCTTCCGCAGACGTCTAACTCCAACAAAATATTGATTTAAATTACACTCTTGAATTGGTATCACCCCAAGGAGACCCAAGGTCCTAGGTGGTGAATGAACCTAAGGTCAGGATGAGTGTTAGGGAGTTGAAGAAGTGTAATATCATTAGTAGGAAGTTTCACACAAAAGAGTATCCATTCATTCTAGTTAGATACATTTGCTGACTCAGAAGGAGATCCCATTATGGCTTCAAAAGAAATGCATAGCTCAATGCCTTTGGCAAGGCTCATGCTAAGTGAGAAGGGGAGTATAAGACATCCCTGCAATACATTTCCACTCATGTGCATGGACTACCTATCTACATGGATGGCCTCAATAGGTTTGTGGCAAGAATGAAAGTTTCTAAAGACTTAGAGATTGTGCCAAGATCAGCTATAAACTATGAAGGAGGATTCTACATGGACAAGTTAGGACATATACATGCAGTGACTAAGCACCCATAGAGAATGAATGAAAGAGGAGAAGTTGAGGAACCAGAAAACCCTACTAGACCCAATAGTGGAGATATGGTGACCACTCTGAGAGGAAATTAGATAATCACCAATGTATGGAGAGGATATCAGATCCTTTAGGATGATGAGAACTATACTTGAGAGAGACAGAAAAAGAAGATACCCAAGTAAACATGAAAGCACTAGCTATAGAAAAATATCCAAAAATCCTAATGTGGAGAAAAACAAAATTCAGTAAGAGTTACATCATGAGTGAGTTGAAATATTTGAACATTTCAAGAGCTATGAAGAAAGAGAAATAGCTATTCAAATGCCTAATAGAGAGGTGCAAGATATAATAGCTTATGATAACAAGGAACAAACCAAAAAGGTGTTAGTGACCACTGAAGGTGAAGAAGAGAGATGCACATATAGGTAAGGACGTATCTGTAGAAGAAGAGCAAGAACTAATAGAGCTTATCCGAAAACTGGACTTACAAAGATCTTAAAGGAGTGGATCCTTCTATTTGTTCTCATAGGATTCGAATGACTTTAGATGCAAAACCCTCAAAACAAAGATTGTACACATATAATGGTGTCTATTCTACCAAGGTCAAAGAGGAAATATATAAGTTATTGGTGGCCAACTTTATATATGAAATCGAACATACCAAATATATTTAATCTTTGCTAGTAGTACCAAAAATAATGAAAAACATAGGGTCTGTATTAACTTGAAAAAGATTAATATAGCCGCCATTCATGATAGTTATATTAATTTACCCATTATTGATAATCTTTTGAAAAGGGTAGCATGCAAGGAAGTATATAGCTTCTTTGATGGATTTTCAAGATACAATCAAGTAGCCATCACTACTAAGGACCATCATAAAACTACTTTTTCTACAAAATGGGAAGTATATGTGTTAAGGGTTATGCCATTTGTCTTAATGAGCACCTCAGCTACTTTCCAAATATTAATGTGTCACATGTTCAAGGAATTTCTAAGGAAAAGCATGGAAGTCTATGTGGATGACCTATGCACATATTCTTCTGAATGAATAGCTCACATATCCAAACTAAGCAAAATACTTGACAAGTGCAGACAATACAGAGTCTACTTGAACCCAAAGAACGACATCTTCATGGTAAGGTAAGGAAAAATATTGGGACATGTAGTGTCCTAAAATACATGTCTACTGATGAAGATAAAATTAAGGTCCTTTTGGAATTACTTAGGCCTAAGAATGCAAAGGAGGTTCAAGATTTTATGCGACATTGTGGATATTATTGATGATTCATCCACATGTATGCCACAATTGTAAAACCATTACATGGGCTGTTGACTCTATTTGTTTGGACAAAAGGGTGTGAAAAAGCTTTTAATGAATTGAAAAGAAGATTGACTTCAACTCCAATTCTGAAATTACCAAATTAGAATGACCCATTCCATATTCATGTGGATGCATCTAATTATTTCATTGGATGTATCTTCGCACAAGTTGCCAATGAAGGGAAGTTAGACCACCCAATAGCCTATGTTAGTAGACAACTAAACCAAGTGGAATGCAATTAATGAAGCACCTGCCACTTGTGGCGGGCTTTATGCACCTGCGTGCTTAAAATGATGGTGCTCTAAGCTTTCCATCCGACCCGTCTTTAAACATGGACCAAGGAGTCTAACATGTACACAAGCCGGTGGGTGGAAAACCCACAGAGGCGCAAGTAACTTGACAGGTGGGATCCCCCTTGCGAGATGCACCATCGACTGACCATGATCTTCTGTGAAAGGTTTGAGTGTGCGTGTACCTATTGGGACTCGAAAGATGGTGAAATATGCCTGAGGAGGGCGAAGCCAGAGGAAACTCTGATGGAGGCTCGTAGTGATAATAACATGCAAATCATTCATTAGACTAGGGTATAGGGGCAAAAGAGTAATTGAACCATCTAGTAGTTGGTTCCCTCCAAAGTTTCTGAAGTATTTCGATGGTGATGCACCACAATGCGCCCTCCTTCTTGAAAGCTCCACGATGATATCCTTAGAGTAGAAAACTAAGCTCCTAAGGCCACACACAGTACTCCATACAAAAGCTGTAGAATACACAAAAAACACAGTACACAGGGAGCACAAAGACAGACTTCTTAGGTCTTACAAATGCGATCAAACTTAGAGTCTGTCACTGACTAGGCCACTATATGTTTTATTAAAGAACATATAAAAAGAAGTGTCCAGTGGCCATTTGGCCTTTCACATAGACACTAACGGTAATAATCTCCCACTAACGATAACTATGGGAGAAAAATAAAGAATGATAAAGAATACCTGTGTGTAACTATACAAACTATACCTCCCACTTGATGAGCATTTTACATAGTATACAAGTGACTGTGTAAGATCAGGAATCAAGTAACCCCCATCAAGTGACAATAGTGTCAAAAGTTATCCTGTGGTAGAGCTTTAGTCAAAGCATCTGCAACATTATCTAGAGTGTGAACCTTCTCAACAATAATGCACTCAGTGGCTAAGCAATCTCGAATGAAGTGATACCTCACCTCAATGTGCTTGGTCTTTGCATGATAGACCAGATTCTTAGCCAAAGCAATGGCACTCTGACTATCAC
Source organism: Ceratopteris richardii (assembly GCA_020310875.1). NCBI lineage: Eukaryota > Viridiplantae > Streptophyta > Polypodiopsida > Polypodiales > Pteridaceae > Ceratopteris > Ceratopteris richardii. Next base: position 8,228,286 of record CM035431.1, on the reverse strand, counting down.
TGAGCAAACGAGGTACATGCAGAGGTAAACCCATATCACAAGCAAGATGAGAAAGCCACAATGCTTCCTTGCATGCCTCACTTGCTGCAACATACTCTACTTCTATGGTGGAAATAGTTGTACATTCTTGAAGAGGAGATCTCTAAGAGATAACACATCCAGAAAAATGAAAAATGTACCCTGATGTAGACTTATGATTGTCTACACAACCAACATAGTCAGAATCGTTGTAACCAATAATGGATGCTTTCCCTCTACCTAAGCATAGGCACTTGTCCATAGTGCCACTCAAATATCTTAAAATCATCTTGACCACTTCCCAATATTTCTTGCTAGGATTAAACATATATTTTCTCACAACTCCCACTACAAATGCAATGTCTAGTCTCATAGCTACCATAGCATACATGAGACTACCAATAGTAGACTGATAGGGAATTTTGGTCATGATTTCCTTTTCCTCATGTGATTTGGGGAAATCATCCTTACTCAATTTCACATATGTGGGTAAAGGTGTACTCAATGCCTTTCCACCCTACATACTGAACCTGTGAAGTACTTTGGATATGTACTCGCTTTGAGACAAGTATATGCATCTTTTACTCCTATCACGAGTAATGCGCATGCCAAGAATATGTTTGGCATCCCCCAAATCCTTCATATAAAATGTCTGACTCACTTCATAAAGCCATCAAACTTTTGCCACCATTGTCTAGGGGACTGTTTAAGCCCATACAAGCTCTTCTTAAGCTTACAAACTAGACTTTCCTTGCCAAGAACTAAATAACCCTCTGGTTGTTCCATATAGATCTCATCTATAAGATCTCTATGCAAGAAAGCAGTTTTCACATCCATTTGGACTAGCTCTAAGTCCTCCATTGCAACGAATCCAAGCAACATGCGCAGGGTAGTCATCTTGACCACTAGAGATAAGATTTCCTCGAAATCAGCACCATGTTGTTGCTTCAAACCCTTTGCAACAAGATATTCTTTATACTTTGGAGAAGCACTATCTGATGTGAATTTCAATTTATATACCCATTTACATGGTAAATCTTTCCTACCCTTTGGCAAAGGTACTAAATCCCAAGTACCATTCTTATGAATAGAATCCAACTCACTCTTAATGGCACGCTCCCACTTGACATGATCCTCTATCTACTAGCCTCTTTGTAGCAAGAAGGCTCACCGACATGTGTTAGCATAACAAAATCTAAACCTAGAACATATCTATTAGGTGGATGTGAGACATGTGCAGAACGTCTCAATGGTTGCTCAACAGGAACATGTGCAGACTGATCTGAATGGACATTGTCTTGAACATCCCTATGTGCAGCATTTTTGTGCATGCTTACTGGAGGACTAGTATCCTCAAACACTACTCTTCCCACTTCAACCTCCTTCATGGGCTGTTTATGCAAATTAGACTCATTGAAAATGACATCACTACTTCTGATCACTGATTGTGTTTTAGGATCCCATAAGCGATATCCAAATTGTCCTTCTCAACTATATTCAAGAAAAATGCATTTCTTTGACTTATGGTCCAACTTTTTTCTAAGATTCTTGGGTACATGAACATATGCTTCACACCCAAAAACTCGAAGATGATCATAATATGGTGGCTTCCCTGTCCATAACTCTTGTGCCACTTTCAGACCTTTGGCAGTACTAGGTGAAAGGTTAATCACATGAACTGCAGTCAATACTGCTTTTGCCCAAAAGCCTTGTCAGAGGTTTGCATGATGCAACATAGAGACTACTCGATCTTGAATAGTTCTATTCATTCTCTCAGCTACACCATTGTATACTGGGGTATAAGGAGATGCAATATCTATGAATCCCTCTAGACTGATAGAAAAGGTTGAATTCATGTGAGGTTTACTCGCCCCCATTATTTGAACGTAAAGCCTTAAGCTTAGTTCCTTTTTCAGTCTCGAATGAAGCAAGCCATTTTTTGAAAGTAGGGAATACCTCATCCTTCAATTTGATAGGATATACCCAAACATTTCTAGTAGCATCATCTATGAAAGTGAAAAAGTAAAGAGAACCACCTAAGGACCTAGTGGGCATAGGACCACACACATCTGAATGAACGAGATCTAAAGGCTGAATTGAAGAGTCAATGTGCATTCTATGCAGATTTTTTGTTTGCTTTCCATATTGACAATGCTCACAAAATGAAAAATCAGAGAATGATAACACAGACAAGTAGCCAGAACGACAAAGATTTTCCATTCCACTATGACATATATGGACCAAACGACTATGCCAAATACAAGCCATAGGCTATCTACCAAACGACTATGCCAAATACAAGCCATAGGCTATCTAGTAACAGCTAACAAGTGTTCTTTCTGTGATACAAACAAAGGATAAAGTGAGCCAACTTTGCCTCCTTTTGCAATAACCATATTGCCTTTTGATATGTGAAAGGACTAAGCATGACTTGGGCAGTTTGTGTAAGGTGGTGCATTCTCAAGAAGAGGGCACTTACTTGATTACTGTCTAGCTAAAGTAATTCAACCAATGTTAGTATACCCTTTCTTTGCTCCTACTACTTTTGACTGAAATATTGTTAGGGCTCAAATATGTATGTCCAATATGCCATTGTCCACTTAATTTTTCTAATTAACTTAATTCCACACAGTTCCATAGTTTTTGGTCAGCATTCCTGGTCAACAACCCAACACACCACCTTGTAACCAAGCTCATCAAGTTGACCAACTGACGTCAACATGGCATACATTATGCATAATAAATTTTGAACCATCAATGAACTGCACAACCACATCTCCAATCCCCACATCATCACACTGGTAAGAATCACCAAGTCTCACGGTACCAAGAGACTTTGTTGCATAATTAGAGAACCATTATCTATGTGGTGTCACATGGAAAGAAGCAACAGAATCTAGTAGCCAGGTGTGGGAAAGAGAATCATCCATAAGAGCCTCAAGTGGCACAACACTATCAAGTTTCAACACATCAGAATCATCAAAAATAGCATTAATTTCTTCAATCTTCACAGTCGAGGTAGATGGTGCAGGTAACTGTTTAACATGCTCATCAACATTTTGTCCTCTACCTTTAGCATTCTTTAATGCATAACAATCTTTCTTCATGTGTCCTTTCTTATGACAATAATGGCATTTTATATCCCTCTTCCTTGATTTACTTCTACTCTTATTCCGTTGACCATTCTTTTCCTTGTTCTTGCTCTTGCCATGTTGTTGATTCTTTCCTTGGTAAGAATCACGAACATTATATGCATCTCCACTTTGAGTGCCAACCATAGCCTCTTTCTACAAATCTCCCCACTCAAGAGTGCTCCACATATGTCATCATAGATGAGTTTACCACTAGGTGCACTATTGCTAATAGTTGTGCAAAATGTATCCCATGATGACGGCAAGGTGCATAACAACAATACTGCTTTCATTTCATTATCCATATCCATTTTCTGAGCCTGTAACTGAGAGAATATAGCATCAAACACATTTAGATGAGCAGCAACACTATTTGTGTCCTTCATACGAAGGTCATATAATTTTCTCATCAGATAGACTTCATTTGATGTCGTCTCTTTTTCATATGTATATAACATCTTCCAAAGCTCCTGTGTGCTTTCATAGTATAATACTGTAAACTAAAAATTATCTGCTAGGTGCAAGCGAATGGTAGACCTTGCCATTTCATCTAACTCATCCCAATCATCTTCATCCATGTGAGCAGGCTTCTTTGAAATTCCATTTACTGGCTTCCATTGCCTCCTTTGAATCAGCACATCTTTAGTCTGATTCTTCCATAGAGCAAAGTTTGTGCCATCAAATTTTTGGATCTCAAAATGGTCTTTGCCTTTCAAGTTATAGCTCCTCCTCGGAACACTAGCGCTAGACCTTGATCCACCGGATGTGCCTAAGACCTTTGATGCCATGATGGTAGAGAACTGAATGGAATGGTAACGGAACTAGAATAGTCTAAACACCAATGAATAAGTGTATCAAGGAGTAAATCGACCATTGTATAGTTGACAAAACCAAAAATCTGGAAACATTTTGCCAGAGTATCCTCTGCAAAATGAGCGTATAACTAGTTTCAAAATATCATAAAACTGCAAGTACTGACATGTTTGCCTGCATAGTGAATCATTGAATCCATTGCATATAATCAGTTACCTAATAGAAGCCAACTAGACTTATCGAGCACCTATGAACAGCTATCATACATCTCCTATGGCGAGGTTTGGTAAGTGTTCCACCTACATCATCGAAGAGACCCCGACATCTAGGTGTCTTAAGAAAACTTCACCACGACCCTCTTTATCAAACGTAAAAGGCTTTATGCAAAGAACTTAACTCCTATATCAATGACCACATGGACGTACATAAGTGGTATCCACAAATGCGTACATGATGTGTATGTGCTCAATATATGGAGTAAAATGACACTAAAAGGCTGAATGCATAGCCAAAAAGACTAGCCAATAACACGTGCAAGTTTCTATCAACTCCGATGTTTTTGGCTCAAAAAACTTGCATAAATTTGTAGTGCTTGCTCCCACCAAAAACTAAAATCTTTTAAGAAACCTGTAGTTTTACGAGTGTGGCTGAAAACATATCCCCAAAGCTTGATATTTATTGTCAAAGAAGTACAAAGAACACTCTTCTTGATGTTCTTGGTCCTGTGTGAAGAGAACTATGTGCGGAAGTACTCCAAAATGGCTCCAAAAGACACCCCAATATGCTTCAAAAATAGGCTTTGAAAGCAAAGAATGAAGCTTTGAGGGACCAAAACATGTTCAAGGTAATGTCAACCTTAGTCTTTCCCCTTCTTCAGACACCACAAGAGTGTAGCTTAGTGGCAAGAGATTGCCATGGTTAAGCGAGCTCCGGGGGGAACAGTACTAGGATGGGTGACCTCCTTGTGAAGAGATGGATAGGTATGTGCTTGAAGATGAAGAGGTGTTGCAAAATCCTTGATCTACACCAGCCAATTGAACTCCAGGAGTATATGGTGGGCCCTTTTAGCTTGCCAATGGATGTATTAGACACCCTATGTACCTTGGAAGATCACTCTCAAAAAGATAGATCAAAACAGATAAGTTGGAGTTAGCTTAGAGGTGAAAACTTGATATTCTTGGTTCATACACCTGTCTAATGTTTTACATAATTCTCTGAGCACAGCTGCAATTAGCTTAATTCCTCTTGGGGAAGACTAGGTAGCTTAAAGAGCTAACTTTCAAGAGTAATCTCATAAAAAATAATGAACCACACACTAAGAATGAGTTTTAACAACTGATGACATCATCCCGATTTTCATGGGCTGCTACAGTTTGAGACCAGTGAGCCGACAAATCAACATAACTCAAAATGTAGGAATCCAACGATTATGAAATTTTGTACGGTTATACTAGACAGTAAGCTGAATCCAAAAAGCTTTAAATCACTGAATGTGGATAAGTAACCACTGAAAAACACCTCTGACAAGATGAGTGAAAAAGTCGGGTACCTGACAGAGAAGTGAAGATGAACAAACCCTGTTGACTTCAAATGAACATAACTGAAGATTGCAACATCCAAATGACATGAAAACTTGTGAGCAAATAGTAGACTTATAGAGCTAACTGTACCAAGTTAAATCACTGAAAATGATGCACCAAGCTCAGAGAAAACATCTCTGCAAGCTGACTAAGAAAACTAAGAGTAATGGCAGTGAGTAGTACACTTCACAAGAACATGGAAAGATGAACTCAAATAATCATGAAAATGAAAGTATATTGCTTGTACAATACAATGACTTACTGATACATATGTGTGCCTTGTAATCACACCTTGATATGGCATGAAGCTCAGCTCTTGGAGGTCTTCACATAGGTCTCTCTAACCACGACTAAAACTGCCATCTATTTATAGTTGAGTTTGGGAGGCTAACTTCCCTCAATCACTCTCCAATCAATCAATGATTGATTTGATTCTCTACCTACCACAAATCACGAATTCGTGGCTCCTCTTTCCCTTTTTGATCATGTGGACTCAACCACTTAAGATTCTCTTACTTTTACATTAAGTAAACTCTTCAAAAAAATTAACAGAGGTAGTTCACAAGTGAACTTTACATAGTCTTCTTTTTAAAGCTTCTTCTAAGACTTTGTGGGACTCAAGCCAATACTTAGGCTTGTCATAGACTTGCTCCAACACTCCTGCGAAGTACTGGGAACATCTATATTCCTTGATTGTTGAGGTCCTCCCTCGCATGTAGCCAATGATGCCAACGGTGACTTTGGTGACTCAGATGAAAAGGTATGCCAAGGTCTATGCCTCGATCGCCACCTTAGTCGAAATCCAGGGGGATGCTCACTTCACTCGCACAAAAGGAACAAAGCTTTTGCGTCGAATTGCTCTAACACTAGTGAAGTATTTCAATGGTGATGCACCATAGTGCACTCTCCTTCTCGAGAGCTCCACGAGATATCCTAGGAGTAGAAAATTGAGCTCCTAAGGCCGCACATAGTACTCCGTACAGAAGCTGCAAAATACGCAAAAAAACACAGTATACAGGGAGCACGAAGACGGACTTCTTAAGTCTTACAAATGCGGTCAAACTTATAGTCTGTGACTGACTAGGCCACTATATGTTTTATTAAGGAACATATACAAAGACGTGTCCAATGGTCATTTGGCCTTTCACATGGACACTAATGGTAACAATTTCCCTCAGGATAACTAGAGCTCTTCGCAGGTTTATCAGGTAAAGTGAATGATTAGAGGCATTGGCGGTGAAACACCCTCGACCTACACTATGACCAAACGAGAAGTCTTAGGAATGGTCTATGCTATGATGATAGACACTTTAATGTATTCGACATGTCATCCTTTTGTTGGGGGGTTAATTGGTCCAATGAAATCAATGCGTGATTTTAAGAAAGCTCTTGAACTAATCGTTGGTCTTAAGGGCATATCATCATGCCATATTCGATACTTTGTTCATTGACATATGTCACCGCTCTGTGCATAGGTTTGTGCATCCATGTGTAAGGTAGGCCACCATACGCCAATGAAGAGAATCATTTTTACAACTTTGACTACTAAAAAATGACCTCCTACTGCTCCTCCATGTGCCATTTCAAGTATAGGAAGGTATTCTCCCTTGTGCACATATAAGTATAACTGATCATCCTTCCCATGTTTAAACAATTGATTTCCAACAATTACATAGTCCTTGCTTTGTTCTTCTAGCACTCACATTCCTAGCTAGGTTTTCTCCTTCAAGGTAAGTATGTGATCTCAAAACATGTACTAGTTATTTACTCTAGTCGGGGCAATCATAGAATAACATAAAGAAGAATGTTCATAAGGTGTATTCCCCTAACACGCTTGGCCATTGGTTATGTGCTCATGCACATCCTTCTACATGTCCGACCAATACAATCCTAATCTTTTGAATCCTTGGGGTGTTCCATGAACGTCGTTATGGGTTCTCCACATGTTTTCGTGGGCTTGTTTGAGTAAATCATTTTGATCCTCATCTTCCACACATCTTAGAAGTATTCCATTGGTGTCCTTGAAGTATAAACCCTCCTCCCATAATGTGGAGGTTTCTTGTTTGCTAGAACTCTTTACTATGGTTGAAATTGATCCTATGATTAGGTCCATGTGTGAGTATATGGATCAAGTTTTTAGCCCATTTAGGACATACTTCTAGGTTGAATAAATATGTGTATGGTAGCTCATATGCTACTCCTGTGGGTGGCTTTCCATGAGTCATTCTAGACAAATGGTCTGCTTTTACATGGGTATTGTCTTTCTTCACTACCACTTCAAAATCTAATTCCATTAGTAATAGAAACCATCTCACTAGCCTTCCCATGTTACAACGTTTATTGAAAAAGTGCAATAGAGCTTGGTGATCAATAGATAACTTAAATTTATTGGCAAGGAGGTAGTTTCTCAACTTTATTTAACAAAATGGTTAGAAGAAAAAGCCACTAGAAAAAATGATGCTCACATTACAGTGAAGTTACTATTCTGAAAACTATTCACTAGATTTGGACTACTGTTAGCAGTAGTCAAGGAACTGAAGGACTAACAAGACAAGGAAGCGTACGAAGGGAGTCAGAGCGAAGAGAAGGTACAAGCAGACAGAGTAGTCAAAGAAGATCGGGCAAGTATGCCATTATTTTTTCAAGAAGCTAAAGCATATCAAAGAGGTGGACACATAAGGAGAAGGAGCAAGTAGGGAGCTCAAAGTTGTGTATGTCAAATCGTTAGAGGAAATCCCTACAAAAATAGTGATTCTCATCACTAAAAGCCATTGTAAATACCATTTCATATTTTTGTAGCTCCATTTTGTGCAAGCCAAGGAGTCCTTGAGCTTGAGGAGCATTAGAAGTAGCTACCTACCAGTTTTCATAATTTTAAGACTCCATTTGAGCCTTCAAATGGGACCTAGAACCTAATTTTTAACTAGGTCGGACACTAGGTCTGGACACGGCCAAAACCTAGTCAAAAACTATAAATAGAGCTAGAGAGCTCATTTTTGGGAGTTAGCTTGTAATTGATTTGAACTTGTAGGAGCTTTTTGAAAGTAATCTAAAGAACTCCATTGCTTTTCACTCTTTGTCTTACCTTGTGTGCGCGTGTGCGTGTATGTGTGTGCATGTTTGTGTCCTTCTCACTCACGCACTTGTGTTGTCACTTGCTCGAGGTCATCATACCATCCTCATGTCTTCCCGGATTGACATTAAAGGAGGTGCTACTCATCACTGAGCTACACCAAATTTTGGCGCCGTTGCCAGGGATCGAGCTTTGAGGACCAGCGTGTGATGGTAAGACTTAGATTTGAGACGTTGGCGTTGTAGGTAATTTCTTTACTTTCCTTATTTTTCTCTTTCTTACCTCATCATCATCATCACCATCATCATCCTCACCATATCCGATCTCCATCTCCATCATCGTGAAAAATTTCAGTTTTTTTATCATATCACCTTCTCCCTTCCATTGAGTCCTTCATTCCACTTGTAAGAGAGAGCGAGAGAGCGACTTGTGTGCATTGTTTTTCTGTCTGTTTTGTGAGTGAACTTGCAGGTACAGCTATATCATCCCCTCCAGCACACTGCACAGGTACGGACAAGCTCGAAACTATCTCTGTGTCGCAGACCTCTGTTGATCGCGATCGATAGAAAAATCGCTCATTTGGTAAAACAAAGCACACCACAATGACATGCACAAGGAGCACATTCCAAATCACTAGAAAAAACTAAAAAATTCCGTGTTTTTCTATCGATCGCGATTGACACCGTTGATCGTGACCGCCAGCCACGATCGACAGATTCTGTCGATCGCGATCGACAGAGACGACCGACTGACCCTGTCAATCGTGATTGAGACCATCGATCGCGATCGACACCCACGACCGACACCCCTGTCAGTCGCGATTGACACCATCGATCGTGATCGACTGAATTTTGATGATTGACTGAATTTCTCGCGTTTCCACGTGTCCATCGCGACGGACACATCCCCGATTGACTGAAATCACGGCAAAAATCCTGGAAAAAGTGTCGATCGAGATTGACACCATCGATCGCGATTGACACCATCGATCGCGATTGACACCATCGATCGCGATTGAGAGGACCCACGACCAACTCTGTCGATCGCGATTGACACCATCGATCGCGATTGACAGGACCCACGACCGACAGGCCCGACAGACATCTCTGTCAATCGCGATTGACAAACCTGTCAATCGCGATTGACAGTCATTTTTGGCCAAATTTCTAGGGTTTTCAATACCAAGTTTTGGGGTAATTTTTGGCATACTTATCAACCAATTAGTGATTTGTGAGTCCCTACACATGTGTTTTGAGAAAAATCCTGAGAACAGTGAGCCTGTTTGAACCCTGTTTTAGTCCCCAAAACCCTGAACTGTCATAACTTCCTCATACGAAATCTGTTTGTTGTGATTCTTGTCTTTTTGGATTATTAGGTAGGGTATTTTGAAGTTGACCATACCCCGGGGTAGGAAAACTGAAGGATCCTTGGGATTGTTTTCCATAAAGGCAAAGGGAAATTTGGTATATGAATTACATGCATGAAAGTGACCTATCTGTCATTTGAATTGAAGTCTTGAACTAACTTTGGGACTTTTACAGGTCCACTGAGAGCACTTGAGGGCATCCAAAGCAAGGGTGATTTGCAAGCTTGAGAATCGGGTTCTTGAGCACCAAAGGGCAAGGGATCAGCAAGCGAGGTTGGAATACTCTCAACTCCCTCTGTCAATTCCTAGCTTAGGCTAAGTACGAATAGTGCTAGAAGTAAGTCAGGGCGACGATAGGCATTTATCAAGTTGAAGACTACCTAAATACTCAAGTTCAAGCTAACAACATAATCTTTGTACGGTCGATAACTTAAAAGGAAAAGTCTTAACGTGGAATGATCAACTTCAAGTGCGAAAATTAACTCAAGTGTTCCTGACGACGTGACATCAGATAAGATCATAAACATAATAATCAACTAAAAAGAATCAAGTGACTTATACAAAAGAACTTAGCAACAAGGTTGTACATTGGGTAAAAATTGGGATAGCTCAGCTAAGCATATGAACCTTAGATCAGGGCGACACCTAGGAAGAGATAGACAGAGTCTTAGATCTTCAGAGGCTAGTGTTAATCATACTGCTAGGTCTTGGGCCCAGCAGTTGAGCCATTATTCGCACTACCCTAGCTCTAAAACTAGTGAGTCAGAGATGTCCCACGGTATGGAGAGGCCTACAGGAAGTTTCGGTGTGCCATAATTGCATAGGGTAGAAGGCCCCTACAAGACGCAGCTGGAATACCTTGGGACCAACTGACTAGGTGCTAGCATCTATGAGGACGGCCTAAGAAGATCATTGGTCCATATTAAAAACCCTGACCAATCCATTGGACTAGAACACCCAGCTGTCAAGTTTGAAAATGGAGCATACTTGGACAAAGAAGGAACCATATATGTAGTCACCAGTCATCCAGATAGGACAGACAAATTTGGAATTGTGATCCCGGAAACAGATTTAGGTGACTTGGAGCAAGGAAACATGGGTGTAGAACCTAGAACCACTCGAGGCAAATCTGTTCTCACGAGGATTATCACACTAGAGTGGATTTCCCAAGACAATAAGAGCATAGATCTATTCCTGAACCGAGAGACTGATGAAGCCTTTTGGAGGTATAGATCTGATCAGCCAAATGAGGTAGGAATAATCATGATATATGAGTTCAAAGATCCTGATAGCCCAGGCAGAGTGGCCTACTTAGATCACGCTTGAGAGAGGATCTTTGTGGTTACAGAAAATGATAGGCATGCTTACATCTGGAAAGGTGAAATTATTTTCCCCCAACCAAGATCGAATGCGTCCCTTGGTCACCCAGGAGCTGGAACATCCCAAGCTCATGGAGCTCAAAGAGACAAACATAGAGATAGACCTGAGGTAAGCTTTGCCAACCCAGTGGGAAGAGAAAGAACGAGAAGAGAAGCAAATAGAGTGGAACCTGAGGGACTTAGAGCCCCAAGGAACCAAAGGATCGTAGATGAATCCCCTCTACCAAGACCTAGAGAGCACACGAGGACCCTGAGACCTACACAGCTGGTTAAGTCCATGAAGAACTACTTCGATGGCACAGGAGACCCATATGATCATGTGGCCGAGTTTAGGCAAGTCTTGAGAGCTGAACAAGTTGAGGACCTATTCACGCAGTATAATGCCTTTGGTCTAACCCTTAGGAACACAACCCTTACGTGGTTTCAACCATTGAATGAGAGACAGTTCAGGAGCATAGACTAACTCTTAGAGGCCTTCATCACTGAATTCTCTAAAAGTTGCATAAGGCATAATACTTCCTCATTGATACATAGCTTCAAGCAAACCCCGCAAGAGACCGTGAGACTTGCAGGAAGAAGATTTAGGCAATATCTTGAGAGATGCCCTGTTCCTGAGTTACCCACACCAGCCAAACAAGTGGCTTTATTCTTGGATGGATTGCTAAGTACCAAATTGAGGTCATATGTGTACTTTGAAGGACCCTAGGACCATAGAAGAGTGTGTATGCATGTGCATCGACATAGAGGATAACCTAGGGGAAGAGTTAGAGCTCTCCAAAATCTACAAAGATTCAGATAGTGCTTCTAGCGTCTCTTCCACACAATCCACATCTATCGAGGAATTATCAGAGAAAGTAGCTCAGAAATTAGGTGTCTGTAGCAAACAAATCCCAAGGTTTGCCCCAATAAAGAGATGCTATACTTGCGGTGGTGACCATATGGCGAATATATGTCCCATTATGGCTCAACCCCAAGTAAATCCTAGTAGCCAATACTGCACCATAGAACGGAGGTACACCAATCACACCACGCAAGATTGCCCCTACAATAAGCAAGCAGTTAGGCAGACGTACCCACAACCATACCCTCAACAAGGAAGATACCAGAACCAATACCCACCACAGCAGTATGCTAGGCCTCAACAAACCTACCAACCACAATACCAAAACCAACAAAGGCCTCAACCTGTGTTAGCTCAACAACCTCCAACCCCAGCTAATGTGATTCCGGTAAAGTATGCAGCTGCAGAAGAGAATTTGAATAGAGCTATAGTGCCAGTAACACCATTGCTTTCAAAAAGTGATCCCAGTGACCATAGCTTTGATTCTACACATATTGATAGTCCCCAAGCTTACTACATGCAATCTCCTGAACATGGTGAGTCCTACTATAGTGAAGAACCAAGTGAACCTAGTTGGGAGCCAGAGTACACAAATGTAATGTACACAAACCCTAACTCTAGACCCCAACCTAGGCAGGCAAGATCCCCATTCCCTAGAGGACCATGCTACAGATGTCAGGGAGATCACCTCATTCGTGATTGCCCCTTACCTCCACCTACACAACCCCAGTCAGTGACAATTCAAGGCTTTTGCCAAGATTGTGGAAAGGATCATCTCCTCCGAGATTGTCCAAAGAATCCCAATAATATGCCAAAAATCACTCCTATCAATGTTGTTGGGTTAGTAGTAGACTCTACAGGAAGTGTGACATCCACTGCACCAGTACAGGTAGTCACTAGAGCGCAGGCATTGCAGCAAAACCAAGGGGTAGGCCAGCAAAAGAGCTCAGAGGCTAGTGAAACTGAGAGCATAACCAAGAAGAGAACTAGAGCCTGGAGAGATAGTAGAGAAAGAATGAAGAGGCAATGGGCTAAGAAAATGAGTGAACTCGAGGAAAGCCTAAGAGAAACAAAAGCCAGGATAGTTGAACTTACATCTCAAACTCCCTCTCACACTACTCCATCACCACCATTCCCATCTCCATCCGACCCACCACCTTCCAACCTGCCTCATGCTACTCCACCACCCCCTAGAGTAGGATCAATCCTAGCCAATCCCACTCCGAAGGATCTAAATATGATGCTCAAAGCATATCAGGCCAAAATCCAAGAAGGGCCAAACGTAACCGATCATGAAAAGTGTTACCCGAGAGTAGAACTAGAGCTTGAACGAACCAAAATCTGTGCTAAGATGGTGGAATTGGCTCAAGCCATGTTTGAAGCCAGTCGCCTCTTTAACATCTCTAGTTCAGCTAAGATGCAATTGCACTTTGATGGACTACTAGAAAGATTGGAGAGGTTAATTACACAATCAAAAAAGGAACCCACCCCTCCTAGTAAGGGCAAGGCAAGTATGACGGCAAGCCTTCCCGCCCAGGAAGCCTATGTGCCTAAATCTACGGAGCGAGACACATCTTCTTCTATGAATCGATTCACACCAGAATTCCTCCGAGAGATTCAAGAAGACAAATGGGTTAAAGAAAGTGAAGTCCCTCCTCCCATTGAACTTGTGGATGATGCACACGACCAATTCCCACAAGACATCCCATCCATTTATGAAGAGCAGGAGAGCACTCAGTCTCAAGGGAGATTAGACTTTGAGTCTAATTCTTTACATGAATTACCCCACTTCACAGGCCCATGGGAAGCTAAGTCCACTTGTATGAGAGCACCCACAGTCATGGTAAGAAACGAAGACTCGGTCATACCTAGGAACACAGAGGTAGTGAAAAACACTAAAGTGTAGTGTAACCTCACTTTAGAAGAGCTACTCAAAGTAAGGCTAGAACTATGGAAACATGTATCCAAACAAGTACCAGAGATAGCAAAAACTCGTTCCCAGGTAGGATCTCATCGCACAGTGCCAGAGATACCTTTGGACAAGATAGGAGACATGAGCAAAGGTGAAGAAGGAAACACCTATCTTCCCATTACCCATTAGGGGTACACAACCAAGGCAATTCTTGACTTTTGTGCAGGAGTTGCAATTGCTACCACTTCCCTATGGAAGCGTTGGGGCAAGCCAGCACTCAGGCCCACGAGGATGAAATTGCAAATGGTTGATGGTCACATAGAGAGGCCTTTAGGACTACTTGAAGGAATAACTCTCACTACTTGTGGTGTAGAGTTTGAGCACACATTTGCTATATGTGATTTGAGCAAGAACCATGCTTATGAGATGATTTTGGGAAGACCATTTATGCGACAGTTGCAAGTGGTACAATTGGGGAACCAATTCCTTGTACTTGCAACACTTGGGTGTTACGACCAAAGTGAATCTCAAAGATTACTCTCATAGAGATGTCCCTCCTATCCAATGGAACCCCATCCATAGAGCCCAAGATGATACGGAGTCTGTGCATTCCATAGGATCAGGATCCTCATGGATGCATGCAGACACTCACTTATGGATGTGTAAAGTGGCAGTGGAAGAAGAGAAGAGAGAAAAGGCCAGAGAGATAGGTGCAAAAGAAACCCATAGATCCATTCAAGACCCAGCCTATGCACCTGTAGTATTTCCTGATGAAGAATTTGAACCCCACGGCTGGGCAGAGATCCTAGCAACCATGGATGTAGCCATCAATGAAGAACAATGGACACCACACTGTGATGAGGATGGCTATGACATATCAGTTTTCTCCATAGAGCCAATCATGGGAGATGCAGTTTTAGAAGAGTGCGAACCTAGCCCTAATGCATTTGAGGATGCAAGTGACTCCGATCTAGAGTCAATCATTATGGACCCACCTTTTGCATCAGATGAAGAATACTTCTATGAAGTAGAATTCCGGCCTCAGAGACACGAAGAGATAACAAACGATGTACGATTTACCACACAAGTGGCTGCTAATAATGATAGCAAGAAACTGAAGAAGAAAGAAGTCCCCTGGAGGAAGAAGAATCTTTGTTTGAGGTCCCTGAAAACTTTAAAAAGTATGAGATAGACGATAGGAGAGTCATGATAAGAATGCCTAAACGAGAGGCACAATCAGGAGAGGCCTATGATAACAAAGAAACCACCAAGAAAATAGTGGTAGCCCTAGAAGAAGGAGAGGAGAGATGCACATACATAGGCCATGACCTAACAAAGGAAGAAGAGCATGCATTAATATCCTTGCTAAGAGAATACAGAGATGTATTCGCTTGGAGTTACAAGGATTTAAAAGGTATAGACCCGGACATATTCTCACACACAATCCCCATGACCTCAGATGCTAAACCTTCTAAGCAAAAGCCATACACATACAATGATAATTATGCTGCCAAGATCAAAGAGGAGATAGATAGACTGGTAGAAGTTGGATTCATCTATGAAATAAAGCACACTGAGTGGGTATCCCCCATTGTAGTGGTGCCCAAAAAGAATGGCAAATTACGTGTGTGCATTAACTTGAAGAAGGTCAATGCAGCCACAATTCGAGATAACTATCCACTTCCAATTACCGAGCATCTATTAGAAAGGCTAGTAGGCAAGGAAGTCTACAGCTTCCTTGATGGATTTTTGGGCTACAATCAGATAGCCATTGCTCCGGAAGACCAGCATAAGACAACTTTTGCCACAGAATGGGGCATATTTGCCTTTTGAGTAATGCCATTTGGGCTTACCAATGCTCTTGCAACCTTCCAAAGATTGATGTGTCACATGTTTAAAGAGTTCCTGAGGAAGAGTTTAGAGGTCTATGTTGATGATCTCTGCGCTCGTTCCAACATAAGACAAACACACATACCTGAGCTTAGGCAAATCTTTGACAAATGTAGAGAATATCAAGTCTGCTTGAACCCAGAAAAGTGTGTTTTCATGGTCAGGCAAGGCACGATTCTAGGACACATAGTGTCAAAGAACGGCATATCCACTGACAAAGAGAAGGTAAGAGCCATCACAGAGCTATCGAGGCCAAAGAATGTCAAGGAAGTACAAGCTTTCATGGGGCATTGTGGTTATTACCGACGGTTTATACACATGTATGCCATCATAGAAAAGCCTCTGTACGGACTTTTGACCAACTTTGAGTGGACTGATGAATGTGAGAATTCCTTCAATGAGCTTAAACGGCGATTATGTTGAGCACCAATCTTGACCACACCAGATTGGAATAAGCCTTTTCATGTTCACGTGGATGCATCCAATTATGCAATTGGGTGTGTGCTTGCACAACCTACTGGTGAAGGTAATATGGATCTTCCAATTGCCTATGCTAGTCGACAGTTGAATGCAGCTGAACGGAACTATACCACCACCGAACGAGAAGGATTAGGTATGGTATATGCAGTTAAAAAGTTTAGACACTATTTGCTTGCAAATAAGTTTAAATTTTTTACCGATCATCAGGCATTATTGTACTTGGTAAACAAACCATGCAATAAAGGCCGATTAGTAAGATGGTTTCTCTTACTAATGGAATACGACTTTGAAGTTGTGGTAAGGAAAGGGAGGACCCACTAGAGAGCAGACCACCTCTCTAGGCTCACATCTATAGAAGCCCCACAAGGAGTATCAGATGACCTTCCTGATGCTTACTTGTTTAATTTGGAAGTTGTACCTTAGTGGGCTAAGCCATTAGTGCCAGTGTTGACATACGGGCCTAACCACTCAGTCATAAACACTCAAGATAGGGAGGTAGTAAAAGCCCAGAAGTACCATATCATGGCAGGAAGTATGTACAAGCACACAAATCAAGGGATACTAGCTTGTTGTGTGGAAGAGGACGAGTACGCTAAATGGTTGCAATTAGCACATGTAGGTGCATTAGAGCAACACTACTCGAAGCAACGAACCCTGCAGACACTAAGGAGACTCGGAGTGCATTGGCCGACTATGGAGGCTGATGTCCACAAGTTGTGCAAGGAATGTCCAATATGTGGCACTAAACCACCGGTGGAGCATGCCACTCTTTATCAAGTGTCCATAGTGCCAGATTGGAGTGAACCATTAGTATATTTCTTGAGGATAAGAACATTCCCTCAAGATATGACACTGGCCAGACAAAGAAGTCTAGAACAAGAAGCCTTAGATTACTCACTCATTGGTGATAATCTATACAAGCGTGGTAAAGATGGTTACCTGAGACTATGTGTCCATGAGAGCGAATATCTCAAGATCTTGGAAGCAGCTCACCAAGGTGTAGCAGGAGGACATTTTGGACCAGATCGGGTGATCAAGGCAATACTATTTGTGGGCTTCTGGTGGCCGACCCTTCACATGGATGCACATACCTATGTGAAACGGTGTGATGTCTGTCAGAGAACTCAGTACCTTATACGCAAGGATGAGATGCCAGTGAAACCTATGATGGGTGGACGTGCATTCTCTAAGTGGGGAATAGACTTCGTAGGTCCTATTAATCCCCCAGCTAAGGGTTCACATGATGAATACATCATTGTTGCCACAGACTATCTAACAAAGTGGGTAGAAGTAAAAGCTACCACAAAGAACGATGCTCAGATGACTGCTAAGTTCTTATTTGAGAATGTGTTCACTAGATACAGGCTACCCATAGAGCTAGTCAGTGATAGAGGCACACACTTCTTGAATGAAGTTATTGAAAATCTTCTCCAAGAGTTCTTGGTAGTGCACAAGAAGTCTGCTCCTATCACCCACAAGCTAATGGGCAAGCTGAAAGCACAAATAAGATTCTGTGCAATGTGCTAAACAAATTAGTGAATAATAAACGCTCTGATTGGGACAAACAGCTACACCATGCTGTTTGGGCATACCGAGTTGCCTATAAAAATGGTACTCCAAGCCACTCCCTTTCATATGGTATTCGGTCAAAATGCAGTGCTACCATTGGACTTCTTGAACCTACACTGAAAGTAGCACATGAGCATGAATGGACGGGTCATGAACTCTCTTCGAGGATTCTTGATCTGGAATGATTAGGTGAAACCAGACTAAGAGCAGCAGCGGGAATATATGCAGCTAAGAAAAGACAGAAGGCATACTTTGATGCCCACGTTAAGGATAAAGGGTTGAAGGCAGGAGATTTAGTTTTAGTCTACACCTTGAAGCAACATGCAAGAAAATTAGAGAAACGTGGCTATGGACCTATGATCATAAATAGGATCTCAACCAGTGGAGCAGTTCAACTTGCTACACTGGAAGGTGATGTTCTCCCTAGCTATATAAGCGGATGCAGAGTCAAGTTATATCAAGAACCCCTGACAGAGGAGATGCTAAATCGACTCAACACTGCCAAAAAACGCAAAGAAGAAGAAAAACAAGTTCGAGAAGAGGCACAGGCGGAAGCATTGGAACGCATCCGAAGGATGAGGTTGCGAAGACTAGGTAGAGATCAGGCCAGGGTAGATGACTATTCGGACCTAGGTTATCATATGGCAATGTGTGAAGTCTCAGGGATAAGTTCTCATAGAATAATTGATAGACGACCTTTTGTAACCTTAGAGATAGGACAAGGAAAGGGTGCAAGGACTATAAGAGCCTTGATTGACTGAGGTGCAGCCACTAGTGCTGTTAAATTTTCTTACTGTCAAAAGTTGAAATTAACTGTCAATCCTATAGAGGCATATCTCATAGGATTGGGAGGTGTGGAAACCCCTTGCATAGGAAGGTGGAACTTCCCCTCTACATTCAAGACGAAGTAATGATAGTTAAAGTGCTAGTGTGTCAAGATGAGGACCTCACAGAGCCTCTTGTCTTGGGTCAAGACTGGATCTATGATCATGCAGTCAACCTAAACCTACGAAGTGGACTCCTTCAGGTCTGGGTAAATCAGAATCGCATCACAATTGAGTTAGAAAATGAAGCACTCAAGAAATTAGACAAGGCACACACCCCTGGTCCTTCCAGGGGTACACATGAAGATGACCATGTTGTTCTTGTCCAAAACTGTGTGATGCAGAGGAAGGATGATTTCAATCAAGAAGTCAGGGGCGCAACGGAACTCCCTTCTTTTCCAAAGACCAGAGGGATGCAGCAACCAAAGGCAGATCAAATACAGATGGAGCAAAGTAATACCTATGCTGGAGGACAAAAGAACGTGCGAAGCAGAATGTCTCAGCCATTGAAACAAGTGTGGGTGCGGAAAGGCGAACACCCTGTTGCGATCAAGCCAACCACACAGGCAAAACTTCTTATTAATAATCAACAACATGACACTAATAAGAAGTCTCTCAAAAATTCTTCTGTGAAAGTAAAGTCTATTTGGGTACCCAAGAAGTCGATGAAGGCCATCCCACAATCACAACAAATTTGGGTGCCTAAGGCTTGCTTGCGGGCTCAAATAGTTACACCGAGGCCACACCCTGTACAACATGGTTACCTCACTCGAACATCTGATACCCTTTCTTATACAACACGCACGGACACACATTGGTCCATGAGCACAAGCAGAATCACTTGTAAATGGGTCCTTAAAAAGCCTCATTTCCAAGTAGACACTCCTAAAAAGCCCTCCAGAGTCTCCACAAAATCAAGACCAACAACAAATCAGTTTGTTTGGAAGCCCAAAATGTGTACTAAACCCCCGACCCTCATTTGTAAATTCATAACCACTTACTCACTACATCACTCATACACCACATTTTTCCATTTAGCTCTTAGGAATATCCATTCACTAACTACACACACGATCCCCAAGCACTTATTGACCTACTAACCTCTCACTAAAATCATGTTAATTTTGTAATGGGGACGCATGAACGCTTGTGTCCATTGGAAATGTTAACATTCATTTGTGTATTCTCACAGAACCGGTGACCAGTCTCTTCACCATGGCCGAGGCAGGAACTAGCTCCCAGGCAGGCACCAGCCCCCAAATCGTGGACATTGAAAGTCTTCCCATTGAAGAGGAATTGAAGGAACGCCCTGTGGCATTGAGGGCATTACACGCCATACCAATTCAGAATCCTCCACAGGGGCACACAATGCCAATCAGCAAAAACTCACATTGGTTCATTGATGTGGCCGGATCTCTGGGTGAAGGCACTTACATGTGGGAGGCCGAGATAGAGTTCAACGGGCGATGGGGCAGATATCATTTTTTCACCAAGGAATTTGAGAGGCTTCAAAATGATGAAGGTCTGAAACCCATCTGGAAAAAGGTTGGACTCTACGACTATTTCAAGGCTCAGTTACCCAAGCCAGATTTTTTACAGTGTTCCTACTTAGTGAGCACTCTGACCCCTAGTAAAGAGAAAAAGGGATATAGTACCTTCGTTCTACCATCACTTACCAGAGGTAATGAATTAAAGCATTTCAAATTGACGAAAAACTTGGTGAGGGAAGCTCTTGACATGAAAGGCATGCATATCCCCATCGAAAAAGAGACGATGGTCCCGGATAACATGAAAAACAGGAACCTGACTAAGCTCAAAGACATGGTAGCAATGACACCCACCATCGCCATCCACTTGCGAATGGTCATGCAAAATTTCGTGTTCCCAGCTCAAGAGCGGTTCACCATGCCACCCAAGAAGATATGGTTCAGTCTATATTTGGCAGATGCCTTCAATTTGGCAATCAACATGCCACATTGGATTATCGACCAAATCCACTTGGCACATCAAGGATGGTATAAAAAGCAAAAGTCGGTACTATATGGATGTTGTGCCCTCACCAGGATTGTGTATAGATGTTTGGCTTATGATGTGTCAGTTCAAAGGGCATTAATTTGGACCAGGGTACAGGAATTTCAACGTAGACTATCAACGGCAGGGCCGCCATCAAAGAAAATGAGAGGCGTAGTTCAGATGCCCTGTGCACAAGCCCGCGGTGCAACACTCACACCTGAGACAACTCCACGACTTCGAGGCGTGTACAACCCTTCACTATCAGATTACCAAGACACAGCACTGATGGACCGAATCTGGTGTTTCCACTTGTACCAACCGACCTAGAGTTTCCTCTTGGATTCACATTAGAAGACCTAATTGATGAGGAGGTAGCCAGGATAATTGAGGCTATTAACACGGAAGTCAAGGCAGAACAGGCAAGCGGCCAGCAGACAGTCGCAGACCAACCCCATCCGGTCCAACCAAGAGTAGTTGAAGTGGAGGATGAAGAAGAAGAAGAGCAGGAGGAGGAACGAGGAGGACAAACAGAAGAAGAAGAGCAGGAATATGAACAAGAAGTTCTACAGGAACTTGAGGGTGCCCCGGCTTATACGAAGGAATTGAAAAAGCTGTATGATACCATCAACAGAGTTCAAGAACAGCACAAACTGTCCCTGGCAGCAAGAAAAGCCTTCATGAACCGAATCCTTGAAGAGGAAGGTGTGGATGAGCAATACCGAGCAATCCTGGATATGATTCTGATGCATTGGGGGTACCTGAGATGGTGCATATAGCTCTTGCACACTCGAGAAGATCAGAGTGATGATATGGCAGACCCCCCCCCCTCGATCAGGGAAACAAATGAATATCTTAGTATCAGAACCACAGGGCACCACATCCACAACCACGGGCACAGCTCATATCATTCAAGAAACTGAGGAAGCCCATACATCCAGTGCACCCCCATCACCCCCTTTACCACCCCTACCTCCAACTCCACCAACTTCACCTCCCACTACCAATGTAACCACTACTGTCACCGCCTCAGAGTCCACTGCCCATACCGAAGCACAGACTGTTAGTCAACCCACACAACCCACACACCCTATCACCACCTCACTTGTATACACTACCACTGACACTGTAATTCTACCGCAGCCACGGAAAACCCCGTTCCCCTGATCACACTTCCTAGCGGTTCATATTCACAACTCCAAACACCAATTTACACTTTCACCACCATCACCGCACCCACAATTCCCATGTTCACAATCACTCCCACGACTCCATCCACTTTTGACCTCATGGACATATCACCCACCTCCGCACCTCTCCCTCACCCCATACGTCCACAATCTCCCATTCCCCCACCACCAACTTCACCCTTTTCGAGCACAGCATACACACTCCCATTCCCCTTTCCCTTCCCTTCTGCATTCAACACCTTTCCCGCATCCACCCCTATTAATAATGTATTTAATAACATGTACCAGTGTATGTCTCGGCTGCAACAACATTATCAGCACCTAGATGCTCAGCATACAAGTCTGTTCAGAAGCCATGAAACATTACAAGGACGATTCATTGACTTAGAGAGGGAAAAGCGGCTACTACAACAATAGTATGTCACTTTACAGGAACAACATGAGCAGTTAGTGGCCAATCCACCCCAGTCAGATGCGGAAGAAAAACAACAACTTGATGAGCTGCTACACTCCCAGATAACAGAGAACCTCAAGCTTCGACGCAACCTGGCCCTATTACGGAAACACATGTCTATAGCACTCGAGGAAAATAAATGACTACAGAGATAGAATGAAGAAAACTTGGAAGCACCAATGGAGGGTTCACCACAGGAAATCGACCCAGAGAAATTCAAGGCTATCCCATCTAGAAATATGCAAATCGTCTTGGAAACCCATGCCGACCTCCTGGAAGCCCACGCAACATTAGAAAGAGAAAGAGATGACTTATTAAAGCAACTGGCAACCCAGCAGGAGTCACCAAGCAAAGTCACAACTAAAGCCGACACATCTGAAAAAGTCACAAAACTCAAAGCAGAATTAGAAGAACTGCGAAATAGAGTTCTACAATACGAGCGTCAACCCTCTCCCCTGGTGGAACCAGAACCTGAAGACCTAGTGCCAATTCAAGTGGAGGAGATCTTTGAATACCCATACGTTCCCATGCCAACACCCGGAGGTAAGCAAAGGTTGGAAAAGGTTGAGACAACCCATGATGAGAGAGTTGCAGTTCAGATAGCGTCTATGTCATGACTGGAAGAATTCGTCATAAAATCAGATTACTTTAGAAACCTCTCCCATCATAGGTGGATTGGCACGTCTGATGATTTGTATGTTCCATTTTGTGTATTAATGGCAGATTACAATGTTGAAATAAAGCAACACATAACAAAAGAACCAACCTCGGCGACACAGTTTGCACTGGATGATATCCTTGCAAGTGCCAAACAAGGGAATATACATCAACCTACTTGGAGGATCCGCCTGCTTGAAACCTACCCTGAGATGAATCGCACGTGGAATAACATGCCTCTATATATCAAGTATAATCCCTGCTACTGCCGTGTCTTTTGAAGAAGGTCTTGGCCGGAGTACACAAAAACAGTTTTGACAGTTAAAGGATGTGAAAAGTGGTTAAATTATGTGTACCTAGCACCTCCTAATGGCCAACCCACAGTCAACTACATGATTTCAACCATCCGACATTGGGCAATCCAGTTCAAGAATGTCCCAGATGTTATGGCACAGATGTGCCTAAAAATTTTTGAGCTCATGCTGATTACATTCAGGACATTTAAGAACATCAAAGAACCTCATCTTTCGGCTATTGGATTTAATGAAGGGAATCAGGACCTTGTCTATGACATGAGCACCACGCCCTCCATTAACGTCGTCTATGCCTGGCATGCCCGTATAAAGTATCTACCTGCCTGCTTCAAACAGACGTTTGAAGAAATGTTTATCACGGGGTTCTGGGAATATCATTCAGAGATATTCATTCCTAGACCATCTCATTTATTACAGTTATTTGTCATGGAATAAGCTCTCCATTCAGAAAAGCTACGTATACCACATCCAGAGGTTCCCGGGCCTGTAGATTGGGATGCTCTACTCACTGACTTGGCCAAAGGGTTGAGAATTGTAGAATATCATTTAGCCACAGACGTTGTGGAGTACTACATCCAACGACCCACTCAACAAGGGTCTGTCAGAGACGACAGACGCGAGAGAGGGGGGGGGGGGTGTTAGCAGTAGTCAAGGAACTGAAGGACTAACAAGACAAGGAAGCGTACGAAGGGAGTCATAGCGAAGAGAAGGTACAAGCAGACAGAGTAGTCAAAGAAGATCGGGCAAGTAGGCCATTATTTTTTCAAGAATCTAAAGCATATCAAAGAGGTGGACACATAAGGAGAAGGAGCAAGTAGGGAGCTCAAAGATGTGTATGTCAAATCGTTAGAGGAAATCCCTACAAAAATAGTGATTCTCATCACTAAAAGCCATTGTAAATACCATTTCATATTTTTGTAGCTCCATTTTGTGCAAGCCAAGGAGTCCTTGAGCTTGAGGAGCATTAGAAGTAGCTACCTACCAGTTTTCATAATTTTTAGACTCCATTTGAGCCTTCAAATGGGACCTAGAACCTAATTTTTAACTAGGCCGGACACTAGGTCTGGACACGGCCAAAACCTAGTCAAAAACTATAAATAGAGCTAGAGAGCTCATTTTTGGGAGTTAGCTTGTAATTGATTTGAACTTGTATGAGCTTTTTGAAAGTAATCTAAAGAACTCCATTGCTTTTCACTCTTTGTCTTACCTTGTGTGCGCGTGTGCCTGTATGTGTGTGCATGTTTGTGTGCTTCTCACTCACGCACTTGTGTTGTCACTTGCTCGAGGTCATCATACCATCCTCACGTCTTCCTGGATTGACATTAAAGGAGGTGCTACTCATCACTGAGCTACAACTACCTATTGAGATTGTAAGTGATAGAGGTATGTACTTCATTAATGTGGTCAATGATTTACTCATGAATGAATTTCTAATGCATCATTAAAAAATAGCACCCTATCACCCACAAGCTAATGGACAAGCCGGGAGTTCAAATAAAATGTTATGTACTATTCTAACTAAGATAGTCAACAATGGAAGGTCAAATTAAGACAAACAATTGCATCATGCAATATGGGCCTTTCGAGTAGCTTATAGAACTGCTATTGAAACAACACCTTTTAATCTAGTCTATGGACAAATACAATACGGCAAATTGATTTCTTGGTTTCTACTCTATGAGTAGCCAAGAAGTATGAGTGGACTGGATGTGAACTATCAAAACAAGTCGACCAAATAAAGAAATTGTGCAACACTAGACTAGAAGCTGTAGATGGCATCTATGCTGCAAAGAGAAGGCAAAAGGCTTATTACGATGCTCAAATCAAGGATAAAGGTCTTAAAGTGGGAGATTTAGTGTTGGTATATACACTCAAAAAACATGCAAAAAAACTCCAACAATGAGGATATGGAGTGTTACTGATAAACAGAATCTCTACAAGTGAAGCTATCAACCTAGCCACTCTCGACGGAGACATTTAAGCCAAGTATAAGTGTTTGTAGGTTCAAAACGTATATAGATCCATTGATAAAACATATGTTAGACTCTTAGGAGCACAAAATAGAAAGAAAAAAGAGGAAACAATATGAGAAGGATCCATACTAGAAGCCCTATAGCGGATATGGAAATGAAAGGAATGGATATGAGAACATGATTAAAGGTACTTGCAAGGAGAAGAGCCTATCCCCATGGCAATTTTCCACACCAACAAGGTCAAACGCCTAGGAAGTCTAATCCAACAACCATACTTGAACTTAGAGATTGGTAAGGAAGAGTACCAATTTGTGGATTCATTAAGTGACATGGGAGCATCTCTAAGAAATATCTGAGCATTCTTAGCTAAGAAGCTGAACGCACAACTCATTCCAAATAAGGCTCATATGATAGGGATTGGAGATAATATCATTAAGTGTCTAGGAGAAGTATCAATGTCTTTACACTTAGGGAACAATACTATGCAACAAAGGCTATTAGTTTGCAAAGACTCTGATCTTGTAGGAGAACTAGTCCTACATCAAGATTAGATTTTTGAGTTTGAAGTCACCATCCACCTAGCTCAAGGATATATATTGACAAAAATAGGACATAAAGAGTTTTTTACTATACTAGACAAAAAACTACTAAAATAGACATGCATGGAAAACCCTAATGCCATAGATCAAAGTGAACAGGCAAAAGAATCCCCAGCAAAAACCTCATCCACAAATTCTACTCTTCTACCTAGCCACAAAATTGACAAAATACCTTGTTCTATTTTATGTGATCAACCCATTACTCCTTTCCAAGAGAATAATCCTAAGTGACTTCATGAGTTAATTCAGTCTAGAAAGAACTATGAGAGATTAACCACTTATCCCTCCTCAAGAACAACTCAAAAGTAGTATGGCGAAGGCATAAATTGAGTGTGGATTCACAAGGATCAACTTCAACCATATAAATGAAAGGGGGATCTGGAACCAAAAAAAAACCCTAAGAGATGAGGAGTTAGCAAGGATTGAAGCTTATAGCAAGATGGATCAAAAATACTACAAGTGTGGATACCCAAATGATTAGCAGGTGCCCAATGTTGGAAGATTTCTCCTCCAAATGCACAACAAGAAGCTTGGACCCTTCCCAAGACCTATCTGCCCTCAGACCAGTACTCACTAAAACTGCTATATCTCCCAATTCCCGAATCCAATCACAAAACCCTTTTAGCCACACAACCTAGACAGTAAGGGCTTTCCAATGAGCTATCAAGCATTGGATTTGGACACCTGTAGACCTGTCAACTGAATCACACAAAACAGCCCAGTTTTCCTAGCAGGTTTCGGGACAGAACAGCAGACAAAGAAATAACAATATCTCACAGTACAAGAAGAGTTTTGCCAAAATTCTTTTTGGAATAGAATCCTTGCTTTATAAGCTTTCCAGCAAGTACAAGAACTCTCAGAATGGAGCTTCCTACAAAGAGAAATGGAAGTCCTAACAGGCTGCTACAGAAATGGAGCACCTTTTGGAAAGGGTAGGAGAGATATACAAGAGAATAAGAGCATCTATGAGAGCCTATGGCTCAATGACACATATGTCTGCAGCACCACGACTTCCTAGCATCCACACACACCTTGAATGAGCTTGGATGGTGTTTATATAGCTTTGGGAGCCTTCTATGACTCTTCATATGTCCTCCATGTCTCTTCACATGCCCTCCTTGTCTCTTCACTTGCCTTGTGACTTTGTCTCTTCATTGGAGTGGCTTTTGGTGGTCCAATGCCTCCTTTTGGATAAGGTTGCGCCTTCATCTTTGAACTTTGACTTTCCTAAGGTTCAAAAGCCTTCAAATGAAGTTATTTTATGAAAAACAAAACTTGAGCTTGCCCTAGAAATGTATATATTTTAACACTCCCCCTCAAGCTCAAGTTTCTTTTGCATTTGAAGTTGGTTCCTTGAGTTGTATGGCTTGCTTCAGCTTGGCAAGCTTTCCACCATCCAAGAACTTTGTTAGTAGATCAGCTACCTGGTCCCTTGTACTTACATGATGAATATCCACTTCCTTTTCAAGCACCTTCTCCCTTATGAAATGATAGTGGACTTCGATGTGTTTGCTCCTTGCATGAAACATGGGATTGTTTGCAAGATATATGCTTGATATATTATCTCCAAACAAAGGAACTGATCCAACCTGCACATTCAAGTCTTTCATTAGCTTTTTCATCCACATTATCTCACATGTAGCTTGGGCCAAGGCTCTATATTCAGCTTCGGTTGAAGACAAAGCAACCGTGGGTTGCTTCTTTGAACTCCATGATACACAATTGTTTCCTAGCATGATCACATAACCTGTAGTGCTTCTTCTATCATCTTTGGAGCCCGCCCAATCAGCATCCGCATATCCTTTGAGCTCTAATGCTCCTCCATAAGCATAGAAAAGTCCTTGATTTATTGTACCTTTGATGTACCTGAGTATCCTCTTTGCTGCATTCAAATGATCATTAGTAGGAGCATGCATGTATTGAGAAAGTACTCCTACACTAAATGCCAAATCAGGTCTAGTTATGGTTCCATATATAAGTGAGCCTATTAGGCTCCTATAGGTATGAATGTCCTCAAGTTCTTCTCCTTGGGTGGAGCTAAGTTTGGTATTTACATCCATTGGTTGCTTTAGTGGTTTGCATCCACTCATTCCAAACCTGTACAATACATCCAACAAATATTTTCTTTGCATTAAGTAGAGACCATCATTTTTGTACATAACCTCAATGCCCAAGAAGTATTTGAGGATTCCAAGATCTGAAATCTTGAATTCCTTCCCAAGTTTTGCCTTAATTTCTTTGATACCTGCATCATTATCACCTGTTATGATAAGATCATCAACATATATGCATATGTATATAGATTCTCCATCAACCCTTTTGATGTAAAGTGAAGGATCTGAATCACTTGCAACATAACCACACTTCATTACGTACTCAACCAATCTCTGATTCCATGCTCTAGGTGCTTGCTTGAGCCCATACAAAGCCTTCTTTAGTTTACATACAAAATCATGCTTCTTTTCATCTTCATAACCTATGGGTTGATACATATAAACCACTTCTTCCAAATTTCCATTAAGAAAAGCATTTTTAATGTCCAACTGATACATTCTCCATCCTTTAGAAGCAGCCACTGAAATTAAAGTCCTAATTGTATTCTTATT
This sequence comes from Ceratopteris richardii, assembly GCA_020310875.1. Taxonomy (NCBI): domain Eukaryota; kingdom Viridiplantae; phylum Streptophyta; class Polypodiopsida; order Polypodiales; family Pteridaceae; genus Ceratopteris; species Ceratopteris richardii. The sequence goes on along the minus strand of CM035431.1, from coordinate 8,199,607 downwards.
TGCAACAGGACTAAAAGTTTCTTCATAATCAAGCCCATATGTTTGTGTGTAGCCCTTAGCTACTAACCTTGCTTTGTACCTTGCCAAAGATCCATCTGAATTCCTTTTGACTTTGTACACCCATTTGTTTGTGACTACCTTCATGCCTTCTTCTCTAGGTACCAATTCCCAAGTTTGGTTTTCCTTGAGAGCTTGAATCTCCTCATCCATAGCATCTCTCCATTCCTTGTGTTGGCTAGCTTCCTCATAGCTTGATGGTTCCTTATCTTTGATAACCTGTGTCATGTAAGCATAATGCTTTGCAATAAAGCTATCATAAGTGAGCTTTTGAATAGGATGTTTTACCCTTTCTGACCTCCTTTCACTACCTGTGATTGGATATTTCTTCAATGTCCGTTTCTTTTGCACTTCAGGAGTAACAACTTCTTCAAATTCATCTTCATCTTCACTTGAATGAAAATCTCTTACCAAGTTACCTCCATTACCTCTATTGTGGCTACATTCTGATGTATGCTCTAACTCCTTTTGCTTTCCCTTCCATGATGATGAGTTTTGTGAAGGACTTGGCATACTTGGTCCACTCAATGTAGTGCTAACTTGCACTTGCTCTTCATGTACCTGATCTGCATGTACAAGGTCTTCTTCCTGCAAATCATTCACACCTCCATACCAAGGTTTTAACTCATCAAACACAACATCCCTTGACACTCTAAGATTTTTAGTGACCGGATTATAACACCTGTACCCCTTTTGCTCATTTGAGTAGCCAACAAAAATGCATTTTTCAGCCCTAGCATCAAGCTTACCTTCTCTTACTTCCTGTGGGACATGAACATAGCATATGCAACCAAAAATCCTTAAATGAGACAAATCTGGTTTCCTTTGATAGTATACCTCATCTGGAGTAAGATCATGAACTCCTGAAGTTGGTATCCTGTTCATAATATATGTTGCTGTGGTTGCTGCATCAGCCCAATATGAGAAAGGTACATTCATCTCATTCAACATGCATCTAGCTACCTCTGCAATTTGTCTATTCTTTCTTTCTGAAATACCATTTTGTTGAGGGGTATACCTGCATGTGTATTGCCTCCTTATGCCTTCATCTTCTAAGAACCTTGTGAACTCATTGGAGAAATATTCTCCCCCTCCATCTGACCTTAGGGTTTTAATCTTATGACCTGTTTCATTCTCAACAAGTGCTTTGTACTTTTTGAATACTTCAAACACATCTGATTTTTGCTTGATTATATACAACCAAATTTTCCTTGAACAATCATCAATAAAGGTAACAAAGTACCTATTACCTGCATGTGAAGGTTCTCTTGAAGGTCCCCATACATCTGTATGCACTAAATCCAAAACCCTTGGAGAAACATACTTGCTTGACTTGAAAGGCAACCTAGTTTGCTTCCCAAATTGACAAGCTTCACATACCTCATGAAGATGTGATGTTGAGAAGTTTGGAAGCCCTTTGACCAATGCACTTTTCTCCATGTTCTTTAGCTTTTCAATGTTTACATGTCCTATCCTTTTATGCCACAAATCCAAATCTGCAATTCTTCTATTTCCTGAAGTGATGAACATTACCTTGTTGGGGTTTTGGTTGATATTGAGAGTAAACATCCTTCCATGCTTCTCTCCTTTCGCCACAAGCTGAAATCCATTCTTTGGATCCTCTATGAAGCAACCTTTGCTATTGAACTTCACTTGGTATCCTTTATCTACCATTTGACCAACAGAAATGAGATTCTTTGTAATAGTAGGGACATATAATACCTCGGATAGTGTCTTGCTCTTCTTGCCATCCTGAAATTTGACATCTCCAATGTGTTTGATCTCATGCTCGGTGTTATCACCTGTCTCTACACATCCTCTTTGCTTTGGAGCCTGTAAATTGCAAAACATGTCCTCCCTACAAGACATATGATTGCTACAACCACTATCTATGTACCAAGTATCATCCTTCTCATGTTTACTATCCCCATATGCATGACTCATGGCAAGAACTTGATCACTAGACTCATTTGAAGCATAGTTACCTTGAGCATTGTTCCTCCTTTGGTAGCATTCATTTGCCCAATGTCCTAGCTTCCCACAAATGAAGCATCCATTGCCTCTTGATCCTCTTCCTCTTCCTCTATTGTTCCTGCCTCTACCTCTTCCATTTGAAGATGAGCCTTCATTTGAGTCCTCTTGGTTGTCACTTTGCTTGCTTTGGCTTTGCCTTCCTCTTCCTCTACCTCTTGATGCATTGCCTCTTCCTCTACCTGCATATAGCATTTGACCTTGGCACCTTTGCCCTTGCTTCCACCTTGCAATATTTCTTCATTAACCATTAAAGTGTTCAATTGATCAAAATCAGGCATGTTTTCCCTAGCATACAATGAGGATATGAAGTTCCTCCACTTGTCATCATCTTTAAGACCATTAAGTACAAATGCAACCATGTCATCATCATCAATTGAATGTCCTATGGCTGCCAATGAATCTCTAATACCTTTGGCTTTAATTATGTAATCATGTATGGATTGGTTACCTCCTTTCTTCAAGTTGTTGAGTTCATTTTTGAGTTGTACCTTCTTTGCCTTTGTGTTTCTGGTGAACATCTTCTCCAAATATTCCCACATCTCCTTGGCCGTTTCCATGCTTTGAATGTGACCTATCATTGTGTTGCTTACATGCTGAGATATCATAAACATAACCCTTCTATTTCTTACCTCCCATTCTTTAATTGCTCTCCTTTCTTGGTCGGTAGGGCTAGTTGGATCCGCAGCAATTGGCTTGACATCACCTCCATTGATTATGCCTCCTAAGTCCTTGCTCATGATGAAGTTTGTCATCCTAAACTTCCAAGGTTGAAAGTTGTCTTTGTCCAACTTCTCAATCTGGTTGGATACCTCTCCCATCCTCTTGAATCACCTAAATTTGAAATATGGTGTGGGATTACCTCCTTTGTTGAAAATGAAGTCCCTTTGTGTGATGAAGATGAAGCTCCCCCTTGGTTCCAAGTTTGCAACCTTGTTCAAGCTTTGAAAAGGCTTCAATAGTTGATTCCTTGGCTTGGCCTCCTTCTTTGTACTCTCCTTGATGTCCACAAGGAGCTCTGATACCACTGTTGGAAGATTTCTCCTCCAAATGCACAACAAGAAGCTTGGACCCTTCCCAAGACCTATCTGCCCTCAGACCAGTACTCACTAAAACTGCTATATCTCCCAATTCCCGAATCCAATCACAAAACCCTTTTAGCCACACAACCTAGACAGTAAGGGCTTTCCAATGAGCTATCAAGCATTGGATTTGGACACCTGTAGACCTGTCAACTGAGTCACACAAAACAGCCCAGTTTTCCTAGCAGGTTTCGGGACAGAACAGCAGACAAAGAAATAACAATATCTCACAGTACAAGAAGAGTTTTGCCAAAAATCTTTTTGGAATAGAATCCTTGCTTTATAAGCTTTCCAGCAAGTACAAGAACTCTCAGAATGGAGCTTCCTACAAAGAGAAATGGAAGTCCTAACAGGCTGCTACAGAAATGGAGCACCTTTTGGAAAGGGTAGGAGAGATATACAAGAGAATAAGAGCATCTATGAGAGCCTATGGCTCAATGACACATATGTCTGCAGCACCACGACTTCCTAGCATCCACACACACCTTGAATGAGCTTGGATGGTGTTTATATAGCTTTGGGAGCCTTCTATGACTCTTCATATGTCCTCCATGTCTCTTCACATGCCCTCCTTGTCTCTTCACTTGCCTTGTGACTTTGTCTCTTCATTGGAGTGGCTTTTGGTGGTCCAATGCCTCCTTTTGGATAAGGTTGCGCCTTCATCTTTGAACTTTGACTTTCCTAAGGTTCAAAAGCCTTCAAATGAAGTTATTTTATGAAAAACAAAACTTGAGCTTGCCCTAGAAATGTATATATTTTAACACCCAAAGATCAAAAAAGCAGGTGTGGATTCCAAGAAAGATAATGGAGAAAGCAAAAGAGGAAGTATAGACCCGAGACAAAGTAAGTCCCACCCATATCAATTTCACCAAAACAACGTATCAAGACAAAAGGCGAAGAGGACCAGCAAGGCAAAGGAAGCTCCAAAAGCAAGGCAAATACATATGGAGAATTAAAGCCAAGGTCTCAATATCAAAACAAAAACCGAAAACAACAAGGAAGGATTGGAGTACACACTTTTTATGAAGACCAAAAGAGCATCAAGAAATATGCCAATTGAACAAGCAGCATTAGACTTGCACTCATGTTGAGTTAAATGCACCAAGAGTATGCACTATAGGGCCACACTACAAGGCCTCGTATTTGGCACAAAGGTTCTTCAATTGTTTTAGTGGTGCACATTTCCTTCCAAGGAATAGTACTTAAATTGTACAATAGTAGTCAAGAAATTTTATTAACACATACTAACAATTTCTTTGGCTATGAGTAACTTTTATGTTTTCTTTCAAAAAATAGAAAAAAAATAAGAAAATAAAAAATATATCATCAAGTATCATGCTCTACTCAAATATGTGAGAGGGGAGCAGTTTAACGATGAATGATAATTGATTGTGCACAAAAGGATGAAGTATATTTCTTTAGACTTTGGATTAATTACAAATTTGATTTCAAGTGCAGATGGCTTATGATGACTCTAAAGCAATCCAACAAGAATAAATCTAAAGCAACGCACCAACACTTCTACTTTCCCAATATGCATAGATACACAATGCCGCAAAAAATAGTGGTACAATTACGCTCCCATGCGATAAAGCAACTCAGCTATCAGATAAATCTGATGCCATATGTGCAAGAATGGTTGCTCGAAGCAAAGAACGAATGGGAAAATAAGAAATTTCTGAATGGGAGTATGACATTGACCATTCTAATATATCAAGCCCTAAACATGTGTGACTACTTATGACAAATGCCATGCACACTAGAAATGGCCAAGTATGTCAATTCTACCACAATTCCAAAGACAAAATGGGGAGTAGTATTGGTAGAAGAAGTGCGAACAAGCTCAAAGCCTATGATGAGAGGTTCCAAGAGAATGAGAGAAGAAACAGTGGTAGATACCACTTCATCATCAAAAAGAGTGCACACAATTCCAAAGTCAACTTCCGGGAAACCATCACCCATCATAGAAGAAAAATTACAAGAAGCCCTCCAAACTACTTACTCACACATGGAAGGACTATTGAACCTCATAATACAAGATCACTACTATCACCAAATGTGAAGTAAAGAAGAATCAAATGGGTAAAATATGTTCCCAAAAGGAATAATATAAGGAGCTAGGATTAAGTAATTCGAGTTCATCTTCGCAGACAAAGAAAAATCTATGATGAATGTGGATCTTAACACAGAATTCAATGATGATGGAAAGTGGGATGGGCTGGATCAATTAGTCGGCCAGTAGGAGGTTGCCAGTGAAGAGAAGGATAAAGAAAAAAATGTGGTTGAAGAAGAACAACCAGAAAGAACACCTAAAAGAGAAAAAACATACACAATTTGCATTAATGAAACCACAAGATTAGAATTCAAAGATGTCACGAGGAAGGAGATAAGGAAGAGAGCTCACACACACACTCTCACTCTCAAGGAGAAGCACACACACAGATTGAGGCAAGGAAGAATGATCTTCTTCTTCTTCTTCTATTACATAAAAAGGAATGTACAAGAATGACCTAAAAACAAGAATACAACAGGTGCAATATATAAAGATCAGTACATAAGGAAAATCCTAATGTCCGTGAATGAGTGAGCTGGCAAGGAACAAATGTTGCATTACTCTCAGTAGATAAATCTAATAAAGCTCAATGAATTATCCCTGACATATATCGGCATGACCACTATACATGTTAGAGAAACGAAAAACTGGTATGTGTCATCCTGGATCATCACATGTTGAGCTTGATATCTCAACACTCACCCTCAAGCTCAATGCCATATCCTGTAATCCAGGCATCTCCCAAAACTTCTTCAACTTCTCTGCTCCAAGTGCTTTGGTGAAAATATCAGCAACCTGCTCATCTGTTCTCACATAAACAAGAGCAATATCACCTGCTAATACCTTCTCTTTGATGAAGTGATAATGTACCTCGATATGCTTTGTTCTAGCATGGAAAATAGGATTCCGTGCTAACTGTATGCTGCTAAGATTATCGCAATAATAGTGATAGGCTTTCCCATTTCCACACCTAAATTTGTAAGTAGCATTTCTATCCATGATGCCTCACATGCTACCATTGCAGCACCTCTATACTCAGCCTCTGTACTCAACAAAGCAACAGTGGATTGCTTCTTGCTGCTCCATGTAACAGCTGCACTCCCAAGTGAGAATAGAAAACCACTAGTGGATCTTCTATCTAGAATGCTACCAGCCCAATGTGCATCAATATATCCATAAACCTGCAAATCTACACAAACCTCATAAAACAATGCATAATCCAAAGTAGCATTCACATAATGTAGAGTGCGCCTTAGAGCATCCAAATGTGGTTTCCTGGGAACCTGCATAAACCGACTTTCAAGTCCAACAGTATAACTTAGATCAGGCCTTGTAATTGTGAGATATATAACACTTCCCACAATTTTCTTGTATATAGTAGCATTCTCCAACGCTTCACCTAATGTAGTATCCAACTTCAAATTCTGATCTAATGGCATAGAAATTGGCTTACAGTCAGCCATACCATATGTTTGCAGCATATTCAAGGGATATTTCCTTTGCAACATCCATATACCTATTTCTATATGTATAAAAGCAATGCCCAAGAAATAGCATAGCACACCACTTTCATGTCAAATTCGTGCATAAGAAGTTGCTTTACCTCTTTGATGCTTCCTTCATTATCACCACCTACAATCAAGTCATCAACATAAATAGCCACAATAGTGATGCCATCATCAACCTTCCTTGCATATAGTGAAGATAGTCATTTGAAGAGCTTGAAGGAGAATGTTAAAGAGCCAATTGATTTTAAGAAAAACTTAAAAGTCTAACAAATCATACTGAGATATTGAATGGAAGAAAGTGGAAGAGAATTGACTAGTGTGAGAAGCTGCCGATTTAGTAGAAGCAGTCAAAATTCTTCTATAACCGAATAGTTCAAATGTTTTTGTTCTATTTTTCTGGGTTTACTTTTTAGGTCGATTGTCTTGGTCTATTTTTTAAAGTTAATATTCTAGGTCGATTTTCTTAGTCTAATTCTTTTGGTTGATTTTTTAGGTTAATGTTTTTAGAACGATATTTTTGTCTATTTTTGGTCGTCGATTTTGGGTTTTCGGGTGATTTTTTGATGTTGGGTGATTTTTTTTAGTCAAATTGTTTTTTTATCTAGTATTAGGAGTTCAATTTAGTCAATTTTGTAATAGTCAATATTCTTTAGTTCAAAGTTAGTAGACTTTTTAAAAGACCAAAATTAGTCAATTATTTTTCGTTGATTTTGTCATCTAACTAAGTCGATTTTGTAGGACAAATTGGTCAAATCATAAGGGTTCAATTCAGTCAATTTTTTTTGCCTTTTGGTTTTTTGGTCGATTTCCTAATAGAGCTCCGTTTTCTCCAAGTAATTGTGGTTTCTCCAAGTTGCACCTATAGATGCATCCAAGCAATCGTTCAATTGATCAGGTTGATTTTAGCCTCTATTGATCATGCGGAGTTCAGGTGATCAAATCGACTTTACATGCAGCTAAGAGTTCAGCTGATCAAGTCGGCTTATATGTAGTAGAGGCCAGTAGAGAGTGGCTTAGAATAAATACTTTGACTTAGAACTTTTAGAGAGAGGAAGGCTATTGCTACAAGAAATTTAGTTGTCATCTCTTCCTTTGAAGTGTACAACGCAACATGTCAACAAGGGGAGAATTCAACAAGAAGCATAGGAGCAGCCAATTGATCAGACAATCACTAAAAGGTAACATGAAGTTCAATGTGCAAAAATAACCTTGACTCATATGACTATATCATCAAGGCTCAAATCAAGAAGAAGAAGAGAAAAAATAAAAAAAAAGGGTGAGAGAGAGTAGAACCTGTACTTTATTGCTCTCTAAGGAGGGAGAAAGTCTAAGTGGTGGGCAACATGTAGTAGGGTACTTTGATAAACCCTTAAAATAAGGTACTTTATGTTTTTCTTTTTGAGAGTAGAAGAAGCCAAATACAAGAAAAGTTACCTCAATTTTGACTAAGCGGAGAAGTAGAAGAATCAAAGAGCAATAGAATGAAGAAAAGGGGATCCAACTCATCACTTCGTGAAGGAGGAAAAATTCCCAAATCTCCTAAGTGGCATAATTTCCTACTTCACCAGTTTCATAACTTGCCTAATTTCGCATTTCACCAATTTCCTAAGTTGCATAATTTCCCATTTCACCAATTTCCTAAGTTGCCTTATTTCCCATTTCACCAATTTCCTAAGTTGCGTGATTTCCAATTTCACCAATTTCCTAAGTTGCGTATTTTCCCATTTCACCAATTTAGTGAGTTGCCTAAATTCCCATTTTACCAATTTCCTAAGTTGATTTCCCATTTCACAAATTTCCTAAGTTTCCTATTTTCCCATTCAACAATTTCCTAAGTTGCCTAATTTCCTAGTTCATCAATTCTCTAAGTAGTCTAAATTCCTAAGTTGACCAATTTCTCAAAGCAGTCTATTTTTTTTAGTCGTGTTTTTTAACAAGTTATTCAACTTATCTCAAAAGTTCACCGATTTTATTAAATTAGTCCACTTACTTCAAAAGTAGTCTATTTCTTTAAGAAAATGGTCTACTTTTGATTTAGTCTACCATTTCACTTCAAAAAGCGGCTAAATTTCCCACATCTGCACATGGACTAAATTTTCAGCCACTTGCACGTCAAGGATCATGGACGGTGGATAGTGCCGAATGCCAAAATTTGGAAGATAGTGATGGCACTGGAAAAGTGGACCAGGAAGGAAGTTTTCAAAGTACCAAAATTGTAAGTGAGCTTGCCAAAGAAGAAACTAATTTTGTCCCTTTTGCTACCCTTTCTTGGAGTTCGAGGTCTGCAGAAGCATGCAGATAGCACAAGGAAGAAGAAGACGCTTGGAGCACAACACAGAATACTGAATGTATTACCACTAGAATGTACAAAGATAAGTAACATGTTAGGGCTATAGATGTATATACAAGTCAGGGGAAAATACCTCTTAAAGAGGGAAAAAATTGCCCTGACTATCCTAGTGTGTTCACACACATCACTACCTAAATATATCAACAATCTACCTTGGGAGTGATGGACTGAACAAGGAGCTAGTGATGGACTGAACAAGGACCTGGCACTCATGAACAAGGAAGTTCCAAGCTATGTGGAATCAATCCACAAAAGGAAGTAAGCCCAAAGCTTTGTGAAAAGCTTCAAACTTCTCCCTAGCAGAGCCTTTGTGAAAACATCTGCAATGTTCTCTTGTGTGGGCAGATATGCCAAACTAATCTCTTCAGCAGAAAACCTCTCCCTGACATAATGATAGTGCACCTCAATGTGCTTAGTGTCAGCATGGAACATAGGGTTCCTCACAACTACAAATGTGCTTTAACAATCAATGAAGAAGGTGGTGGCAAAAGAGTGACCAATACCCAAATTAGCCATAATGCATCTGAGCCGCACACACTCAACAATTGCTATGAAAGATACCCTATACTCAACTGCACAACAAGAAGTGGCCACAGTAGGCTCTCTCTTGCTCAACCAAGATATGCATGAGCTACTTAGCACGAAGCAAACATCACTAGTGGACACACAAGTGTCATAGCAACCAGTCCAGTTAGAATAAAAAAAAAGAATTTAAATCTGGTGGTAGTGATCCCCCTTGGGATAAAACAATCCAAGTAACAGAGTACTACTCAAGTAGCGAAAGGTGCACTTAACTGCCTACCAATGCTTGGCACCTGAGCAATGCATAAACATGCTCATTTGTGAGACAACAAAATGAATATTTCGTTGAGTAATGCATAAGTAAATCAAGCATCCAACATCCTGTTGATAGAGACAAGCATCAAATGCATCTCCACCATCATGAAGACTCAATTGTAAACAGGTCTCCATAGAAGTGGCAATAGTTTTACACTCTTCAAGGCCAAAATGTTGCAATAATGTGTCAATACATTTCATTTGACAAAATCTATTCTGCCATCAACTTGCATAAATTGAATGCCCAAGTAATGATGCAAATGCCTCAAATCTGGCATCTCAAATGAGGCTTTCAAATTAGCCTTAAAGTCAGCACTATGCTTCTCATGAGGACCAGTGAGCAGCATGCCATCAACATACACAAAAATGATCAAAAGCACATCATTAGCACACTTAACATATAAGGTTCTCTCAATTGGACTGTTCTCAAAACCATGTGCAATCAGATAGGCATGTATCTTTTCATACCAATCACGTGGTGCTTGCTTCAAACCATATAATGCCTTTTTCGATCTGCACACTTGGTTTTCATGCCCTTTTTGCACAAGCCATGGGGCCGAAAAACATACACTTCTTCATGCAATTTACCATTCAAAAATGTAGTTTTAATGTCCAATTGATGTACATTCCAACCATGATGATCTGCGAGTGCATAGATGCTATGAACAGTAGTCATTCGACATGTGGGTGCAAAGGTCTCATCAAAATCAATGCCTCTTTCCTACACATAACCCTTTGCAACAAGCCTAGCCTTATACCTGTCAACTATTCCATCAGGCTTATGCTTTCAACTTGTATACCCACTTAGTGCCAATGGCCTTCTTGCCAGGAGGCAAGTCACATAAATTCCGGGTACCATTTTTCATGATAGCATCATATTTTGATCCATAGCAACCATCCAATTTAAAGAATTTTGTGCTTCATCAAATGAAACGGGCTCACTCTCATCATAGAGACTAGAGGCAGCCATAGCATAGCAATATGATGCACAAGATTCACTATGAGAGCTTGAACGAGTATGATATGATAGAGGTGCATCTAATTTGTTGTCATGCAAAGTCTACACCAGCCATTTTGGCATAGTTTTCACCTCCTCAATATAAGCTCTCTCATCCACATGTGCATCATGTAAATTTGCATAAAAAATGGAATGATCTCCATGATCACATGAAACTTGTAAGGGTTGAGAAGTTGCCTCATTAGGACCAACACTAGATTATCCACTTGTGAAAAGAGGTAGCAAAGTATCATACATGTCTTTGGAGCTAATAGATGTCTCATTAGTAGATGAAAGTAATGGCTGGATATAATCTTCCACAAACACAACATCACCACTAACCAAAATGCTTTAAGTCTATGGATGATACAAACGATAGCCTTTGCTTTCATAACTGTACCCAACAAAAATACACTTAATCATCCAATTTCGTGCATTGTTGTTCAGGAACTAATGCATATGCCACACAACCAAAAACATGCAAGTGAGCTATAGATGGCTTGCGACCATGCCAAGCCTCATATGGAGTGATAGACTACAATTCTTTAGTGGGACGCCTGTTAGTTACATATGGTGCACACATAACCACCTCAAGCCAGAAACTATGTGGTAAAGTCTGACTCTTGACCATAGACCTTGCCATTTCCATGAGTGACGTGTTCTTCCATTCAGCAACTCCATTATATTGAGGTGTATAGGGCACTGTACAATGATGTTCTATCCCATGCTAAGTCATAAATGCATTAAAGTTAGAATTTACTTGCTGAAAAATTTTCAGCCAAAAACAAAAACTCTTTGAGGCACATAAATGCTTTGGAGTTTTCTTTCAATGGATATACCCATGCATGCCTCGCAAGAGAACAAATGTGGCATCACTCTCAGTAGATAAATCTACTAAAGCTCAATGAAGTATCCCTAACATATACCGGTGTGACCACTATACATGTCAAAGAAATGAAAAAGTGATACATGTCATCATGGATCATCACATGTTGAGCTTGATATCTCAACACTCCCCTCAAGCTCAATGTCATGTCTCATAATCCAAGCATCTTCAAAAACTTCTTCAACTTTTTAGCTCCAAGTGCTTTAGTAAAAATATGAGCAACCTGCACATCTATCCTCACATAAATAAGATCAATATCACCTGCTAATACCTTTTCCCTGATGAGATGATAATGTACCTTGATATGCTTTGTTCTAGCATGAAAAACAAGGTTTTGTGCTAATTGTATGCTGCTAAGATTATCACAATAGATGGTGATATGCTTTTGCACTTCCACACCTAAATCTACAAGTAGCATCTCTAACTAGGATGCTTCACATGCTTCCATTGTAGCACCTCTTTACTCAACCTCTATACTAGACAAAGCAATAGTGGGTTGCATCTTACTACTTCATGTAATAGTTGCACTCCCAAGTGAGAATAGAAAGCCACTTGTAGATCTTCTATCTAGAATGTTACTAGCCCAATTGTCATTGGTGTATCCATGAACCTGCAAATCTACACCATATTCATAAAAGAATGCATAATCCAAAGTAGCACCCACATAACATAGAGTGCACCTCAAAGCATCTAAATGCAGCTCCGTGGTAACCTGCGTAAATTGACTTCAAGTCCAACAATGTAGCTTAGATCAGGCCTTGTAATTGTGAGATATATCAGACTTCCCACAATTTTCCTGTACATAGTAGCATTTTCCAATGCTTCACCTGATATAGTATCCAACTTCCTATTCTGATCTAATGGCATAGAAATTGGCTTACTATCAGCCATACAATACTTTTGCAGCATACTCAAGGCATATTGCCTTTGCAACATCCAAATACCTATTTCTATATGTATAAACTCAATGCCCAAGAAATAGTGCAGCACACCAAGATCCTTCATGTCAAGTTCCTACATAAGGAGATGCTTTACCACTTTAATGCTTTCTTCATTGTCACCACCTACAATCAAGTCATCAACATGAATAGCCATAATCATGATGCCATCATCACACTTCCTTGCGTATAGTGAATGATCTCCATCACACATAGAAAATCCAATGGTGGTCAAGTAGTCAACAATCCTTGCATGCTAGACACGAGGAGCTTGTTTGAGCCCATACAAAGCCTTTTGCAACCTACAAAAATATTTTGGATGCGTTGAATCTTCATATCCTTGTGGCTGGTCCATGTATTCTTCTTCCATTACCTTACCATGTAGGAAAGCATTCTTCACATCCACCTGATGCAAAGCCCATCCTTTTGTTGTAACTAGAACAACAAATACCCTGATAGTAGGCATTTTAGCTAGAGGGGTGAACATTTTCTCATAATTGTTGCCATATGTCTATTGGCATATCTTTTTGCTACTAATCATGTTCTATAGCTATGTATTATCATCAAGGATAATGGACCTAGAACGTTTAGGAGAAACCTGATTGAAAGCAACAACAAGCATATATGTAGCAAAGAAGCGACAGAAAGCCTATTCTGATGCACATGTGAAAGACAAATTCTTAAAAGAAGGTGACTTAGTCCTAGTGTATATGCTAAAACATGCACGAAAACTAGAAAAGTGAGGTTATGGACGTATGATTATTAACAGACTATCGACTTGTGGAGCGGTACAATTATCCACCCCTAGAAGCATAGATAATGCCTAATTACATTAGTGGTTGTAGAGTCAAGCTATATCAGGAACCTCTTACTGAGGACATGCTTAGACGACTCATGTTGGCAAAGAAGCATAAGGAGGAAAAAAAGAGAATATGCATGGAAGCTCAGGCAGAAGCTCTAGAACGCATTAAGCGCATGAAGCTAAGAAGACAAGGACTAGGGAGAGAACATTATAACCATCTGGAAGAAACACCCAGAAACCCCATGACCATGTGTCAAGCAAAGTCAATTGCTCATCCTAGCATAGTGGATAGGAGACCATTCATTACAGTCATCATAGAACATGGCAACACTTGCCACGAGCTTAGGGCTTTAGTTGATTTCGGTGCTGCAACTAGTGCCATTAGATGGTCCTACTATCAAGACTCAGGAATAGAAATGTGGCCAATTGAGGCTTACCTCAAAGGGCTAGGAGGCATGGAAACCCCTTGCATGGGTGAGATGGACCTTCCTATCCTCATACATGAAGTGACCATGACAATGAAGCTCCTATTGTGCCAAGAAGACGACCTGATAAAACCCCTAATCCTTGGCCAAGATTGGTTATACGATAACTCAGTAGACCTAAATTTTAGACAAGGCTCCTTGCAGATTAGGACCTTAGACCAGCAGTGAGTGATACCACTTGACTTCCCTAATAACACTCCCCCTGATGAAGATGGACCCCTAGCATACCAAACAGAGATGTTGAAGTCCCAAAAGATTTTCGGATAGATATGTCGAAGTACTTCCACATGAGCCCATGTAGGGGTAGAAACGAGAGACTTTCCTTTCGGAAAATGTCAATAGATTTTCCCTTGGTGTCTCCAAACTCAACATGAGAACCATAGTGATCGGCAAGGACAAATGGGGACCATCAATGGTTAGGTGGACTACATCCGCGATCAGGTGGACTACATCAGTGTTCAAATGGGCACAATATCCTCCAGTGTCCATCCTTCCACACTTACTGTAGATTGGCCTAGATCTGCTGTACAAAATGCCTCACTTCCTAATGGGCAAGTTCTGCAAGTGTTGGACCTCCCTTATTTTCCAAAGCAGAGTGTCAACTAGACCTCTCAACCACGACCTCCAAGAAGTCAACCATGAACTAGAAACCTAAACCAACGACCATATCAGACGACACAAAGATGGTAGCAACATCAATAGATGGAAACTACCCCCATGAAGCAAGTATGGGTGCCAAAAGAAGAGAAAACACCAACAGTTAACAACAATGTAGACAATGACAAGAAGAAGTCCAAGCAGAATCAGAGTCAACATCTGACATCTCCTTGACCTCCTTCCACATTGAGGAAGAGTCGACAAATTTGGATCACCAAGCAGTACTTAACCAACCGACCCACACCCATGCAGATCTGGGTACCCAAGCATTGTATTATAGCTCAAATCTCAAGCCATGTAATATATACCCCTTTGAAATCCCTTCATCCATCAACAACACTACCACCAAAATCACCTTTTGTACCTTAGTAGAAGAATACCTCCCACTCATCAACTCTTAGGAAATGGATGCCAAAATGCATCCATACACCACCACATGACCTTTTGTGGGACATAACATCTATCCCAACTAACCTTTATCCTTGTAATAATTCACTCACAATTGAACCTTGTACAAATTCACCCACAATAACCCACCATCACTTATAATAATATGTCATCAAAAGCAATGTATACATGATCTAAAGCATGTAGGTGTCTAGTGACCTGCATTAGTTTGTGCAAAATCATTCCATAAACCACCTCACAACACTTAGCTACGCGGGTTACACATTGGTTATTGAAAGGGATTGTGGTCTCACCTTATTGGGATCCTAACTTGTTTCCATACTAATGTGTCAACCTTTTGTAGCAGATCATCTACACACTCTGTTTGAATCATCATGCAAGCTGAAGGACCCTCTACGAGTGGCCCTAGTGCACGATTCATCAACTTTGGTAACCTATTGGCTGAATCTTACCCTACCTCACAACCACTAGAGTTTCAGGGTTTTCGAAGACCAATGCCCATAGATGATCCTCCTATGGGACACACTGACAAAGTTCATAGTAATTCTCATTGGTTCCAAGGTCTAGCAGGAGCCATTGTAGATGTAGATTTTATATATGATGCCATGTTGTGTTTTGAAGGTATCAAGTGGGGCAGATGTCAATTCTTCTCGAGAGGATTTGAAGCACTTCAAAATTCAAAAGAGTTAAAACATATTTGGGATAGAGCTGGTTTTACAAAATATTTTAGTGATCCATTGCCCAAACTTGACTTCTATCGATGCTATTACTTGATGACTACACTTATAGCCCCCAAGAACAAGAACCTGCCAGGAACATTTATTCTTCCCTCACTGGTAAATGATCCTCCATACAAGAAGTTCTACCTTTTGAAAGATCTTATTCCGATAGCACTTAAGATCCACGGGACTCACACACCAACAGAGCAAGAAAGGCTTATTTGAGAGCCTATGAAACACGATGATGTTTTGAAGTGGGCTGATATTTCGATCGTCACACCCAAACTCTCCAAGCCGTTGCACATATGTATGCAACATTTTGCATTTCTGACCCAGGATCGCTTTACCATCCCTTAGAAATGTATCTGGTTTGGATTATATATTGCATGCATAGGACACTAGACCATCGACCTTGCCAGTTGGATTATTGACCAATCGTATCTGGCTCAGCAGAGATGGGAATGAAAACATGTAATCCATGGTTGTTGTGCCCTTACAAGAATTTTCTATATGTGTTTGGCCTATGATTTGCCCATCAAACGTGCCATGACTAGTGAAGAATTAAAAGCATTCAAGGGAACTACCAAAAAGTCCAAAAAAGCTAGCAAAGGATGCACAAGTAAGTGTATGCAAGGTTCTATCCCATGCTTGCAGGTTCTAGAGTCCCCATCACCAGAGCAATCTCCTCATCAATCTCCAACAAAACCCCCCGCACCTATACAGCCAATACATATTTGCCTCTCATGACCCATCATCATAGAAGGCACTATCAGTGCGGTAACTCCTCAAGCAACCACCACTCAGGAAACTACTACTGTAGCAGAAGCAATTCCCACCACCATTGGTGCAGAAGCATTTTCTTTACCCATACCGGACTTGGAAGCAGAACCCACTAACACCACCTTCGATTTTGAAATGCATGACACTTTCTCCATGGAGTTCTATTTTTCAAAAGGGGAGTTTTTCTCACAAGAGTATGAATGTCCAAGCTATCCTACTATCCCTCTGGATCAACCACAAGAGCAGGTAGTCCCCAGCTCAGGTGAAGATAGGATTGTGACCGATGATGATGATGGAGATGACGAAGCCAGTCAGGATAGCCATGACTCTCAAGAAGATGTGAAAAATGAAGAGCAAGAATAGCAAACTGAAGGCCAAGGTGATACAAGTACTCATGAGGATGACACGTTTGAAGCCGTCGTTTATACCCTAGCGATCTAAAAACTATACCAAACTATGCAAGCAGTTTGGGCACGCAGACAGCTATCCGAAGTAGAGAGTCAAGAAATTATCAATCAAGAACTCGCTAGTGGAGGTTTTGAAGAATCTTTCATCCAAGGCTTCAAGGAATTAGTCAAATCCGTGGGAATTGCCAAAGCCCTCCATTATTTGAAGAGGAAGCCACTACCAAAGTTTGACCCTCATCGCATCCACTTAATGTCCAAGCCAGGTTAGTACATCCATGTACCCACAGATGCAAAATCTTTGCATCATGCCAAGGAAGCTCGACTCATCCCTGAAACCATGACAGAAACCTAGCCACAAGAAGAGACCATTGTCATTGACTCCCCGCCTCACCTTTCCATTGTAACAACCACAACCACAGTCGAAATCCCCACCACATCATATGTTCCTCCTTCCCCTCCCGTACATCGAGTTTCCCCAGTACATCCCACCTCCCCTCCTCCATCTATATTCCTTGTAAGTATTGCCGATGAGGCCACAGTTTCCCCAACACCCCAAAATCTACCTACACCTGTCCCTTCCACCATAGTTTCATACATTCCAATCAACCCATTCCTCACTCCATCCTTTTCTTCATTTCCCATCCCTCCAAGGCCAATATTCCCCTTTCCACCCCCAATGACCTTGTCACTAGTGTCATCTCCCCACCCAATTATCTCCCCTTTATCCTCACCTCTCCTCCAAGCAATCCATGCGACTCAATCTGTAAACTATTCATCCACTTTTGTAAATCTTGTGTTCACTCCCACTCACGCACCCACCATCACTCCACTCTTCACTGTCATTGCACTCGATACCACGTCCAATGACATGGACATTTTACCACTCACCTCATCTATTTCACCACCACATTTAGGCATATCGCACTTCTCCACGGTCACCAGTGCATCCACTTTCTCATCCCCTTTTCCCCTTCCCACGGCATCAACATGCACACTCACAACATCTTCACTCACCGCACCCTTGATATTGTCACCTATGATCGACACTGCATTCCAACAAATGTTTTCTTTTATGACATGAGTTAGAGATGAATTTGCATCTCTCCGCAGCAGATACCAAGCACTGAAGCACACCACTACACAGTTACAGGCTTAGTTGAATTCTTTAACCATCGAGAACGCTTCCCTCAATGCACGATATCAGGAATTAGGAGAAGCATATCATGCCTTAGAGCTAGAGAGCAAACAAAAGACTAAGGAAGCACTCAAGGATATAGAGAATCTATTACAAGCTCACACAATAAGAAATGCCATGCTCACACGCAATATGGGACTCTTAAGAGGCCACCTCATAGCTGCTAAGGAAGAGAATCAATGGCTACAAGAACAGAATCGAGAGGATCTCGAAGCGGCTTTGGATAGATCGAATGAACCCCTCAGTGCGAGCCGATTTAAAGCAGTACCCTCTGAATCTATGCAAATACTCTTAGAAGATCATGCATGACTACTAGATGACTATGATAAGATCAATGAGGAATATCAAACACTTTAGAATGATCATAAACTTCTACTGTTAGCAACACCTCTTCAACCACCACAACCAGTCCTTGAGGTCACCCCCCAGAGATTCTCAAGGAACTCAATACCCTACAAGCGTAGGTACTTGATCTTTGGTAGAGATTGCAACTCATTCCAAGCCTGCCAGGCTAGATTCCCCACCTAAAATTCCGGTTGAAGAAGAAACTGTTTCCATACTAGTGGAAGAAACCTATGAAGAGGCCTATGAACCATAACCAATACCAGGTGGACGTGTCATGGTAGAAGGCCAAGACATTTTCAAACTTCCTACACCGGCATGGCTTACATTTGTGGAAGAACTTGGTACAACACACTCTTCACGTGTCAAAGCACAACTACATGTCATGGCAATGATTAAGGAACGAATATTACAATCACCTTATTTTGCTCACCTGGCCCCTCGAAGGTACATCTCCGACCACGAGCTCCAATATAAACCATACTTCATGTTGATGGCAGAATATCAATTGACAATTGAGAAAGAGACGGTCAAGAAACCAACCCATGCAACTCAGTTCGAGCCTGAAAACCTATCACCCAAAGCGCAGCAAGGTAAAAATTTTCAACCAAATTGGCGATAGGTGTTGCTACAGGAATATCCGGAGATGATGCACACATGGGTCAAGGCACCATTACATCTGAAGTACAACCCATATTGGGGACCTATGCCAAGATGCCACTCCTAGGAGGCATTCACTATCAAAGTTCAAAATAATAAGCAGTGCTAGGACTCGCTTAATTATCCTTATTTCACTCCACCCTGCAAACCCCCTATAGTTGGTTATATGATGGGCACAATTCACCACTGGCTCCCTTGATTACACTGCATGGACGACATTGTAGCACACATGACTATCAAGATATTTGATATGATGCAGATAGTTTTTAAGATATTTTGTTGCATCAAGGCACCACATGTCAACACCCCGGGCTTTGCGCATGGCAATCAAGACTTGGCATATGATATGAGCACTATGGCATCGCACCGGGTGTGTTATGCTTGGCACTGTTGCATAGAGTACTTACCCGCATGTCATAAGACAACCTTTGAAGAAATGTTCACCACAGGCTTCTGGGAGTACCACTCTGAACTTTTTATCAGCCGACCCACACATCTCCTTCAATTATTTTCCTGCAAACAACTGGTATATTCCACACACTAATGACTTCCAGTTCACAATGAACCTCAAGCCATAGATTGGGAAAAACTAGAAATTTATCTCACATGAGGAATTCGCATCACGGAGCACACCCTCGCACACGACCTCTTGCAAAACTATATCAAACAGACCCCACAACAAGGATCTATCGAGGATGACATGCATGAGAGGGAGGGGGGTGTTGGAAGTAGCCAAAGGCACAAATGCAGAGGAAGCATGTGAAGGGGGACTACAATGAGTTGTGGGGAGCCATGCAGTCTATTTTTTTCAAAGAAACATGTTTTACAGTACTTGTTCAAAACACCAAACAATGATTTTCATCACTTTTGTACCATATCTATCATAGAAACACTCAGTTTTATAATTAGTAGCTCCATTTTTGCAAGACAAGGAGTCCTCAAGCTTGAGGACCTTAGGTAGAACAAGCATACCAAGTTTGGCTATTTTTAGATCTCGTTTAGACCTCCAAATAGCACCTAGAACCTATTTTTTAATTATGTCCGACACTAGATGTGAAACTGGTCAAAACTAGTCTAGAATCTATAAAGGGAGCTAGAGAGCTCATTTTTTAGGTTAGCTAGTGTTGGATTGTATGAGTTACTGTGAGCTTGAGCTTGTAAGAGTATTATTGAGCAATAGATTCTACTTTTAATCTTCCATTGTGTCTTGCTTGTCTCTTACATGTGTGTGTGTATGTGTGTGT
The DNA here is from genome assembly GCA_020310875.1 of Ceratopteris richardii. Taxonomy (NCBI): domain Eukaryota; kingdom Viridiplantae; phylum Streptophyta; class Polypodiopsida; order Polypodiales; family Pteridaceae; genus Ceratopteris; species Ceratopteris richardii. The sequence continues at coordinate 8,179,169 of CM035431.1, read as the reverse complement.
GCATCTCCATGCTTCTCACCTTCACTCTCACTACTTCTTGCATTCACGATCTTCATATCACTCCTATCTCT